>JAQPPZ010016244.1:6000000-6600000 GCA_028583015.1 Wollemia nobilis | reverse complement strand
AATATACTCTTGGGATGTATAAAACTAGTTTGAAGTAGTGCAACAAAATGTACTATAGATTACACATTAACCTCCTTTGACGCACCTTCTTTTGCATTCTTATTTTAGATCTAAAATTCTGCTTTTAAGGTAGATTTTCCTCCTGCAATACAAGGGTTTGAAGTTGTATTTTATTATTAGACACCTTCCCATTTTTTCTTGGAAACTATGATTACAAATCCAAGCTTATATAACAGTAGATAGAAGCTTTTAATTTATCCAATTTTTTTGCATTTTCTTGTCTTGCATTCAATCTTGTAATGCTTGGGATTTGAGACTCACCAAGTCTCAATATTTAAAGCTTCTATTTATGTTTTCAGTTAGTTGTGTTCCTCTCCAGGTTTTGGAGGATTCTAAACTTTTTGGATGGCTTATTTTGGCCACTAGGAGTTTCAAATTTTTGTGCTTCAATAATGTCTTTAGACACTGGATACAAATTAAATTTTGTGCCCTTCAAGAACACAAAACTAATTTCTTTTGAGAGTAGTATAATAGTGAAAATAAATCTAATAGACATTATTTTAATGCACTAACTATTTCACCTTATCACTCCAATAAAATCTTAATATAATGCACTTAATCAATTACTACAACTAATCAAGAATAATATTTAAATGACTTTTCAAGAGTTATTATGCAAATTCACTACAACTAGGGCTTAGTCTTATTTTTTGTTTCTAAAGTAGATGATAGGTAGTTGATAGATATAATTATGAAAAAATAATCAAATCCTAATTAATGTGCAATATAAACCTTAAAAACAACCTTTTCCTTTTTGCACTTTTTAAGACTATAATCTACTTTTTCTTCATGCAACTTTAATCCAAATAAAGTGCTCTAAAATGAGTTAGTTAGCACCAGTAGTTGCATAGCTTTTTTATATAGCTTCTTTTACTAATTCTATACAGGGTGTGGATCTTAGTGTCTAATATCACTAGGTTGTTTCTTTGAGTAGGATTTTGCAACTCTTTGTAGACTATCTTGAACAGCAGCTCATCCACCAAATGATGATCTTGAACTTTCTTTCATGAGCCTAAGATTTGGTGGCTTGTTCTCCTCTTGTGATCTCCTACTTATGCTATATATTTGTAGAAGTCTCTATATTTGAAGTGGTGCCTTCTTGTTTTGAGAGGTAATATTTAAATCTCCTAGATTTGATGAGCTCCTTTTGTCTTCAATTCTTCTTATCAAATTTTGACTTCAAGCAGGATCTTCTTCTCAATATTATGAATGTCTTGAGGTCTTTTATTGGATTCTTCTTATAAAATTTGGCACTCCTTGCCAATTTATTCTTCTCATATTTGGCACTCCTTACCAAAATCTCCTCTTGGTCTTGTTTTTGAATGGCAATAATTATCCCAAGTCCTTCACTATCAAGGGCTTCTCCTTGGTAGTGGATTTCTCCAGTGAGATCTCCTTTGATGATTTCTTATGTAAGTCTTTCCTATCCTTTTATTGTATGCTCAATGAGACCTTCCAAAGGTATTTGATCTTGTATATTCTATTGGTCTTCCCTTTAGACCTCTTCAACCTTCTACTCCTGGAAGTGTTAGTGGTGTGATATACTCTTGAATCTCTGGGTTTGTTATTTTTGGATTCGATAAGGACTCTCCTATTCGTTATTCTTCCAAGTCTATAAGTACTTTAATGAGATCTTCTCCTGATATCTTTTGCTTCAGGTGCTGAATTAATTCTAAAGAAGATACTCTTCTTAACTCTTTTGTAGGAAGTTTCCCAAATCACTAAATCTTCTTTCCTTGCAACAAATATGTTAATGCCAAAATTTTAATATTCTTCTAAATTAGATATTACTTTTAAATTCTTCTTTATGATCAAATATTCTACTACCTATTCTAGTATAAAGTCTTTTATGCCATTTTTAGTATCAAGGCTTCTATGGCCTTTTCCAATATCAAGGCTTTTGTGGCATTTTTAGTATCAATACTTATGTGGCTTTTTATTCAAGGATTTTATTGCCTTTTTATGTCAAGGCTTCTATAGCTTGTTCTTCAAGGCTACTATGATCTTAAGGCTTCTATGGACTATTCTTTAGCTGTGAAGTTATTCAATCTACAATGGATATCTTCAGTCTCCTAAATTCACCATGCCTCTTCTTCAAAATTCTTCTTCTACAATGTTATCCTACACAAGAAACTAATCTCTACACTATGAGGGTATTCTGACCTTCAGGAAATAAAGTTGGAGTCTCCTAGATTTTTGTTAGAGGATGAGTACCAATCCTCTAAAAATTAATTATCTGTAACAAAATAAACTTTGCGCAATAGTTAGCAAATTCCAGATATCCTAGATCTTCACTAGATGATTTTTCATTCTAGTGGATTAAATGTTGAGTCCTGGTCTTCATGATTTTTTCTATAACTCTATGGGAAGACTCTTGTCAAATGAAATCTTAGTATTTTTTGGGATTGATATTTTTTTCAGTCGTCACTTGTGACTCTCCCTAATTCTAGCACCTAGATTCTTTTGAGATGTTTTGATAGTGATTGGTCTATTGGTGCATTAGGTTGAGAAAACACTCAGACTCAATAATGATGGTGATTTTCTTGTAGACATGTATAGACTAGATCTACTATAGTTTTGATACCATTGTTAGCTTTTGATGTAATATGCAAAGGGAGATAACAATCACAAGATGCAAAATAATATGAAAGAAAGTAAATCTGTTAGATTACTGAGATATGCAATAAATAGAAATGATATAAATAAATCCAATGTAGCTATGGAAGAATTGAATACTCCATTAATAAAGCTACTAGACTAAATTACACCCATCACCATTGGATGGTGATCCACCCAGAACTGTACTACCTATGAAGATGCTCTAAGCTACTGTGTCACCGACTCTCCTTGTTCTCTATATATAACAATGAGGCCTTCCTTATATAGAAAAATAGGATACTTGGCCAACACTCTATCTAACTATACAAGTAACACCTTACACATTTACAACTTACACATTGATACTCATGCATTTATTACATTGCATGAAGTAACTAGATAAATTTCCCCTAAAGTACTCTTATATCCTAAGTATGCACCTTGGAAGATATATTTATATAATCCAAATGATGGAATATAATATATTTCTAATATTTTCCATGAAGAGTTACTCTTCTAAAACCTAGATTGTGTGGGCTACCCTTCATTTTCAGGATGTGGACCTAGAGTGGTGGAACACATTTAGGATAGTCAAAAATATCTACGCTATGGATCTTAAATGGGATAGTTTTATCAGGGTTTTAACAAGGTTCACTATTAGTAGAGATATACTTTCAAAGATGTATGAAACTTTTGACGTATGTTATAGAGTATGAGAATAATGAGCAACTAAAGGTGCATAAGTTCAACTTAGAGATGGACCCCAAGATTAGGACTATAATAAATTTACTCAAACCCAAAAATCTACAAAAGGCTTGTGATTTAGCTAGATAGGAAGAGATCAATCTTCAAACCAAAAATTCCTTCAACTATTCAAGTTTGATAGAGGTAAAAAGGTAAGAGCTTAAGAAAATAAATAGTGCAAGGTTTATAAAATGGGATAATAAGCAAAACAAGAGAAGAAAAATGAACCCAAAGTTTGGTAATAAAAAAAATGGGAACCAAGGGCAATATAAGAAGAAATTTTAGAAGAAAGACAGTTCTAATCCTCCATAGTAGAAGTAAAATTATTTGTCCCAAATATAGGGAATAGGGGAGAAAATGCAAAAAATATCTCAAGCACCTAGGAAAGGTTGATTCATCTATGGGGTCCTCATTAAGCTAATAGGTATCCCCAATGACTAGATTCGATCAACAGAATAGTGAAGCAACAACACTGGATCTATACCACTATAGGAAATTAGAACCTAGATGGAAAAGCAACACCTATGTTACTAAATGGTAAGTTTTTTAACAAGGATGTTAAAGTTTTAATAGATAGTGGGGCTATAGATAGTTTTATTTCCACTAGTATTATCATGGATATGTTGAAAAGACCTAGATTTTTGGCACAAGGGTGGAAATTTGAGTATGGTTTTGGATAGACCTACTCAGTGGATCGATGTTTTCCTATGGCTAATATAACCTTACCTAATGGATCCATAATATGGAACTTATATGTAGCACCACTCTATGCTTTTGATATTATCCTAGGGATGGATTGGTTGAAGGCTCATGGAACCTTAATCAACTTCCAAGAAAAGTGGATGGATCACACCAATAAGGATAGGAAGAGAGTAAGAGTTCAAAGTAGAAAAGGATCATTTCATTATCATATATTATTAGCTATGTAGGTAAATAATGTCATTAAGAGGGGTGGTATGTTATATGTAGTCAATATTAATGGTAAGACAAATAAAATAAAGGATGATAAAATGTTTAAGAAATGTCCCATTTGGCATGAGTTTAGGGATGTATTTCTAGAATATCTCCCAATACTAGAGCTAAACTCATTTCTAGGACACCTTACAAGATGACTCTGATTGTGTTGCAATATTTAAAGGCGTTTCTTCAATATTTGTTAGAGAAAAGTCTAATAAAACCTACTGTGTCACCTTGGGGTGCTCCAATATTATTTATGAAAAATAAGGATGGTTCCTTGAGGTTGTGCATAGATTATTGAATTGTGAATAAGATAACCATAAAGAATATGTATACTTTGCCAAGGATTGGCAACCTCTTCAATTAGCTTAAGGATGCCACAATATCTTCAAAGATAAAATTGAGATCTATATATGATCAGTTGAGAATCTAAGAGGAGGATACTAATAACAAATTTTAAGACTATATATGGGCACAATGAGTTCATAGTTTTTCCATTTGTATTAACAAACACACCTGTAACTTTCATGAATTTTATGATCAATGTGTTCAAGATATATCTAGATCATCTTGTTTTGGTATTTTTAAATGATATATTGATATATTCTCGCACAAAATGGGAACATGACCAATATTTAAGGTTAGCGATAGAGGTACTGAGGAAAACCAACTATATGGAATATTGTCCAAATGTGAATTTTATAACTCACAAGTAAAGTATTTTGGATATGTCATCTCAATAGAAGGAATTTTCATAGATCCTAAAAATATTAAGGCTATATTACGTTGGCATGCATCAATAAATGTGTCTGAGATGAGAAGCTTCATGGGGCTCACTAGTTATTATAGGTAGTTTGTAAAGGATTACTCAAATATTGCCTACTCTATCACCAACCTTTAGAGAAAGGGAAAATATTTCAAATGGTTGGATAAATGTGAGATCACCTTTGAAACCTTGAAGAATAAGCTAACTACGATACCAATTCTCAAGATACTAGATCCTCTTGGAAATTTTACAGTGTGCATAGATGCTTCCTTAGAAGGTTTGGGTGGGGTTTTGTCCCATAATAAAGCTACGGTAGCATACGAGTCTAGAAAAATCAAGAAGCATGAGTTAAATTATGCTACACGACCTAGAATTAGTAGTAGTTGTGCATGCACTAAAGGTTTGGAGGCACTATTTGTTGGGTAAACCATTTGAGCTAAGGATAGACCATCAAAGTCTAAGGTATATTTTTACCCAATTTATATTGAATGTAAGACGTAGAAGATGTATAGATTTCTTAGCAGAATATGACTTTGGTATTGAGTATATCAAAGGGAAATGAAATAAGGCTGGTGATGCCTTGAGAAGGAGAAGGTACATAATAGCATTAACCTGAAGTCATCTAGACTTGATGGATAAAGTTAGAGAAATGCAACTATAGGATCAATATTACATAGAAATTTGAGCAAACATTGAAAGAAATCCTGATGAAAATAAGGATTTCAATAAAAAATATGGTCTTTTATATTTTAAGGATGGGGTTGCCATACCCAAAATTGGTGATTTGAGGAGAATGATTATGCAAGAGGTGCATAGTTCTCCAGTTCTCCATACTCTACTCATACAGGAGTATCTAAGATGACATAAAACATGAAAAATACCTTCTATTGGGTACAAATGAAACATGATATCACTAGTTTTATTGTAATATGTTTAGAGTGCTAGAAGGTTAAGGCAGAACATCAAAAACCAGTAGGAAAATTATACCCACATGACATACCTACACAGAAATGGAAGGTAGTATCTATGGATTTTATTGTGGGTCTACCTAAGACTAGGTACCAACATGATTCAATCTAGGTAGTGGTTGATAGTTTTACCAAGGCTCCATATTTTACACTAGGAAACATCAAGGATGATGCACCGGTGGTGGAAAATAAGTTTACCAAAGAAATTTTTAGGTTACATGGTTTTCTTGAAGTGATCATATCAGAAAAGGATTATAGGTTCACATCAAAATTATGGTAGGCTCTTCATCCTTCAGTAGGCACTAAGCTAAATATCACTTCTACATATCATCTAGAAATAGATGGTCAAATAGAGAGGGTAAGCCAAGTTCTAGAGAACATGCTTCACATGTACTACATGGACCAAAAGTCTAAGTGGGAAGACTTTTTACATCTAGTTGAATTTTTATATAATAATGGATACCATGCATCCTTGGGAATGATCCTTTTTGAAGACTTTTATGGAAAAATATAGGCAACAAATCCACCTCCCAGAAGAAGAAGAAATAAGTTTGGATTTGCACAATTTTTTCAAATGTACAATTTTGTTAAAATGTACAATGTAAAGTTTTGTCTAATTGCGCAGTGTAGGGTTGTAAAACATACAATTAGGTGTAATTGTACAATTTCATAAATTTAAAATTAGAAGTTAAATAAAATTATGTTGAAATGTGCATTTAGATTAATTTGATAATAATCAAATTAGACTTATGGAAACCTTTATACAATTTAGTTTTCTTACAAGATGGCAGTTGTGAATATTGGTTGTCTCAGGAACCACTTTCGAATGGTTTGGGTAAGCATTAAAAGTCTCCATTAAAATTTTGACTGTTATTCATTGCTATGTTCTTGATAGTTATCAATTGTTGTTCATACTTATGAAAGAATGGTTCATTACTGTTATTGATTGATCAATTGTTTATGCCTAATGAGAGATTGTTGTTCATGGTATATTATGGTTGTACATTGTGTTGAGTATTATTCATGTTAATATTATCAATGGATATGGATTGTACATCTTGTACAATTGTGATCATATTATTGTGTAAAGGAAAGAACCCACAATGGAAATGAGGTATTGATGATTCCTAAACCTTGTGTTATCATTGTGAATGCATATAATATTGAATGGTTGCTATTGCAAGTGATATTGAGATATTTACATGTTGTTGTACAATTTTTGGGAATGCACAATAAGTCAAATTGATGGCAATAATCATAGACAGTAGTTTTGGACTTGCATGTTAGCAAACTAGGTTGATAATTGCTCCATAGAAACAAATAATTCTTACTTTGACAAGACTTGGAGTGTGAGTTGGAAAATTTACAATTGTACAATTGCAACAAGGGTTTTGTGAAATCGTAAAATCAGCCCACCAAACCATACAAGTGAACAATTAATCCATTTTGGAATTGCATTTTCATAGTTGACTTGGTCAAAGGTGGAAAATGAGGGTTTAGAAGTAAACGATTACAAAATTGTTCAATTTTTATTACAAAATGACTTCCAATAAATTATACAAGTGGAAAATCATACATTCCAAGGTGTTGTATGATTTGGATTGTATAATTGTACAATTTTGGAATCGTACGAGCAATTTTATGAGTTTCATAAATCGTTCAATAGCAAATCATACACCTATATGATTTGGACCAATTTAGTTACAATGCATTAGGATTCATCCCAAAATATTCCTCCCTGTGCATTTGGCACCATTGCCTAAATGAAATTTGACAATTGACACCATTTTTATCAAAAAAATGGATTAGAATTATCACAATTGATAAGGATATGAAAGTGAAAATCTTTGAGTAGAAACCAATTGGAGGTGAATGACAGATACAAGTTTGTGAAGATGTGGGAGATAGAATAAAGGAAAGGAGTATATTTTAGTAAGAAGAAACAAAAAAATTGCTCAAAGGAAGAATGCGAACAACTCCACACAAAATATGAATGAGCCAATGATAGAAAAAGTATAGAATTTAGACAAAGCAAACATTGAAAGGTGGAACACATTGCTGATAAATACAAAAGGGGTACAAGAACCACCAAGAGTAAAGGAAAACATTGATGTAGGATGAGATGTTGATGGAGAAACTATGTAAGGATATGATGAATGGATGGTAACACCTGAATAAGTGATAGGAAGGTTGCAAAAGGGTGCAGAGGATGGAAGTCAAGTACTAGAGAAATATAGTACGAGGTCTCAAGAAATAGGACCAGGGCCACAACCGATACACCAAAAAAGGAGATCATGGAATGAGGACACAAAATAAGTCAAGATATGACTATTTGGTGAGAATAAGGTACCTAAGATAGAAATATTTGATGAGAAGCAGCAAAACAAATCACCCACACAAAGGTGGGATCAATCAAGGATTCTTGACAACACTTCATCAAGTGATAAAGGAATGGTTAACATAGCCATAAGAGCAAAAAAACAAATATGTCCACCCTTCATGGGAGAAGGGAAGGAGGACCCAACCAGGCATATTGATACATGTATAACCATATGGAAATCAAATAGCATAAACCAACTAGATGAATGGTTGTAGTTATTTCCTACTACTTTATGAGGACTCACAATAGACTGGTATTTAAAGTTAGAGAATACACCAGAATTTCAAGTATGGAATTGTTGAGTGATAATTTTGCCCAGTTGTAAAACTACACTCACAATTAGGATTTCTAAATATAAAATCCTCTCTTGCAAATAAATGGTTAGTTCCTCCAAGGTTTTGTGTCACAATGTGATTTAAAAAGTGTAGAAATATTGAAGTGTGAAATGATGAAATGTGAATATAATGTTGAAACTACTTCAAGGTGCACATAACCATTAACAAGGGGCCTGGAATTTAGATATTTGATTTACAATAATTAAATGTGATTTTCATGAGGTTCACTATCCAACTATAATATTAGTAATTAAATTTACCCAAATCTAACTTTATAAAGTTCAAAATTTAATTAAAACCTTTATAAAATAATTTTAATTAAACTATGTTCAAATAATTTAGGTTAAAATTTCATGAAAATTATTTGAACATTTAATTAAAATATTAATGTTTATTTTCAAATATAAAGTTTTGTGAAACTAAAATGTGAAATAAACATATTCCCTAATTATAAAGTTTTAAACTTTAGAATATCAAATTAGGGTTGTGATTCCCATGAATTTTGAAATTTAAATAAAATAAAATAAAAATATTTAGGGTAAGAATAAATAAAATGAAAAATGGAATTTTAACTACAAATTATAGAATAGAAACAAAACAAAAAATTGGAATTAAACCCAATCTAAATCGACCATCATTAAACCAATCCAATTATAGACTAAGTGCTATCTTCTAAGGAATAAATATTTAAAACATATCAAATCATTAAATATATAAAACACCATCAACATGCATGCTTTAACAAAATGAAATTGATATATTTATTTAGAAATTACAATATTGTCCTTACAAAAAAAATTTCATTCAATAGTGCAACCCTCTGTGTAACCTGGGAGGATCCTTTGGCTATTCCTTCGCTCTTCCTTCTTAAATGCATCCTTCTCTTCAAAATTGTCCAACCCCTATGTTTGCATTTCAAATGGATATTTAAAGCTTTCTCTTTATTTCCATTTTTCAAAACCACTTATAACTCCCTTTCAGTTTTCTTTTATTTTCATTTCATTTCTTATGGATTTGTTTTAGTAACGCCCTTTCATTCAAATGATCTATTATAAAATATGTGCCCCTTTATTCAAAATGGTGATTACCTTTATTTTATTCTTAAACTAATTGTTGGGTATCTTAGATATATTATGGCCTTTTATTAATCACTTACTCAAATGTGGTGCTTTCCAACAATTGTATCTACGTATAATTCTAATACAAGACCACTGCCCTCATATGAAATCATCTTTCTCTTAATATTATAACTTATTATGTAATGAACCACATTTTCATTATGATCATACATGACTTATCACTGCTTCATGATAGACCATATTCTCCATGCACCAAATTATTTTATCACAGGCTCCTACAACATCGTTGCAAATTGCCTCCTTTGTGATGTCACTTCATTCGAGGAAGTTATTCTGATCTCATATGTCTTCGACGTAATCCATGCTTGAGCCTAGTGATTCTATCATTTTGATCACTGTCCACTATTATGTGCATCTTCAAGCTATAATAAGTTAAGGTCTAAATATAACCAAATATCTCATAAAACTTTTGTTTTATATGTTTCACAATACCACTGTGATGAGATTCCCAATCACTTCATTAACACATGCATGCATCATTTTACCCCCAATATTTGGCTATTCAATAATTTTATATGCACACAAAACATGTTGCTCCTTATAGTGATAGTCTTCGTACTTTCAACGTCATATATGTAGACTATATAAAAAGTGAATACGACATCAATAGAAAAGGAGGTATTCGCCATGGTGTCTTCTTACACAGCGTCCTAGATTTGCATGCCTATCCACATCAATGGATCCAAAGGTATTCACCTTTGGTCACTCTGTCATCTGCGGTAGTCCACATCTAGCACCTTGGAACACCAATGACACATTTACTGCCTCTATGTCATGATGAATTACTACTATGAATTTTGTGAAATATTCCAAATACTTTCAATTTTAAGGAGGTCATTTTCGATCGAACAAGTGTTTCCTTTGAAAATAGTGAACATCTTTGTTATCCATCGTTGCCTCACAGGCATAGAGAAAATTTTCCAACATGAAAACAATACCAATGACTCTTTGTTTCAATCAATTATTTTCATACAAAATTATGTTTTCCTCCGACGTTATAAAAATGATTTACCAATTCTTTTATAAACATTAGTAAACTGCAAAATAGAAAATGATGGTAGCAGAATTCATTTTAGTGAACATGAATAGTATAATTAACCAAAATCTAATACGCAAGTGGTACTCCCAATTATGTTCACTCACTTCACCAAAAGAGTTTAGTAATGGAGTGATGTAGGTGACATAGAGAACCTATCACACATGGTACATGATCTCCTTGACCCCATCTACTACTAGTATGGTAGTGTAAGGTTGTGCTGATATTTAACCAGAGCTAGTGTGGATCCAATGTTGTCTCGTACGTCAAAACTAATTATTTTCTTCCCATAAAGTGAATTGTAGAAGGAATAGGAAAATATGCTTAGACCTTGATGAAGGTTGTTGCCTCTGGAAAATTTATTGTTGATGTATCCTATGAGAATTTGAAATGCTTTTGAATAGAAAATATGGATTTCTTCCAAAGAACAAGAAATTGATGAAATCAAAGTTTAATGTCTTGTAGTATGTTTTATCCCATATGTTGTAGGCAACCATTGATGAAAGCTTTATAATCAACAAATCTCATAAATATTTATGATTATTTGTTCACTTATTAAGAGTGCCTCTTGAATTACCTCAAAAATTTTATTGAACCACTTGATCGATAGGTGGGCCCTTTGACTATTTTGAAAACCTTGTTGTTTATCTCAAAATATACAAAACATAAAACAAACCTTTTATTAAAATATTTTCAACAACATACATATTACATTAAATTAATTTTAAATATTTTAAATTAAATATTTTGACCAATATTAATTTAAAACATTTAAAATAAACCCTAAACCCCTTTTAAAAATTGGGACATTTGAATAAAAACATAAAATAAAAATAACCTCAAAACATTAAGGATAATACACTACTTTAACATGACAACAATAACACCTGAATGAACTATAAAACAACACTTTTATTAACTAAATCACAAAACTATATGGTAAACCAAAAGCCAAACCAAAACTTCCAAGCATAACAAACAATAAATCCAAATTTTTCTAAATTTCTAGGTGGGTCCCCAATTTTGGGGTAAGTTGTGCAATAGCAACAATAGGAATACGATGAAGAATACTTTCATCGAGGAATTTCATCCCTTGAGATATTATAGTGATATTGTAATTAAAATAGACACCATAAAGCAAGGTGCTTATGAGGACATTAAAACATACAACCATCTATTAAAATAATTGGCCAAAAAATTTCAAATACCACCAGTAGATGCACTAGTTAAATGATGGTTTCTCTATGGGTTACTACCAAGATATAAGAAGAATATGAATGTAGTACCATCCTCAACATATGAATAAGCGCTAGAGAAAGCAAAAATTTTGAGAGTGGGGCAAAGAAGATAATAGTAGGGATCATGAAATATATGAGGTATGAAGATTCAAATAGTGGTGAAGAGGATATGGTACATAAGACTATCCAAACATTCTAAAATGAATTTGAGACAATAATAAAATAATCCAAAGGAGATACGAGGTAAGATAAAAAAGATATCTAGTGTATGAAATGTAAGACCAAAGGACATACAAATGTGAATTATCCTTAGAATGAATACTACCACATATGTAATGTGCTAGGACACAAAGTGGTGATATGTCCATTCAATTCAAAATTTCACTAGCAAACTCTCAAAATTTAAGACCAGGAGAAACTATCGGAGTCTCAAGAGAACAGACAAGTCACAACCAATGGAGGTTATAGAAATAGTCACAGAGGGGGAGGTCATATCAAGGAAACTAGAAATGAGGCTAGATCCATTTGTAGTATGATTTGGAAGGAATGCTTATTATATAGTGCCATAATTTCTAGGAATGGGGGAATTTTATGAAGAATTATCTTTCTCCCCAAACACAGGAGATAACCTAGAATATCTCTATGCACATGTGTAGATGGTGTGGTCTAGGTAACCACAAGGAGGTTAAATATCCTAAGAAAGTGGGTACAGGTGGCTCGTACAATGTGAATTTTTTAGATATTTATGTACCTCCAATAAAAGAGGAAGAAATAGAGAAATATGTATTAGCCATGACATGGGGTCAAGATAAGAAGGACACGTACCTATAACCTGCCAAGGAAAGGAAGAGGTGGTAGGTGGTGAAGAAGGTAATTGAAGAAAAGGTATATAAAGATAAGTAGTTAAGGCTAGCATAAGATAAAGAATTAAATAAGTCATGCACATCAGAAGATAAAGTAGTTGTACAAGAGTTGGCAACACAAGTTCTAAATACAATAGTCAAAATCAAGATGGCTAGTTTGCTAGAAGCCATAATGTTGCTACATAAGGTGATGGAGGAAGAGATGCAACCACAAAATGTGATGGAGATCTAGATCCAATCAATATAGGAAAATAAATGAAAGGATTATTTTATGGATCCAAATATATTAATGATCTATGTTGGGGAGAAACTAGCATTGGTCCATATGGAGATTCTAGGGCATAAATTAACACAAGTTATTGTGTACGAAGGGTCCAATGTTAATGTGCTACCAAAGAGAACCTGGAGCGATATTGGTGCTCCATAATTATGGGCACCAATTTTTTAGTTGTATGGTGCTAACTAATATGGCATTGAGATGAAGGGAGTATTGACAACACAACAGGTGATAATAGCTTACCAAGAGTTTATC
Organism: Wollemia nobilis; assembly: GCA_028583015.1. NCBI lineage: Eukaryota > Viridiplantae > Streptophyta > Pinopsida > Araucariales > Araucariaceae > Wollemia > Wollemia nobilis. Next base: position 6,586,384 of record JAQPPZ010016244.1, on the reverse strand, counting down.
TTGGATTTTGTTGTGATTACTATGCAAAAGCCTGCATATGATGCACTATTAGGAAGAGTTTGGTTGTGAGTATATAAAGTTAATCAAAACCAGAGAAAGGATCAGATCACATTCAATAAGGAATAACATAAGTATATGATTAACTTGAAAAATCAAAGAATTAGTGAGGATGTTGCCATGACAGATGAGTCCGACAGTTCTTCAGGTGAAGAAAAATATGAACCCAATGAAGGGATATTGTTCCTAGAATAATCTAGCAAGAATGAATCTCAATATGATAGAAGACTCCTTAACTGGTAGATGGAGTGATGCAGCAGCAGAGATGAGGTCAATTTAACAACAACCTCTCCTAGCTGCTCAGATATATTCATTCACCACACATAAAAGAAAAACATAACATAACCCATGAAACACAAAAAAAACATAATATTGTTTTTATTATATTTTAGCTACCACATCAACATTACATAATTGCTCTCTATAGAGCTTCATATTTGCATGCACTTCTCATAGTACCAATATCCTTCTTCCATCCAAGGTTTTACATCTCAAACCTCTTGCAAGCACTGCACAGAGTGCCAAATTCCTTCCTCTGAGGTTTGACACCACAAACCTCCTGCAAGCACTACACCGAGTGCCAATTTCCTTCCCCTGAGGCTTCACAATAGAAACCTCCTACAAGCACTACATCGAGTGCCAATTACTTTGGAGCCCCTTGCTCACCTCTCATGCTCCACATCCACTTATTATTTATAAACATGGGAAATGAGTTGCCAACTAAGCATTCTTATCCATATGAAAGCTAAGCATTCTTATCCATTCTTTATTTACATGAAGTTTCTAGCTTTTATTTCTAAAAATACATCTTTTTTTCTAAAAATCTAGCTTTTGCATGCTTATATTTATTTGGTCCTCCGTAGTTGGCTCTTGCCAGCTAGATGCTCCTGCATCAAACTCACCGGGTAACAAAAATATTATGAGCTCCTGCTCACAAAGCTCCTACATCATACACGACCCCATCGATCTTCTGGCTTTGATACCAAATTGATGCAGTGGCGGAGAGGGGGTCAATTTAACAACAACCTCTCCTAGCTGCTCAGACATCTTCATTCACCACACATAAAAGAAAAACATAACAACATAACCCATGAAACACAAAAAAAAACACAATATTGTTTTTATTATATTTTAGCTACCACATCAACATTACATAATTGCTCTCTATAGAGCTTCATATCTGCATGCACTTCTCAGAGTACCAATCTCCTTCTTCCATCTGAGGTTTTACATCTCAAACCTCCTGCAAGCACTGCACAGAGTGCCAAATTCCTTCCTCTGAGGTTTGACACCACAAACCTCCTGCAAGCACTACACCGAGTGCCAATTTCCTTCCCCTGAGGCTTCACAATAGAAACCTCTTCCAAGCACTGCACCGAGTGCCAATTACTTTGGAGCCCCTTGCTCACCTCTCACACTCCACATCCACTTATTATTTATAAACATGGGAAATGAGTTGCCAACTAAGCATTCTTATCCATCTGACAGCTAAGCATTCTTATCCATTCTTTATTCGCATGAAGTTTCTAGATTTTTTTCTAAAAATACATCTTTTTTCTAAAAATCCAGCTTTTGCATGCTTATCTTTATCCGGTCCTCCGTAGTTGGCTCTTGTTAGCTATATGTTCCTACATAATGGAGGAGTAAGAGATATTTTAGACCAAATACCTTTGTATTAATATAAAGGAGATCATATAAAAACAAGATGAGAAGAAGGTCAACAAGAAACCAAAAGAAGAGGAACAAGAAAAATGGACATATTCTAAGATTTTTGTAGAATATACAATCAGAGATGCAGAGATACATGCATGACCATAACATATTATAAATTTGGAAAAGACTAAGGTAGAGCCAAAAAATATGAAATATGAGGTACCTCGGATCGTAGATGTAAATCTAGGAATAAAGAGTGAACCTAGAATGATCCATTGTGGTGATTATTGGGATCTAGTGTTGAAAGTAGCAACTTTCAAAATATTCTTGGAATATAAATATGTTTTTGCATTGATGTATAAGGATTTGAAATAAATACCACTATAATTATGTGTCCATAATATTACATTAATTCTTGGTACACAATCGGTGATAAGGAGGACATATAGGATGAACCCCAAGTACAAAGCCCTAGTGAATATGGAGATAGACAAGATGGTGGATGCTGGCCTTATTTTTAGGGTTACTACGAGTGAGTGGGTTTTGCCTATTGTGGTCACCTTGAAAAAGAAAGTGGATAAGATTCAGATATATGTATATTTTCAAATTTTGAAAATAGTAATGATTCAAGATCCCTTCCCTATCCCATTCACAGATTCCATTCTGGAGGATGTCATAGGACATGAAATTTATTTATTCTTGGTTGGGTTTTTTGGCTATAATCAAATAAATATAGCTGAAAAAATAAGTTGAAAACCACATTTGTAATAGAAAACATAATTTATGCATACAATAGGATGTCATTAGGGTTATGTAATTCCCCAATGACATTCCAATGCATTATTTTGTACATCTTTGATCAATTGGCGACAAGGAAGTTCAAGGTATTCTTGTACAATTTGTCCAACTATGGTTGGATCAAGGACCATCTACCAGCCTTGACTGAATGTATGAGTTGATGTAGGAATACACAGATCTCCTTGAATCCTAAGAAATATGAATTAATGCTACCATATGGAAAATTATTAGGACATATAGTGTGCAGTCAATGAATTGAATATTGGAGAAGTTACAATTATGATCGCTAGGGTTTGATGAGGAAAAACTACTCTACTAGGGTTTGATGAAGAAAAACTGCTCTATGGGGATGGTAGCAGCTTTCGAAGGAGGTCTGAAAAATTAGAGGAATGTCATGATGGCATCGGGTCCAGCACAGAGAGTGCATGCTTGTGATGTTTTTTCATCTAAAAATGGCTGGAAGGAATAGGATTTTCTAGTGCATGTTGGGAACCGCTTGTTAAATAACAATGGATGTTTGGAATGATGTGAAGCTAGGCCAGTTCTAGTGGTTCAACCAGACTCAATGGTGGAATATGTGGAGTATTTAACCAAACATGCCCTTATTGGCAAATTTTTGGGCATCTAAATTTCTCTCCCCTTTGTGGAGGCTTGGGTCAAGAAGACTTGGAATCCTAAAGGCAATGTGGAGGTGATGTTGAGTGCGAACAACTATTTTATGGTGGTTTTATCTTGTATTGCAAACTATAAAAAACCATTTGAAGGGGGTCCTTATTTCTATAACCAAGTGGGACTCTTTCTTAAACCCTGGCATGTGGGTTTCAACCCATCAGAGGAGCGGCCATCATGGGTTCCAGTATGGGTGCGACTTCCATGGCTCCCATTGGAATTTTGGAGAACTGATATCTTGCATAAGATTGCCCTTCTACTTGGGAAGCCGGTTGGACCGTCATAATAGAAAATGGATAAAAAGGTAATCTCTATTGCTTGTATTTGTGTTGAAATTGACTTAAATAATCCTATTCTAGATTCTATTGAAATACAATTTGGATCAACTACATGGGTTCAAAAACTTGACTATGAAGCTCTTCCATTTCGTTGTCGAATTTACCATGAATATGGCCACCTGCAAATAAAATGCCCTAAGTTTGTCCCACCTGTGGCTTCAAATCTTGGTCCCTCTCGGTCTATACAAAGTTTGGATAAAGGAAAAGCCCCAATAAAGGAAGGGGAACGAGATAAGGAAGGTTTTGTTTTGGCAAAATCCCAAAATAGAGGACGAAGGGCAAACAAAGACCTTAAGGATAGCCAGCCAGATGCTCTACTCAACCATTTTGAAATATTAGATGATCTTGATCAGTTCATGGAGATACCTAAAATGTCGCTACCTGATGCAAATATAACAAGGCCAAATCAGATTTCTCTTCTTGAGGAGGAACTTAATGAATCAGATCTAGGGGGTTTAAATGAAGAACAAAGGGCTTTGAATCTAAGTATAGGGGACATGATTGGGTATAGCCCTATAAGGGAAACTATTTTAGAAAGTGGTACAGATTTAGTTATGCCCTCTCCTACTCAGGTACTTATGCAATCATCCTTGGACTGCAAAACTCCTACGGTGTTGGATTGCAACAGAAAATAATTAAAACAAGTTTTTCAGATAAGAATATGAAGGTGGGTCGAAATAAGTACCAGGATAAAATTAAGTTAATGGGGGAGACTTTGGTGGAGTCAAGCTTGGTGAGAACATTGGACTCCTATTTTTATAACCCAAAAAATGATTATCCTCTCATGGAATGTAAGGGGGTTGAATAGCATCCCCAGACAAAAAGTTGTTTGTGATTTGGTCCGTGTGCATTCTTCGGATGTGGTGTTTATTTAGGAGACTAAATTGGCTATTGATAGTATGTTCAATACTACTCCCAAGTTGTGGAGAAGGGGGTAATTTCAGTGTATTGGTGCATGTGGATATGCTGGTGACATTGCTTATTTATTGGATCCGGTTAAGATATCCCCTCTTACTTGGATTTCTAGTAGATGGTCTATTTCAATGGTCAGGAATGATAATGAATCTGATGAAACCATCCTACTTACAAATGTGTATGCTCCTATTTATTACAATGGTAAAGTGAATTTGTGGGAGCACATTTTCTTTGTGAGAAGTTTGGCTCCCATGTACCCATGGATTTTTGCTGGAGACTTCAACTCTATCACTTGAGGAGAAACGTGGTGGGGTGGACCATCTTGAGCCTTTTTCTTCTGTCTTCAGTGCTCATATCTAGAACCTAAACTTGGATGACATCAATCTAGATAATAGGATATTTACTTGGCACAATATAAGGTGTGGTGAACCTTCCATATCAGAGATACTGGATAGGTTGTTGATTTCCAGTTATTGGATGGGTAATAACAGAAGTGCTAGTTCTGTGATTCTGGATGGTAGGGGATCTGATCATTGGCCTATAAAAATATTTGCTTTGGATTTAGGGCTAAAAAATAATCCCTCATTTAAGTTTCAACTTATGTGGCTTCGTAATACTAAGCTTCATGATTTCATGTGAGGCTGGTGGACCACTAGCAAACCTCCTCATGGCACCGCTATGTATTCCTTTATGAAGCAACTACAATTTGTAAAACATAAATTGAAGATATGGAATAGACTAAATTTTGGAAACCTTTCCTTGGCTAAGATGGCAGCTCTTATGAGGATAGAAGAAGCTTCAAGGAAGATTAGATATCAGGGATTCACGAAGGAGATTCTTGTTGAGGAATCTGAGGCTGCGAAAGACCTTGCTGAATGGGAACTGAGGGAAGAATTTTTTTGGAAATAAAAAGATTGAGTAGATTGACTTCAGGAAGGGAATAGGAACATAGCCTTATTTTATAACTCAATTAAGGTTCGCTATAATGGTAACCTGATTACCTCTCTTGTGAATTCTTAAGGTGCCCTGCTTTCTTCTTTCAGGGATATTTTAGAAGAGACTAAGAGGTATTTTTTCTCTCTCTTCAAGGAGGACTCCCTATCAAATGATGAGAATGAAAAGCTTATTCTAAACTATATTCCAATGATTATTTCTAGAGAGATGAATGAGCACTTGATGGGTCCAATTTCCCTTGAGGATTTGGAAAATGTTGTATTCAAGATGAAAAAAGGAAAAGCCCCAGGTCTAGATGGATTCTCGATTGATTTTTATCAGGTTTTTTGGGATTTAATCAAATTTAATATTTTGGAGGTGGTCCATGAGTCCCAAAAGAACAAACAGATGCTAAGGGCCCTAAATTCTACCTTTGTGGTGCTTATACCCAAAAAAGAGGGAGCAAATTCCTTGGATATTTTCAGGCCTATTGCTCTCTGCAATGTTGTGTATAATATTATCACAAAAATTATTGTTGAGAGGCTGAAGATATGGTTGAGCAAAATCATATCTAATGAGCAAGGAGGGTTTGTTGCTGGCCAAAAAATCTTGGATGGGTTTGTTATTGCTACAGAATCTATTCACTCGATGGAAACTTCTAAGGAGAAAACTATGTTCATTAAGTTTGACATGGCCAAAGCCTATGATTGGGTCAGATGGTCCTTTATTCAGAAAGTTCTTACTTCTTTTGTATTTGAGGAGGAATGGATTAGATGGGTGATGAGTTGTGTTTCTTCTTCCTCATTCTTTGTTCTTATTAATAATGAGCCATCAAAGCTGTTTGAGGCCTCAAGGGAATTGAGGCAAGGAGATCCTTTATATCCTTATTTGTTTATCATTATGGCAAAAGGGTTGGGAAGATTGCTCAAGTCTCAAGTCATGCAGGGTCTCATTTAGGGGTGGAAGTGGGATAGTAGTTTGCCACCTCTTTCCCACCTTCAATTTTTTGATGATACTACTTTGTTGGGAGTTGCCACTATCAAGGAAGCTGGAAATATTATATAGTCTCTTGACATATATCTTGGTGCTTTTGGATAGTTGATTAATGAGGACAAGTCTTCTATTTTATTCTTCAATACCCCTCCTCTTATTCAATCCAGGATTGCTCGCATTCTAAGATTCCAGGTTGGGACTCCCCCTTCATTTATCTTGGTATTACAATTTCATCTCATCCTCTACCTAGATCTTCTTGGCAATCTATGCTTGATAAGTTTAGAAGTAAGGTGAATCACTAGACTTTCATATGGCTATCCACTATAGGTAGAGTGTTGCTTTTAAAATATGTCGTTCAGGCTTTACCCATTTATAGATGTTTTGTACAAATAGCTCTCTCTCACTTCATCAAGAACATGGATGCTTTGCCAAGACAATTTGTATGGTCTAGAAAACTTGATCAATCTAAATGGAGTTTGGTTAGGTGGGATTCTATATGTAGGCTAGTGCAAGAGGGAGGCCTTGGGTTACAACAGACAACTCTTTTTGGGAAGGATTTGGTTGTAAAACTTTATTGGATATGGTGTACCTCTCAAGATTAGATTTGGGATAAAATATTATCTTATAAATACTTGAGAGGTATTTATGAGGCTGAGATCCCTAGAGTCAGCTTGATTGGGAAAGGTTCAGTTATCTGGGAAACTCGAAAAGAGGAGCTAATTTAATCAAGCAGGGTTTGTTTTGGATTTGCAATCAAGGATCAAATGCTCTTTTTGGGAGGATTCTTGGGATGGCCACCCTCCTATCTTGAATCAATATCCTAGGTTACGTTCCCTAAGCATTTTTTTCTTGGAAGCAGGTTGGTCTCATGTGGACTTTAAAAAAATATAGTCTTTTGGAAATATGGATATGTACAGGTGGAAAGATCCGCAAGAATGGCCCCAAGGGGGACTGGCTAAGGATGGAGAGGTGCTTGCTCTTATTATTATGAGGAGGCCTTGTTCTTCATTGAGGGGTAAATATATTCTGGCTTAGAACCCTGATACTAAGGGACCCTACTTGATAGCCTATGGTTATCAGGTTCTTGATAAGCAAAAGTATGGGAGTCTTCCTATCACTTGGTGCAAAAAGGTGTGGAACAAATTTGCCTTGCCAAAATGTAACTTCTTTCTCTTGTTGGTAGCTCGTAATAAATGCCTCACTTGGGATAATGTGAGAAAGAGGGGATTTCAGGGTCCCTCTTTTTGTGTCCTTTGCAGTAATAATGAGGATGACTCTTCTCATTTATTTTTCCAATGCTCCTTTGCCAGAGACATTTGGCACCATTGGTGGAGTGCCTGGAACCATCCATGTTTTCATGTGCTATCCCTGGTGGAGTTTTGGAGTAGTCTGGGTAGACCTCCGACCAAGGCCCCCTTCCTTTGAGTGGCTTGGAATTTTGGCCCTTCTTGCATCATCTGGAAAATTTGGCTCGAACAAAACCGATGCATATTTCAAGGTAGTTATTTGGCTATTCAACAGATCTAGAAAAGGATATTGTATATGGTTCAAGAAACCATCCATAGAAAATGTGATGTGGACCCTCTTTTGGATTCTAGGGAGGAGAAGGTACAGCAAGCCCTTGGTATCTTTTGATATGGTGTGAACTCTTCTAGCCCTTGTAGGGTTCCTCAGCTCAGTAAGAAGGTTAGGAGATATGGTAGGTGGAGGCCACCCCCTAGAGGAGTTTTAAAAATTAATATTGATGTATCGTCTAGGGGTAATCTTGGACATGATGGCATTGGTGGTGTTGGGAGAGATTATACTGGTGGTGTCAGTTTTTTCTTTTCCATTTATAAAGGTGTTTGCTCCAACAAGTTTATGGAAGCTCTTGGAATTCTTGAGGCCTTGCGGAGGGGGTTTCCTCTTGGTTGGCATAGGATTATCTATGAGCCTGACTCTCAAATTTTGGTTAATCTTTCAAATAGTAAAATTATGGAGGAAGTTAAATGGCATTTGGCCTCTGTAGCTGTTCAGATTCTCAGAATGAGTGAAGAGTTTGAATTTATATCCTTTGTGCACATTCCAAGGGAATGGAATGTGGTTGCTTATTACCTGGCCAAAAGGGCTTCTGAGCTACTGGATCTTTGGAGTATTGATAATTAGGAGAGTCTCCCATTTGGGGACTCTCAATGCCTATGGGAGTTGATCCACAAGGATGTATAGACTTAATGTGGTTTGTTCTTGTTGTCTTTTTTGGGTGTCATTCTAGTCTAGTGGTTTTAGCCTATTTGGTTGTTTATTTGAGTCTTGGTTGGAAGCTCAGTTGTACTCTATAATCCAAACTTTTTATCAATAAATTTTTACCCCTTTATTTAAAAAAAAATGAATTGAAGATTGATCCTGATAAAATTCATGTTATTTTGCATATAGAAGAGCCATACAATGTTAGTTCATTAAAAAACTTCTTATGATCCATAGGATATTATCAAATATTTATCAAGAATTGTGCACATGTGTCCTACCTATTGGAATCATTGACAAATAATAATGTTCCTTTCAATTGGATATAAGAGCACTAAGGAGCTTTTGAGGAATTGAAAGCAAAAAATTGTGAGTAGCCCCATCCTAGTGTTTCTAGATTGGGATAAAGAGTTCCATGTCCATATCGATGCTTTTAATTTCATAATAGAATGATCACTAGCCTAGGAAGGACAACATAGATTGTATCAGCCTATTTATTTTGCAAGCTATCTATTAACAAGGGCACAAAGAAATTATAGTACAACATAATGAGAGGCTTTGGGAATGGTATATGTGGTACATAATTTTAGGTATTACCTATTAGTAAACCCATTTACCTTCTATTTTGATCATCAAGCTCTATTGTATGTAATAAATAAACCTATGATTCAAGGGTGAGTCAGTAGGTGGCTCATCACCTTGCAAGAATTTGTATTCTAAGTAGTAGTAACACCTGGTAAAAAGCATATGATTGCAGACCAGTTGTCTTGGATACGATCAGGAGAACCTACAGGAATGAAAATTATGAATAAATTCCTTGATGCATAAATATTTATAATTAATGTTGTACCATCATAGTACAAGTTAATTAGGCAACACTTATCCACAAGAGAATTTCCATAGGATTTGATAAGGACAAAGAAGAGGAAAGTAATATTGAATTCAGCACCTTTTCAACTGATAGCTAGATTATTGTATAACATGGGTACTATTGGAGATTTTTCCTGCATGCTTGGGATACGTTGTCATGCTACAAGAAAAAACAATTGCCAATGAGCAATTACAAGCTCTGGTCGACTTACCTCTTTAACCTAGGAATAGAGTTATTTATATTTTCTAGACAGACCAAGTATGGTAAGGAAACCCTTGAGGTGAACTTAAATTTTTTAATGTTTTATGTTCATGCTCTTTCATATTTATGGTGGTGAGTTAAAGTTTTTATAAAATTGACCAAGCTAAAATAGTAATAGTTCAATTATATCTTAATTATGACGAGTGCCTTAATCCTTTGGACTATTTTAGCAAGATTTGATAACACTTCAGTATAATGGAAAAAATGAAAAAAAATAGTTGGTGCAATTAAATTCATTCAAATATTGTAATAAACATAACAGTTGATCAACAAAATAAATTTTCACTATATGTTCAAATAATATAACCCATAATGAAGGAACACACAAAATTGATAACAAAAATATAACAGGAAAGAAGCCCATAATTGTATTAATATTGGAATTGATTACATGAAGAGTTGGCTTGAATTTGCCATTGAACTCTTTAAATATTAATACAACAAAAATCCTCATTCGAATATCATAACAAGGACTTTCCACTCTCCCATTCCAATCTAGTAACAATCGAGTCTCTAGACCTCTAGCTCAATAATCTAGAAATAATCTTAGCTTCTTGGATACTTCCCTATCAAAACCTACACAAAAAATTGGAAGAATAAGGGATGGAAAAAGAAGAAAGACACAAGGGAATACAACAATAAATAATAGGGCACTCAAGTATACCTCTTAGAAAATATATGCTATGTCAAAAGCTTGATCCTTTTTCTGGCTATGGGCATCCTTCTAATATTTGTGGCAGCTCTGTAACTATCAAAATTGCTTCAATCCAAACTCTCCACTTGGAACCATATTCTACCTTGCTATTGGTTGGGTGTGTTACAGCCTATTATTAGCTATATCAAAATTAGGATTTATCCTTTATATACCAAAATTTTGTCCAGCTACCATCCACTTGGTTCTTGCAACTCAGTTTTTCCTTGTGACCTTTTCTTTACTTTTATATACTTGTCCTGAAGTGAGCTCCTAGATGCAGGTCATTTTTTCTTATATCACTATATTTATTCTACTTCGAGTGTCCTTATGTATACAAAAAATGTTACTATGACCTTGTGTTTCACAATTTATTGTATTGGTCTCTCGAACTAAAAATATTACTAGAGTTGAAAGTATCACCTTAGAGCTAGAGTTTTCTTCAACTTCATAGGGATTTAGCTTGAATCCTAAGAAGGAAACAAGGGTTCATTACAAAAATTTGATATGGTATGCCCTTAGAAGTGGTGAAGAAGAAACAACACTACCGTGTTGAGAGGTGGAGGTAGACAAAAATAGGGAATTGGAAGTACACAAATTAAGGAAACCACCAACAACATGGTACTTCCATAACTATACTCCATCGGGGTGATACTTCTATAACTATATTCCATTGAGGTATGGGAACTTTCTAGAGGTGATCTTCTATCTAGTTTACACCTCTTGTTTCTTCTACCACTAGTGAACCAAGGTTTTTTATCACCCACCTCTTTTTCTACAACTCACTACTAGCACACTTTGATCCATATTTGGTATTCAAAATTTTACTTCGATCTTAGAATGGGTGCCTTCCCATATAAAGGATGAGTTTGGGAGGGTTATATTGTCAACTAACAATGGTTGAGTTAGGTTCTGTTGATCTTAGAATAATTTATTTTACTTTGAATTAATGATCTTGCATCATATCGATTCTCTATTTGTGTCATTTGGCTCATGAAATATACTCAGTCTGTTTAGTTCATGATGATTCACTTTATTTCACCATATTCATCCATGTGATATGTGAATTTCAATGGTTCTGACTTGGCTAGATTTTGGGCTTCTTGCATCTAACATAGTCATTGTTATGTTTACTTTACTTATACAACCCCTTCACTCTATACGATGAACCAACCTATCTTGGATTTCTTTGCCTTTTAGTGAGTTTGTGTAATTTGGTCATCAGGTTAAACACTTGTTTGGTTTAGATTACATGATTAGCTTATATTGGCTTAACACGTGTAGTTGGATGGATCTAAAATAGATTTTGTGCATTTGTAATTCTTTTATTTGTCTACAGTTGTATCAGTGAGATCATCATCAATTCAAGTGCTCTATTGCCTTCCTCAAACATGGATCCACAAGATATTTCTCAGGTGTGGGGTCACTCTTCATGTGTGATCGATCGATTGAGGTCTATCAAGGATTTTATATGGCATAGAATTAATTACCATTAATGGTTGGTCAGTCACTCAATACTTTAATTGCTTCCCTTGTGAAATTTTTCGATCAATGATGCAAAGGTATTTCTACCTTTTGCTTAATTAAATTTCACAGATAAATGCAATGCCGAATCGAAAGATGAAAAAGATAATGAATAAGGAAAACACAACGAAGAATAAATTTAATCAAGCCACTCAATGTGGGCACACCCTCGCCAGTAGGCAGTTGCGATTAATGCCAATGAATATTAAAAACAAAAGATGATAGATCCAATAAACTATTGGATCAATATATATATTAATTAATAAACTCTTGGAAGCGTCGGCTGTCGGCTATGTTTGGATTGCAACATGACTCCCCTCCTCGGAAAGCTTTGTCCTCAAAGCTGGAAATGACTGGAATATACTTTCAGGTTCCCATGTGGCATCCTCCTCTGATAAATCTTGCCATTTAATGAGAAATTCGTGAATCTGACGTGATCTCGGTTTTGGATTCTATGTTGTAGTATATCTTCTGGTTGGAGATGTATGCGTCCTTCCTCATCAAGCATCGGTAATTCTGATTGACTCTGTACTTTCTGACCAATTACTTTTTTGAGACATGAAACATGAAATACCGGGTGTATTCGTGAAGATGTAGGTAGCTCTAATTGATAGGCTACTTCTCCAATGCGGCGCACAATTTTGTAAGGACCATAGAATCGTGGGGCCAACTTCTGGCTGGACTTTATCTTTAATGAGGATTGTTTGTAAGGTTGCAACTTTAGGAACACCCAATCTCCTATATTAAAAGTTCTCTCTGATCGATGCAAGTCTTGTTGTTGTTTCATACGATTCTGTGCTTGGACTAAATTCTCTTTGAGGATGGTGAGCGTAGACTGCCTTTGTTGGAACCAATCATCCACTTTGGCTACTTTGGATGATCCCTGTACGTAATCTGCGACTTTTGGAGGTTTGGTGCCATACAATGCTTCAAATGGAGACATCTTAATTGAGTAATGGTAAGAAGTGTTGTACCACCATTCTGCCAATGCTAACCAATGGCTCCATTGGTATTGTTTATCTTGAGCAAAACATCTTAAGTACGTACCCAAACATTTGTTAACTACTTCTGTTTGACCATCTGTCTGTGGATGGTAGGCTGAAGACATGTTCAATTTGGTACCACTAAGTCGAAATAATTCCCGCCAAAAGTTACTAGTGAAGATGGGATCTCTATCACTTACAATATTTTTTGGCATACCATGTAATTTGAAAATTGAATCCATAAATACCTTTGCCACCTTGCTTGCGGAAAATGGATGTTGTAAAGCCTGAAAGTGAGCGTATTTGGATAACCGGTCTACGACGACGAAGATTATTGTCCTGCCTTCTGACTTTGGAAGACCCTCAATAAAATCCATGGATATATGTTCCCACTGTCGATCAAGGATGGGTAATGGTTGTAACAATCCTGGTGATTTGACTGTTTCTCCTTTATTGCGTTGGCAAACTTCACATTCTGCTACCCATTGTTTGACTTCTGCTTTTAATCCCTTCCAGAAAAATGATTGTTTGACTCGTAAATATGTCTTCAAAAATCTTGAATGTCCTGCTGATGGAGAGGCGTGTGATTCGTCGAGGATCTTTGATTTGAGTTCTGAATTGTGTGGAATATAAATGCGGTTTTTCTTTCGGAGGATTTCATCTTCATAAGAGAACAAAGGGTATTTAGAAGATCCTATAGATAATTCTTGAATTATCTGAATAGTTTCGCTATTGGACAACCATTCATCTTGTAATTGATTCACCCATTGGGAGCAAGGACCTGAAATAGCGTTAATGATTACTTCATCTTCATATTTCCTGGACAGTGCATCGGCAGCTATGTTTTCCTTCCCTTTCTTGTATTCGATAACAAAATCATAGCCCAACAGTTTGGTTAACCACTTATTTTGTTTCGGATATGAAAACCTTTGCTCAAGAAAATGTTTGAGGCTACTATGATCTGTTTTTATAATGAAGCGGCTACTGATTAGGTAGTGTCTCCATTTTTCTACTGCGTGCAGGATAGCCAACATTTCTTTTTCGTATGTTGATCTTCCCAAATTTTTCCCTGACAGCTGTTTACTTTCAAATGCCAATGGATGACCCTCTTGCATGAGTATGGCCCCAATTCCTGTTCCTGATGCATCACATTCGATAATAAATGGTTTGTGAAAATTGGGAGTTGCTAATACTGGAGTTGTGCACATGGCCTTCTTAAGAGATTCAAAAGCTAGAGTAGCCTCTTCTGACCAACGAAAGGCATCCTTTTTTGTAAGTGCTGTGAGAGGTGCTGCAATCTTACCATAATTTTGTACAAACTTGCGATAGTAGCCCGTGAGACCCAAAAAACCATGAAGTTTCTTGATGGTTTTAGGTAAAGGCCATTCTTGAATTGCCTTAATCTTATTGGGATCCACTTTGACGCCCTCATGTGAAACTATATGACCAAGATACTCGACTTCTTGAACACCAAATGAACATTTGGAACGTTTAACAAATAATTTTTCTTTGTGTAAAATGTGAAGGGCTTTATCCACGTGATGTAAATGGTCCGTCCATGTTTTGTTGTATATGAGAATATCATCAAAAAAAACTAACACAAACTTACGGAGGAGTGGACGAAATACTTGGTTCATGAGACTTTGGAATGTGGATGGTGCATTAGTGAGACCAAAAGGCATGACCAAAAATTCGTAATGACCTTCATGAGTACGAAAGGCCGTTTTGGGAATATCTTCTTCTCTAACACGGATTTGGTGAAAGCCAGAGCGAAGGTCTAATTTTGTAAAAAAATTTGCACCATGCAACTCATCTAATAGGTCATCTATGACAGGGATAGGAAATTTGTCCTTGATAGTGAGTTTATTGAGAGAACGAAAGTCAGGACACATACGCCAAGAGTTATCTTTTCGTCTAGCCAGGACTACAGGTGAGGAATAAGGACTAGTGCTGTGACGAATGACTCCATGATCCAACAAATCCTGAACGATCTGTTCGATTTCTGTCTTTTGTGGCTGAGGATAGCGATAAGGACGACTGTTAGGTGGGACACTTCCTGGAATCAAATGGATGGCATGATCATGAGATCGTTTAGGTGGTAATCCTTGAGGTTCTTGGAAAACCTCTTCGTAATGTGTTATGATATCTTGTAACTCGGGTGCAATAATATCCGAAGTTGCTGACGATTGTTTTTCCAAACAATTAATTTGAGCTATAAACCCATATCCACCCTTTTTTAACATCTTTTCCATACTATGAGAGCTCACCATTTGTGTTGGAGGAGTAGTAATGCCTTGTAAGCGAATGACTCGTCCATTTTCCTTCCATTCCACAAATAATTTTTTGAAGTTGAAACTAACCGTGTCTAATGTTTCCAACCATTCAACTCCCAAAATGACATCAGAGTTCCCTAAATTCATGACAAAAAGGGATCCTAACCAGGTATAAGTTCCCATATTTATGGAAACCTGAGATGTGCGACCAACACATTGTGCGTTCACCCCGTTGGCCACTAGAACCTGGAATTTGTCTTTGTTGGAAGAGTTAATGAATAAATTCAAAGCTTTTGTTGTTTTGATGTCGATAAAATTGTGGGTGCTACCAGAATCAATTAGCACATTCACCTTTTTCTGATGGAGAAAGCCTGGTACCTTGATGGTATGGTGGGCGGTTAAACCCATGAGAGCATGCACTGAAATCGCCATTGTATCCTCTTCTTTTTTGTCTATAGTACATGGTAGGTCTTCTGGCATAGGTTCTTCTGATTGGTAAGGTTCATCCTCTTCTCCTTCACATTGATCACCTTCAATATGAAAGTTTTGTTTTTGGGCACATGCTTGTTCCCTGGGGTGATGAGTGCGACATTTATAGCAAAAATATCGTGATGGTTGATCATTTCTACGAAAGGAATTGTTGCGATATGAGGGACGACTATACGTTTCACGCCTTACAGACAACTGATGTCTCTTCTCGGCCAACTTGGCTATTCTTATACAACTGTTCAACAAGGTTGGATCGTGCATGTCTACCTCCACTCGAATACTTTCTTTCAAACCATTGTGAAAGGCTCCTACCACTGTGTCGGGGCTGAGGTCTGAAGTGTATGGTAGTAAACTGGTAAACTCCGAAACGAATTCACTAACTGACCCTTCTTGTTTAAGAGATAATAGTCTTACTGTGTATGATGATGTAGCTCCTTCATCAAATCTTTCTAAAAAAGAGGTAGTGAATTTTCTCCAATTAGGAGTAGCTCCTTTCTCTCGTTTAAGCCATACAAACCATTGGTAAGCCTCAGTGCCTAGTTTTGATGCAGCGAAAGGGACTTTGTCAATTTCCTTAATTTGATATAAGTCAAGAATGCCTTCCATTTTGGCCATCCAACCACGAGGATCATGACCTTCAAAAGTGGGCATATCAATTCGTGGAAAATTATTATTATTAGGACCTCTCGGTTGGTGATAACCCGTGTCCCTTTCTTGATTTTGGTTATACTGCTGTCTTTGATAGCGATCCTTGTAATTATCCGAATCACCCTGTTTTTGTTCCCAATCCTCATTAGGATCGACAGTTTCTTCATTCCGTTGGGCATGGGAGTGATTTTGGGGATTAGTATTGGGATTAGGTTGTTTTTGTGCTTTCACAAGGTCTTTTAGGAGGATACCAATTTCGTTCATACCCTCTAGTAAGCATCGAAGAGACTCCCTATCAGAAATGGCTGAGTTACTTGAGTTTCCTTGTGTGATGTTTTCGTGAGTTGGGGAGGGATTATTAGCCATAGGATCTACTAGTGGATGGTGTGGATTATAACTACCAATTTTAAAAGGAGAAAGAGAATTTTTTGTACCTGGGCTGCGGTTAGATCTTCTTGTGTAGGAATTGGTCGTTTCTGAGCTTGATAATCGACCGTCAGATCCCTTGGTCCAATGTTTGCTCATGCACTTGTTAACATAACCCGCTTAGAAACCTTGAACTTGGATTGCCGCAAATGTGCTGGAACAAAAAAAAAAAATTGGTTTCCGCTATAACTGTCGCTCCAACTGCGACGCGGATTTGAGTTTGGAATCCTTCTTTGTGACAGCTTTAGACCACCTTGACTGCAATTTTGACAACTTTGCTTGACCACACTTTTAAGACATGACCCAGTTAACCACTGTAATTAGGACACCAACAGACATGAACCAGTTAACCACGGTAATTAGGACACCGAACACGAAGTGGACCCTGATGCGAGAACACGACAGCTGCACGTGAGAATACGAACAGACCAATGAACGGAGGACCGATGAACGAACGGAGGACTCAAGGACGACGATCGAACGAAGGACGCGATGGACACGACGATCGAACGGAGGACGCGGTGACGACAAGGACACGACAATCGAACGGAAGACTCGACGACGATAGGACGCAACGATCGAACGGAGGACGCGGAGGACACGATGATCGACGGAGGACGCGATGACAGGGACGACGAGCGAACGGATGACACGGCGATCGAACGACATGGAAGCGACACAACCACTATGAACATTCCAACGACATGACGACAACCTAACTGAGAACCCCAAAGATGACACGCGTGCGGGAAACAACGGGGGATGTGACCGAAGTCACAAACTAGTAAGTGCGCTGAAGCCCTTATAAATGCCTGAATCGCTGTCCCACAGCGAATGTGGGATATATATCCCGTAAAATTTTTTTAAAAAATTATGCGTACCTTAGGCAGGCTGTTAATTAACGAAAATCACGCGCTGTGATTGGCCGAAATTGTTAGGAGGTCAGGCGCTGGTTTTATGCGAAACTTTGCTGCACGGACGACTACGATTTCAATCCTGGACGCGATTTCAACCTGGACGCGGACGACTACGATTTTTACAGCTCGGATGGTAACCGGAGATGCGAAAGGACGATGCTTGGCGAGGATCGAACGAACAAAAATTTGGCTGTGAGGACTCTGTTGGTAACTCGGCTGGGAGACGAAACGTTTCTGGCCTGGCCACGAACCGTAACGCTGTTGTGACGCGAATTCGGAGCAGCTTGCGGGAAACCGAACCGGAATCTGATACCACTTGCAAAGGTATTTCTACCTTTTGCTTAATTAAATTTCATAGATAAATGCAATGCCGAATCGAAAGATGAAAAAGATAATGAATAAGGAAAACACAACGAAGAATAAATTTAATCAAGCCACTCAAGGTGGGCACACCCTCGCCAGTAGGCAGTTGCGATTAACGCCAATGAATATTAAAAACAAAAGATGATAGATCCAATAAACTATTGGATCAATATATATATTAATTAATAAACTCTTGGAAGCGTCGGCTGTCGACTATGTTTGGATTGCAACAAATGACCTCTTATGGTCTTGTACACATCGTAATTTTGTCTGATTGTCATTAGCCATCATTTAGGTGTCCTTGAGTACTCTTGTATATCTTCACATTAGATATATGCTAGCCTTAAAATTGTTCATTCCATCTATACCACTCGTATTTTTTGGCCGATACTTTTTGATGACTGTGATCTCTTCGATTGAAGAGTTCGAGCCTTTTATTTCCTTTCGATCGATTGGTCTTTTGCCTTTTGCATGGGTCCATGATGGTAATATTTCCTTTGGCCAAAACCTTTTAGTCCTTTATATCATGGATAAAAACAAAAATTTTGGTTAGGATTGGGGAATTTATAACTTTAAAAATCATGCTAAAATGAAGGGGGAAGAAAATGTGACGATGACCCTTTTTAATCATGCTTTTTCCTTGCTTGGCTAATTAATTATAGGTGTCGATCTTCATCGATCGAAGATATTTTGATGGCTTAGATTCTTCCACATCACTTATTTTTTTAGTAGAGCATACTCGGTTCTTCTTGGCTTGGTCGACCGATCAAGGTCATCTTTCAATCGAGTGGCCTTGCTTTTCACTCCACTTAGGTCGATAAATTTTAAATATTGATAGCCATTAGCCAAAAAGAGCATGGACTGCCTTGATATTGCCATATGGGATTCTTTGTTTGGTCATAAGGCCTTGTATTAAAAGAATATGCCAACTTTTACTAAGGGGTTTGACTAGATTTTTGATAGATAGACTTTGGTTCAATGTTTTTTGACTGTTGATCTTTGTCGGGTTTCTGTCAATTGATTTGGACCATTTATGTTCTTTCAATTGATAGATTTTTTTATGCCATGTGTTCGATCGATCACTTCCTCTTCTCGACCAAATGCTACCTTGTTTCACTCTTTGACCTTTATGTTGAGCAAGGTGCAACGACGATATTGTCATTGTTGTCAACACACTCAAATGGACATGTTGATGCAGTGGATAATTTTTCAGAGGTTTTTCAAAGTATATATATTGGTTTTTAATTCTTATGAGATTTTTTGTGATGTTCAGGTAAATTTATTACAGGTTGTTTATGCAAATTTGTAAAAGTTGCAAAAATCGTTAGGAAGTTGTCAAAGTAGCAAAAAAGAAAGTTGTCAAAGTGGAAAAATGTCAATGGAATGTGTTGGACAACCCAAGATACTATTTGGAGGTTTTTTTTATCATTAGAAAGTGTGGTTGCAGTGTTGGAACGGTCGGTTGCTTCGTCATTGCATTGTTGGTCTTGAAACTGCAGCTGTAAAATCTGTCAGAGGTCACTTTGCAGGAGGAATATTAAGCAATCCATGCAGATTTGGACATCAAATTTTTTACTAAAGGGATCTGGATATACTAATATTTTAAGTTTTAAATTTCAGCCCAAATGAATTCCGAAGGAAGAAACGATGAGCATTGCAAAATGGCTATGGAGCACTTTTTCAATTAATGTGACAGGTGTAAAATCAGTGTCATAGGCAACTTTGTTGGAGGTATATTAAGCAATCTATGAGGAATAAAACTTCAAAATTTTTACTAGAGGTATTTTGATATACATAGAGATTATATTTTAAATTTTAGCTCAAACAGAGACCTGAGGAAGAAACGACAGCAGTTGTAAAATTCCTTCATAGCACTTTTTCCAGTTTTGGGCAGCCAAGTGCTTTTGCGCTTGAATACTCAAATTCATATTTTCTTGTTGCCTAATGTGTTTTTTAAGTGTTATTTCATGTATATATCATCAAATTGAACATATTTGATTTTTGGTAGGAGTGATTTTGAGGCCTCCTAGTGTGAGAACGAGTAATGTGCACAACACTTTGTCCGTGAACTATTTGACAAAATGCCTCTCCAAAATAAAAGTGAAATTTAAAAAGGTCATAAATTTTGATCTGTAAATCCTTTTGAGTCCATTTTTTTCTAGCATGTGTAGAATTTTTAAATCTAGAAGAACATTATGTCTCCCATGGGAGACCTTATTGAATGTTGAAACAATCATCTTGCAGCTCGAAATTTGTTAGGAATTTGAAGTGTTGGAAGTTGAAGGGATTGCAAAAAGGTTTTTAAAAAGGAGTCAATGTGAGTACAGATAAATGTGTGATATTGAGATTCATATCAGATGAAATTTGTCAGAGTGGATTTGTAGAGTGAAGCAATGAGCTAAACCACTTAGGGTCTTTTAGAATAGAGATCAAATTTTCTACTATAGTTTTTGTTTTTGTCGAGTGGGTGCTTGGTGATCCAGGTCGATGCTCCTTGAAGTTGGTGTTGCTAAAGTCCGGGTTGGTTGGTGCCATTCCCTGTAATTGGTGCTACAAAAATATTGTAAAGACCAAATATTTTCAAGGCTATATTTGGATAGGAGTCCAAATAGTCCATTGGCATAGTGGTTTTCTCACATCGGGTTTCCACTATAAATATGGTGTTATGTGATGCATGTTTGTGTGATTACTTGTTTTTATTTTATTTCGTAGTTGGATTAATTTTTTAATACACATTGATTCACTACCCCTCTTAGTGTCACGCTTAGTTCAACAATTGGTATTAGAGCAAGGTTCCTAAATAGGCTTAACCAACTAGGGTGATATTGGAAGTGATATAATGGTAGGAGGTGAAGGCTTCTCTTCGAACAAGGCACCACTGTTTGATGAAACTAATTATGTTTTTTGGATAATCAGGATGCAAACATATCTTTGTGCATTGGGATACAATATTTGAAAATCTATAAGCAGTGGATATACACCACTTGCCACTCCTCCAACTGATGATGTTGGTAAGAAACTGTTTGAGAATGACTCAAAAGAAAATAATGCCATCATGTGTGAATTAGTGGAAAGCAAACTGGTAAAGGTTATGGGTTGTAAAACGGAAAATGAAATATGAGACAAAATGAAGAGCATTCATGAAGGAGACGATAAGATCAAGGAGGCCAAGTTACAAACACATTGAGCTCAGTTCGAAGGATTAAAGATGAATGAATATGAGAATATAGAGGCCTACCTATTAAGATTAAATGAAGTCATCAATGCTATCAAAGGACTTGGAGAGGAAATAAAAGACTCGGTAATTGTCAAAAAGGTATTAAGATCTCTTCCTCAAAGGTTTGATTCTAAAGTTTTTGCAATAGAAGAAGCTAAAGATTTAAATACTCTTACTATGGATGAGTTGTATGGTTCTTTAACCGCATATGAAATGAGAATAGAAAAATCTAAATCTACAGATAAATAAACTACCTTTAAAGCTCAAAAAAATGTAAAAATGAAACCAGAATCATATGAAGATGAAATGTTAGATGAAATGGAAGCTAACTTCATGAGAAAACTAAAAAATGGAAAAAGTAAATACAAAGGAAAGTTATCGTTTAAATGTTTCAACTATGGAGGTGTTGGGAATTTTGCAGCTAAATGTCCACTTAATGAGAAGAATAGAAGTGATGAAGGATCGCACGGAGAAAGAAGTGACTGGAAGAAAAAATCAAATTTTAGAAAAGGTAACTTCAAGAAGAAAAGTTTCATCTCCAAGAATGTCAGTTCATCAGAAGACAGCTCCAGTGAGGATTCTAAAAAAGAAACAGGTGAAGCTCTTTTCATGGCATTCGAAGAAGAAAAACCAAAAAAATAATAGGAATGTGATGAAGAAGAAATTGATGCAAAAGTGAATTTGGAAGAGGAACTAATTGCAGCTCTGGACGAATTGAAGAAAAAAATAAAAAAGAATAAGAAAATTTCAATAAAGCTTGAGGATGCAAATGAAATCATAACAAGTTTGAAAGTGCAAATAGAAGAATCCAATAAGATATTTGAAGATCTCAAAGTACAAATAACCATGAAAATAGATTATTGCAGCAAGTTAGAAGAAGAGATTATTGGTTTAAGGATGCAGCTAGAAGAAATGAATCAAAAAATTAGCTTTTATCACAAACGTGAAGAGAGTTCTATAAAGCCGGATAATATCATAAAGAACCCGAAGACTACAGGCATCAAATTTGGTTTGGGTTTTTATGAAGAAGAATCATCAAATGGATCAAAGTCCACAAATGAAGATTCCACAAATAATGAAGAAAAGAAATAGGTTAATCAAGCAAAAATGAATCATGCAAAGGAAATCAATAATGCAAGGCATGAAAGAATAATTGACAATGATGGTTTCACCAGTGCCACACATAAAATAATAATAAGATTTATGGCTCCTACAACAACATGGCAAATACCACCATCTAGGTTCAATCATCTATTTTATGGTTACTATTTTAAATACAATGGTTATGGACATAATATTTCATATTGCAAGTATAATGTAGGACCAAGAAATTTTTTTACTAGAATTTTTTTTCACCTTTGATGGATTATGTAGTAGAATGTTATAACTGTCATAACTATGAGCATATTATAAGAAATTGTAGAAGTACATTTGCATAAAATAAATTTTAGGGAAGAAAATTTCAGCCAAATGGAATAAGACAAAATAGAAAATTTCCCAAAAAACATGCACAAGCTACTGAAAAAGAAAATCCAAAATAAGAGCCCAAAACTATAATCAAATCGGAGTGGAAAGAAAAAGAGCAACCTAAGGAAGAAAAGGAATCCTTGATCGTACATATGACATTTAAAGCGCTTAATAAATTCACACCATTGATACTTGATAGTGGATGCTCCAGTCATATGACAGGTAATAAACAAAAATTTGAGAAGTTGCAACAATATGAAGGTAGTTTAGTGAAATTCAAAAACAATAATGGAGCTAAGATAGTTAGCAAAGGTTCAGTTAAGATCAATGATAGAAAAATTAGGTTAGAAGAAGTCTTGTTTGTGGTTGGTTTGAAGCATAACTTGTTGAGCATAAGTCAGATTTGTGATAGAGGTCATGATGTGATCTTTAAGAAGTAGGGTTGTGAAATTAGAAAGACAAATAGTGGGAAGTTGATAGTAGTTGTATCAAGGACATATGGCAACCTTTACAGTCTTTGGGATACTTCAAAAGGAGGTTTCTTGATTGGACAAGAAGAAGAGAATTCGTTGTGGCACAAGAGGCTCGGTCATATGAGTTTTGACAATCTAGTAAAAATTAATTCAAAGAAAGCAGTGAGAGATATTCCCACTATTGGTAAACCATTAAATAGCATTTGTGCTTCATGTCAAAAGGGAAGCAAACTAGAGTCTCACTTTAAACAAAAGAGTACTACATGAGCAAACCTTTGGAACTAATACATACTAATTTATGTGGACCCATGAGAATGCAAAGCATAAATGGTGACAAATATTTCATGTTGTGTATAGATGACTATTCCAGGATGACATGGGTATTGTTTTTGAAGCATAAATCAAAAGCTTTTGAGATGTTCAAGGTTTTAAAAAACTAATTTGAGAATCAAAAATGAAAAAGGATTAAATATTTAAGGTCAAATAGAGGAGGAGATTTCATTTCAGAGGATTTCACAAAGTATTGTGAAAAATATGGCATCAAGAGACAGTTTTTAGCAACCAGGACACCTCAGCAGAATGATGTGGTAGAAAGAAAGAATATGACAGTGTAGGAAATGGCACGGACTATGTTGACTGAGAGTAAAGTAGCAGACAAATTTTGGAAAGAGATAGTCCATACTATGGTATACATCCAAAATAGGTGAATTTTGAGGACACATGAAAGCAAAACTCCTTATGAGTTGTGGTTCGGTAAAAAGGCAACAACAAGATATTTTAAAGTTTTTGGAAACAAGTGTTACATCAAAATAACTGAAGAAAACTATGGTAAGTTTGAAGATAGAGCGGATGGAGGTAACTTTCTTGGCTATTCATCAAAAAGTAAAGCTTACAAATGTTACAACAAGAGGCTAAGAAAAATTATGGAAAGTGTTAATGTTAAAGTTGATGAAGGGAACGAGTAATTAGCTATGAAGAGAACTACCCATTTTATGAAGAGGTCATTGAAGGAGATGAGGAAGAGGAAATGTAAAATAAATCAAGAATTGAATCAGAGGATTCGAAAAGTGATTTAGAATTGGAATAAAATAGGAAATTCAAAATAGATAGCTGGTAGAAAGCTCATCCTAGAGAGTAAATAATTGGAGATCCCACAGTTGTAAAGAACACAAGCGTATACTGATAGGGGGGTGAACAGTATAGCACCCACTTTTTACTTTCTTTCCAAACCAATATCAATTAATGTCCTTAATTGCAATAACCAAACATAGCAGTGTGCATTAATAATTTAGATAGCAATAGTGAGTAAGAGCACAAGTCACCATACACAATTGAGACACAATATTTAACATGGTTCCCCCAATGTGGGGTACTCCACAAGATAATATCCTTATAATATTTTTCATAGAAATAAGGATCCTTATCCAATACAATGATTTCTTTGATCTGATCAAATCTAGGTAATAATAAGCTCACATAGAACTTGTCCAAATCTGCATAACAAGCTCACACAAAACTTATCAAAAATTGCTCAACAAGCTCACACAGAACTTGTCCAAATCTGCATAACAAGCTCACACATAACTTGTCCAAAACGGCTCAACAATCTCACATAGAACTTGTCCAAATATGCATAACAAGCTCACACAAAACTTGTCCAAAACTACTCAACAAGCTCACATAGAACTTGTCCAAATTTGCTCAACAAGCTCATACAGAACTTGCTCAAATCTGCTCCAACAAGCTCACTAAGAACTTGTCCAAATCTACTCTAGAAAGCTCACTAATAAATTTTCCAAATATGCTCTAGCAAGCTCACCAAGAACTTGCTCAAATCTTGCTCCAACAAGCTCACTAATAACTTGTCCAAATATTCTCTAGCAAGCTCACCAATAATTTTCTCAAATCTACTCAACAAGATCACTAAGAACTTGTCCAAAACTGCTCTAGAAATCTCACCAAGAACTTGCTCAACTCTGATCAATAGGCTCACTCAGAACCTCATCAAAATATGTCCCAAATCCTTCCACAAATATTTCTAAAACTGTCCATAAATCTGTCCCAAAATTTGTCCACAAAGCTTTCTCAAATGCTCAATCAATCATACACAAACTGCCACAAATATGTCCAGAATTCTATCCCAAAGGCCTTCTCAAAGGCTCAATCAATCATGCTCAAGTAGTACTCAAATCTCATCCACAAATCTATGAAGGCAAGGCTCAAAGATGAACTCAACAATGAATGGCAATGCACTCTACAATGGATGACAACAATGATCCACAATGATCTCAACTCAACTCAACTCAAATCAATCTCAACTAAAGTCAACTCATAGAAGCATAAAGAGAATTTTTAGAGACTCAATATGTTCTAAGATCAATCTCAACTCAACTCAACTCAAATCAATCTCAACTCAAGTCAACTCATAGAAGCATAAAGAGAATTATTAGAGACTCAATATGTTCTAAGATCAATCTCAACTCAAATAAGAATTATAGAATTATTTGTTTCATGGGACTTGAAAAATTAACTCACACAATTACTTGACTAGGCTAAATAAACTCAACTCAACCAATCACCACAAGGGACACTCTTTCTCACAAAACTCTAGTCCAAGTATCTATCAACCAACTCAAATGTTTCCAATAATGCTCAACCACAAATCTCACATAACAATGATACTCATGTTCTTTTCAAGTACTTTACATAACCAATTGGCTTCAACAACTATGCTTATTAAACAAGGTTTAAATACAACTCTCAAACCAGAAAACCTTGAAGCATTCAACCAATCACTTTCGAAAAGGAAACCACAATCAATCCTTTTCACTCCAATGATATTTCAGAAATCGACCACCATAAATAATAAATAGGAGAATGTGCCCATACCTTTTTTATGCCAAGAAGTTATCCATAAAATCTGCCACACTAAACACAACTTTCCTTTCCAATATCAATAAGGGTTAGTGGACTTCAAATAATAATCACAAGATAAAGCATAAATCAATTTACACCTTTTTACTCCAACTTAATAAACACATCCACCAAAGTCATTTTTAAATAAAAATCCTTATCAAAATAATAATCAATAAACCTCTCAAAAATTATTTTATAACAACTCCTTATTTATCCTAAATCTTAATTCTCAATTTCATGAACATCAAATTAAATCAACAACTCATCTACCTTTGAAATAATAATCACAACCCTTATAAAAACAAAGTTTTTTTAAAAACTTTAATTATTCCTAACCACCTTACAACTCCAACTTAGAGCTTAACAAAATTAATTAGAGCAAAAACGTATTTACCTCCTCAAGGGGATTCAAACCCCCGACTTGCCCACACCACGAGTGCCTTAGCCGTGGCTAAGGTTACCATATGAGCTAGCCACTCGTTTAAAAGGGAAAGACACAATGTGCCTTAAAACCTTTCCTCTCTTTCTATAAATCAAAAGCGCTTCGAGCACTTTTCTTCCAATGCCTTCCAAATGCAGTCAAGGGGATTTGAAACCTTGACATTTGTGCTGCCACATGCCTTAGCCAAAAGCCAATTGCCAATGTGCCACTCTGCCCATGATGACTTTGGACTTCGACCAACCTTCGTTTATTCATGGTTTCTGCTTTCTAAAATATTTTTGCACGAGCTCAATTCAGATGCTTAGCCAACGATTATTAACCATGAGCAAGGATCAGTTTATGAACCTTAGGTATCCCCTTTATATAGCCTCATTATTATTTTCGATGACATCAACAAAAATCTTGCATATTTAATTTTAAATTTAAATTTAAATTTTAAATAATTAAAATTTAAACTAAATATTAAAAATTAAATATCTCCATCACCGGGGCACCTTTTTCGATGAAACAAAAGGCCAACTTGGGTTTTAAGAAAAATCCAGTTCAAATCTACCATCCATTGTTTTAAATAAAACCTTTTATTTTGCCTACCTTGGTTTTCACAAAAACCCTGTATTTATCCATGCTTTCCAAAATATTATTTGGCCACCAAAACTCAATGTGATCCATGTGACATCAATGATTCATGTTACATCAATTACAACATAAAATAACTCAAATTACCAACAATCTCCCCCTTTGTCATTGATGGCAGCACCTCTAACGCAAAAACCATAATCACTACAAAAACCATCTTTGAGAATCAAAGTTGCTCCCCCTGACTCAATACTCTCTATGTAGGCTGCTCCCCTAACTCAATGCTCTCTTTGGAGGCTGCTACCCCTAACTCAATGCTCTCCCCCTTACTCAATGCTCTCTTTGGAGGCTGCTACCCCTAACTCAATGCTCTCCCCCTTACTCAAATGTCTCCCCCTTTGACATCAATGGCAAAAGGGACACCTATGGGGCTAAATGATATAACTCTTAAGCATAGACCCCTCACCACATTCTCTCTTGAGGTGATTAATTTTGGGATGGGAGTACTTTTACTCCTAACTTACATTGTTTCTTTCCTTTGTCAACTTCCTTCCATGTTTTTCTGATACTATTTTCTTGATGAGTTACTTGATCTTCTTGTCTTGAACCTGTTTGACCTTCTTGTCTTGAACTTGTTTGGAATTGGGTCCTATACCAATTTGCAAAATGTCCAAAGTTATTGCAATTAAAACACTTAATTTTTTTATTCATTTCCCATATTCCTATCTTTCATGTGTCTTGCACTATGAAGCCATGTGCCCAAACCTGTGACATAAAAACATCTTCCATAGAAGAAACCTTGTCTAGACCCCATTGTTCTCTTAGTCTCTTCTACCTTTTTCCTATTCCATTTTTTCCTAACTTGTGCATTGTTCCTTTCCTTGTTTAACTTTCTATTGTCCAACTTATCCTTAGAGGTATCACTCTTTATTTTACTTACTTCTTTTGACTCTTCTTTTTTTCTGGTGTTTGAGATTGATTCTCCTTTTTCTACTTCATGTTTCTCTTGTTCTTCCTTAGAACTAAGTCCTGTTATAGTGACTGATGAATTTTGTGCATTGATAGTCCTTTCCAAGGTATTTGAATTTTCCTCAAACTTGTGTAGCTTTTCCTTAGAACCTTTTACTTCCAACCTTAGTAAAACTATCTCATGCTCTAATCTTTCACACTCTAGATCTTTTATTTTTAATTTTTTGACCATACCTTCTTCAATTTTGATTTTGAAGTTAGTGAGTTCCTGTAGAAACCTTATTTTTTCTTTCTCATATTCTTGAGCTTGATCCCTTAATCATGATTTCTCCCTTTTTATTTCTTCAAGAGTAATCATAAGCCTTTCACATTCTATCTCTTTTTCCTTTTACTATTTAATCATACCTTTTTCAACTCTTCTTGATTTTTCAAACTTATCTCTCAAGTCAGACATATCCAATAAAATATTTGTCTTACATTTCTCATCTTCTTGTATTTGACCCTTCAATTTTAAATTCTCTCTTTTCAATTCAATAAGCTCCTTAAGATTGGCTTTCCATTTTTCTTTTTCTGAAGCATCTTCTTTTTCTTCTACTACTGAAAATAGAGTTTCTTCTTCATACCTATTTTTACTGTCCCTGTTATCCTTTCTTGAACCAATATCTAGGATTTATTTTTCGAGAATATCATCTTCATATTTGCTGCTACTAAACCCATTACAATATCTTGCATCATGGCAAAGTTGACCACAAACTAAACATTCTTGTGGACAATGAGCTGCATGGTGACCTATGTTCCCACATCTGGAAAAAAACTTTATTAATCTGGATACTTCCCCATTACTTGATTCATCTATTGAATCTATTTCCATGTGTCCTCCCAACACAACAATATTAAACTTATCTTACTTTTTTTTCATAACCATAAGTGTTATTTTCTTCTTGTGTCTCATGCTTCTACTCTTGCCTTTCTTTGTCATTTGTGTTCTTGTATAATCTACCCTCAAGCTATTAGCCTTTCTGAAAGAACCCACTTTGATACAAATTGAATAACACAAGCTTATACTGAGAGGGGTGGTGAACAATATAGCACCCACTTTTTCCTTTCTTTCAAAACCAATATCAATTTATGTACTTAATTGCAATAACCAAACATAGCAGTGTGCATTAATAATTTATATAGCAATAGTAAGCAAGAGCACAAGTCACCATATACAATTGAGATAATATTTAACTTGGTTACCCCAATGTGGGGTACTCCACAAGATAATATCCTTATAATATTTCACATAGAAATAAGGATACTTATCCAATACAATGATTTATTTGATCTGCTCAAAGCTAAGCAATAACAAGCTCACACAAAACTTGTCCAAATTTGTATAACAAGCTCACATAGAACTTGTCCAAAATTGCTCAAAAATATCACAAAGAACTTGTCCAAATTTCTTTGATTTTCTCAAAGCTAGGCAATAACAAGCTCACATGGAGCTTGTCCAAATATGCATAACAAGCTCACACAAAACTTGTCTAAAACTTCTCAATAAGCTCACACAGAATTTGTCTGAATCTGCTCAACAAGCTCACACATAACTTTCTCAAATCTGCTCCAACAAGCTCACTAAAAACTTGTCCAAATTTGCTCTAGCAAGCTCACTAAGAATTTGTCCAAATTTTCTCTAGTAATATCACTAAGAACTTGTCCTAATTTACTCTAGAAAGCTCACTAAGAACTTTCTCAAATCTGCTCCAACAAGCTCACTAATAACTTGTCCAAATATTCTCTAGCAAGCTCACCAAGAACTTGCTCAAATCTGCTCAACAAGCTCACCAAGAAATTGTCCAAAACTACTCTCTAAAGTGCACCAAGAACTTGCTCAACTCTACTCAATAGGCTCACTCATAACCTCATCAAAATCTATCCCAAATCTGTCCACAAATCTATCTAAAACTATCCACAAATTTGTCCCAAAAACTGTCCACAAAGCCTTCTCAAAGGCTCAATCAATCATACACAAACTACCACAAATTTGTCCAAAAATCTATCCCAAAGGCCTTCTCAAAGGCTCAATCAATCATGCTCAAGTAGTACTCAAATATCATCCACAAATATATGAAGGAAAGGCTCAAAGATGAACTTAACAATGAATGGCAATGCACTCTACAATGGATGACAACAATGATCCACAATGATCTCAACTCAACTCAACTCAAATCAATCTCAACTCAAGTCAACTCATAGAAGCATAAAGAGAATTGTTAGAGACTCAATATGTTCTAAGCTCAATCTCAACTCAAATCAATCTCAACTCAAGTCAACTCATAGAAGCATAAAGAGAATTGTTAGAGACTCAATATGTTCTAAGCTCAATCTCAACTCAAATCATAATTATAGAATTGTTTGTTTCATGGGACTTGAACAATCACCTCACACAATTACTTGACTAGGCTCAATCAACTCAACTCAACCAATCACCACAAGGGACACTCTTTCTCACAAAACCCTAGTCCAAGTATGTATCAA
This sequence comes from Wollemia nobilis, assembly GCA_028583015.1. NCBI lineage: Eukaryota > Viridiplantae > Streptophyta > Pinopsida > Araucariales > Araucariaceae > Wollemia > Wollemia nobilis. The sequence goes on along the minus strand of JAQPPZ010016244.1, from coordinate 6,555,776 downwards.
CCAACTCAAATGTTTCCAATAATGCTCAACCACAAATATCACATAACAATGATACTCATTTTCTTTTCAAGTTCTTTACATAATCAATGGGCTTCAAAAACTATGCTTATAAAAAAAGGTTTAAACACAAATCTCAAACCAGAAAACCTTGAAGCATTCAACCAACCACTTTCAAAAAGGAAACCACAATCAATCCTTTTCACTCCAATGATATTTCAAAAATCAACCACCATAAACAATCAATAGGAGAATGTGCCCATACCTTTTTGATGCCAAGAATTTGTCCTTAAAATCTGCCACACAAAACACAATTTCCTTTCCAATCTCAATAAGGGTTAGTGGACTTCAAATAATAATCACAAGATAAAGCATAACTCAATTTACACCTTTTTACTCCAAATTAATAAACACATCCACCAAAGTCCTTTTTTAATCAAAATCATTATCAAAATAATAATCAATAAACCTCTCAAAAATTATTTTATAACAACTCCTTATTTCTCCTAAATCTTAATTCTCAATTTCATGAACATCAAATTAAACCAACAACTCATCCACCTTTGAAATAATAATCACAACCGTTATAAAAACAAATTTTAATTAAAAACTTTAATTATTCCTAACCACCTTATAACTCCAACTTAGGACTTAAAAAAATCAATTAGAGCAAAAACGTATTTACCTCCTCAAGGGATTTGAATCCCTAACTTGCCCACATCACGAGTGCCTTAGCCGTGACTAATGTTTCCACACGAGCTAGCCACTCATTTGATAGAGAAAGGTATAACGTGCCTTAAAACCTTTCCTCCCTTTCCACAAATCAAAAGTGCTTCGAGCGCTTTTCTTCCAACGCCTTTCGAATGTAGTCAAGGAGATTCAAAACCTTGGTGTTTGTGCTGCCACATACCTTAGAAAAAATCCAATTGCCAATGTGCCACTCTGCCCATGATGACTTTGGACTTTGACCAACCTTCGTTTATTCGCTTATTTTGCTTTCTAAAATATTTTCACACTAGCTCAATTTGGATGCTTAGCTAACGATTATTAACCACGAGCAAGGATCAGTTTATGAACATTAGACCAAATATTTTCAAGGTTAGATTTGTATGGGAGTCCAAATAGTCCATTGGCAAAGTGGTTTTCTCACATTGGGTTTTCACTATAAATATGGTGTTATGTGATGCATGTTTGTGTGATTACTTGTTTTGATTTTATTTTGTAGTTGGATTAATTTTTTAATACACATTGATTCACTGCCCCTCTTAGTGTCACGCTTAGTTCAAAAATTGGTATTAGAGTGAGGTTCTTAAATAGGCTTAACCGACTAGGGTGATCTTGGAAGTGATACAATGGCAGGAGGTGAAGGCTTCTCTTCGAACAAGGCACCACTGTTTGACAAAACTAATTATATTTTTTGGAGAATCAGGATGTAAACATATCTTTGTGCATTGGGATATAATAATTGGAAATTAGTAAGCAGTGGATATACACCACCTGCCACTCCTCCAACTGATGTTGTAGGTAAGAAACTGTTTGAGAATGACTCAAAAGAAAATAATGCCATCATGTGTGGATTAGTGGAAAGCAAACTGGTAAAGGTTATGGGTTGTAAAACAAAAAATAAAATATGAGACAAACTGAAGAGCATTCATAACGGAGATGATAAGATCAAGGAGGCCAAGTTACAAACACATTGAGCTCAATTCGAAGGATTAAATATGAATGAATATGAGAATATAGAGGCCTACCTGTTAAGAGTAAATGAAGTCATCAATGCTATCAAAGGACTTGGAGAGGAAAAGACTTAGTAATCATCAAAAAGGTATTAAGATCTCTTCCTCAAAGGTTTTATTCTAAAGTTTCTACAATAAAAGAAGATAAATATTTAAATACCCTTACTATGGATGAGTTGTATGGTTATTTAATCGCCTATGAAATGAAAATAGGAAAAGCTAAATCTACAGATAAATAATTGACCTTTATAGCTCAAAAAAATATAAAAATGAAACCAGAGTCATATGAATATGAAATGTTAGATGAAATGGAAGCTAACTTCGTGAGAAAACTGAAAAATGGAAAAAGCAAATACAAAGGAAAGTTACCGTTTAAATGTTTCAACTGTGGAGGTGTTGGGAATTTTGCAGCTAAATGTCCACTTAATTAGAAGAACATAAGTGATGAAGGATCGCACAAAGAAAGAAGTGACTGGAAGAAAAAAATAAATTTTAGAAAGAAGAAAAGTTTCATCTCCAAGAATGTCAGTTCATGAGAATACAACTCCAGTGAGGATTCTAAAAAAGAAATAGGTGAAGCTCTTTTCATGGCATTCAAATATGAAAAACCAAAAAAATAATACGAATGTGATGAAAAAGAAATTGACGCAAAAGTGAATTTGGAATAGGAACTAATTGCAGCTTTGGATGAATTGAAGACAAAAAGAAAAAATAATAAGAAAATTTCAATAAAGCTTGAGGATGCAAATGAAATCATAACAAGTTTGAAAGTACATATAGAAGAATCCAATAAGATATCTGAAGATCTTGAAGTACAAATAACCATGAAAATAGATTTTTGTAGCAAGTTAGAAGAAGAGATTGATGGTTTAAGGATGTAGCTAGAATAAATGAATCATAAAATTAGCTTTTATCACAAACGTGAAGAGAGTTCTATAAAGCTGAATAAGATCATAAATAAAAGAAGACTACAAGCATCAATTTTTTTTTGGGTTTTGACAAAGGAGAATCATCAAATGGATCAAATTCCACAAATGAATATTCCACAAATAATGAAGAAAAAAATAGGTTAATCAAGCAAAAATGAATCATGCAAAGGAAAGCAATAATGCAAGGCACGAAAGAAGAATTGACAATGATGGTTTCACAAATGTCACATATCAAATAAGAAGATGATTTATGGCCCCTACAACAACATGGCAAAGACCACAACCCAGGTTCAATCATCTCTTTTCTGGTTACTATTTTAAATGCAATGGTTATGGACATAAGATTTCAGATTGCAAGTATAATGTAGGACCAAGAAATTTTTCCAGTAGAAATATTTTTTCACCTTTGATGGATTATGTAGTAGAATGTTATAATTGTCATAGCGTTGGGTATATTGCAAGAAATTGTAGAATTACATTTGCATCAAATAAATTTTAGGGAAGAAAATTTCAGCCAAATGGAACAAGACAAAATAGAAAATTTCTCGAAAAACATGCACAAGCTACTAAAAAAGAAAAGTAAAAAAAAGAGCCCAAAACTATAATAAAATTGGAGTGGAAAGAAAAAGAGCAACCTAAGGAATAAAATGAATCCTTGATCGTACAGAAAACATTTAAAGCACTTAATAAATCCACACCATGGATACTTGATAGTGGATGCTCCAATCATATGAGAGGTGACAAATATAAATTTGAGAAGTTGCAGCAATATGAAGGTGGTTCAATGAAATTAGAAAACAATGATGGAGCTAATATAGTTAGCAAAGGTTCAGTTAAGATCAGTGACAAAAAAATTAGGTTAGAAGAAGTCTTATTTTTGGTTGGTTTGAAGCATAACTTGTTGAGTGTAAGTCAGATTTGTGACAGAGGTCATGATGTGATCTTTAAGAAGCAGGGTTGTGAAATTAGAAAGGAAAATAGTGGGAAGTTGATAGCAACTGGATCAAGGACATATGGCAGCCTGTACACTCTTTCAAAGACTTCATAAGGATCTTGCTTGATTGGATAGGAAGAAGAGAATTGGTTGTGGCACAAGGGGCTCAGTAATATGAGTTTTGACAATCTAGTAAAAATAAGTTCAAAGAAATAAGTGAGAGATATTCCCACCATTGGAAAACCATCAAATAGCATTTGTGCTTCATGTCAAAAGAGAATCGAACTAAGGTCTCACTTAAAATAAAAGAGTACTACACGAGCAAACCTTTGGAACTAATACATACTAATTTATGTGGACCCATGAGAATGCAAAGCATAAATGGTGACAAATATTTCATGTTGTGTATAGATGAGTATTCCAAGATGACATGGGTATTGTTTTTGAAGCATAAATCCGAAGCTTTTGAGATGTTCAAGGTTTGAAAAAACCAAGTTGAGAATCAAACAGGAAAAAGGATTAAATTTTTAAGGTCAAACAGAGGAGGATATTTCATTTCAGAGGATTTCACAGAGTATTGTAAAAAATATGGCATTAGGAGATAGTTTTCAGTAGCCAGGACACCTCAGTAAAATGGTGTGGTAGAAAGAAAGAATCAGACAATGCAAGAAATGGCATAGACTATGTTGATTGAGAGCAAAGTAGCAGATAGATTTTGGAAATAGGTAGTCCATACTATGGTATACATCCAAAATAGGTGCATGTTGAGGACACATGAAAGCAAAACTCCTTATGAGTTGTGGTTCAGTAAAAGGGCAATAGCAAGATATTTTAAAGTTTTTGGCAGCAAGTGTTACATAAAAAGAATTGAAGAAAACCTTGGTAAGTTTGAATATAGAGCAGATGAAGGTATTTTTCTTGGCTATTCATCAAAAATTAAATCTTACAAATGTTACAACAAGAGGCTAAGAAAAATTGTGGAAAGTGTCAATGTTAAAGTTGATGAAGGGAACGATTAATTAGCTATGAAGAGAAATAACCAATTTATGAAGAGGTTATTGAAGGAGATGAGGAAGAGTAAATGGAAAAGAAATCAAGAATTGACTCAAAGGATTCGAAAAGTGATTCAAAATTGGAAGAAAATAGAAAATTCAAAATAGGTAGTTAGCCAAAAGATCATCCTAGAGAGAAAATAATTGGAGATCCCATAGTTATGAAGAACACAAGCTTATACTGATAGGGGGGTGAATAGTATAGCACCCACTTTTTACTTTCTTTCCAAACCAATATCAATTAATGTCCTTAATTGCAATAACCAAACATAACAATGTGTATTAATAATTTAGATAACAATTCTAAAAAACAATGTCTGCAACAATGTTTGCTTTATCCTCTGAAATTCAAAACCAAGGACAAACATTTTTGAAAAAAATATCTACAACAATGTCTGCTTTATCCTCTGAAATTCAAAATTCTGAAGGTAGGAAAGCTCAAATTCAAAATTCTGGAAGGAAGGAAGTTGTTGTTGGAATCCATCCTGATGTTGTCACCTTTCCTTCGTCCAATGTGCCTATGGATATTCTTTTCCTTGGATCTATCAACCATGTTTTTGGGTCTCCTTCTGGACCTGTGTAGATATCTCTTGTTCCTGGTGATAGTTCTGGCCTCTCCTCTGTGCAAAAGGACTTTGTTACAAAAAAGGATTATGCTAATCCTTTGTCTGCTGCTAACTTAAAACCTCTTCCTGTGATCGAGGGTGTTCCTTCTATTTGGGCTGATGATGTCCCTCCTCGTTGGGATGAAAATACCCTCAAGCTGACTTTCGCTAATGTGTTGGGCCATCCTTCTTCCCCTTCGGCTACTTCCTGTCTTCCTTTCGAGGTGTCGGGCAACAAGGTGAAAATTCCTGCCAGTATTGTGAAACAATTCATTGCAAAAGGAATCTGTTTCCCTAGTCGACAAAGTGGTGGGCGGTAACCCTAGCCTTGACGTCATTAGGCATTGGGCTATTCCTAGATGGAAGGTTAGAGGGTCTCTTCAAATTTTTGGTCTTTCCAATGGGTTCTTTGGTATCAGGCTTAATGCCAGTGAGGATGCTGACTTTATCCTCTCTGGTGGACCTTGGTTCATTGGCTCTAAAAGTGTCTTCTTGAGGAAGTGGGCCCCTGATTTTGACCCTGACTCCCAGAGCATTAACCTTGCTCCTATTTGGGTCAAACTTCCCAATCTCCCCTGGCACCTATGGTGTGAGTCTGTCTTCAAATCAATTGCTTCCACAATTGGAGACCTCCTTCTGATCGACAGGGTCACTCTTTCAAGGTCAAGAATGCATGTTGCTCGCCTTTGCATCAATGCTAACCTTGCTTCTGCTTTACCTACCTTTGTGGAGCTGGAACATGGGTCTTACCTTCTTAAGCAGGCTATTGTATATGAAAATAAGCCTCCTTTCTGCATTCACTATCAAACTCAAGGTCACTTGCGGGCACAATGTTCTTTGTTCATCAAACAGACTGCCCCTACTGATGTTGTGTCGGGCCCCAACCATGATAAAGGAAAGGAAACTTTCACTCCACTCAAAAAGGACAAAAGGCGCTTCCTTCCTACTAAAGGAGCTGTCTACAGACCAGTCAAAGATCTTCGGCTCAAAGAAACTATGGACAACATTCCCCTCAGCACTCTCCCTAGTGACAAAGGGGAACTGGCCTCCATTCCAAATTCCAATGCTAATGAGGTTAGTCTCTTTGCCTTTCCTAATCAATTTCAAATTCTAGGTAAAATAAATCCCGAGGATGACTTGGAGCAAGTTGTTGGTGAGATGAATCCCGAAGATAATTGTTTGAATGAGATTGTTGATAACCTCATTCCTGAATCTAAATCTATTCATAATAGCCCTTCTCCTATCATGGAAATTCAGGCTATTTTTGAGCCCTCTCAGGCTAAGAATTCCCCCCTTGATGCTTTCAATCCTGACCAGCCTTTGGTGGACATCATATCTACCTCCATTTCCTCTCTAGAACCTTCTAGCCCTGTTGTCCAAAATATTAGTCCTAAAATCACCAGAAGTCATAAAAAATCCCCAATTGATTGTAGCATGGAGAAAAAAAGAGGGAGACCTTCAAACTCTGATCACTGGAAACAAGGAACCAATGAAGATATTGCTAATGGTGTCCAAAAGACATTGTTTTCCATAGGCATAATTTCTAAGGAAGATCCAAAGTGCACCAAACCTCCCCAACCATCTGGAAAGGGAGGCAAAAAAGTCACAAAATATTCTAAATGAAGATCCTCTCATGGAATGTGAGAGGCCTTAATGGCTTAGCTAAACAAAGGATAGCTAAATCATTAAGGAAAGAAATAAGACCCACAATTTTTGCCATCCAAGAAACAAAAATCAAAGAACCGCTTGAAAATCAGATATGTAACCACATCTGGAAATACAGTAACTATGTTGCTTGCAAAGCTAATGGTGCTTCTAGAGGCCTCTTATGTCTTTGGAATCCTAACTTGGTGGAAGGAAATATAATCCACTCTTCTGATGAGATGATGAGCATTATTTTCTTTGATAAAGACAATGATTCTCCATGGGTCCTAACCAACATTTATGCTCCTAATTCCATCATTGGTAGGGCTCATTTGTGGAACAACCTGATTGATGTCCATAAGGCTTTTGCTAATATCCCTTGGATTTTAGTTGGTGATTTCAATACTCCTTTATTTCCTTCTGACAAGAAAGGGGGAACTATCTCTTATTCTAAAAGCATGGAGGATTTTTAGGAATTCTTAAGTAATCTTAATCTTATGGATGTTAATCTCAAAGGAAATCAATTCACCTAGTCAAACAGAAGGTGTGGATCCCAGCTAATCCAGGTTAAACTTGATAGAGTTCTTTTTTCCCAGGAAGCCATTAACATTTGGGGAGATGCAAATCTTCAATCATTACTCAAAATTGGTTCTAACCATAGTCCTATTCTCCTTGACACCTGCAATCCTAAGCTTTTCAAAACTCCTTTCAGGTTTGAGTCTATGTGGATGCTTCATCCTGATTTTAGAGAAAGGATTAAACAGTGGTGGCAATATAATGCTCAAGGAACTCCTTTTGTTTTGGCTCAAAAATTGAGATACATCAAAGAGAACCTAAAAATATGGAACAGGGATGTTTTTGGCAACCTCTTCCAAAACAAGCAAGACATCATTAACAGGTTGGACATAATAGAAAGAGAAAGGCAGGAAAAAGGGGACTATTCAGGGGAGATCAAAGAAATTGAAAGGAATTTACTGTCTCAATATCATAATATCCTTCAGTGTGAAGAGATTTTTTGGAGATAGAAATCTCGTGATATCTGGTTAAAAAAAGGAGACTCTAACACAAAGTTTTTTCATATTTCTACATTAAGACATCGCAGCCACAATAGAATCAAAGAAATTCGCAAGCAGGATGGCAGCATGGTGAATGATATCAAAGAAATCAGAACTAAAGGTCAAGCCCATTTTTGGAATCTTATGCAAGAGCAACAATGACACAATTCCAGAGCTTCCAGAGATTTCTTTCTTCAATTCATCCCCAAGCTCATAACTGATGATATCAACAACAAGCTAAATGCAACACTTTCTGATGATGAGATAAAGGCTACCCTTTTTTCAATGAAACCTGACAAAGCTCTGGGACCTGATGGGTTTCCTCCTAGATTCTTTCAATCCTTCTGGGATGTTGTTAGTGAGGATGTGTGCAAAACCATCAGAGAAATTCAAAGCTCCAAGTCTGTTCCCAGAGGCTTCAACTCAACTTTTATTGCTCTCATACCTAAGATCCCCAATGCTTCCAGTTTTAATGATTTTCGGCCCATTAGCCTTTGCAATGTCATTTACAAAATTTTAACCAAAGCAATGGCCATCCGTATGAGAGATGTCATGTCGATCATCATAAAAAAATGCCAAGGCAGCTCTGTGAAAGGTAGATCCATCCTTGATGGCATTATTTCTGTCCATGAAGCTATTCATTCAAGTTCCTGCAACAAAAATGCAGCCTTTCTTCTCAAGTTAGATATGAACAAGGCCTATGATCGACTAAATTGGGATTTCCTTATTGCCATTCTCAACAAGTTTGGGTTTCACAATGAGTGGGTTTCACTTGTCAAAGGGTGTATATCCTCCGCTTGGTTCTCTGTTCTTATTAACGGCTCTCCAGCTGGCTATTTCCATAGTAGCAGAGGTCTGAGACAAGGAGATCCCTTATCTCCTCTTCTCTTCATCATTGTTGTTGAAGCTCTAGGCAGATCCATTTTGGTAGCCAGGGAGGCAGGTCTTATTTTTGGCATTCAGGTTACTTCACAATGCAGTCCTATTACTCATCAACAATTTGTTGATGACACCCTTTTGTCCACCTTTGCCTCTGTCAATGAAGCCTCTATCATCAAACGAATCCTCATCCTTTATGAAGCAGCGGCTGGCCAAAGGATCAACTTTCAAAAAAGCAAATTGTATTTCCTTAATACTCCATTGAGAAGACAACATTTGATTGCTAACATTCTCCAGTGTCCCATTAGTTCCCTGCCTTCCTCTTACCTTGGAATACCTCTTTTCAATGGAAGTGTCAAGGATAATCTTTGGGATAATGTCATTGAAAGACTTCAAAAGAAATTGACTACGTGGAGAGGTAATCTCCTCTCCCAAGCTGGAAAAATCACCTTAACTATGGCCTGCCTTCAAAGTATTCCTGTTTATTTTTTATCCTTATTCAAAGCTCCAACTTTTGTTTACAGCAAAATGGAGAAAATCCAAAAGAATTTCCTCTAGTCAGGAACTGAGAACAAGCACATATTTCATCTGGTAGCCTGGGATAAAATTTGCAAACCCAAAGATCAAGGAGGTTTAGGCCTCAGACGGATATCCCATATTAATATTGCTCTCCTCGCCAAGCAAGCTTGGAGACTTATTTCAGATGAACAGGTTGACTGGGTCAAAATCTTAAAAAGGAAATATCTTCAAAATTTTGAGTTTTTGCATGGTCAGGTACCCTTCGATGGATCCGCTTTTTGGAAATCAATTTGTCAAGCTCGTTCCCTTGTGCAAAAAGGAACCCGATGGCTTCTCGGTGATGGCAACTCCATTTCCTTCTGGGATGACAAATGGTTGGGCGAGTCTCCTCTCAGTCAGATTCCTACGCTCCAAAGGATCACTAACATTACCAAGCAACGTTTTGGTCCTCTGGTGGCTCATTATATGACTTCAATTAATGATATTAAGAAATGGAAGGAGATTAATATTCCAAATCATGAGGAGGAATATTCATGCCTAAATAACTATCTTTCCTCTTGCAGAATTCCCGAGGCTTGTTCAAAGGATCAACCTATTTGGGAGCCCATGGACTCTGGGGAATTTTTTGTTAAAACTGCTTACCTGCTCTCCATTACCAATATAGAGAATCCTTTGCCTTTCAAGCTTGTCTGGACTAAATACCTGATTCCTAAAATTGCTTCCTTCTCTTGGCTCTGCATCCAAAATCGCATTTTAACCATTGAAAATCTTATGAAACGAGGCCTTACTCTTCCTAACAGATGCCATCTGTGCTTGTCCGATTGGGAGTCCACTTCCCACCTTTTTCTTTTCTGTCCTTTTTCCAGAAAGGTCATTAATAAACTTCTTCAAGTTTTTCACTTGGTTTGGGCCAATCCTCCATCAATTGTTGACCTGTTTTACCAATGGCCTAATCCTTTCATAAATCCTGTGCTTAAAGGATTGTGCAAGTTTAGCCTTCAACATTTCTTATGGCAAATCTGGCTTGAACGTAATCGTAGAGTTTTCGATAAAAAAATTGTCCAACCTCAATACATTGCCAATAAAATCATCCTTTTTGCCATAGAAAATGCTCTAGCTGTGCCTTTTAATCCACATCCTTGTCCTCCTTTTGAGAAAGATATCTTAAAGTCCTGTAACATCAATCTTGATGACCCCAAAAGTGTTGATATTCCCAATCCTAGAAGTAATGTTAAATGGATTCCTCCTCCTAACGGTTGGGTTAAACTCAATTTTGATGGTGCGGCCAAAGGAAACCCTGGGTTAGGGGGGCTGGCGGAATCCTAAGGGATCATCTAGGAAATCCTATTTTTGCCTATGTTGAACCTCTTGGTGTTATCACCAACCATATTGTTGAGGCCAAAGTTGTTTGGAGGGGTCTTCAATTTATCAAAACTATCCCAGGAAACATCATTGTGGAAGGAGATTCCTTAAATATCATTAACTACTTGAAGTCTTCTAAGCCTATTAGCTGGAGGATCAGATCAATTATTGAATATTGCAAGCAAATTCTTAAGCGACAACATAATTGCATACTCCAACATGCCTACAGAGAGGCCAATACTATTGCTGATAAGTTGGCTAACATTGGGGTTCATGCCCAAGGACTATTAACATGGATAGACAGTCTACCTGCTGAGGTGGATGACATTCTTAAAAAGGACAAATGTGGATCCACGCACCCATAGGCTCTATTTCCTATTTCAATATTACCTTTTTCAAGATCCGTAAACTTTTTCGAGTAACCACTCATTCCCATCATTCCAAGGTGTTTTTTCACATGAGTTTTAATGATTTGAACCCCGTGAGCCTTGATAAGTGTATTTCCTTTTTTTGAGATCTTTCTGTAGCCTCCTCGATTGGAGGTTGGTCCCGACAATCAATTTGGAGACCATCCCAAACCTTTCGGGGTATTGTGCTTGGATTTCTTGCTAGGAAAGTTTTTCATGCGTCCTGATTTATCACGCTGCCTTTTTTGAGTGTCGTCATGCCATTGGTTGTGCCCTTAACCTAATCCTAATTTGCAGATCTTACCTTTGCCCTAGCCAATCCTTGCATGTCGAAAGTCCCAATTCCTTTGTGCAAATCATTTCATGGTCCCAAAGCAAAAATTTTTAGGGCACCATCTTCCTATTTTTAGCCTTCGTGCATGCTCTGTTCTTTATCATGGTGTCTCAATCCTTTCCCATCCTTTTCCCCTGATCCTTGTGCTTTCCTATTCTCTGTCCTCTTCCCTATCTACCATCATGAAGGAAAGCAAACCTGTTTACATTGAGCCTATTGTTCTTGAGCTTAGTCCTTTGATCCGTGACTTATGGATAGACAAAACAAATAGTGCCCTGATTGAATTTTTCAAGCTCTTCTCAGGGGTCGATGACACCATTTCGAAGGCTTTTGCTGACACTTGGGATAGAGGTTATGTCACAATCCATGGGTTCCAGTACCATATCTCCTTTGAGCTATTGGCGAGCTTGACTGGGCAGCCCTTGAACGGAAAGGTGATCCGGTGCAACAAACATAATTGGGAAGCTGAACTGACCTTCTTCGAAAAAAAATTTGAGGTCCACAAGAACTATAGAAAAGGGTTGTATCATGAACACATTTCCCCTCCTCTATAGCAAATTTTAGTTCCCGTAATGCAATACCTATCCTGTGATAATCCAGACTCGTAGTTATGTTGTTTTCATCTCGCCTATGTGAATCACTTTCGTGATGCCAAAGCCATGAATATCCCCATTGCAATATTTTGGTCCATCGATTACGCCATTGTAACCTCTCACAAAAATGAGGATGCCCTTCCAAGTCACCAAGGACTTTTCAAAGTCCTCTACCGCTATCTCCTCCTTAACTTCCCCAATGGTAACATTCCCACTCCTGAATCAGATGAAGCGAATTCATCCTCTACCCCGAGTCCTACACATTCCAATCCTAAGAGGAAGATCAAAACTGAAAAACCCCATCCTATGGCTAGGAAGAAAATTAAGGTGGATTCAACCCCTGTTAGAAGCTCCCAGCGTCTGAAGCTAAAGGAAGTTTTAGAAACCCCACCTTCCATCTCAGGCAAGCCTCCCAAAGCCCAATCCTCTTCGCCTGATTTGGTTGATAAATTTCTCCATAAGCTGGTCATCCATGCCACCAATGCATCCATCGCTCACTTGGAGGCTGCCCACATTGCCATCGATAAGGCCATTGAGAGCCTCAAAGAATAGAGACACAACCTCAGCCTGTTCTTCTTTTGTGATAATTTCAATGGTTCTGCTGCTGAACCCTCCTCTGATGTTAAAGGAGGGGCTACTAAAGACGAGGTTGTAGAAATTGCAAAAGATACCTACCTTGATGGTTTGAAGGAGATTCCAAAGGTGAAAGAGACCTCGAAGGATGCAGAGAAGGATGCAACGAAGGACAATGTTTTGAATATTGATGTCCACACTTTTCTACAGCCCGACGCTCTTCCTTGATGGTATTTTTTGTTGGTCTCGATCGCTATTTTGGGTTGTTCTCCATTTCCTCTGGTTTTGTGGCATGTTGTTGGGTCTGTTCCTACTTGTCTCCTCCTTTCTACCTTCTGGTGTTGTTCCTTTTTGTTCCTTTGTGCTAAAGGATCATTGGTAATCCTTCAGGTTGCTTTTTGAGTGTAATGGCTTCAGGCCTTTCAGTTTTGATGAGCTTTGCTCTGTTCTTCGTGTTTCTCTTTTCCTCCTCTTGTTCCTCTGAGTTCCTTTTTGTAAAAGGTGACAGGGCACCTTTCAAATGCCCTTTTTGAATTAATATAATTAACTTACCAAAAAAAATTAGATAACAATAGTAAGCAAGAGCACAAGTCACCATACACAATTGAGACACTAGATTTAACAGGGTTCCCCCAATGTGGGGTACTCCACAAGATAATTTCCTTATAATATTTCACACATAAATAAGGATCCTTATCCAATACAATGATTTCTTTGATCTGATCAATGCTAGGTAATAACAAGCTCACACATAACTTGTCCAAATCTGCATAACAAGCTCACATAGAACTTGTCCAAAACTGCTCTACAAGCTCACATAAAAATTGCCCAAATTTCTTTGATCTACTCAAAGCTAGGCAATAACAAACTCACACATAACTTGTCCAAATATGCTCAACAATATCACACAAAACTTGCTCAAATTTGCTGCAAAAAGCTCACTAACAACTTGTCCAAATATTCTCTAGCAAGATCACTAAAAACTTGTCCAAATCTGCTCTAGAAAGCTCACCAAGAACTTGCTCAAATTTTCTCCAAAAAAATCACTAAGAACTTATCCAAATCTTCTCTAGCAATCTCACCAAGAACTTGCTCAAATATGCTCAACAAGCTCACCAAGAACTTGTCCAAAAATGCTCTAGCAAGCTCACCAATAACTTGCTCAAATATGCTCAACAAGCTCACCAAGAACTTGTCCAAAACTGCTCTAGCAAGCTCACCAAGAACTTGCTCAACTCTGCTCAATAGGCTCACTCAGAACCTCATCAAAATTTTTCCCAAATATGTCCACAAATCTATCTAAAACTGTCCACAAATATGTCCTAAAACTGTCCACAAAGCCTTCTCAAAGGCTCAATCAATCATACACAAACTACCACAAATCTATCCAAAATTCTATCCCAAAGGCCTTCTCAAAGGCTCAATCAATCATTCTCAAGTAGTACTCAAATCTCATCCACAAATATATGAAGGCAAAGCTTAAATATGAACTCAACAATGAATGGCAATGCACTCTACAATGGATGACAACAATGATCCACAATGATCTCAACTCAACTCAACTCAAATCAATCTCAACTCAAGTCAACTCATAGAAGCATAAAGAGAATTGTTAGAGACTCAATATGTTATAAGCTCAATCTCAACTCAACTCAACTCAAATCAATCTCAACTCAAGTCAACTCATAGAAGCATAAAGAGAATTGTTAGAGACTCAATATGTTCTAATCTCAATCTCAACTCAAATAAGAATTATAGAATTATTTGTTTCATGGGACTTGAAAAATCACCTCACACAATTATTTGACTAGGCTCAATCAACTCAACTCAACCAATCACCACAAAGGACACTCTTTCTCACAAAAATCTAGTCCAAGTATGTATCAACCAACTCAAATGTTTCCAATAATGCTCAACCACAAATCTCACATAACAATGATACTCATGTTCTTTTCAAGTTCTTTACATAACCATGGGCTTCAAAAACTATGCTTATAAAACAAAGTTTAAACACAACACTCAAACTAGAAAACCTTGAAGCATTCAACCAACCACTTTCGAAAAGGAAAACCACAATAAATTATTTTCATTCTAATGATATTTCAGAAATCAACCACCATAAACAATTAATAGGAGAATGTGCCCATACCTTTTTGATGCCAAGAATTTTTCCACAAAATCTACCACACTAAACACAACTTTCCTTTCCAATCTCAATAAGGGTTAGTGGACTTCAAATAATAATCACAAGATAAAGCATAACTCAATTTACACCTTTTTACTCCAACTTAATAAACACATCCACCAAAGTCCTTTTTTAATAAAAACCCTTATCAAAATAATAATCAATAAACCTCTCGGAAATTATTTTATAACAACTCCTTATTTTTCCTAAATCTTAATTCTCAATTTCATGAACATAAAACTAAATCAACAACTCATCCACATTTGAAATAATAATCACAACCCTTATAAAAACAAAGTTTAATTAAAAACATTAATTATTCCTAACCACCTTATAACTCCAATTTAGGGCTTGACAAAATTAATTAGAGCAAAAACGTATTTACCTCCTCAAGGGGATTCAAACCCCTGACTTGCACCTTAGCCATGGCTAAGATTGCCACACAAGCTAGCCACTCATTTGAAAGGGAAAGGCACAACGTGCCTTAAAACCTTTCCTCCCTTTTCGAAAATCAAAAGTGCTTCGAGCACTTTTCTTCCAATGCCTTCCGAACGTAGTCAAGGGGATTCAAAACCTTGATGTTTGTGCTACCACATGCCTTAGCCAAAATCCAATTGCCAATGCACCATTCTGCCCATGATGATTTTGGACTTCAACCGACCTTTGTTTATTCGCTGCTTCTGCTTTCTAAAATATTTTCGCATGAGCTCAATTCGGATGCTTAGCCAATGATTATTAACCATGAGCAAGGATCATTTTATGAACCTTAGGTATCCCCTTTATATAGCCGCATTATTATTTTCTATGACATCGACGGAAATATTGCATATTTAATTTTAAATTTAAATTTAAATTTTAAATAATTAAAATTTAAACTAAATATTAAAAATTAAATCTCCATCATTGGGGCACCTTTTTCGATGAAACGAAAGGCCAAATTGGGTTTTAAGAAAAACCCAGTTCAAATATACCATTCATGGTTTTAAATAAAAAATTTTATTTTGCTTGCCTTGGTTTTCACAAAAACCCTGTATTTATCCATGCTTTCCAAAATATCACTTGGCCACCAAAACTCAATGTGATCCATGTGACATCAATGATCCATGTGACATCAATGACAACATAAAATAACTCAAATTGCCAACAATATCCCTATTTTTCATTGATGGCAACACCTATAATGCAAAAAACATAATCACTACAAAAACCATCTCTGAGAATCAAAGCTGCTCCCCTTGACTCAATACTCTCTATAGAGGCTACTCCCCCTAATTCAATGATCCCTTTGGAGGATGCTTCCCCTAACTCAATGCTCTCCTCCTTACTCAAATATCTCCCCCTTTGAAATCAATGGCAAAATGGCCACCTATGGAGATAAATGATATAACTCTTAAGCATAGCCCCCTCACCACCTTCTCTCTTGAGGTGAATAATTTTGGGGTGGGAGTACTTTTACTCCAAAATTACATTGTTTCTTTTCTCTGTCAACTTCCTTCCACATTTTTTTGATATCCTTTTCTTGATGAGTTACTTGATCTTCTTGTCTTAAACGTGTTTGACCTTCTTGTCTTGAACTTGTTTGGAATTGAGTCCTACACCAATTTGCAATATGTCCAAAGTTGTTGCAATTAAAACACTTAATGTTGTTATTCCTTGGAGGTGCAACTATCTTAGGACTTCTCTTAGTGAAGCCATATCCTCTTCTATTATGAACATGCAATTCATTGCCTTGTGACCAAACTCATTACATGAGTAGCAATACCCATGGAAAAGTTGTACTTTACCATATTCATGTATTTCATGTGTCTTGCACTGTGAAGCCATGTGCCCAAACCTATGACATGAAAAACATATTCCATTGAATAAACCTTGTCTAGACCCCATTGGTCTCTTAGTCTCTTCTACCTATTTCCTATTCCATTTGTTCCTAACTTGTGCATTGTTCCTTTCCTTGTTGAACTTTCTATTGTCCAACTTATCCTTAGAGGTATCACTCTCTCTTTTACTTACTTATTTTGACTCTTCTTATTTTTTGGTGTTTGAGCTTGATTCTCCTTTTTCTACTTCATGTTTCCCTTGTTCTTACTTAGAACTAAGTCATGTTATAGTGACTGATGACTTTTGTGCATTGAGAGTCCTTTCCAAGGTCTTTGAATTTTCCTCAAACTTGTGTAGCTTTTTCTTAGAAATTTTTACTTCCAACCTTAGTAAAACTATCCCATGCTCTAATATTTCACACTCTAGATCTTTTGTTTTTAATTTTTTGACCATACCTTCTTCAATTTTTCTTGTCTCTTCAATTTTGATTTTGAAGTTAGTGAGTTCCTTTAGAAACCTTGTTTTTTATTTCTCATATTCTTGAGCTTGATCCCTTAATCGTGAGTTCTCCCTTTTTAGTTCTTCAAGAGTAATCATAAGCCTTTAACATTCTATCTCTTTTGCCTTTGACTGTTTAATCATACCTTCTTCAACTCTTCTTAATTTTTCAAACTTATCTCTCAAGTCAGAGATATCCAGTAAAAGTTGTCTTACATTTCTCATATTCTTGTATTTGACCCTTCAATTCTAAATTCTCTCTTTTCAATTCAATAAGCTCCTTAAGAGTGGCTTTTCCTTTTTCTGAAGCATCTTCTTTTTCTTCTATTACTAAAAATAGAGTTTCTTCTTCATACTTGTTTTGATTGTCCTTGTTATCCTTTCTTGAACCAATATCTAGGATTTCATTTTCGAGAATATCATCTTCATATTCATTGCTACTAAACCCATTACAATATCTTACATCATGGCCAAGTTGACCACAAACAAAACATTCTTGTGGACAATGAGTTGCATGGTGACCTATGTTCCCACATCTGGTACAAAACTTTATCAGTCTGGATACTTCTCCATTACTTGATTCATCATTGAATCTATTTCCATGTGTCCTCCCAATACAAAAATATTAAACTCATCTTCTTTTTATTTTATAACCATATGTGTTATTTTCTTCTTGTATCTCATGCTTCTACTCTTACCTTTCTTTTTCATTTGTGTTCTTGTATAATCTTCCCTCAAGCTATTAGCCTTTTCGAAGGAACCCGCTCTGATACCAATTGAAGAACACAAGCTTATACTATGAGGGGGGTGAACAATATAGTGCCCACTTTTTACTTCTTTTCCAAACCAATATTAATTAATGTCCTTAATTGCAATAACTAAACATAGCAGTGTGAATTAATAATTTAGATAGCAATAGTAAGCAAGAGCACAAGTCACCATACACAATTAAGACACAAGATTTAATGTGGTTCCCCCAATGTGGGGTACTCCACAAGATAATATCCTTATAATATTTCACACAGAAAAAAGGATCCTTATCCAATACAATGATTTATTTGATCTCCTCAAAGCTAGGTAATAACAAGCTCACATAGAACTTGTCCAAATCTGCATAACAAGCTCACACAGAACTTGTCAAAAAATGTTCAACAAGATCACACAGAACTTGTTAAAATTTCTTTGATCTATTCAAAGCTAGGCAATAACAAGCTCACACAGAGCTTATAAAAATGTAATCGATACTAAATGGGTGTTTTGGAACAAATTGAATGAATACGGATAGGTAGTCAGGAACAAAGCAAGATTGGTATACAAAGGGTATGCACAAGTTGAAGGTATTGACTTCGATGAAACCTTTGCACCAATGGCCAAACTAGAGGCAATTATAATGTCCAAGCTCACATAGAACTTGTCCAAATCTGCATAACAAGCTCACACAAAACTTGTCAAAAATTGTTCAACAAGCTCACACAGAACTTGTTCAAATTTCTTTGATCTGTTCAAAGCTAGGCAATAACAAGCTCACATAGAACTTATCCAAATCTGCATAACAAGCTCACATAGAACTTGTCCAAAACTACTCAACAAGCTCACATAGAACTTGTCCAAATATGCTCAACAAGATCACACAAAACTTGCTCAAATCTGCTCCAACAAGCTCACTAACAACTTGTCCAAATATGCTCTAGCAAGATCACTAAGAACTTGTCCAAATCTGCTCTAGCAAGCTCACCAAGAACTTGCTCAAATCTACTCCAAAAATCTCACTAAGAACTTGTACAAATCTTCTCTAGCAAGATCACCAAGAACTTGCTCAAATATGCTCAACAAGCTCACCAAGAACTTGTCCAAAACTGCTCTAGCAAGCTCACCCATAACTTGCTCAAATATTCTCAACAAGCTCACCAAGAACTTGTCCAAACTTGCTCTAGCAAGCTCACCAATAACTTGCTCAACTCTAATCAATAGGCTCACTCAAAACCTCATCAAAATATATTCCAAATCTGTCCACAAATCTATCTAAAACTATCCATAAATCTATCCCAAAAACTATCCACAAAGCCTTCTCAAAGACTCAATCAATCATACACAAACTACCACAAATCTGTCCAAAAATCTATCCCAAAGGCCTTCTCAAAGGCTCAAATAATCATGCTCAAATAGTACTCAAATATCATCCACAAATATATGAAGACAAGACTCAAAGATAAACTCAACAATGAATGGCAATGCACTCTACAATGGATGACACTAATGATCTACAATGATCTCAACTCAACTCAACTCAAATCAATATCAACTCAAGTCAACTCATAGAAGCATAAAGAGAATTTTTAGAGACTCAATATGTTCTAAGCTCAATCTCAACTCAACTCAACTCAAATCAATATCAACTCAAGTCAACTCATAGAAGCATAAAGAGAATTTTTAGAGACTCAATATGTTCTAAGCTCAATCTCAACTCAAATCATAATTATAAAATTGTTTGTTTCATGGGACTTGAACAATCAACTCACACAATTACTAAATGGGTAATTTGGAACAAATTGAATGAGTACGGATAGGTAGTCAGGAACAAAGCAAGATTGGTATTCAAAGGGTATGTGCAAGTTGAAGGTATTGACTTCGAGGAAACCTTTGCACCAATGGCCAAACTAGAGGCAATTAGAATGTCCAAGATCACACAGAACTTGTCCAAATCTGCATAACAAGATCACACAGAACTTGTCAAAAACTGTTCAACAAGCTCACACAGAACTTGTTCAAATTTCTTTGATTTGTTCAAAGCTAGGCAATAACAAGCTCACACAGAGCCTATCTAAATCCGCATAACAAGCTCACATAGAACTTGTCCAAAACTACTCAACAAGCTCACACAGAACTTGTCCAAATATGCTCAATAAGATCACACAAAACTTGCTCAAATCTGCTCCAACAAGCTCACTAACAACTTATCCAAATATGCTCTAGCAATATCACTAAGAACTTGTCCAAATATGCTCTAGCAAGCTCACCAAGAACTTGCTCAAATCTACTCCAAAAATATCACTAAGAACTTGTACAAACCTTCTCTAGCAAGCTCACCAAGAACTTGCTCAAATATGCTCAACAAGCTCACCAAGAACTTGTCCAAAACTACTCTAGCAAGCTCACCAATAACTTGCTCAAATATGCTCAAAAAGCTCACCAAGAACTTGTCCAAAATTTCTCTAGCAAGCTCACCAAAAACTTGCTCAACTCTAATCAATAGGTTCACTCAGAACCTCATCAAAATATATTCCAAATCTGTCCACAAATCTATCTAAAAATATCCATAAATCTGTCCCAAAAACTATCCACAAAGCCTTCTCAAAGACTCGGTCAATCATACACAAACTACCACAAATCTATCCAAAAATCTATCCCAAAGGCCTTCTCAAAGGCTCAAATAATCATGCTCAAATAGTACTCAAATATCATCCACAAATATATGAAGGCAAGACTCAAAGATAAACTCAACAATGAATGGCAATGCACTCTACAATGGATGACACTAATGATCTACAATGATCTCAACTCAACTAAACTCAAATCAATCTCAACTCAAGTCAACTCATAGAAGCATAAAGAGAATTGTTAGAGACTCAATATGTTCTAAGCTCAATCTCAACTCAACTCAACTCAAATCAATATCAACTCAAGTCAACTCATAGAAGCATAAAGAGAATTGTTAGAGACTCAATATGTTCTAAGCTCAATCTCAACTCAAATCATAATTATAGAATTGTTTGTTTCATGGGACTTGAAAAATCAACTCACACAGTTACTTGACTAGGCTCAATCAACTCAACTCAACCAATTACCACAAGGGACACTCTTTATCACAAAACCCTAGTCCAAGTATTTATCAACCAACTCAAATGTTTCCAACAATGCTCAACCACATATATCACACAACAATGATACTCATGTTCTTTTCAAGTTCTTTACATAACCAATGGGCTTCAACAACTATGCTTATAAAACAAGTTTTAAACACAACTCTCAAACCAGAAAACCTTGAAGCATTCAACAAACCACTTTCGAAAATAAAACCACAATCAATCCTTTTCACTCCAATGATATTTCAGAAATCAACCACCATAAACAATCAATAGGAGAATGTGCCCATACCTTTTTGATGCCAAGAAATTGTCCACAAAATTTACCACACTAAACAGAAATTTCCTCTCCAATCTCAATAAGGGTTAGTGGACTTCAAATAATAATCACAAGATAAATCATAACTCAATTTACACCTTTTTACTCCAACTTAATAAAAACATCCACCAAAGTGCTTTTTTAATAAAAATTCTTATCAAAATAATAATCAATAAGCCTCTCAAAAATTATTTTATAACAACTCCTTATTTCTCCTAAATCTTAATTCTCAATTTCATGAACATCAAATTAAATCAACAACTCATCCACCTTTGAAATAATAATCACAACCCTTATAAAAACAAAGTTTAATTAAAAACTTTAATTATTCCTAACTACCTTATAAATCCAACTTAGGGCTTAACAAAATTAATTAGAGCAAAAACGTATTTACCTCCTCAAGGGGATTCAAACCCTCGACTTTCCCACATCATGAGTGCCTTAGCCATGGGTAAGGTTGCCACACGAGCTAGTTGCTCATTCGAAAGGGAAAGGCACAACGTACCTTAAAACCTTTCCTCCCTTTTCGCAAATCAAAAGCGCTTTGAGTGTTTTTCTTCCAACGCCTTCCAAACGAAGTTAAGGGGATTTAAAACCTTGACGTTTGTGCTTCCACATGCCTTAGCCAAAATCCAATTACAAATATGCCATTCTACTCATGATGACTTTGGACTTCGACCAACCTTTGTTTATTCGCTCCTACTTTCTAAAATATTTTTGCACGAGCTCAATTCGGATGCTTAGCCAACGATTATTAACCACGAGCAAGGATCGGTTTATGAACCTTAGGTATCCCATTTATATAGCCTCATTATTATTTTCGATGACGTAGGTGGAAATCTTGCATATTTAATTTTAAATTTAATTTAAATTTTAAATAATTAAAATTTAAACAAAATATTAAAAATTAAATATCTCCATCACCGAGACACCTTTTTAGACGAAACGAAAGGCCAACTTGGGTTTTAAGAAAAACCCAGTTCAAATATGCCATCCATGGTTTTAAATAAAACATTTTATTTTGCCTGCCTTGGTTTTCACAAAAACCCTGTATTTATCAATGCTTTCCAAAATATCATTTGGCCACCAAAACTCAATGTGATCCATGTGACATCAATGATCCATGTGACATCAATGAAAACATAAAATAACTCAAGTTGCCAACAAGTTGGTGTTCAGACAAGAAGAATATTAGTAAGTAACTACTCTTTAATATCCAACATTGAGCCCAAAAATGTCGTCGAAGCA
Organism: Wollemia nobilis; assembly: GCA_028583015.1. Taxonomy (NCBI): domain Eukaryota; kingdom Viridiplantae; phylum Streptophyta; class Pinopsida; order Araucariales; family Araucariaceae; genus Wollemia; species Wollemia nobilis. The sequence continues at coordinate 6,533,226 of JAQPPZ010016244.1, read as the reverse complement.
AGCAAAGATTAAAGTTGGGTAAAGGCAATAAATGAAGAATTATATCAGATCGAAAAAAACAAGACTTGGGAGTTAGTACCAAGACCAGCAAATAAAAATGTAATCGATACTAAATGGGTATTTTGGAACAAATTGAATGAATACAGATAGGTAGTTAAGAACAAAGCAATATTGGTATGCAAAGGGTATGCGCAAGTTGAAGGTATTGACTTCGAGGAAACCTTTGCACCAATGGCCAAACTAGAGGCAATTAGAATGTTTTTGCTTTAGCATTTTACAATAATTTCAAAGTTTATATCAAATGGATGTGAAATTAGCATTTTTGAATTGGAAACTTAAAGAAGAGGTTTATATTGAGCATCCAAACGGATTTCAGCTTGGAGATGATCCCAAATTGGTTTGCAAGTTGAAGAAAACATTATGTCTTACAATAGGCACCTCGGGCATGGTATGCAAGGCTAGACAGTTATCTTACTTAGCAAGGGTTCAAGAAAGGTATGGTGGATAGTAATTTGTATGTCAAAACAAAAAATATTCATCATATTATTGTTGTTATATACGTAGATGATATCATATTTGGTGATAGCAAAGATGAGTTGTGTAAAGATTTTGCAAATAAGATGCAGAAAAAGTTTGAAATTTCAATGATTGGTGAACTTTCGTATTTTCTCGGATTGCAAGTTAATCAAAAGGAGAAGGGCATATTTATTTCTCAAATAAAATATGTGAAAGAGATGTTGAAAATTTTCACAATGGAGGAGTGCAAGCCAGATAGCACTCCCATGATGACAGGTTGCAAGTTGAGCAAGGATGACAAATCTCCACCTATTGATCAAACTATGTACAAATATATGATTTGGGGCTTACTGCACTTGAAAGCTACTAGACTAGAAATTTTGTAGGTCATATGCATGGTAGCACAATTTTAGGCTAGTCCAAAGGAGACTCATGTGACAACAGTGAAGAGGATTTTTCGATACCTCAAGGGTACTATGGAGTATGGGTTATGGTATCCGAAAGGTAAGGACTTCACTCTTATTGCATATTCAAATGCAGTTTGGGCAAGATGTGTAGATGACAGGAAGAGTACCAATGGAGGTGCATTCTATATTGGTGATAATATTGATGCGTGGCATAGAAAAAAGTAGGATTCAGTCTCATTATCCATAGCAGAGGGAGAGTATATTGCAGCAACATCATGCTATACACAGGTACTTTGGATGAAATAAACTTTGAAAGATCTTGGAATAAATTTTAGTGAGCCCATCTCGATCATGTGTGACAATACAAGTGAAATTAATATCTCAAATAATTTGGTTATGCATTCTCGCACAAAACATAATGCTATTCGATACCATTTTTTGAAGGAGAAAGTTGCGAAAGGTGAGGTTAAGTTGGATTTTATTCCAACAATAGAGCAAGTAGCGGACATCTTCACCAAACCATTACCAAACGAATTATTTGAGTACCTTCACAAGAAATTGGGAATGGTCACACTTCCCAAGCATTGACTAGCTATAGGGGTCACATTCTTAGGGGGAGCATTTGTGTCTTTGTTTATCTTTTTGCTCATGTTTGTGATTTTTGGTAAGTGTAATAATTTTTGTTTGAGAATGGTGTGCATGGACTCAGGGGGAGTTTGCAGCAAACCTTTGGTCTTTTTGTCAAAGGGAGAGAAGAGTTACAAGAAATTGTGCGTGTGTGTGTGTTGCCAATAATTGCAAAGGGGGAGATTATTGAGCAAGGTGCAACAACAGTATTGTCATTGTTGTCAACACACTCAAATGGATAGGTTGATGTAGTGGACAGTTGTTCAGAGGTTGTTCGGAGTATGTACAATGGTGTTCAATTCTTATGAGAATTTTTGTGATGTTCAGGTAAAGTTGTTACAGGTTCGTGCAAATTTGTAAAAGTTGCAAAAATCGTCAAGAAGTGGTCAAAGTAGCAAAAAAGGAAGTTGTCAAAGTGGTAAAATATCAATGGAATGTTATGGACAGACCAAGATATTATTTGGAGGTTTTTGGATCATTATAAAGTGTGTTTGCAGTTTTGGAACGACTGGTTGCTTCGCCGGTGCGTTGTTGGTCATGAAACTACAGTTGTAAAATCTACGTCGAAGGTCACTTTGTGGGAGGAATATTAAGAAATCCATGAGGAATTAAACCTCAAATATTTTACTAGAGGTATATGGATATACTAAGAGCTTAAGTTTTAAATTTTAGCTCAAACAGAGTCCGAAGGAAGAAACAGTGAGCATTGCAAAATGGCTCTAGAGCACTTTTTCAATTTATGTGACAGGTGTAAAATTAGCACCAGAGGCCACTTTGTCGGAGGTATATTAAGCAATATGTGAGGAATAAAACTTCAAAATTTTTACTAGAGGTATTCTGATATACAAAGAGCTTATGTTTTAAATTTCAGCCCAAAAGAAGACCCGAGGAAGAAACGACAGCAATCGCAAAATGCCTTTGTAGCACTTTTTCCTGTTTTGGGCAGCCAAGTGCTTTTGCGCTCGAATACTCAAATTCATATTTTTTTGTTGTCGAATGTTTTTTTTAAGTGTTTTTTCACGTATAGCTCATCAAATTGAACATATTTGCTTTTTTGTCGGAGTAATTTTGAGGCCTCCAAGTGTGAGAACGAGTAATGTGCACAACACTTTGTCCGTGAACTGTTTGACAAAATGCCTCTCCAAAATAAAAGTGAAATTTAAAAAGGTCATAAATTTTGATCCGTAACTCATTTTGAGTCCATTTTTTTTCCAGCGCATGAAAAATTTTAAAATATAGAAGAACCTCATGTCTCCCATAAGAGATGTTATTGAATGCTAAAACGGTCATCTTGCAGCTCAAAATTTGTTAGGAATTTGAAGTGTTGGAAGTTGAAGGGATTGCAAAAAGGTTTTTAAAAAGGAGTCAGTGTGAGTACAGAGAAATGTGTGAGATTGAGATTCATATTAGATGAGATTAGTCAAAGTAGATGTGTAGAGTGAAGCAATGAGCTAGACCACTCAAGGTCTTTTAGAATGGAGATCATATTTTCTACTACATTTTTTGTTTTTTTCGAGTGGGTGCTTGGTGATCGACGTCGGTGCTCATTACAGTTGGTGCTGCTAAAGTTCGAGTTGTTTGGTGTCATTCCCTACAGTTGGTGCTGCAAAAATATTGTAAAGACCAAATATTTTCAAGGCTGGATTTGGATGGGAGTCCAAAAAGTCCATTGGCACAGTGGTTTTCCCACATTGGGTTTCCACTATAAATCTGGTGTTATGTGATGCATGTTTGTGTGATTGCTTATTTTGATTTGATTTCATAGTTGGATTAATTTTTTAATACACACTAATTCACCCTCCCTCTTAGTGTCACGCTTAGTTCAACACTTTGGTATTTTTTGCTTTGACTGGGGCCTTTGATTCAGCCTCAATCGAACTACACTTTTCCACCAAATCAGTCAGTTGATCTCTTACTCCCTACAACCGAATACTAGCAAATGTATTTTTGGACATCATTTTAAATGAGCGGTTTGACCATTTTTGATCAATGACATCAGGTCAAAAAATTCATCCTTGCTAACTTTGATGTACTTAGGTCGATAGGTTTTGGACTTATGATCTTCTCTAGGTCAAGTGGTCTACTTTCCCTGCCAAATCGATCAGCTAGTCACTCAACCAGTCTTTTCTTCTCATCAATAGAATGGTGGGTCTTCTATGCTAATTTCATCGATTGATTGGTCAGGTGGTCGATTGATCTTTTCTTCCCATTGGCTGAAATACTTTTTTGTTTTGTTCTTTGATTTTTTCACTTTTTGATGATAGCCTATTGTTTGTTGGCCAATAAATCGATCTCTTAGGCTGGGTTAGCTTTGTTTTGGCCAATAGTCTTTGCTTCACTTCTGATTTTTGGCTTATCAAACCAGTGGCTTGTACACTTAGGGAAATATGGGTAAGTGACCTCTTAAGCTTATTAAAAATATTATTTTGCTTCTTAAGGGTGATTTACATTTTATAAAATTTGACAAGCAACTTTCAATGGCTTAAGTGGCCAAGAATTGGCTAATTGAGAAGAGTGTGGGCTTAATTTAAAGGTCTTTTTGCAAGGCACATTGGTGTTCATTTTATTTGTGCTTTTTATGGTGCAGGAAATTTTTAGAGCTCCTTGTACTTTAGGATGATTAACATGATGACAAGAATCCCTAGGAATGAATGACTTAAGCATTTGAAGGCTTTATCAGGATTTGAAACATAGAAATCCATTGTTATCTTTTGAGATGATTCATTTCTTTATGGCTCAAAATTTGAGTTGTTCATCAAAACAAAACAAAATTTATGAACCTCTAATGACCTTCAAAAATTTAAAATTAGGGCTACATTCATGTTGTATCATTTTTTGTTATAACATAGGCTTTGATTGGGACAGGTGGTGAAAATATGAGGCACTTGAGAACTCTAGACTCTTTGGTTATTAACAAGACTTCAATGAATTGATCTGAAGGTTTATTTGACAAAGGATCATTGTAAAAACAAACACAACTAGAAAAAAAACAAAAGGTTATCTAATCAATCTAAAACAAAAATGATCATAGTTAAATAAAATCAAGGGTTTGGATCTAAAGCCAAATGAACTTTTGATTATAAGGGCTAGTTGTCTAGCAATATCTTAAGGTGGAGTTAGATAAAATTGATAAGAATTTACTATCACATCAAGCCTGGGCTCAGAGTGTGTGCTTGTGTATTATTTTTAATTTTCTTGGTCAAACATAATTTCATCATCTTGGAAGGAGTTAGGCCTATTAGTGATTTCACTCTTAAAGATATTCGCCTTAACATTGCTCCATTGTAATTCAAGTGTTTATAGCTATTATGGAGATGAATCTAATCCCTTTTGGACTTTCTATACTACCAGTTAGGTGTCTATAACCCCTATAGAGGTTGTCCACGCAGCCCAAGCACTTGCTCAATTTGCATTATTAAAATTTTTCTTCTTAAACAGAATTTTGATGAATTTAAAAGCATTTCAAAGTGTGTTTTTTGGGTTGAGGATCTAAAATTATATAGTATTGACTACAATTATTTTTGGCCTGACTATCTTACCAAAGTTAACTTTATCCTCTGACTCTAAAAAAATTTTAAGGTTATGACAATGTCTAGCTTTGGCCTAATGTGTCAGTATTTCCAATATTCATCTATGGTAGTTCTAGCCTTATAAGGTAATTTCTAAGCATCTAGCTCTATGAGTTGTTAGATCATTTGTTATGTAGAATCAAACATGAAGCTCTTTTATTCATCCATAATGCAAGTATATATAAGCATACATAGGAATATTACGTGGTTAAGTGGTTGTAACAATCTACCAAACATGAACCATCTACCGATATAGATTTTTAGTGAATACTGGTGGAGCTCTGGCGATTTGGCGGGAAAACCTCTGAACCGGCGTCGGGCGATGCTCGAGGGTTTTTGGCCCGAAAGATCTTACCAGAGACTTTGGTGGTTTGTTTCTGAACTACTCTGAAGGTTTGCTCGTTGCTTCGGGAGGGCCCGATGGGGTCTCCTCCAGTCCCTCTTGTTGGGAGAAAGAGTTCATATGCTCTGAGATGTTGAAAGAGAACCCCTCGTCTTCCACTGGTGAAGCTCAGAGGAATGCTTTTCAAACGCTACTTAAGAATGTTGGCAACGGCCCTAATGCTCACCGCGTTAATGGATGCCTCCCGCAATCCGCTTCCAGACCTAAGATTGTTATCGAACCCAAGCTGGTCGAGGATACAATCGTCTACCGAGCTAACCATGACTTGATCTGCAAATTCATGGGCATCCGACCTACTCTAAATTTTTTGCATACCTGGGTTCGACAGAACTGGGAGCCACAAGGTGAGTACTCTTTATGGCCAATAAGCAATGGGTATTTCATCATTAGTTTCTCTTCTTTAGCAGATAGAAACAGAGCATTTGAATCAGAAAAGAGAAACCACGGACCAGCAGGGTTATTTGTTCAACCCTGGAGAGTGGGCTTCGATCCTCGCATTGAACCCACGGCTGTCCCGGTCTGGATCCGACTGTACGCTCTCCCGATGGAGTTTTGGGGGGAGCAGGTTTTTAGAAATAATAGGTAATTCCCTGGGCAGATATATAGGAGTCTCTAAAGATACCATAGAGGGAAATACAGCTGTTTTTGCCAGAATCTGTGTAGAAATGGACATTAGCCAGCCTTTATCGGTGAGGTGGAACTTGAGTTGGCGGGAGTACCCTGGATCCAACGGTTAGACTATGAGGCCCTCCCTTTCAGGTGCAGAGTGTGCCATAAGCATGGCCATTTGGCAAGGTTCTGTCCTAACACCTTGAGCACAAAAGCGGAGGCTCCGACTGGAATGCCAAGCCGCCCTAGAGAGGGGAAGCCCACCCCTGTCAATGAACCTTCCAATACTTCTCCAGGTCCTGATGTTCAGAAGGATGGCTTTGAACAGCCGAAACGAAGGAGAAACAAAAAGAAAAATGGCAAGGAGCAGATGCAACTCAAGCCAAACAATCGGTATGAAATTTTTAAGTCATTAGTGGATCTGGAAGACCAAGTCATGGAGGGAGTGGATGGGAATGGTGAGATTAATAACACTCACTCTCAAGATTCTCCCTCATCCACTCCTGTAGTCGAACAGGTGATTGTACCCTCTGAGAGTCTGCAGTCAGAGAACCCAGGGGCTTTGGTGATACACTCCCCAGCACAGCCGGCTATTAAAGATGTCACCATGGGAAATGCAGATAAAAATAGAGAAAGGCCAGCTTTAGGGATCACTCAGGTGGAGAAGAGATCTAAAAATAGTAACTCTCAAGGAGCGGGAAGAAAATCCAATAAGGAATTACTCACAGCACAAGGAGATAAGCTGATCAATGGAGGATCGGTGAGGTCAATTGATTCTTACTGCTCCCAAGGTTTTCAATGATTATACAATCTTGGAACGTTAGGGGTTTAAACAGTAGAACCCATCAATCTGTTGTTCAAAGACTCTTAGGGAAGTATAAAACAGATTTTTTGCTTATCCAGGAGACAAAAATGTCGCTAGATCTTATGAGTAAAACTGTTAATAGGATTTGGAGGGGCGCTGGTTATATGGATGTGGCTGCCCAAGGAGCCTCAGGGGGGATTGTCACTTTTTGGAACCCCCTGGAATGGACTGCTTTAGAACATATAGCCTGGAGGGGTGTTCTCACATCTCACTTCAGGAATATTGTCACAGCTGAGCATGTTTTAATTACAAATTTTTATGGGGCTCAAAGCCTTAATGCCCAGAGGCTCCAATGGAAAGTTGTTCACAACATGAGGTCCTCAAGACAAGCTTTTGATTGGATCATTGCTGGAGACTTTAATGCCAAATTATCTGCTCGGGATCAGGAAGGTGGAACCCCTGTTTTGGACCGGGGGACAGGCTTACGATTGCCCAGGTCCAGGCTTTTCACTTAGTGGATATCCAAGGCCCTGGAACTTTTTTCACTTGGACTAACAAGAGGAGGGAGCCTCACTATAGGAAGGTAAAGCTGGATCGCTTTCTGGTCTCAGAGGAGGCATTTGTTAAGTGGAATGTTAAATTCCAGATTTTGGACGGCCCTGTTTCCGATCATTCTCCCATCCTGCTGGAGGGTGGGACTCAGACAGGACAGTTCCACAAACCGTTTAGATTTGAGAATTTTTGGCTACAAAAGGAGGACCTTCATGAGAAAATTCTGCAATGGTGGGAAGAAGGTCGTCCACCTTTTGGGACAGCAATGTTTAAATTCCACAAACAACTTCATTTTGTCAAAAGTAAATTGAAACAGTGGAGGCACGCTAATAAGTCGGACTTCCAGCTGCAAAGAGCCCCCTTGATGGCCCGCTGGGAGGAGGTGCAGAAACAATTCAGGGAAGGAATAATTACTGAACAGCTTAAAACTGAAGATGATGCCTTGCGCAAAGCTGTGGAGGACATTGATAACCAAGAGGAAATTTACTGGAAACAGCGGGCTAGAAATTCTTGGTTATTGGAAGGAGATAGAAATACAAAATTTTTCCATCGATCAGCCTGTGCTAGAAGACAGATGAATAACATGGCAGTTCTACAAGATGAGAATGGACACTCCTATGATACTCTTCCTGGTATGCACTCCCACTCAGTGGATTATTTCTCCAAGCTTTTTGCAGAAAATAGGGAGCAAGATGTGGGGGCTCAAAATGAAGTTCTTGATGTTATTCCCCCTATTATCACTCAAGAAGAAAATCAGGCTCTCCTTAGACCCATTGATAGAGATGAATTGAAGAGTGTGGTCTTTGGAATGAGCACAGGCAAATCTCCCGGTCCAGACGGTTTTCCTATTGAGTTTTTCCAGGCCTTTTGGGATACCTTGGAGGAAGATGTTTTGGCTGTTATAGAGGAGTCCAGAACCAATAAGAGAATGCTTAAGGCTCTAAATCATACCTTCATCACTCTAATTCCAAAGGGGGAGGAAGGGGTTCATATCTCTGACTTCAGACCTATTGCCTTATGTAATGTGATTTATAAAATTATCACAAAGATAATAGCTGAACGTCTTAAACCTCTCCTTCATAACATCATCTCCTCAGAACAAGGGGGATTTGTGGAGGGTAGACAGATCTTGGATGGAGTGGTTCTTGCTCAGGAGGCTATTCATTCAATGCAAATCTCTGGTAACAAAGGAATGTTCATCAAACTGGATATGTCCAAGGCCTATGATAGAGTGGAGTGGGGCTTCCTGTCAAGGATGTTGGCTGCCTTTGGTTTTTCCCAGGACTGGATAGACTGGGTTATGAGCTGTGTTTCCACGCCTTCTTATTCTGTTCTAATTAAGGGGCTTCCCTCGCCTCCTTTTGGAGCCTCTCGTGGTCTCCGACAAGGGGACCCTTGCTCTCCCTATCTATTCCTTATCTTAGCTGAAGGATTAGGTAGACTCTTCTTGAGAAGAAGACATCAAGGCCTGATAACTGGTATTAAGGTTGGTGAAGAAATTTTGACTCATTTACAATTTGTAGATGATACTGGCCTGGTTGGAGTGGCCGGTCTCTGGGAAGCCTGGGGAATCGAGAGAATCTCTTAATGTTTACCTTAGGGCCTCCAATCAAGTTATCAATGACAGAAAATCCAAAGTGGTCTTTTTCAACCTTGACCATAGGCTACAGGACAAAATTATAGAGATTTTGGGCTTCACTAGAACTTCTCTTCCTATAGTCTACCTAGGGGTTCCTTTGCACTTCAAGAAATTGAAAAATGACATTTGGAAAGATCTTTTGGATGGCTTCAAAGACAGAATGAACCATTGGTCTCATAAATGGTTAAGCTATGGCGGCCGATTAACCTTCTTACAGTCAGTTATTCAAGCCATGCCAATTTATAAATTCTCTATCCTGGCTGCCCCACCTTCTATTTGGAAAGAGCTGGACAAATTGGCCAGAAGATTCTTATGGGAAGGAGCAAAAGGTGAGAGGAAATGGGCCTTGGTTGGCTGGGATAAAGTTACTCAGCCCAAAGAAAAAGGAGGGCTGGGGTTGAGAAGCTCTAAACTCAACAACAAAGCCTTAGCAGGTAAATTGTATTGGAGATGGATCTCCCAACCATCTTCATTATTTAGTAGAATCTTAACCAGCAAATATTTGGGCCAAGTTCACCCCTTTGACGTAAGCCGCTTCCCTTTGGATGGTAATGGATCCCTTGTTTGGCAAGCTCTCAAGTTGGGTTCTCAAGTTATTAAAGACCAATTATTTTGGAAAGTGGGAAGAGGGGAGAAGGCACGTTTCTGGACTGACTCTTGGGACCAGTATCCACCCATCATTGTTGAATATCCTGAATTGCTTCCAATTAAAACTGCCATAGAATCTCAGGGCTGGGTCACTATTGAGAATTATTTCAACACTAGCCAATTGGGTGAGTATAAATTCAAGAAGTTTAAGCGGTTGGAGGAGTGGCCAGTCACAATCCCTCCGGAGCTAGCAACCATTTTGACCAACATCTTGACAGCTAGGTTTCTCACGGGCAGAGATGAAGAGGATGAGTTAGCTTGGGGCCATGGGAACCTTGGGGTTTATACAGTGAAGGCTGGATATGATCAGATCCTCCCAGAGCCTCCCCCGCATTTATTTTCGGTTCAAAATTGGAAGAAGATTTGGCATTCCAAGTGCTGGCCGAAAGTGAACTTCTTTGCCTGGCAGTTTATGCACAATGGCATTCTCACCTTTGACAACCTCAGAAACAGAGGAATCATTGGTCCTTCTCAGTGTATTTTATGTCATAAGAATGAGGAGACTGCTGATCATTTGATGTTTGAGTGCTCTTTCACAGGTCAGATTTGGAATCGGTGGTTCTCTCATTTTAAACTCCAGAGTAATGGTGCTCTGACTCGGAACAATATCTGGCAAAGATGGAAGAAAGGTAGATTTAAATCTAAAGCCCTTCGACTGGGGTGGGATCTTGGTCTTTCCTTCATCTGGTGGCAAGTGTGGCTGGAAAGAAACGCTCGAATCTTTAGAGAGACTTTCTCCTCGCTAGATGGAATTTGGCAGGTTATCTGGAGCAAAGTCATAGAGACGGTTGCCATATATGCTGAAGAGGAAATTTTGGCTGAGCTGGGTCCACAGGAAGAGAGAGCTGTCGCTCAAGCTAGAAAGAACATAGCCAGTTGGAAACCCCCCCCAGTAGGCTGGGTTAAAATTAACACAGACGGAGCTGCAAAGGGCAATCCGGGCAATGCTGGAGTTGGTGTTGTGTGCCGTGATCATGCTGGAACTGTGCTTTACTGGGAACTACAGGGTTTGGGAAGAGCCACCAATAATGAAGCCGAAGCCTATGCTATCAAAATTGCTTCCATCTGGGCCGTCAATCAGGGATACAGAAAGATAATCCTTGAGACAGATTCTCAAATTCTAGTTGGCGCTCTTGATTGTTTGAGGAACTTTGCTTTGAAAGCTTGGAAGATACAGATTTTAGTCTCTCAAATCAAGGACCTTTGGAAGGAATTAGAAGATGTGATCCCTATCCATGTGAGTCGTGACTTAAATTCGACGGCCGATTTCCTTGCAAAGATGGGTGCGAAAAAGGAGGTAGGAGTACAGCTGCACAGTGACATGCCTGTGGAAGATGCTGAGATTCGACAGGGACTTGCAAAATTCTTGAACCAATGAGAAATTTTTGTGCTAAGGGTGATTTTCGCCGCGTTTTCGTGACTTGCTGTGCTGTCGCGGCCCTTGGCAGGATACTGTCGCGATATCGCGACAGGTTTCGTCGCCACGGCCTTTGGAAGGTTCCTGTCGCGATTTCGCGACGCTTTTGTGCTTCGAGGGCACAAGGAGGAAAACAGTCGCGATATCGCGACAGTTTTTGTGTTTCGGAGACAAGGGGAAAAACCGTCGCGATATCGCGACGTTTTTGATGACTGGGCGCCAGACAGAAGAACTGTCGCGATTTCGCGACATTTTTGGCGAACTGCTGACTTCTGGAAAAGACGTCGCGATTTCGCGACCATTTTGGAGCTTGTGCCTCATGAGGATAATTCGTCGCGATTTCGCGACACTTGGGAGGATTGGTTGAAGAATGGCAATCTTGTCGCGATTTCGCGACACTTCTAGCGTAAAGGTGGCAAAAGGAAAATGCGTCGCGATATCGCGACATTTTTGAGGGATGACTGCTTTGTGGAGAATCCGTCGCGATATCGCGACATTGTTGGTGGTCAGGGGTTGCTGGCTTTGGCTGTCGCGATATCGCGACCCTTTTGGCCAACTGATGACTTCTGGAAAAGACGTCGCGATTTCGCGACCATTTTGGAGCTTGTGCCTCATGAGGATAATTCGTCGCGATTTCGCGACACTTGGGAGGATTGGTTGAAGAATGGCAATCTTGTCGCGATTTCGTGACACTTCTGGTGTAAAGGTGGCAAAAGGAAAATGCGTCGCGATATCGCGACATTTTTGAGGGATGACTGCTTTGTGGAGAATCCGTCGCGATATCGCGACATTGTTGGTGGTCAGGGGTTGCTGGCTTTGGCTGTCGTGATTTCGTGACATGTCGCGATTTCGCGACCCTTTTGGCGAACTGATGACTTCTGGAAAAGACGTCGCGATTTCGTGACCATTTTGGAGCTTGTGCCTCATGAGGATAATTCGTCGCGATTTCGCGACACTTGGGAGGATTGGTTGAAGAATGGCAATCTTGTCGCGATTTCGTGACACTTTTGGCGTAAAGGTGGCAAAAGGAAAATGCGTCGCGATATCGCGACATTTTTGAGGGATGACTGCTTTGTGGAGAATCCGTCGCGATATCGCGACATTGTTGGGGGTCAGGGGTTGCTGGCTTTGGCTGTCGCGATTTCGTGACATGTCGCGATTTCGCGACCGGTTGCTCGGATGTGGCTTCGGCTGGCTTGACTGTCGCGATATCGCGACATGTCGCGATTTCGTGACATGTCGCGATTTCGCGCCTGGTTTTCTTCTTGTGCTTTGAGTTGGGAAGTGTTGCCCTCTTGCCCTTTGTTTTGGCTTCTTGCTTCCTGGTTCTTGGTTGGGATGTTTTCGCTCCCTCTTGTATATGCTCTTTGTTTTAATACAAGTTTTTCAATTTTTTCAAAAAAAAAACAATCTGCCAAACATGACCAACCACTTAACTACTAGTTAACCAAATGCTAACTAGGGATGTCCACTAACTGCTAGAAGACAAAGAAGATCTCTAACAATTAATTAACATCTAACACATGCTAACAACCTATTTCTAACATGGGCATACTATGCCTCATGTGAATACAAAGTGCAAGACATAGGAAATAATAATTAATAATAAATGTGCACTTAGGCTTAATTGGATAAGCCTAAGTATCCTCAAAACTCCTCCCAACCATCTAAGCATTGGAACCAATGCTCTCAACAAATGTGGAAATTCATGGTCCATCTCATGGTGAGGAATCTAGCGATACATATGTGGAAAGTGACCATGATGAGTGATAAGGTATGAAGTGGAAGAACCATGTCAAATGTGATGAGTCTTCATCTCAAAAAATCTATTTGAAATGAGTGGAAGTTGTCGATCATATGCCATTGTTGTTGTAGGACTAATAAATAGGATCAGGTACCAAAAGAGGATCTTGAAATGATGTCTCTAGAAAATGGCACTCATCCAAAGGAACCCAAACTCTGCCTCCAACCTATGGTGAGTGAGGATTGTGATGCTTACGCACCACTCCCTACGGAGTCTCCTACAAGTCTTGTGGTATCTTGCCTAGAAGGCTCTGCTGGTGCTCAGTGAAGGAAGTAACCTTAACTTGCTCCTCCATGTGTGCAATGGTGGGAGTGGGCAAGGCCAAAGGTAACTTCTATGGAACAAGTGGTTTTGTAGCTATAGGTGTACCCAAAATTATACCAATGGAATCAATGGCATCTTTCTCATGAGTGAGAATGGTGGTTTCCTTAACTACTTGCTCCTATGATTGTTCATCATGTGGGAGTGAAACTTCTTCCTTTTCATGTTCCTTAGGTGGTGCTTGTTCTTAATTTTGTGTGGGGCAAGTGCTAGTAGGAGCCAAAATGAGTGCTTGACTTAATGTCTTCCTTACTTGCCTACAACTCAACATCAAATTGGAAGTAGGTGTAGTGCTTTGTATCAAGTAAGTTTTACCATACAACTCTAATGTGTGTGTTTTTTTTAGCATGATAAATAGAATTCCTATAAAATTGATAGGGTTTACCTAGAAATAGCCCACAACAATCCATATTTGTGACACCACACCTAAATTTATCCATAAACTTATTACCAAAAGCAAAAGTGAAGGTGCAAGTGTGGGTGATGTTGGATGTGGAGTCTACATCTTTCCACCCAAGTGCATAAGGTTGGTGATGTGGCTTGATGGGAAGTTTCAACTTCTCCACAACGGTCTTCACAATGAGGTTCTTTTTCAATTTGTTATCAATGATACAATCAACATAGTAGTCATGCATAAGGTGGGCTCTAGTGACAAACAAATGGTCACGCCCCCCTTGAGCAAATACATTGGACATAAGGGTAACTTTGTTTAGTTTACCCTTTAAAGAAGGATGTTCTTCTTCTGTCCTTGTAGCCAAAGTGGGACCATATTGTGGTTCCTCATGTGTAGGTTGTACAAATAAGGATTTCTTCTTCTTAAAATTCTCAAAAGTATAGCATTTGGATTTTACATGACCATGCTTTTTACAAAATTTACAATACAATGAAGAAGAAGAATCTTTAGCATGAAAGGAAGAAGAATTTGCTTTAGGAGAAGTGGGAAGAGAAGAAGAATGAGGAGAAGAATGAGAATTGTTCTTCACCTTATGTTGATGTTGATTCCCGCCTTTGGAAGAGCCCTCTTATGATGAACGAGACTTTTGATATGCACCAACTTTCTCCTTTGCAAGAATGGCATGATTGAATTCCACATCCAAGGTGAGGAAAACATTGAATTTGATTTCCCTAAAAAATTGATCTTGCAAGCCACGAGTGAATTTATTAATCAAATCTCCTTCTAAATATTTCACACCAAGCAATACCCTTAACCTATTGAATTGGAAAATGAAGTCAGAAACAAACATCCCATAGGTTTACCTCAATCTATACCACTTGGTAGTGAGGTCACTTTGATAGTTTGGTGGAAAGAAAGTATTTTTCATAATTTGAGTTAATTCTTTCCAAGTCATTGTGGCATTATGGCTCTGTCTTTCTACAATGAAAACTTTTGCTAAGCATGTGAGTTTTATTGTAGCAAATATGGCTTGTTCATCCTCCAAAATTTCAGCATAAGCAAACCAAGTTTGCATATCCAAAAAGCATGCAGATAAGAAATTCAGATCTTTGGATCCATTATACAACTTAACCTCACATTTTGCTTTGTTGTTATGATTATGATGGATTTTGAGTTCACTAGGATTAAATTGCACAACAATGTCTCTTACCTTCTCTGCTAAAATGTCTACTATAGAGGTAAGGTTTTCCATGTTTTATATAAGGTCTTGAGCCATATTTTTCCTAGTATATGCCAGACTAGGAGGATTACAAAATGGTCTTGTAGAAACTTAATCTAGGCTTAGGAATTTCATAATTTTCCTATGCAGATTTACCTATATTTTACAACAAATTTTATGTCAAAAATAGGGCTATTTTAGTGCTCTTGCAAAATAAATCAAAATTTACGATTACAAATTAGCACTAAAAAAAAAGAGAAATTAACCCTTTTACAATACCAAAATTTGGTTAGGAGCAAAATAAATGGGTAGAATGCTGAATTTGCAAAACAATGCAAAAAATTTCGCTCAAATTGGACAAAAAATGAGAAAGTTATTACCTTTCAAAGTTTATTGTCCTTTATTGTAGGTTTTGCGCCAAATGTTTGAATTTGAAATTTTGAAATTTTCCTCCACTTCAAGTTTTCTTGCCAAAATTGTTCTTGGACACCAAAAAAAAATGTTTGTATTTGACGGTCACCCCCGTCAGTCAACCATGGGTTGACTATCACTATTGCACTCCAACTACACTGAAAACCGTGTACCTGGTGGAACAAAGCCTAACCTAACTGAGGCTAGCAATAAAACAAGGTCACAACCACCAAGAGCCTCTCCAACTGAGGCTAAATGGATTCCAACTGTCCACATGCGCCCACAACTGGCGTAGCCACCAACGACGGCATACAAACCTTAGGTTAAAAAAATTTTAATTTTATTTCTCGTCGGTTGATGCATCGAAAAACCCATAGGTCACCAGAACTCTTGCTTCAAGCTAGAGAAATCAGGTCTGAAAGCTGCCTCCAAACGCAGAGGCTTGTTAGAAGTGTAAATATTGCTGGGAATTCGCTTCAATGCGTCAAAAAACTTAGAAATGTTCACCTCCAATTTTTCTCGTCGGGAGATGTTTACCAGTTCACCGTAAAACACAGAATCTGAATTCTGCTTCTCGAAATTCTTGACCTGCAACCGAATAATTTTCCTATACTTTGTCACCTATGTTTTTTGTGTTGTAATTTGTCTACAATATAACAGTGATCTCAGACTATCTGCCATAGAACTGTGATAGTCGCCAGACTGTGATTGTCATTAGAGAACTACGATCATCACCGGAGAACTGTTATCATCGACAAAATATTTAGGCCATTAGGTTTTTTCTCATCGTGCATAGAGCTCAAAGATGGCAGATTGCAAATGGGGTCTAACTGTTGCGAGTGCTATCATCAGCGTTTGCCATAAGGGAAATTGGTCGTCGGGGTGGAGGTGGTCAAAGTATTTTGGTTGTATTTCGATGTCGAACCAGTGGGGGTTGCTTGATGGGTGGCTGGTCGGTGGTCGACGTCGGTAGGAACGATGGCTAGTCACCGATCTGTTGTTGTCTGGCCAAGCAAGGCAATCGGGTAGCACGAATTGCGCGTCCGATATGCCTCTTTTAAAAATTTAAAAGTTTTAAAGTTCTATGCATGAATAATTTTTTTTTAATTAAATTAAATATTAATATTAATAAAATATTAATATTAATATAAAATTTAATAACTTTTCATGCATAAAATAATTCAACCTTTTCATGCAACCTGAAGCTTTTTATGCATCCAATTTGCACAAAAGTCTTCTCTTGGAAAATCAATGCTTTTCACAGTAACTCTTTGGTAGATCTGGTGTTGCTTGGCAAACCTTTGGCAATGCCTCTTCTTGGCCACAATTGACCTCCAAACTGGTGCTTAACACCTGGTGTAGGGGTAATTTCTACCCTCTGTCACCTCAGCTTCACTTGATGTTGTGGGTGACTTCAAGTCAACTCCAAACAACACCTACCTAGGATCTAGCGGTGAAGTGGCTAATGAGTCCTCCTTCCTGCAAATTTTTCCTTAGGCTAACTGATACCAATGATGTAGAATCAAACTTGAAGCTCTTTTATTCATCCATAATGCAAGTATATATAAGCATACATTGGAATATTACGTGGTTAAGTGGTTGTAACAATCTTCCAAACATGGCCAACCACTTAACTACTAGTTAACCAAATGCTAACTAGGGATGTCCACTAACTACTAGAAGACAAAGGAGATCTCTAACAGTTAACTAACATCTAACACATGCTAAAAACCTATTTCTAACATGGGCATACTATGCCTCACATGAATACAAAGTTCAAGAAATAGGAAATAATAATAAATAATAAATGTGCACTTAGGCTTAAGTGGATAAGACAAAGTATCCTCAACAATTTGTATTACATCCAAATCCACCTTTTGTAATTGACTAAGGATAGGTCCTAATTAGATAGCATAAACATGATAGGGAAACTTAACAATCCTTTTGCATCAAAAGAAAACAACATACAAAAAAAATTAATTGACAAACTAGAAAAACACATTTTTTTTCTAATTTTTTATATCTTTATATTATTTTTTATATATTTTTTATTACTTTTTTTTTTATTCTCTTTTGACCCCCAACAAGGGTGATAGAGTTTTAGGTGTTGGTAATTTATTAGAATTTTCTTCAATTCACATTCTAAGGTCTACAACCTATAAGTATTTGGACCAATGACCTAAACTATTTTATAGGGGCCTAACCACTTAGGTTCAAGTTTACCATTTTCTCCATGTTTTTCATTTTTTGGGTCCTAATAAATGACTATATATCCTTCAAAAAGTGAAGTGCCTTTATCCTTCTTGTTAAAAAGTTGCACTACCTTTTGGGTTTGTTCTACCATTTTGTTTAGTAAATTTCTTCTCTCTTCCTACAATTGTGCAATCTGATCTAACCTCCTTTGTAAAGCATTAGGGATTTTATGATTTTCAAGTAACAAGGATAGGGCTATTCTTTCTATGTGAGGGGGTAACAGGGATTTTTCTCCAAATAACATTTCGTATGGAGTTTTACCTGTATTCCTTTTAACAGATAATCTATCTACCCATAGGGCAAATTTAAATTCACTGTCCCAACCCTTTTTATTTTTACCCAATGATATTTTAATTATGGTTATTAAATTTTTATTCGATGATTCAGCTAGACCATTGCCCTAGGGTAATAGTTGGTAGAATGAGACAATTCTATTCCATACTTTGCACAAAACTCTATCATTTTCAAGGAGACAAAGTACTTTCCATTATTAGTTACTAGTTTCTTTAGGGCTCTAAATTTGGTTAAAATGTTTTCTTCTAAGAAATTTATGACTACCTTAGTTGTTGAATTTCTTATAGGGGCTACTTCCACCCATTTAGTAAAATAGTTTGTTGTAGTGATGATTCACTTATGTCTACCTAAGGAATTTAGGTTTATTTCACCAATAAGGTCAATTCTACATTGTTTGAAAGGTGCTTCTATGATTACTAGCTTAACAGGTATTGTTGCTAATAATTTATTTCTTGTAAATACTTACAATTATGAAAAACTCCTCACATATTGGTGAACATATTTGAACAAAGAAGTCCAGAAATATCCTGCTCTCATAATTTTATTTGCAGTTGCCTTTGGTGCGAAGTGACCCCAATAAAATCCATTATGAAATTCTTCTACTACTTCTAGGGTTTCTTTTTCAAATAAACAGAGCAATAATACCCCATCTAGATGTTTCCAATAGAGTTTACCTTCTTGAGTGTAATATTTTTGAGTCTGTTGCTTAACTGATTTCATTTTATTTGCAGATATAACTTTCGAAAAAGATAGGGTTTGAAGATACATAAATATATCATCGTACCATTTGCATTCAACGTTGTCTATTCTCTTTATTTCATGCATATCATCAACTGTGGCAATGTTATGCATACCTTCCCCTTCTTTTTTGGCCAGATATTTAGCTAAACCTTGTCCTCTAATGATTTTTATAGCCTTAAATTCTATATCATATTGTAATAACTTAACCATCCTCCTAGCAGGGCTACCTATAGGTTCTATTTGTGTGAAAATATCTTTTATAGCTATGAATGGAATAAAAATTATAACCTTGTTTGAGCCAAATATACTTTTAAAATATTCAAGTGATTGAATCACAATATAAGCTTAATTTTCAATCAACTTGAATCTTAGCTGAGCTCCTTTAAGCCCTATACTCATGAAGGCTATGGGTCTCTCATTATTTTTATCGTCCTTTTGGAAAAGGACTATAGTGATGGTATGTTTAGAAGAAAATGAGTATATGTTAAAACTCTTAGAGTATTTAGGATAGTTCAACATTGGGGCAATGGTTATGGAATCTTTAATTTTTGAAAAGCTCCAAGATTCTCTTCCATCCATTTGATGTTAGTATTATTTTTAATCATGTTAATGGGTTGAGCTATCTCAAAAAAATTTAGCATAAACCTTCTTACAAAATTAATTTTACCAAATACTGATTTGACTTCTTTTAGTTTTTTAGGAGGAGGTATCTTGGCAATAGCTTCCACTCTTGAATGATTAATGCTTATTCCTTTTTCTGATACTATATGACCTAGAATTTTACCTTGCGTTTCTCCGAATATACACTTTTTTGGGTTCAAGGATATCCCATATTCTTTGCATCTAGCAAAAACTATGGCTAGATGTTCAAGATGATCTTTAGGGCTTTTTGAAAACATCGTTATGTCATCTAAATAGATAACAACTATCTTGAACATTAGTCCCTTAAAGGCAAAGTCCATGGCCCTTTGGAATTTTGCTCCTGCATTCATTAATCCAAATGGTATTCTCAGGTATTCAAAGGTTCCCCAAGGGGTAGTGAAGGCAGTTTTATGTCTATATTTAGGATTTACCTTAATCATTTTACATCCTGATAATCCATACAGTAATGACATTCTAGATGATCCCACTATAGCCTGCAACAATTGTTCCATGTTGGATAGAGGGTAATTATCCTTGAGTGAACATTTATTCAAATTTTAAAAATCAACACAAAGTCTAATTTCTCCATTTTTATTTCTTGCTGGTACTAAATTTGCTATCTAAGAAGAAAATATTACTTTTCTTACTATTTTGCATCCAATAGTTTTTGGACTTACTTTTGCATGAATGGATGCAATATGGGGTTGAATTTTCTCTGCTTTTTCTTGAAATGTTTTACATCATCTTTGAGGGAAATGATATGAGTCATGACATCAGTTTTGAATATCTTTAGATCTTCATAACTCCATGTAAAAGATTCTTTATTTTTCTTCATAAAGCTAATATACTATTCTTTTTCTTATTTTGGTAAAGCCTTATCTATTTTAACCAATACGGGCTCCTCTTTTGTTCTAATATTTATGTCATCAACTTTTGTTTCCTTGAGTGGTTTTTACACCTTATCAAAATCATCAAATAGGCTTTCTAAAGAGACTAACCCCTTTGGGATTCTATTTGCTTTAAGTTGAATCACTTCTACAGGTTCTTCGATTATATTTTTCAACTTTTCTTCATCCTCCTCCTCACATAGAACATTTGAATACATATTATGGAGGGTCATGAAATCTTTAATATCCACATCATCTTGAAACACTTAAAGACATACAACATTATCAGGTACAAAAGGTTTGTAAACATAGATAGTTAGAAATATTTCCATGTATTCTATGTCAATTTTTAGGTAGTCTACACCTGAAGCATTGATTTATAATAGGTTTGTAATATGGTTCTACTCTCTAGGAATGTAAGAAATATTAAGTGCTAGAAATTTATCAATTTCAATCGAGACTGCAGATTTATACTATTTTAATCGAGGTTTTTAGTTTGATACTTACCTTTGACCTGTTGGATTATTAATTCTACATCTCCAGTGATATTTAGGTAATTTATACCTAATTCTTTGGCTTTCTTTAGTCCTAACAATAGAGCTTCATATTCAACAATTTTATTGGTGCATGGAAACTCTAACCTGTAAGGGATTCCTAGATAGTTGCCCTTAATATCTATTAAATTTACATTAGCACTTACACTTGTTTGAGACATCTCTCCATCAAAGGACATGGTCCACATTTCTTGGGTTAGAACTCTAGTAGATTTTGCATCTACTAGTTCTCTAATTTTAGGATCCATATATTTTACATCAAGGACTTCTATTATAAATAGATTATGCTATATTGAATATACCCCCATTTCCTTTTCCTCTATATATTTTACAAAGTTAACCATGGTATCGTCTAGTCTTATCATTTCTATTGAGTATTTGTTAAATGGTTCTCTCCTTAGAGTTACATTTTCTTTTCCTAAAATAGGGATTGTGGCATAAGACCAATCTAACTGTATGGAAACACCCAACTGTTTAGCATAGTGTATGCTTAAAAGTAATGAGAAGAAAGGGTCCACATCAACTATTGAAATATTCATTACTATACCCTTCTTGGGATATTGATCTAAAAATACCAGTAGACCAGTAATTATTCCTACACAAGGTATCTACCTATTGTCCACTATTGACATAGGTGGACACTCCCTTGCATAAATTAATCCTAGTTGGTCTGTTATTTGTTCTAGCATGATATTATGGGATGCACCACTATCTAGCATACAATTTTGGATGACATATATTTCTCTTTCATCTAAGTTATATATGAGGGACACATACAATGGTCTAACAGTGGAGGATGTTCTAGTCTCATGATTGGAGGGTTTGATTGTATTGCAAGACTGTGTTTCTTTTTGTTCGATCAAGCCAAAATCTCTGCAAACTTGTTCTCTATATTTTTGGATATTCATTAATTCATCGAAGGTAATGTTAAATTTCTACTTACTCAGTTCAGAACCAGCATCAAACTCTATCTTCTTGACATCTAGTATTTTTGTACATTCCTTATTTGGTAATTGTTCAAATTTTTCTACATTTTTAGGAATAGTTTTGTTTTGGTTTTTTTATTTAAATTGTGTATTATTATTTACAACGGACTGTTCCCTGGTCTCCTTGTTTGAGGTTTTATCAGTCCTATTAGGTAAAATTATATTTATTAAAATTTAAGGTATTTGCTTCTAGCTCTTCCACCTCTTGGGCTATTGGGATTAATTTCCCTTGTTTCATTTTTTCGAACCTAGTTTCTTGTGGTCTTTGTAAGATTTTTCATGTTTTTTGCTACTAGGATTTTGGGGTGATGATTTGTGGTAAATAGATCTATATTTTCTTCAAACAACCTTTCTCTAGATTCATATTTAAGAGTCCAAAATGTATTAATTTTGATGTATTCTTCAGATTCATCATCTAAATCTATGGTATTATGCATACCTAGATATATACCACAGGTGTATCGCTCCAAATTTTTTGCATCCTTACCTTCAGGCTATAGGATCCGCACCCAGAAGGGGGATGGGAAAAGGATGGGACAATACCTCGGACTGAGAGGCCCTTTGAAGGTCCCGCCTCTCGGGGGAGGTGTATAAGGGTGAATTTTTGACGGATGGTGGGTTCACCAGGAAACTTTTGAATGGCAGTTTCCACGCCTAGGTTGATAGTGTGTTTGATGTGTTCATTTTGTGCTTTAATCATTCAACTCCTAGGTTTGGCCGATATGAATCTAAACTATTCTATATGCCAATGCTGATTTAAATGAATACAAAAAACAGAAATGGATGCAAATAATAGAGAATATGCTAACTAGAAGGTATCATACCTGATTTCGGATGTCTGATGGAGATTCTGAGTCTTGTAGCAGTTCAGATCATCTCAGTTTGTACGTAATCATCCCAAATCATAGGAGGTCATCTGAAATCAGACAAGATCATCTAAAATCTGACGAATTCGTCAGAAACCTGCAATCACAAAAACAGATACAAAATACCAAATATGCAGGTGCAAAAATAGAGGATAAGGATAGAAATAACAACAAACATGCCTGAATAATAGATTCTAATAAAAAAATAAGGAAATGCAGTGGTTTTAATGGTTGATTTTAACTTTATTATGCGATTGTGCTAAATGAGGTGAACTCCAAGATGCATAAAACATAATAACTTAAAATAGTGCAGAGATATGATATGAAAAATGCAGAAAAAGCTAAGAAAATGCAAACTCTAAACTCGGACTGCTCCCAATCTGGACTACAGTCAGGATCGCCTCCAATCGTACGAGATCGTCCGCAATCATCCGAGATCGTCCGAGACGATCCAAGCTAGCTTCGACTGAAAACAGTAGAGTTCCTGCAATAAAAATGAAAAATACAGAATGCAAGCAATGAGGTACGAGGGAATAAGGAAAGCAATTAAATCCGTCAACTAAGGGGTTCGGAGTACGGAGAATCAAGGTCGGGCAGGGGGATAAACTAGAAAATCCTAGTTTATATAGGATTAGGAAGAGGTTTGGGAGGTTGGGGATCATCCCAATCTGGGAGATCTCCAACAGGGAAATCTCCAACTGCGTAGACACGCTTCTGCCCGAGTTGGAGAGGTTGTTGAAATAGAAGCTAATTATGAAAATTTGGTTTTGGGACGAAATCGTCTGGACGTTCTATTCCAGATGAATTCGTCAGATAGGGGACGATTTCGTCTAATCTGAGACGATATCGTCCAACGGTCAAAACAAATCCTAAAAATGGCACGAAAAATGAGGAAAGCGGGTAAAATGCGGTTTAACGGGCAGTTTGGGGTTGAAATTCAAATTTTAATATTTTATCTTTTTACTAAGGTTTTAACCGTGCCAATTTTAGGGTGCTACATTTTGCCCCCTCTTTAGCGAATTTTCCGAAGAAAATGCGTTAAAGACGAGTTTTTCCCGTTTTACGAGAAAGCAAAAATATACTCAATTTTTTAGACGACGATTCTTGGTCGAATCGTACGAATGCTTGACTATGGTGCCCCCTCCGTGTTTTTACCCAAATCGAACGTTTGAGGTAAAAATGCGAAAAAGCAAAAAGGGGGGGGGGGGAAATGTATGATATAAGGGGGAAATGATGATATATATATGTTCTTTTTGATGATATGACTTGTGTATATGTTGTATTATGATGCTTTAATGTTTGAATTGTTTGCTTATTTGATTGAGGATTCATGTAATTATGTCGTTTTGAAATATTATAATTTGATGTCATGTTGTAAGATTTTAAATGAAATAATCTGATGTAAACAATTGGTTGTTGTGGTGATTTGATGAAAAATAAAAAAAGAGACTTCTAACAATAATTTCAAAGGACATTGTCGTTGTTATAGACCATTTCATGGAGTCGCCGCTCACTCGGTCGTCAAGCTAATCCCAGTATAGAAATATTGTTTAAAAGTAAAAGAGTGCTTAAGAGACTGTCTTAAGACTTTGTGTTGTAATGATGGAGATAATGATGGTTTGATGATTTGTTTTCAGATTTTCATAAAAATAGTATGCATGAGATACGAAAAGAAATATAATTTTGCTAGGCATAAATTCCTAAGTGTGATAAAATTTTGAAAAATTCCTTAGAATTTATACCATGGTTGCAAAATTGAATTTGAACATAATGACATGAAATAGAATAGGTGTTCGTTCGTTTGTAAAGCATAATTGTGTAACATAATGATGCAAGTCATATGTTTTGATGAATTTGGTTTTAAAATAAATGGAAAATAAAATTAGAACAATGGTTTGCGCTAGGCATAGAATTATAGGTATAGACTTATACCATCATCGCGAAATCCAAAGAAGAAAATAGATTGTTGGTTTTATTGCAAGATGAATTTTTGACCTTTGATAAATAGAAAAATAATAATATGAAAATTTTGTTTGAAAAATATATATATATATTTTTAGATTTTGTGAGAAGATGTATGTAATTGCTTTTATACAAACAAAAATTCTGAAATAAAAGGATAAAATTATTCCGAAAAGAGTTACAGAAATATTTTAAATTATCTCAAAGAGAAATGTAGATTTATAAGGAATCCTCATGTGCAAATGTGAGTTCATTACCGATCTTGATTTATCATAATGATACAAAATCTCTCAAATACAAATGTGTGTGCGATTGTATTGTTCATTCACCAATTTTGAGCAAGATAATTTGATACAAGTAATTTGCCTTAACCAAATGAATGTTCGTTGACCATGATTTATATGCATGTAACCGTACTAGACTACTATGTAAGTTAGGTTATCAAGAGCTAGCTAATCCATAAGCTGACATAGGTCTATACAAAAGAAGGTCGCTAATGTGATAGACATATCACCATGCTAGGAATTACCCAAGGCCAAGCGGGTTGGGCACAAACCACCTGTTATGGGGCTTACCTCACAGTTTTCGAATAATTGAGAATTCCAGGGATTCAAGCTCA
Organism: Wollemia nobilis; assembly: GCA_028583015.1. Lineage (NCBI taxonomy): Eukaryota > Viridiplantae > Streptophyta > Pinopsida > Araucariales > Araucariaceae > Wollemia > Wollemia nobilis. Next base: position 6,508,081 of record JAQPPZ010016244.1, on the reverse strand, counting down.
TTCACCCTTCTTTTCTTTTCAAGGGGTAGGGAAAGGATTTTATTGCATTTTGCTTTTGCTTTTCTCTTTTGCTCTTTTTTTTTTTTTTTTTTTTTTGTATTTTTGCTTGATATTTGAGATAATGCTGAAATATTGTTGTGATGATACAAAATAACATTTTTCTTTTTCTCTTTTTCTTGAACTTTTCTTTTCTTCCTATGCTAGGGATACTTGCTCGGATTAGTTGTAGAGCAAGGGATTTTTATTCTGGGTAGGGGTGAGCTTGTCCTTTTGTCAATTCTCAAAGATTCTAGACCATGTGCATGATAGGATAGCAGGGGAAACTTTTCGCTCAAGAAACCACTTCTACTATGTAGCATCATATTGAATTTGCAATGAAATCATTTTAATGTGAAAAGATATACTTGGTTCAAGTAAATAACAAGATCAGTTCTCTATGCTCAAAATTTTATTTAATGCCAATGTGGACTTTGATATAAGAGAGATTAATAATCATACAAAATAAAATCAAGATATTTATTCATGTGAGTGTGAAAGTGCGGGATTCCAAATAAATGCTCATTTATCCAAAATAATTGAAAATATAACTGCAAACTCCAAGAATTGACAGGTATGAAAAAAGATGTTTTTGAAGATTTTGAGGATTTTGATGTTTTTATATTTTGATTTTAATTGATGAATTGAATTGGTGGTATATACAAGATGATCTATATACACTATACAAGGTTATTTGAGTATAGCATGTCTAAGGTTGCTTCAAAATCAAAGGAGGTTTTGAAGGATAATTTGGTTGTGTTGAAGGTAAGAACAAAAGGTGATGAATAAAAGGTAGCGATAACAAAAGCTTTGTTATAATGTAGAATAATGTAGCAAAAGATTTTACTTTTATATGTGTAAAATTGATCATGTTACAAAATAAAATGTCAGAAGGATAAGAAGGTTCTTCATTCTTATCACTATCTTCCAAGTCTTGATAAGATGGAGGGAGCATATGTGAAAGATATGCATGGGTGTTATTTGGTAAACAAGGATGATCATATATGGATGAAGAAAAGTGATGGATAGAAGATAATTGTGACAATAGAGAATGTATAGAACTTGATGTTTCAACCGTTAAATATTCTTCAAATGGTGTTGGGTCACTATGTATGGTAACAATTTTATTTGCAAGTTCAAACTTCAAACATTGGTGAAGAGTAGAAGGGACAACCCTCATCGTATGAATCCAAGGACTTCTGAGAAGTAGGTTGTAAGGTGAAGGGCAATATGCTACATAAAACAAAGTATCCAGGATCTTGGATCCAATATTGAGGGGAAGAATTATAGTACCTTGAGCTTCTTGAATTTCATTGTTAAAATATTTTATAATAACATTTGATTCATTAAGATCTTCTTCCTTTGATTTGAGTTTTTGGAATAATTGATAAGTGCATAAATTAAGAGAGGAGCCATTATCTACCATGATAGTTTTAACAGGTGTTTCTTTACTAGATCCTGTAATGTAAAGATAGTAGTCTTCTTGTGGAGTAGAGGAAGGAATCTCCTCATCATAGAATGAAATATGGTTAACCTCAAGAGGGTTTACACCATTAATTATGTTCTTAGAGAAAATATGATGAGGAACAAATTGTTGGCTAGGTATCTTGAACAAAGTTTCCTTATGAGAACTTTGTAATACTTCTAAAAGGGATATCTTTGCTTGAGGATTAATCACTTGTTGTTGGCTATCAAAGTGGATTTCAGATTGAGATTTTGATTCTAAAGATGAGCTTTCTATGCTTACATTCCATTTTGGATCATTCTCTAGAGCCAAAGATAGTTTTGAAGGTTGGTCAAATGAGGAATCCATATCTTGAATATCGGATTGAGTTGATTGAACTTGAGGTTGCTCATTTGTAGTTTCTGTTACAATATTAGTAATATCATCATGATGGGACACATTAACATGCAATATTTGATTGGTTTCCTGTTGTTGATAATTGAATAGGGGTTCTTGGGAGATCCCCATGTCTTGATTGATTATTGGTATTTGTTGTGTAGGAGTTTGATAGTTTACTGGAGATTTATAATCAGTTGTAGATTGTAATTCCTTTATATTAAAAAGACCCTCATCAATCAAATCTTGAATTGCACATCTTAAATCTTTACAATTTTGTGTCATATGTCCATCTACTCTATGATATTCACAATGTAGCTCAGGTTTAAACCAATCTGTTGTGGTATCAAGTTGTCTTATGGAAGGGAGTTCAATCTTATTTGTATCAAGTAAATGCTTGAGAATTATATCCATTGGTTGATTGAGCTTTGTAAATGTACGTGATGAAGGTTTTCGAGAGGTTTTTGATATGTGCCTTAGGAGTTCAGTCATAAAAGGACCTAATGGTTTTTTACCTCTCTTTTCTTTGTTATGGGTAGAATGATGATAGGAAGATTGTGAAGTATGATGTGAGTGCATGGTAGGATTGGAAGAATAAGTATTTTCTTGTTGAAATGGATGTGTTGTATTGAAAGAAGAATATTGAAAGGGTGGAGGAGGATTGTATGTGGATTGATAGACATAATATGGATATATGGGAGAATAGATAATATCGTTATGAAGAGGATTGGAAAAGGGATTGTCCTGTTGGGTTATGGATGAAAAATGAGAAAAGTGTGATGGAGGTGATGTTGAATAGGGATGAGGTTGGTCATAATCAACAAATGTATTTGGCTGAATTCTTCCAACATTACTGATGGGCTCATATTGATTTGAGTAAAAACTCATGGTTTCTTTAGTACTTCTAAAAGTAATATTTAGTATCTACTATTTAGAATTGAATCTAAAACATACAAACTTGAAATGATGATTTTGTTTTTGTTTTTCTTGTATACATATATATATATATTTGTTTTTTTTATATTTTTGAATCAAAAATATGCCTATGTTATTCACGTCGGGTTCACCAAAATGTATCGCTCCAAATTTTTTGCATCCTTACCTTCAGGCTATAGGATCCGTGCCCGAAAGGGGGATGGGAAAAGGATGGGACAATACCTCGGACTGAGAGGCCCTTTGAAGGTCCCGCCTCTCGGGGGAGGTGTATAAGGGTGAATTTTTGATGGATGGTGGGTTCACCAGGAAACTTTTGAATGGCAGTTTCCACGCCTAGGTTGATAGTGTGTTTGATGTGTTCATTTTTATGCTTTAATCATTCAACTCCTAGGTTTGGCCGATATGAATCTAAACTATTCTATATGCCAATGCTGATTTAAATGAATACAAAAAATAGAAATGGATGCAAATAATAGAGAATATGCTAACTAGAAGGTATCATACCTGATTTCGGATGTCTGATGGAGATTCTGAGTCTTGTAGCAGTTCAGATCGTCTCAGTTTGTACGTAATCATCCCAAATCATAGAAGGTCATCTGAAATCAGACAGAATCATCTGAAATCTGATGAATTCGTCAGACGAATTCGTCAGAAACCTGCAATCACAAAAATAGATACAAAATACCAAATATGCAAGTGCAAAAATAGAGGATAAGGGTAGAAATAATAGCAAACATGCCTGAATAATAGATTCTAATAAAAAAATAAGGAAATGCAGTAGTTTTAATGGTTGATTTTAACTTTATCATGCGATTGTGCTAAATGAGGTGAACTCCAAGATGCATAAAACATAATAACTTAAAATAGTGCGAGAGATCCGATATGAAAAATACAGAAAAAGCTAAGAAAATGCAAACTCTAAACTCGGACTGCCCCCAATCTGGACTACAGTCAGGATCGCCTCCAATCGTACGAGATCGTCCGCAATCGTCCGAGATCGTCCGAGACGATCCAAGCTAGCTTCGACTAAAAATAGTAGAGTTCCTGCAATAAAAATGAAAAATATAGAACACAGACAGTAGTGCGAGGGAATAAGGAGCTAACTCTGCAATGAAATCTGTCAACTAAGGGGTTCGGAGGTTTAGGGAATCAGGGAGTCAGGGGGATAAACTAGAAAAATCCTAGTTTATATAGGATTAGGAAGAGGTTTGGGAGGTTGGGGATCATCCCAATCTGGGAGATCTCCAACAGGGAAATCTCCAACTGCGCAGACACGCTTCTGCCCGAGTTGGAGAGGTTGTTGAAATAGAAGCTAATTATGAAAATTCGGTTTTGGGACGAAATCGTCTGGACGTTCTGTTCCAGACGAATTCGTCAGATAGGGGACGATTTCGTCTAATCTGAGACGATATCATCCAACGGTCAAAACAAATCCTAAAAATGGCATGAAAAATGGGGAAAGCGGGTAAAAGGCGGTTTAACGGGCAGTTTGGGGTTGAAATTCAAATTTTAATATTTTATCTTTTTACTAAGGTTTTAACCGTGCCAATTTTAGGGTGCTACACACAGTAGCCTAGGTTATGAGGAGCATCACAGGTGGAGCAGTAGTAAGGGATTTTTTCTATGATATTAAAAGTAGGTATAGGATTTGAAACTAAGTCTTTATCCTTCTTAGTTTCTCTCTTCCTCCAACCATTTTTATTATTCCTATTTCTTTTCCCTTCTTTAGAATTGTTGTTATCACAGTTTTTGTTAAAATTTATTTTGAATGGTGGTCTATTATCTTTTTGCTATCTTTAAGATTGAAGGTGATATGGTTCACCATTATTTTATTTATTTCTCTATATCCTAGTTAATCTATTATTCATGATATTAAACATTTCTATTATTTTACTGGCCAATTTTTCCATAGGATCCTATTCAGTCCTTTTATGTAAGTTAAATCCTACTTTCTTAGGTTTCCTATCAGGTTGAATGAACTCTAGAGAGTATGGTTTCATTTTTCCACTGTCTAACATATTTCTCTCAATTTCTAAGGATTTGTCCATGCATTCATCTATGGTCGCAACTTGTTCTTGCCTTAACTCATAGTTAAATTCTCTAGGGAAGTCATTCTTATAGAAATAGATTGATTGTATATTATTTGGCCTTAGATGAGTGGGGAATTTTTTCCTTACTTTAGAAAACATTTTTTTCTAATCACTTACTGACTCATTCTTCTTGTTTTTCATATTTGCCAAATATTTTAGCAGTGATTGTTCATTTTTTCTTTCACCAAACGTTTTTAGAAAAATAGTTTCCATCTTTGCAAAATTAGCAATGTCATTGTCTGGAATAGTTTTAAACCATTCTCTGGCATCTTTTTATAGAGTTTTGATAAATAGTATTAAAACTATATCTTCATGTTCTACCTCTAGACTGTCCATAGCATACAAGAAGCTTTTGATGTGGTCCTCTCTAGTGACTGCATTATTTCCTTAGAATTTGGGTAAATATTTATGAGCTTTACTAGGGAGGTCATGCAACACTACTAGTAATTGAAAAGACCTATATCTATTGGTCCTCCATAATTGAATGTTCTGAGGAGGTGGGTTAGCCATATTAAATATTAAGGGAATTTGGATTGTCTTTATAGATATCATAGAAGGTGGTATAGTATTTATTCCACTGGGAACAATAGGGGTGTCTCAAATATATTCTCTATTGTAATAAAATTTATATCAAAACTTTTTGGTGATGAACTAGAAGTATTAGTTCTAAAAATACCTCTGGATTTTAGAATTTTGGATACAAAACCTGAGTGGTTCTTGATCATGCCAGCACGTTATAATTCTTATTTTGATTTGTTTACTTGTATGGGTCAGTAAGTCAAAGTCGCTAGCATGATGGGTGTATAAGAAATAGATATTCTAGTCAGGATTTCTTGATTTGTATTACTCTCAATCACTCAAGGTATATTTCATTGTGGTATAATATTTTTCAAAAATCAAGATTTGAAAAATCAAGAAAATCAAGAAAATTATATGACCGTTAATTCTTGAAAAATAATCTGGAAACTGTGAGCATATGTAGGAAATAGATTCATAAAGATTCAAATTTGAAAACTTGGTACAATGGTTCCCTATAGGCCGATTGGTGCTAATAAATATTATCATTAGGTTTTAAACTGTAATCAAGATTACAAGTTTGTTCCCCGACAATAGTGCCATTAAACTATTAGATATTTTTCCTACATCCTTGGGATAATTTTTCATGCTACAAGAAAAACCAATTTCCAATGAGCTAATACAGACTCTGGTCAACCTACTCTTTAACGTAGGAATAGAGTTCTTTATAGTTTCTAGGCATACCAAGTATGGTAAGGAAACCCTTGAGGCGAACTTAAAGTTTTTAATGTTTTATGTTCATGCTCTACCATATTTATGGTGGTGAGTTAAAGTTTTTATAAAGTTGACCAAGCTAAAATAGTAACAGTTCAACTATACCTTAAGTATGATTAGTGCCTTAATCCTTTGGGATATTGTAGCAAGATTTAATAACACTTCATTGTAATGGAAATAATGTAAAAAATAAATATTTGGTGCAATTACATTAATTCAAATATCTTAATAAACATAATAGTTGACCAATGAAAGAAGCATTCATTATATATTCAAATAATGTAAACCATAATGACAAAACACACAAAACTAATAACAAAAATATACCAAGAAAGAAGCTTAGAATTGTATTAATATTGGAATTGATTACATGAAGAGTTGGATTGAATTTTCCATTGAACTCTTTAAATATTAATACAACAAAATTTTTTGTTCAAATATCATAACAAGAACTTTCCAATCTACTGTTCCAATCTGGTAACAGTCGAGTCTTTAGACCTTTGGCTCAATAATCTGGAAATAATATTATCTTATTGGGAACTTTCCTATCAAAACCTGAACAACAATAGGAAAAATAAGGGATGAAAAAGAAGAAATACATAAGGGAATACAAAAACACAGAATAGGTCACTCAAGTATACCTCTTAGCAAAATTAAGCTATGTCAAAATCTTGATCTTTGTTTAGGTTGTGGATGTCCTTATAGCTGCAATGACTCTATAACTGTCAAAACTACTTCAATATAGACTCTCCACTTGGCACCATCTCCTTACTTACTATTGGATGGGTGTGTTACAACCTATTACTAGCTATCTCAAAATTAGGATTTATCCTTTATATACCAAAATTTGGTCCAACTATCATCCACCTAGTTCTTGTGACTCAGTTCTGCCCTATGATATTTCTTTTGCTTTTATTCACTTATCCCAAAGTGAGCTCCTAGATGCACATCATTTGTAACATGCCCATTATTTTCATAATTAATTATTTATTTTTCTTGAAGAATGTGATACTGCTAAAGTCATTTGTGAGTGCAGGAGCAGGTCTTCACCTCGTAGAAAGTGAGCCATATGAGAAGAAAACCCACACCTAGAAGATATAGAGGTTGAACGCATCAAGTAAATTAGGATATAATGTTGTTCTCTAAAAATCACCTTGGCCCATGGGTACATGGAAGCCCACTAAAATATTTGATATAGGCCATTCTGCTTGCTACTGCATTTTTGTGCATATGTTTTATTGTGGAAAAAATGGATAATTTTCTTTTGTTGGGTAGAAATTTATTATGTGTGGTATCTGTAGGCCCAAAATGGCCACATACTTAGGAAAAAATTGTAAATTTTTCCTAAGTTGTAAAGTTTTAAGAACACAAGATTATACTGAGAGGGGGGGTGAATAGTATAAGACAACTTTTTACTTTATTTCCAAACCAATATCAATTAATGTCCTTAATTGCAATAACAAAATATAGCAGTGTGCATTAATAACTCAGATAGAAGTAGTAAGCAAGAGCACAAGTCACCACATAATTGAGACAACAATTTATGTGGTTCACCCAATGTGGGCTACTCCACGGAGAAAATATTTTACTAAAAAATTCTCAATCAATCTCTTTTGGAATCACTCCCAATTACAATGTTTATGGATCTCTATCCAAAGGAGAACTCTTTCACCTTATGCTTTAGCTATGTGATCTTCTAGAAGACTATGTCTCTCTGTTGCACTTACTGGTGGACCTCTCTCCACTTGAAGACTCCTCACTCAGATTTGTCTTCAATTGTGCTTGCTGTTGGATCTCTATCCACTAATACTCTATCATATGTACTCTGTCACCTCCAAAGCTCTATTAATAGGCTCACTAAGAACCTACTCAATAGGCTCACATAGAAACTTCTTAACAAGATTACACAAAACTTATCCAATGCTAAATAACAAGCTCACACAGAACCTGTCCAATGCTGAATAACAAGCTCACACAGAACCTATCCAAATATGCTCCAACAAGCTCACTAAGAACTTGTCCAAATATGCTCTAGCAAGCTCACCAAGAACTTGCCCAAATATGCTCTAGCAAGCTCACCAAGAACTTGCCCAAATTTGCTCTAGCAAGCTCACCAAGAACTTTCCCAAATATATTCTAGCAAGCTCACCAAGAACTTGCCCAAATCTACTCTAGCAAGCTCACCAATAACTTGCCCAAATATTCTCTCAACTCAAATCAACTCATAGAAGCATAAAGAGAATTTTTAGAGACTCAATATGTTCTAATCTCAATCTCAACTCAAATCAACCTCAACTCAATTCAAGTCAACCTCAACTCAACTCAAGTCTTATAGAACCATAAAGAGAATTTTTAGAGACTCAATATGTTCTAACCTCAATCTCAAGTCAACATAGAATGATGGAATAGTTTATTTCATAGAACTTGAACAACCACTTCACACATCACTTGACTAGGCTCAATCAACTCAACTCAACCAATCATCACAAGGGACAAATCTTTCTCACACAACCTTGGTCCAAGTATGTATCAACCAAATTAAATGTTTCCATAAATGCTCAACCACAAATCTCACATAACAATGATACTCATGTTCTTTTCTAACTCAAGTTCTTTCACAACCAATGGGATTCAACCACTATGCTTATAACACAACTCTCAATTCAAAAAACCTTGATGCATTCAACCAACCACTTTCAAAAATGAAACTACAAATAATCATTTTCCCTCCAATGATATTTCAGAAATAAAACACCATAAATAATCAATAGGATAATGTACCCATAACTTTTATGAAGTGAATAAACCCCTTTGGAAATCTTCCACACTCAACACACTTTGAAAAAGAGCACAACAATCTTCACTTTTGAACCCCTTTACAAAAATAGAAATATCTCTCTACATACACCTTATTTCTCCTTCTAAATGAGTTAGTCAAATAGCCCTTGAAATAATATTTCCAATGATATATAATATGATATACTTTTATAAAAGGAAAATAACATAAATATCTTATTTTCTAAAAGTTCTTTTAAACTTGCCTTCCAAATAAAAAATCAAATCAACCCTCATCACCTTATTCCTCCAACATTAGTCAATAATAAAAAAAATTATTAATAAAAATGTTACTTACCTCTTAGAGGGAATCAAACCCTCATCTCTGCCCAAATAATCCTTAACCACGGTGCCAAAGACCATGCGGGCTATGCGCTCACATAGGATGAAGAGCGTTTTGTCCTTCTCCCCTTGCTCACGTCAACAAAAACATGGGCCAATTATCTTGCTTGAAACTCTAACCTATGGGAATCAAACCTTGTCTCTTTTGCAAGAAAAATCCTTTGCACGCCCCTCGCTCATCGTTGGACCATGCTCCCACACGAATATTTTGGCGCTTTTCGTCTTATCTCCTTTGCATTCGATTCCAAGGCTTTTGAAATAAAAGCCTTTGCATTTATATGCAACTTCCCTTTAATTTTGCAAACATCGGCGATGCTTTTAAATTAATTTCTTTTTTATGATGACATCAGCGCTGAGGTAATTTTAATTTTAAAATTTAAAATTAAATTTTAAATATTAAAATTTAAACCAAATATTAAAAATTGAATATCTCCATCTCTGGGGCACATTTTTTGATGAAACGAAAAGCCAACCTAGGTTTTAAGAAAAACCCATTTCAAATCTACCATCCATGGTTTTAAATAAAACCTTTTATTTTACCTACCTTGGTTTTCACAAAAACCCTGTATATATCCATGCTTTCCAAAATATGAATGCTTTGGTCATAAAAACTCAATGTTACCTTGTGACATTAATGTGACATCAATGAAAATATAAAACAACTCAAATTTCCAATAATATCTACCTTTGTCATTGATGGCAACACCTCTAAAGAAAAAACCACAATCACTACAAAAACCATCTCTAAGAATCAAAGCTGCTCTCCCTGACTCAATACTCTCTATGGAGGCTGCTCCCCCTAACTCAATGCTCTCTATGGAGGTTTCTCCCCCTAAATCAATGCTCTCTTTGGATGCTACTCCCCTAACTCAATGCTCTCCCCCTTACTCAAATTTCTCCCCCTTTGACATCAATGGCAAAAGGGACACCTATGGGGATAAAATATATGACTCTTAAGCATAACCCCCTAACCACATTCTCTCATGAGGTGATTAATTTTGGGGTGGGAGTACCTTTACTTCCACATTACATTGATTATTTCCTCTATCAACTTCCTTTCATGTTTTTTTGATATCATTATCTTTATGAATTACTTGATCTTCTTGTCTAGAACCTATTTGACCTTCTTACCTTGAACCTGTTTGACCTTCTTGCCTTGAACCTGTTTGGAATTGAGTCCTACACCATTTTTCAATATGCCTAAAGTTATTGCAATTAAAACACTTGATATTGTAGACTTTGGATGGTGCCCATGTTCTAAATTCTTTCTTGAAGTAATTTCCATATCCATTCTTTTCCTATACCAGTATTGTGAAGCTCTATTTTCATGACCATTATTACCATGAATTTTGGATTGTGTAGCTCTAAAACCAAAACCATGTTGCTCATTTCCTTTGCACTAAAAATCTTTATGACCAATCATGTTACATGATAAGCAATGTCCATGAAAATCATATCTTCTTCCTTTGAAGTTTCTTCTAACAAAATCAAACTTCTTTGATCCATAGACCCTGCAATGTATAGCCTTGTGTCCAAACCCATTACAAGAAAAACAATATCCTTGAAAATCCCTTTGTTCATGCCTTGGTTCCTTATACCTTTCTTGACCATTATCCATATGATCATTTTAAACTTGTGCATTGCATCCTTGAACCTTCTTTGTAGTATCTAAAATTTCTTCCTTAGTTTCTTCCTTGATTTTCTCATCAAGAGTTTCTTTTCCTTTTGAACTTGATTCACCTATCTCAAAACAAGAACTAAACTAAATATTTGGAGCCATAGTAACTTTTGAACTTTCCTCACAAATCTTAGGTGCTTCCTTGCTTTCATATTTTATAACTTCCTTTCCTTTTGAGTGTGATTCCCCAAACCTGAAATATGGGACCTTTGGTGCTTTGGAATCTTCCTCTTCTTTCTATTCATTTGTGTCAAGTAGCAACTTGGCATCCATCTCTATAGCCTCTAAAATACATGTTTCCTTCTTAGTACAAATATCTTGACCTTTTGAGTCATGTTATGGATCAAAATTCTCATGTAGGGAACATCTCAATTCTTTTAGATTCTCCTTAACCTCTTGTAGTTGATCATGGATAACATTGAAGTCTTTCTTTAGATCAATTGAGATATTATCATCTTGTGTAACTTCTTCTATTTGGAGTGAATGTTCTTATTCTACTTCTCTTATTCCATAGAAAAACCCTTCTTCATATTCACTGTCACTAAGATCATTATAATATTCTATAGCAAACAAACTCTCAAGATTTATTTGACCATGCTTGTTTCCTTGATGTGTCATCTCATATTCACTATCACTGAAACCATTACAATATCCTGATTTGTGATCTCTTTGACCACACACAAAACATTGTTCTCTTTCACCTTCTATTCCTAGGAATAGATGTTCTTCCTTTTCATCATCTGATTTGTCTCTATCACTATGATCTGAGCTATCACTTGCTTCTACAATGTAGTAAGATTTCTTTGCCTTATGAATTTTTTTTTTCTCATACCTATTTTGCTTGAATCTATCATCTTTGTCATGCTTATGATTTCCATATTTTTTTCTTCTTTGATCCTATTTTTCATCATCACTATTTTCTTCATGTGGACACTTGTATACATCGTGGCCAATATCACCACACTTGTAGCATCTAACTTTCCTTATATCCCTAAAATTTCTTGAGTCCTTATTCCTTTTGATGAAGTTAGCTTCCTCATAATTTTCTACAACTCTATCTATTTCTGAAACTTTTCCTTTCTCTTTATTTGAAGCCTTCAATGCAATCTCTTTTATTGGAGTCTGATGCTTATTTACCCTCATCTCATAAGTTGTGAGAGTACCTTGAAATTATTCCATTGTTAGCTTGTTGATATCCATTGTCTCTTCTATTGCTGAAACCTTAGAATCATATTTCATGGGAAGTGATCTCAAAACCTTTTGAGTAACTTTTGATTGTTTCATTTGTGTTCTTGTAGAATCTGCCCTCAAGATGTTAGCCTTTCCTAAGTAACCCGCTCTGATACCAATTGAAGAACACAAGCTTATAATGAGAGCAGGGTGAACAGTATAAGACCACTTTTTACTTTCTTTCCAAACCAATATCAATTAATGTCCTTAATTGTAATAACCAAATAGAGCAGTGTGTATTAATAACTCAGATAGCAGTAGTAAGAAAGAGCACAAGTCACCACACAATTGAGACACAACAATTTACATGGTTCACCCAATGTGGGATACTCCATGGAGAAAATATTTTACTAAAACTTTATCAATCAATCTCTTTGGGAATCACTCCTATTTAAAAATTTTATGGATCTCTATCCAAAGGAGAAATATTTCTACTTCTTCTCTGGCTATGTGATCTTCTAGAATAATTTGTCTCTCTGTTGTACTTACTGGTAGACTTCTCTCCACTTGAAGACTCCTCACTCATATCTATCTTCAACTGTGCTAGCTACTAGATCTCTATCTGCTGAGACTCTGTCCTTTGTACTCTATCACATCCAAAGCTCTATAAATAAGCTCACTAAAAACCTACTCAATAGGCTCACACAGAACCTGCTTAACAAGATCACACAGAACTTGTCCAATGCTAAATAACAAGCTCACATAGAACTTGTCCAATTCTGAATAACAAGCTCACACAAAACCTATCCAAATCTACTCCAACAATCCCACTAAGAACTTGTCCAAATCTGCTCTAGAAATCTCACCAAGAACTTGCCCAAATATTCTCTAGAAATATCACCAAGAACTTGCCCAAATATTCTCTAGCAAGCTCACCAAGAACTTGCCCAAATCTTCTCTAGCAAGCTCACCAAGAACTTTCCCAAAACTATTCTAGAAAGCTCACCAATAACTTTCCCAAATCTACACTAGCAAGATCACCAAGAACTTTCCCAAATATACTCTCAACTCCACTCAACTCATAGAAGCATAAACAAAAATTTTTAAAGACTCAATATGTTCTAATCTCAATCTCAACTCAAATCAACCTCAACTCAATTCAAGTCAACCTCAACTCAACTCAAGTCTTATAGAACCATAAAGAGAATTGTTAGAGACTCAATATGTTCTAACCTCAATCTCAACTCAACATAGAATTATGGAATAGTTTGTTTCATAGAACTTGAACAATCACTTCACACATCACTTGACTAGGCTTAATCAACTCAACTTAACCAATCATCATGAGGGATAATTCTTTCTCACACAATCCTGATCCAAGTATGTATCAACCAACTCAAATATTTCCAGCAATGCTCAACCACAAATCTCACATAACAATGATACTCATGTTATTTTCTAACTCAAGTTCTTTCACAACCAATGGTCTTCAACCACTATGCTTATAACGCAATGTTTTAAATACAACTCTCAATTCAAAAATCCTTGATGCATTCAACCAACCACTTTCAAAAATGAAAACACAAATAATCCTTTTCCCTCCAATGATATTTCAGAAAGCTACGCACTCGCATAGGACGAAGAGCGCATAATGCACTTTTGTCCTTCTCCCCTTTCTCACGTCAACAAAAATGTGGGCCAATTCTCTTGCTCAAAACCCTAACCCATGGGAATCAAACCTTATCTCTTTCACAAGAAAAAACCTTTGCACTCCCCTTGCTCGTCGTTGGACCACGCTACGACACAAAGATTTCAATGCTTTTTGTCTTATCTCCTCTTCATTCTATTCCAAGGCTTTTGAAATAAAAGCCTTTTCATTTATATGCAACTTCCCTTTAATTTTGCAAACGTTAGTGGCACTTTTAAATTAATTTCTTTTTGATGATGATGTTAGCACTGAGGTAATTCTAATTTTAAAATTTAAAATTAAATTTTAAATATTAAAATTTAAACCAAATATTCAAAATTTAATATCTCCATCTCTGGGGCACCTTTTTTGACAAAACAAAAAGCCAAACTAGGTTTTAAGAAAAACCCATTTCAAATATACCATCCATGGTTTTAAAAAAAACCTTTTATTTTACCTACCTTGGTTTTCACAAAAACCCTGTATATATCCATGCTCTCCGAAATATGAATGCTTTGGTCATCAAAACTCAATGTTTCCTTGTGACATTAATGTGACATCAATGAAAACATAAAACAACTCAAATTTCCAATAAATTTCTCATTCCACATACCTTACAGTGTATTTTGGAGTAGATCTGCAACAAGAGGCATAAGCCCACCCGACACTTAGTAAATCTTCACGCTTGGAGCGATTCTTGGAGACTTATTTTATTTTTGGCTCTAGACTGGAGATGCGTCTCGAATCCGTAAAAGTTTTAAGAAGAGATGATTTCAGCAATAAAAAAGTGCAGATTGGTGACCGCTCAATATTTTGAAATACTTCATGAGTGGCTAAGTGTTGGAATACCCGATTTCGAAGAATCCATAGAGTATTTTCACCCGGAATGGTGACAAGGCGGGATACTATGAACAAAGTAGATGTAGATTTATGACAAGAGGTGATTTTGACTAACTCCTTTTTGGAATGGTGACAAGGCAAGAAGGTTTATATTGAAGATAGTGTAGAATGGAGGAGTCACTTTGTACTATGATGGATCTGAATTGATGATCATATGCCAATGCACTTGCTCAGCCAAAATGGAATCCGCAAAAGTTGTAAAGAAATGATGATGTCATCGATATTTTTGTGCATATTGATGGATAATTTGCGGATAATGAAGGAATATGAAGAACAAATAGAGGATTTTATTCCACTTAGCCTTCAGGTCATTTGGAAGTCGGATTGGTGTTTCAAATTTTCTAAGATAGAAGGATGATATCACTAGTATTTTAAAGTGGAATGGCATTGTGTTCTCCCTGCCATTATAAAAAGCTTATATTTAGATGGATCATAGCCATACAATGTGGGAGATCAATGATGGAGAATGTGTTAAAGAATCTAAGGTATTTAAAAGTGATTCTTCACTAGTGTTGTAACAGTTAGTTGGAGAGAAATCCAAAGTATCAAGGTTTTTCAAGAAGATAGAACTAGAAGTGGTTATAGATCGACGACTGCAAATGGATTCCAAGAAGGATCGACAATGATACATAATCTCTAACATATTGAACTCTAGTTTGTACCAAGTGATCAACAAATTTGTAGATTCCTCGAGCTGCCATGGCGGTCCACTTACAATGGATTTCCTAGAAGGTGTTCCTGTAAGAAAATGCTAGCAAGAACTCTATGTTGTGCTATTAAAATTAAATCTTTGTAATGTTCTTTGTAATTTTAATTTTTGCAAAACTATAAATAAATTTCGAACCCTCAGTTTTAAGGGTCGGCTCTAGTGTTTTTGTCTATGCTACTATAAATATTCCCAAGAGATAATGGAAGGAGCATTACATTGATCTTCACCTCAAAATTTGTATCTTCATGCTTGATATTAGAGGTTCAAATTATTTAGCTGCATTTCTATGAATACTTAAGTGGTTAGTTTGTGCCAAATTAAAGGATTACTAGTTAAAGTATTTGAAATCTACTTATGATATTGATCTTTATTGTTAGGAAGTGCATTTCTGTAGAATCTAGATATTGGTGAATTTTGTTATTTGGATTATCATTGTCTAGATATTGAAATCGTTGTCTGCAATATTTCTCTGATGTGCTTTAATGAATGAATAGTCATCCAATTTGTGATAATGTTGATCTGAGTTATGTGTCTTTGGGTTATTTTTTTAGAGCTTTTTATTGTGGTGCAATGTTGTTAGCCTATCTGTCCATTATTGTTCACATTTCTCTAATCTTAACCTTTTCTTACCCTAACCCAAAGACACATAACTCAGAAATACTACAAATCCACAAATGAATACGATCCCTCAACAAAATCCTATGTCCTCTACAGCTCCTTTTCCTCCTATTCCTTCTCAATCATCTCATGAGTTTTTTGCTATCCTGGATATACAAAATACTCTAAAAAATTTGAGTAATAGAATGAATTCAATGGAAAAGAGAGACCAAGAAAGGTCACAATAGAGGATATTCCCATATGTAAACAAATATCAGAGACCTGGTCTGAGTAATAGTACTGGGGTCAAGGTGAATGCAGTATATGAGGAGCCAGAATGTTCTTCAGATACTACTCTTGTGAATGTTTGGTGTTTAGTATGCAATGACCCCCATGACTCACAATCTTGTGTGATGTACCAACACCATGTTCAAAAAGCTATGGATCAAGCTAAAAGGAATCAAAAGGGGAGAGTTAATATGTTATGGCACCCTGATCAAATCATGGTTGGGAAAGAGTCAATTGAGGAAATCCCAATTGCCATTATGACAAGGTCTAGGAAGAAAGCCTTACAAGTAGACCCTCAAAAAATGGGGCAATTCCAAGTCCCTTCTTAGAAGAAAGTTGATCCCCTCCCTCAGAACAGTAACACCTTCCCTATTCCTCAAGCTAAGGGAAAAGAGAAGACAAATAGTCTTCCTAAGAGACTAAAAAAGGAAACATAAGGAGACCAAATGAGATCTAAGGATGAAGATCAAGAAAGACTTAGGTTCCCCTCTATTACTAAAAGACAAATATTAGAGGCTACCCAAAAATATAAAAGAAGATATGGTGAGCAAGAGGGAAGGCTGGAAAAACTCTCCTTGACTAAGTTTGAATACAACATTGTTGAAGAGATGAAAAGGATCCCATCAAAAGCTAGCCTGTATGACACTTTGTTCATCCTTGGTCAGATTGACCTGCTTAAAGCTTCCCTCAACAAAAATCCTTAGAATAGGTTGGCCACCACAATCCTTAGTATGCCATCAAAAAAGAAAGAAATGACACCTACTATTCTAAATAATAAACCTCCCCCTTTCTATATATCCCTAAGAATGGAAGGTTGGGTAGTCCAAAATTGTATGATTGACTCAGGAGCATCAACTACAGTTATGCCTAAAGCAGTCTATGAGGAGATGGGTATGGAGTATACCCGATCTTGTCCTGGAGTGTTACAACTAGATGGGACACCTGTCAAGATAGTTGGGGTCATTAAGGATGTACTAATGAGGTTGCACAGAGCCCCTGAGGTGACAATAGTGCAAGAAATAGTTGTGGTTGACTTAGAACCCTATTTTGGATTATGTATTTCAAGAGAGTTTACTGCAAATCTAGGGGGATGTATGTACATGGATTATTCTAGCATGGTAATCCCTTTCAAAGGAAAGAGAATAAGGATAACACCTAAAAAACTAGTAGCTTATCACATTGAAAATATTGAAGAAGATATGTGCAATCTTAATCCCTTGGAAGAATTTGAGTTGGTGGAAAACATTGAAGAGTTGGACATTGAGGATGAGTTGCCTTTTAGAGAAGATTATAGTCAGTTCAAAACTGGTATGGGAACATATAGCATCTCAACTGAATCAGAGAAGAAAATCCCTACTATATCCAACCAATATCTGAGAGAGAAAGAAACTTGGGTCATGCACTTTGATGGTGCTAAATTCTAAAATGGTGCAGGAGCTGGTGTGGTCCTACAATCCCAATAAGAAGGTACAAAGAAATTTTTCTTACAGACTGACATGGTCATGTACTAACAATGCTGCAGAATATGAGGCCCTATGTCTCGGATTGATACAAGCAGAAAGTATGGGCATTAAGATTTTGAATATATATGGTGATTCTGAGCTAATAGTCCATCAAGTAAGAAATAGGTGCAGCAGTAAGCACCATTACTTAAAAGCTTACAAAAATAGGGTATGGGATTTAATGGAATATTTTGATGCCCTGAATTTAAATTTTGTTCCCAGAGAAAATAATACTCTGGCTGATTCATTAGCAACAAAGGGAGCTAACTTCAACCCTTCTATAGACTTTGGAATCAAGAAGGCCAAGGGAATTAAAATGATTTTCAGACCTGCAGTACCAGACAAGCAGATTTTTTGGCAGGTTTTTGAAAGTGATGAACAAATAGTTGATTTTCTGGTGAGAGAAGCATGTCTCTCCACTATCCAAGAGGAGAATTTAGAAGAAATTGATCAGCAGGACATTATCCAACTAAGGAACAATCATATCCCAAGAGGGTTGGTCACCCTTGAGAGTTTGTTTGATAATGAGGATAGAAAGAAGACCAAAGCCATGAAGGTCAATGAAAAAATCTATAAAGAAGTTGAGGTTGGTATAGAAAAGAAGCTCAATGTTGGAGTCCGATGTTCACCTAAGGAAGCAGAAGATATCAAAGCTCTATGCTTAAGATACCAAGACATTGTGGCTTGGTCATATGAAGACCTCAAGGTGTATGATAAAAAGGTTATCCAACATACTATTGAGCTAGAGCCTGATGCAAAACCATTTAGGTAGAAGTAGAGGCCAGTCAATCCAAGGATCGAGGCCATTATGAGAGAGGAGCTCTTAAAGTTATTAAAGGCTAAGATCATATACCCAATAAAACATTCTACTTGGGTAGCCAATTTGGTACCCGTGAGAAAAAATAATGGGGATATACGCTTGTGTGTGGACTTTAGAAATCTGAACCAAGCATCCCTTAAAGATCACTATCCTCTCCCTCAGATTGATCAGATCTTGCAGGTAGTGGCAGGAGCAGAAATATTCTCACTATTGGATGGTTACTCTGGATATAACCAAATTTGGGTGAAAGATGAAGATCAGTATAAAACAACATTCACCACAAAATGGGGTACATTTGCCTACCAGAGAATGCCTTTTGGGTTGTCCAATGCAGGAGCCACATTTTAGAGAGCCATGGACTATGCCTTTGGAGCACTAATCAACAAGGTTATTCTGATTTATCTAGATGACATGACTGTGTTTTCCCATGATAAAAAAGACCATCTATCACACTTGGAGCAAGTTTTTCAAAAGTGCAGAGAATTTGGTATTTCACTCAATCCTAAGAAGTCATTCTTTGCAGTCCATGAAGGAAAGCTACTAGGTCATGTGGTCTCAAAATATGGCATGGCCATAGATCCAGATAGAATCACATCAATTCTTGCTCTTCCTTTGCCTACAAATAAGAAGACATTGCAGTCTTTCCTAGGCCAAATCAATTTTGTTAGGAAATTCATTTCTGATTTTGCACAGAAAGTAAGGCCTATATCTGAGCTACTCAAGAAAAATGTCGAATTCAAGTGGACTGAAGTTAGGAAATAAGCTTTTGAGATTATCAAGCAATCCATTGCAATAGCCCCAGTACTGGTAAACCCATATTTCAGCAAATATTTTATTCTTTATGCATATGGAGCTGAAGAAAGTTATGCCTCGGTACTCACCCAGAAATATGATCAAGAGGAGGAACATCCTGTGTTCTTTTGGAGCCAGACACTCCATGATTATCAGGTCAAATACAAATTTATTGAAAGGCAAGTATTTGTTGTGATGAAGTCACTAAAGAAGTTCAGGCAGTATTTGGTACAGAGCAAGACCCTGGTATATGTGGTTCATCCGGATGTAAGAAGTTTTATCCTTTAGGGTGATCTAGGAGACAAAAGAGTTGGTTGGATTACCAAAATCCAAGAATATGATGTAGAAATACACCCCACCAAGCTAGTGAGAGGTAGAGCCTTATGCCAAGGGTTAATAGAAGTTGCAACATTGGCAGAAGTAACAACTTGCCAGACAGTAAAAGAAAATTAGGTCAAAATAGTACAAATTGAAGACTCTGATTGGATTGACCAGATGATTAGGTATTTCCAGAGTGGAGTATGCCCCCTTAATCTAAGTGCTTCCCAAAGGAGGAGATATAGGCTTCATGCTTTGAAATATGTATTACTACCAGAGGGCTTATACAAAAGAAACTTGGATGGAATTCTTCTAAAATGCTTAAAGGATGACCAACAAAAAAGGGTCATGGAGGAATTCCATGGAGGATCAGCTGGTGGACATAGCTCAGGTAGGGTTACAACTTTAAAAATCATAAGAGTAGGCTATTATTGGCCCACTGTATTCACTGATGCTTTTAAAGTCACCCGGTCTTGTGACAAATGTCAGAGATATGTTGGAAGGACAAGGAATGCTTCATCCCCCCTCAAGCCCATTCAAGTTGAAGAGCCTTTTCAACAATGGGGGCTAGATTTCATAGGGGTTATCAACCCTAATTCCTCAGTAGAGCATAATTTTATCTTAACTACCACATATTATCTTACCAGATGGGTAGAAGCTATTCCTACCAAGAAATCAGATCAAGATGTTGTGATCAATTTTATGGAAAATTTGATTTCAAGGTTTGGAGTCCCAGAAGCCTTGGTGAGTGACAATGGCCCAACTTTCATAGGAGCCAAGTATATTGAGTTTACCATAAAGTATGGCATTACTCTTAAAAATACTTCAAATTATTATCCACAAGGTAATGGACTTGCAGAATCTACCAACAAAAACCTATTAAGGATTTTGAGGAAATCACTTGAAGGTAATAAAAGAAGTTGGCACCTATTGTTGGACCAAGCTCTATGGGTAGACAGGATTACTATTAAGAAGTCCATCAATACTTCCCCTTATGCACTAGTATATGGCAAGGAGGCAGTGTTACCAATCCATTTGGAGATCCCAACACTTAAGCTTGTCAATTCAGAGGAAGAGTCAGAAGAAGATCCTATGAAAACTAGGTTGACACATTTGCTACAATTAGAAGAGAGTAGAGCTCAGGCATATGATAGTTTTCAAAAGCATTCATCAGACATTAAAGCATGGTTTGATAAGAAAGCCAGATTCAGGAAATTCCAAGTTGGAGACTCAGTTCTCAGGTGGAATGTTGATAGAGCAAAGCCAGGCAAGCATGAAAAGTTTGATTCTTTTTGGGATGGTCCTTTCAGAATAGTAGATGCCAAGGAGTCCAATGTATTTCAATTGGAAGATCCGGAGGGAAACATACAACCGATTCCAGTGAATGGTTTTCATCTCAAGCTCTACTATGTGTAAGGAGTGAGTTCACTGTAACATATGTATATACATTGTATAATTATTTTCCTCCTTTCTGCACTTTGTACTTTAATTTCTTTCTACACTTTGTAATCAGTTTTCTTTGAAAAATATTGAAAAAAAAATAATTTGCAAGAATGACTAAGTATGGACTAAGTACACAACACAGTTTCATTCCACACTCAATTCTATGTGAAGCCTTCTGGAATGATGTGCGCTCTTGAATCCACATCGAAATACACTAATATTCTCATGGAATGGTGAGTCGATGGTCAAAAGAGAGCAAAAGGCATTCCCAATCTAGGAACCTTTCAAAGCCAATGCAGCCAGAGCGGAATCAAGATGGAAATTCATGCCTAGAAGGTTCTAAGTGTCAGCGGACCCAAAAGCCTCTTAAGCCATCGGTTTCAAAATCAAAGTGGAGCCAAGCAATAATTTCAATCGTGACACATGGAAATTAGAGAGTGATCCCACATTCAATGCTAACGAACTCGCACCATAACCAAAGAGTAGTCGAAGGGGTGTAGTGAGGTGGTAGCACAATTTGAAATTTTGACCAATGAAAAGATAGAATGCCACCATTGAGCCATCAAAGGGAATGATTAAAAGTTGGAAAGTGTGCTAGCGGTGAGGTCATGTAGTAGCTGCATTAATGGTGGAGGATACACGCGTTCCAAAAAATAAAAGTGATAAAAAGCATACACGAGGCTCATTTGGTAGCTATTTGCATCTCTAGAGTGGTAAGAAAGTAGAGTGATATTCTAAAGAATTTATTATGAATTGTAAGGAGAACAAAGTCTTACTACTATCAAAATGGCCCCTAAAAATCATTTAGAAGATGTTCAGGAGTTTGAAACTCTGGAGAAGAAGGTGGTGGCACCATATCTTGACAAGGCCGAAGTCGTGGCAGACACAGAAATGGTCCTCACAGAAAGAACGAAGCTAAGGAGGAATGTGAATGATAGATACAAGAAGAGAGCTGCTTTGGCTGTGGAAGGTAGATGTGTTGTCCTTTCTTATCTCTCTTTTTATATTTGTGATTATGTTCATCCCTACCCTGAGTTGATAGTTGCAATAGTTAAGTTTTATGACCCATTGGCTAAAGCAGTAAAAACCTCTAAGGGTGAAACCCTTTTCAATATCACCACCTCCTTTTGTCATAGACTCTTTGCCCTAGGGTCTGACCTACCAGTAATACCAAAGCCATTTAGGGTCATTGAGTAGACTGGGTTTTACTCCATGAAGAAGTGAGCTAATGACGGTGAGTCATTTAAAAATTGGGTTTATAAATAACTCAATACTAAGTCCAAGGAAAAATTGCCTGAGGTCCCTATCTCTATTGACAAGTTTGTAAACCCCATCCTTTTTTCTATGTTGGCTTGCATGGAGGGTTTAGACTCTGACAGAATGGTACATGGCTGGAAAATTATCGTAGCTTATTGTATTTCTAATGAAAGAATGTATGAGAAAGATGCGGGACAAAAGGGGATTAGGGTGATTTATTTTGACTGGCCAACTTTTCTCACACAGAGGATACATGAGCAGCTAGTAAGTATGAAAAGGGGTGTTGATGCTCCTAGTTTTAGGCATTGCTCAAGTCTGGTGTGGATGTTCTATGCTGCCACTAAAGATAGAATGTCATGGATTCCGGTCAAGGATAAAACCAATGATGGGGAACCCTTGTCGGTTTATTATTGGACAAGTCATTTAAGGAGCAATGAGTCTTATTATAGATTCAATTTGGAATTTTTGGGACCTTCCCTAAGAATAATGTATGGTAAATGCCCTAGATTGCCACCTTTGATTGAGCAGATTTTGAGAACAAAGGGTGCAGAAGAAGGAGACTGGTATTTTTTGACTGAGGGTACGGTAATCAGATTGTATGGTTTCATGGGTAAACCTTTTCTCCTACCCCACTTTGTCATGGAGAGGCTTTTTTCCCTAGAATATCTGAGGCAGGTGGAGTACATTGATGCGAACTATGGTTCTGGGAGAAAGAGGAAGTCTTTACTTACCCACCGCACTATGGATGACATTACCATCACCAAGAAGGGGTAGAGCCAACAAATTGGCCAATACCTTGATAGGTTAGGTCTATTTTATATTCCCCAAAGATGGAGTTATGACCTTGATGGCATTTTTACTGCAAGGAATAAAACCCTAAATGGACCTAAGGCCTATAAATTTGAAAGGAGGCCCAAGGCTCATTTTGAACAGGGCAGAAATAATGATGAGACTGCTCTTTTAGAGTGGAATGTCTCAAATATGGGTCAGCTGCCTCCATGGTTGGATTTTTATGAGCAAGTTGTTGATTTTGACCCTAACAATAAGCCAAGTCATCAGATTACAGAGGCTACAATTAGTAATATTGAAGCTGAGTCTACAAAGAAAAAGGATCCTCCGCTTGAGGAAGAGGTTATTGAAGAAGAAGAGGAAGAAAAGGGACCATGGAATGTAGCCAAAATAATAGATTGGTGGAGAATGAGGGTTGAAATTGGAAAGCCTAAGTCCAAGTTTGGAATGAAGATTGATAAAGAATTTTCAAGGAGATATAATAAAAACATTGGAACCTGGAGACAAAAGGATGTCAGAAACATAGTATTAACGGTTGAAAAACCCCAATCTGGCTCTGAATCCCTCCCTCCACCTACATATCAAGAGGCTCAACTAGAAGAGCTAGGAACTCCTTTGACAATGGCTGAAGTACTGAAAACCTTTCATCCTACCACTGAGCAGGTGGAGAAGTTTCCTAAGGGGGCTAAGTTGATGAGCAAAATGCAATATTCTAAGGAAAAAGTTGTCGATACTCCAGTTATTGAAATAGTATCTAGGCCTAAATGCTTAGCTCTAGGGGGTCAGCCTCTAGACAAAGATATTGACTGGAAAAATAAAGATGAAAGTTTTAGGTTCAAACCCCTTTCTTTTACCCCTACAACATCAATTGAATTACATCCTATTTCTGAGCAATCATTACTTTCTGGAGTAGTGCAAGAAGATGAGTTGGAAGAGGATTCTAGGAATGAGATGACTACTTTTCAATTGGTTCATAGAAGGACTAAGAGAGTCCCAGAAAGAGAGGAAAGAGAAATTTCAAAGAAACAAAAATTGGATATGGAGGAGATTGCTAAAGAAGTAGCTGATTTTGCTATGGAAGAATTGATTAATCAGGAGCAACAACAAGAAACAGAGGTAGAACAAGAGCACCCTACATCTATAGGTGAAGGTATGGTTTCTAATCCCTCTTCTCCTCTTCATCCTCATGAGTCCCCAAAGAAATCTCCCTCCCTTTCTAATCAAGAAGATATGACAAGCGTACCTCCTCCCTCTCACAGTCCACCACATGTGTCATCAGTAGCCATTGAGGTACAAGTCACTTCTGTTTCATCATAGCCACCTCAAATCCCATCTTCAGCATCTGAGGTTCCCACTCCCTCATCTACCATCACTTCACTTCCATATTTTTCATCACCACCATCAATGGGACACTACGTTCCAAGTACAACCATCCATCCAATTGTTAGTCTTGCATCGGTTTCCATGAGTCTACCAGTAACAACAATAGTAGTAGTTACAGAGTCCACTATTGTCACAGAGGCTACTGTAACTATATCCTCACCTCCATCATCGATAGTTTAGTCCACCCTTTCATTTCTAGTATCATCATCTCCTCTGGTTGCTGGTCTTTCAAGACCTATCATTGTATCAAAAGAGCAGGCAACCACTCAGAGTATAAATGATTATTGGGTAGAGAAGCTTACTAAGCCTTCTAGTAGGATGGCTGTCAGAAGAAGAAGCATGTATGTTGATCCTATTTCTAGATAGAGAATATCAAGATCTATGACTCCACTGGTGAGCAAACCTGAAACTGAGATGACTGTTCAAGATTATCGAGTGGAGGAGGTCATAGAAGATATTGATAAGCTTCCTGAGGAAGATGAGCTAATTATAGCCAAAGCCCACTTGGATACCTTCTATGTGAAAAATGATTTAGTTAGAGAGAAGGTAGACAAATTGGAGAAACAGGTTGAAAAGCTTAAGAAGAGTCTGAATAATCAAAAGGAAGTAGAAAAGGCTCTGAGAAAAGAGGCTAAGGGTTGGCAAGAGAAGTTTCAAGAAGCCAATAAACTAAAGGACCAGTTAGAAGAGCAAAAGAAGTTGAATGAAGATCAGGTGAAGGAAATTCAGAATTTAAAGCATCAACTTCAGATCGAGAAAGCTAAATCTTCAAGATTTTCTAAGAATGAGTTGAAAAGGATTAGAAAAGAGTTGCTTTCTGAGGTCTAGGAGAAATGTTCAGGGCTTCAACTTGTTATTGATTATCTTAATGATGCTAGCCGCCTACTCTCCAATATTCAGAAAGAGCTAGATCAGATCACTGGAGAGTTGCAGCCTATGGTGATTTCGACAGAACAAATGTATAGGTTGGTTGATAGCAGACTCAGTGATTCTGCTAAACCTATTCCTAATAAAGAATGGAATCTCGCCAGAGTTGCTACCAAGATAGTGGTTAAAAAGCACAGGGCACTTCAAAGAGCCTGGTTGTTATTTGATAGGATTGAAAAGGTGATAAAGGATGTTGTTGAATTGAATAAGGAAATGATTCAGGTTAGCTTCAGAGGCCTCTAGAAGGAGGATCATAACTTGTTATCTATGGAAGAGATCCAACAGAGCATTAATGATAATTTGCAGGATGAATCTAGAATAGATTCTCTAGAAGAGCCACTACCCCAAGAACAAGTTGTCCAATTGATCATTGATTTTACTCGGTTGAGAGATCTCATGGAAGATCTGGTGAATAGAGGGAATGCTGCTAACTATGAGGACATTGGAGAGCTACAATATGTTTATAAGCAGCTCAAGGAAACATCAAATCCCTCTGAAGAAGTCTAGGAACAGGCTCTACAATCTTTGGAATTAATGGTTCAGTTGTTTGGGAATACTTCTGGAGAAAGAAGTCAGAAAACACCTACTCCAGAAGAAGAAGAAGAAGGAGAAGAAGAAGAAAAGGAAGAAGAGGCCATGGAAGAAGGGGAGCTGGATGGATCGGTTACAGGCCCAGAAGGGGCTCACACTTAGTTCATTTTTGTTTTGTACATATGCATGAGTTTTGTATTTTTGTTTTGACTCTGACAATTGTCAGAAGTGAGCAATAAAGGCATGAAGCCTACAGAGGCAGAAGAGCAATGGACTATATGTGAAGGCATTTCTTGAAATAAGGCCTTATAAAAGGAGTAGAGTTGTGTCTAGTTTTTGAAGACAGTGGCAAGACCTATATTTCTGACATAGTCTCTGTATGAGCGAGTAAGTTCTATATATTTTTGGCATCATTTCCATATGAACCTTTACTCTCTAGGTAGACTGTTAAAATTTTTAGAGAGTAGTGTTTATATGGAAGTTATTCTATAAAATATGTTTTTGAAGATAAATATGTTTGACTCCTATGGCCCAATGGATAAGACTCTGAGTTCGATTGGCTTTGCAAGCAAATCCACCCGGGAGGCGCCATAATGTAGGCCCAAAATGGCCACATACTTAGGAAAATTTTGTAAATTTTGCCTAAGTTGTAAAGTCCTCATTCCGCACACCTTACAATGTATTTTGGAGTGGATCCACAATAGGAGGCATGAGCCCACCCGACACTTAGTAAATTTTCATGCTTGGAGCGATTTCGGGAGACTTCTTTTGTTTTTGGCTTCGGACTAGCGACGCCTCTCGAATCCACAAAATTTTTAAGAAGAGATGATGTCAGTGATAAAAAAGTGTGGATTGGTGACCGCTTGATATTTTGAAATACTTCACGAGTGGCTAAGTGTTGGAACGCCCGATTTCAGAGAACCCATAGAGTATTTTCACCCAAAATGGTGACAAGGTGGGATGTTGTGAACAAAGTAGATGCGGATTCATGACAAGAGATGATTTTGACTAACTCCTTTCTAGAATGGTGACAAGGCGGGATGTTTTATTCTGAAGATAGTGTAGAATGGAGAAGGAGTCACTTTGCACTATGACGGGTCCAGATTGATGATCATATGCCAATGCACTTGCTCAACCGGAATGGAATCCACAAAAGTTGTAAAGAAAGGATGATGTCATCAATATTTTTGTGCGAATTGATGGATACTTTGCGGATAATGAAGGAATCTGAAGAACAAAGAGTGGATTCGATTCCACTTAGCCTTCAGGTCATTTGGAAGCCGGATTGGCATTCCATAGTTTCTAAGATAGAAGGATGATGTCACCAACATTTTAAAGTGGAATGGCATTGTGTTCTCCCCGCCATTATAAAAATCTTATATCTAGATGGATCACAGCCATACGATGGGGGAGATCAATGGTGGAGATTGTGTCAAAGAATCTGAGGTATTTAAAGGCAATTCTTCACCAGCGTTGTAATAGTTAGTTGGAGAGGAAGCCAAAGCATCGAGGGTTTTCAAGAAGACAGAACCAGAGGTGGTTATAGATCGATGATAACAGATGGCTTCCAAGAAGGATCGACGATGATACATAATCTCTAATGGACTGAACTCCAGTTTGCGCCAAGCGACCAACAATTTGCAGAGGCCTCGAGCTGCCATGGCGGTCCACTTGCAACGGATTTCTCGGAAGGTGTACCAGTAAGCAAATGCCAGCAAGAACTCTCTGTTGTGCTGTCAAAATTGAATCTTTGTAATGTTCTTTGTAATTTTAATTTTTGCAAAACTATAAATAGAGGTCGAACCCTCATTTTTAAGGGTCGGCTCTAGTGTGTTTGCCTATGCTACTGTAAATATTCCCAAGAGCTAATGGAAGGAGCATTACATTGATCTTCGCCTCAAAATTTGTATCTTCATGCTTGATATCAGAGGTTCGAATTCTTTAGCTACATTTTTGTGAATACTTAAGTGGTTAGTTTGTGCCAAATTAATGGATTACTAGTTGTTAAAGTAATTGAAATTTGCTTCTGAGATTGATCTTTATTGTTAGGAAGTGCATTTCTGTAGAATCTAGATATTGGTGAATTCTGTTATTTGGATTATCATTGTCTGGATATTGAAATCATTGTCTGCAATATTTCTCTGTTGTGCTTTAATGAATGAAGAGTCATCCAATTTGTGATAATGTTGATCTGAGTTATGTGTCTTTGGGTTAGTTTTTTGGAGCTTTTTATTGTGGTGCAATGTTGTTAGCCTATCCATCCACTATTGTTCACATTTCTCTAACCCTAACCTTTTCTTACCCTAACCTTCAAACCCTAAGTGAGCATAATTGTGTCAACACCCTATTTAAGTTGACAAGGAACCAACCTACTCTGGAGGTTGGATCAAAAACTCTATTTTGGTCCATCCAATGTTGAGTGTTGAGCTATAGCTATCGGGTGCAAGCCTGGACAGAAAATAGGAAGATAGACAACCGCAGTATTGAGTGAAAACTTGGTGCAATTCAATGCCCAACAATATCTTTTCATTAAAAGGAAATTATTATGTTTATATTTATTTCAAATATTAATTTAAAAACATCACATAAAATATTAACATATAAAGCAAAATTTAAAAATTAAAAATAATAATAATAAAACAATAATAAATTTATATATATAAATATAAATAAAATAATTAAATAATTAAATTTTTATTTGGAGAAACATCTAAGTGATGTTCTTTCATTCATCGGAGGAATGAAGACTCCACCACTTGGCAGTAAATTGAATAACCTCTTGCATGTTTAGGTGATAGGTGTCATCATAAAAATCATATATGGTTTCTATAAAATGGGGGGATTGCATTGCTTTAGGGGGACTGGAAATTCTGGAAATATATGTGTGAATGTTTGTGCGATTTGTGCTTCCTTGATCTCTGCGGAACATTCAACTTCAATTCGTATCCAACCACGACTTGATAGCAAGTGAGTTCTTAATCGTTCTACTTGTGTGTTGTCGGATGTATAATAGATATAA
Source organism: Wollemia nobilis (assembly GCA_028583015.1). Taxonomy (NCBI): domain Eukaryota; kingdom Viridiplantae; phylum Streptophyta; class Pinopsida; order Araucariales; family Araucariaceae; genus Wollemia; species Wollemia nobilis. The sequence continues at coordinate 6,478,902 of JAQPPZ010016244.1, read as the reverse complement.
TCTTGTTATGTTAAATTTTTTTTATTGCCAAAGAGCAAATCGTGAATTCTGCCACATTGATGTTGTGTTAAATCTTTGAATTGTTGCCATGGAGTAAATTGTGATTTTCTGCCATATTGATGTTGTGTTAAACTTTTGAACGATTGCCATGGAGCAAATCGTGAATTCTGCCATGTTGATGTTGTGTTAAACTTTTGAACGATTGCCATGGAGCAAATCGTGAATTCTGCCACATTGATGTTGTGTTAAATCTTTGAATTGTTGCCATGGAGTAAATTGTGATTGCCATGGAGCAAATCATGAATACTGTCACATTGATGTTGTGTTAAATATTTGAATTGTTGCCATGGAGTAAATTGTGACTTCCTGCCTTATTGATGTTGTGTTAAATTTTTGAGCTATTATCGTGTAGGGTATGTGTCTGTGGAGTAAATCATGTTTTCTGCCATAGTGGTGACTTAATATAAAATCATGTTGGCTCTAAAAATTTAATAGTAAAACCAAACCAGGTTAAATAATGAAACATGTCGACTGGGTGTGTATAGTGGTAATGCCAAACCATGTTGGGAATTTGTATTAGTTTTGGTATGTATTCAATATTGAATTCTATTGTTGTGCTTGAGAAGTATATTGTTTGGTTGTTGCATTATATTTTCATCTAGTTGAATGCATCCATTTTTGGGCCAAGCTGATCCAATTAGCTCTCAACTCCTCAATTCTCTGCCTCCTCAGAAACTAAGGGAAGTGTCATTGGTGTTGATGCTCGTCTTGGCATGGTAGCACACCTCTAGTGAAACGTCCATTCCGGTTAAGTTGGTTTGCTTGAGTAGTTTGTATAGACGTTGTTGTGTCTAGTATTAAATCATGAGAAATGATTATTAAAAGAGTCTTGTCTCCGATAATGGATTTATAGAACCAATGCAGTTTGTTGTGGCAAGAAACCTGTGTACAAATAAATTTTGAAAGATGAAATCTGAAGCTTTATACCTTCTATAATATGTCTTGTTGCATTGCAAAACTTTTCATATATTTTAAGGAAGCCAGTTTTGATTGCTTGACTTGGTTATAGTGCTCTAAAATTCCTTGTGTATGTGGGCAATTATGTATATGTTGTTTTTGGATGCACCGCCTGTAATGTTTCGTAGACTCTAAAGTATGGGAATTTCTTTTAAAAGTATAATTAAATCTGTTTCATATGCACTCACTGGTTGAAGGTTTGTTATGAGAATTCGGAACCCCTTTTTCAACTTTAGAAATCTTCAAATAGAAGTTAAGGTTCGGGTATTTTAGAAAATCATATTAAAACAATTGCATGGAGTTGAAAGTATGTATATAGGAAATATATATATATATATATATATATATATATATATTTATAAATCCAATTTTCTTTTATATACTGTTGGATTACACTTCTAATGAAAGCGATTTAGGTAACCTTCTGATTATCAAAAATAAAACATGTCTTTCTATAATAAAATATGTATATTAAACTTTTGTTGACATCTTTCAATGTTTTTAATTTCGTCTCTCGTAGCAGCATATCACTGTCTCTTCCATAAATAGGTTTCCATTAACATTGATATTACCTGTCCTCTCCAAGCAGAGTGACGTAGAAATCGTTGTGCAATAAAGATAGTTGTTAAACCAAATTCACCTTTTGGAGTTTCGCTAAATTAGAGAGTTATATTAAAATATACACTATCTCTTAGCCTTGGTAGTCGTGATAGGCGGCGCTCCAAATAGAATCAATGAGTTAATATTAATTATTTTCAGAATTGATAGGATTTATAAATATTAATTGAGACAATCGAGTAGAATGTTTATGTGTTAGACCTTGAATGATAGAATGGATTCATGTTAATTTTACCTTTGTTTAAAGAAAAATAGTTGGAGTAGAAAATATTTATGTTAATTTTATATTTGTTTAAAGAAAAATAGTTGAAGTCGAATATATTTAATGTAGCATATTTATGTGTTAAGATATTAAAAATTTAGACCTCGATTGATAGAATGGGTTCATGTTAATTTACCTTTGTTTAAAGAAAAATAGTTGAAGTAGAATATATTTTAATTTTACTTTTGTTTAAAGAAAAATAGTTGAAGTAGGATATAATTATGTTTGTTTTATACTTGTTTAAAGAAAAATAGTTGAAGAAGAATATATTTAATGTAGCATATTTATATGTTAAGATAATAATATTTAGATCTTGAATGATAGAATGGATTCATAATAATTTATCTTTGTTTAAAGAAAAATAGTTGAAATAGAATATATTTAATGAAAATATTTATAGCTTTATAAAATTTAATAATATGAAAGATGGTAAAAGACTTTTTCATAAGTCTTGAAAACTAAGTTTTGATATTTTATAACCTATCTCTTGAAACTTGGAAAAGAACCATATACCGAAACTTAAACACAGAAACAACATCTAAGCTTTAATTTTCAATACCATCGAGGAGGATGGCACACTATTAAAACTTATTGGATTTTCAATACCATCGAGGAGGATGGCACATTATTAAAACTTATTGGATTTTCAATACCATCGAGGAGGATGGCATATTATTGGATTTTCAATACCATCGAGAAGGATGGCACTATATTAAAACTTATCGAGAAGGATGTCAACCACCCAACTTCGACAAATTGTAGAAGGTGGTTGTTGTGAATTCAGGGATAACTATTCTCGGGTAGGGATTACATGAGGTCAGAGGACCTTCTACCATAGAGAGTAATGAATGGTGGTATGGGATGTCATTCCAGGTTATCGTACGAGGTAGTACGTGAGGGTTCTCATGATTCATAAATCGGTTGCGGAATAGCCAACGATAACTCAAGACTAGGGAGTTGGTCCTTGGGGTTGGAAGGTCCAATGATAGATGGTATGGGCAGCATTATCGTCAACCGAGATATGGTCTGAGAAACCTGGTCCCAAAAGCCAGAGTATTGGTGGGCCCTGGTTGTGTTCCAGAAGGTGATCTACAATCAGGCACCAGGTATAACTACGCTAACTCTAGCATGGGCATAAATGCTTAATCACCAACATAGACGAGGATAAGGTCAGTGGACCACTAGGACAAAGAAAAGGTCAGTGGACCAACGTCCTCCATGCTACGAGATAGGGAAAATATGCATCCACCCTTTTAGGTGTTATGGGCCTTGAAAGGATAACCCCTTATCGAGAACCCAAAACTCGAGAATGAGAAGGGGGTCTCAATAAAATGGTAGCACTATTACAGGATTTGGCCAATCTTGAGCACTCGTGATTTCATTTGCAATGGTATTTTATCTTAAAGTGTAGAATTTTATGCCTATGTACTAATACAAAGTTGGGTGTGCATTTGTCAGATGGTGACAACTATTTTTGAAATAAAATAAAATTTTGAATTTGTGTTTTTAACAACCAAGTGAGTAGACTAGGGTTGTTACAGTTGGTATCAGAGCCTAGGTTACGAAAACCCTAGGATATAAATATGACTTATTGAATTGACATAGCTCTTTTGTCACTAGGTAAAATGGTGGGGACCTCAAGAAGAGCAAACACTAATCTGCAAGAGGAGGTTGTAGAGGTTTTGAGAAGGGGACTAAGGTGACTCATAAGAGAGTCAGATCATGTACAAACCATCGAAGCACCACGATGAGTTTTGCAAAAAGAAAAGGAGCCAACAACTGAGAGAGTTGCACAAAATGATGAAAATATGACAAAAATGATTCAGCTAATGCAAGAACAACTGAATCAACAAAAGGAACAAATGGAAATCCAAAGGGCTCAGATGAGTGAGCACATGGAACAACAGAGAATACAGATGTCTCAGCAACAAGAAATCATTACTCAACAACAAAAGGTAATAGAAAATTTGACTAAAAGTAAAGAACTAGAAAGAATGAGTGAATTTCCTGAGGGATCTTCAAGAAGAAAATTCGGTGTGGAATTGCAAAGAGAAATAAAAAAGTTAGATATTTCTAAATTTGATGGAAAAGGGGATGGTGAAGCAGCTATAAATTGGTTAAGTGAAGTTGAAGGGTACTTTTCCATTCAACCCTTGTGTGTAGAATCTAAAACTACATGGGTTGTAGCACATTTAACAGGTCCATCCAGGGATTGGTGGACCACATACAAGAAAACCAACCAAAAAGAGGTTGTTGACATTCCTTGGGATGTTTTTGAGAAATAGTTTAGGGATAGATTCCTTACACCATAATTTTACATTGAGAAGTACACTAAATTCACCAATCTACATCAGGAGAACATGTCGGTGATAGAATATTATCAAATATTTGTCCAACTATTGAAATATGCACCAGAATATGATAAACGTGAGGAGTTTAAAGCTCACAAATTTGTACTAGGTTTACATCCCAAAATTGGATCTCCTATTGGGTGAATCAAACCAAAGAATTTGACGGAAGCCTTTGATGTCGCACGTTATGAAGAGTTATACTAGAAGAATAAGAAGGCTTATTTTCAAAAGTTTGAAAAGGATGAAACTAAGAAAAGAAGATACCCATAGAACCAACTAAGGGGAAGAATCAATATAAGAAAAATCGATATGGTGACCAATTCAGAAGGGACAATAGAAATAGAGGAAAGTATCAGGGTTTCAAAGGGCAGCAAGACAGGAGGAACTTTTTAGAAAAGGTGACATAGAAAAATGCAACACCAGGAAAAGGAAACAACACTGCAAATTAGAATAATGATGGAGATAGATGGATGAACAAGGGTCCTAATGTATGCTTCATCTATGGAGCCAATGATCATTACGTAAATCAATGCCCGAAGAGAGCTGATAAAAGAAAACCAATTGGAGAAGCTCCTCACAGAATTTATGCTGCCATAGGTAATCCCAATATTTCAGGATAAGCCACTCCATTTTTATTAAAAGGGAAAATAGGTGAGAAAGAAGTTTGTATTTTGATTGATAGTGGTGCAACTGATAGTTTTATCTCCTCTAGTATTGTGAGGGACATACCGGTAAGACCTGGGATTATGGCAAATGGGTGGCAAGTTGAGTATGGATCAGGACAAACCTATATGGTCAACCAATGTTTATTTGACTCCCAAATAGATATCCCTCAGGGAAAAATAAATTGGCACCTTTATGTAGCACCTTTGCATGCTTTTGACATTGTCCTAGGTGTTGACTAGTTAAAAGCTCACAAGGCTTTATTAAACTTTGAAGAGAGATGGTTGGATTTCATGAATGATTCAAAACAATGAATCCGAGTCCATTGTAACCGAGTGACCTTAGAACCACACCTTCTATCTGCTATGCAAGTTAAGAGGGTTGTGAGAAAGGGTTGTAGACTTTATGTGGTCAAAATGAACAAGAAAGAAGAAACTGAGTCTAACTCTACTCTATATCAACAATATCCAGTTCTGAATGAGTTCAGAGATGTTTTTCCTAAAGATCTGCTTGGACTACCACCAAAGAGAGAATTTGACTTCTCCATTGAATTATTATCGGGAACATCACCCATAGCTAGAACCCCTTATAGAATGACTACCCTTGAATTACAAGAACTTAAAACTCAACTTCAAGATCTACTAGAAAAAGGACACATCAAGCCTAGTGTTTCACCTTGGGGTGCACCAGTTCTGTTTATCAAGAAAAAAGATGGATCCTTGAGACTATGTATTGATTATAGAATGCTCAACAAGATGACTGTGAAAAATAAGTATTCATTACCAAGGATTGATGATCTTTTCAATCAACTTAGGGAAGCAACTATCTTCTCCAAGATTGACCTTAGGATCTGTTGAGTGGTATTTTCACCCAATTGTGAAAATACCCTCCCAGAATCATTAGAAATCCCTCTCTTGCAAAGAAAGAAATTTCTCAAGGTCCTATTAAATGAGTGCGACTTATGAATATATATCAAGAAATGCTAGGAATACCTTAGGATGCAGAACGAAACAGGGCGTGGATTTTACCTAGAACTTTAGGATTGTTCATTCTATTTTAGATTTATAATTTTACATATTTATTTTAACAAAGGAACCCTGAAAAACTAAAATAAAATGAAAAGAAATGCAGAAAATTAAAACCGCGATCGATGCCATCCTACGACAAACCGGATATGGAGAGTTGACGCACCTACCTTTTGACACCAAAACAACACATCAGGAAACTGGCACTCAAGGGAAATAATTCAGAACTCACTGAAATAACCCAAAATAATGCTGTTTCTTATAATTGAATTTTTTTTTTTTTTTTGGGTATCATCAATTAAGAATCAAAGAGGAGGATACTTTCAAAACTACTTTTAGAACCCGTTATGGGTATTATGAATTCATAGTGCTACCTTTCGGTTTAACTAATGCTCCTGCTGCCTTCATGAATTTGATGAACAATGTGTTTTGGGAACAATTAGATCAGTTTGTGCTAATATTTTTGGATGATATATTGATCTATTCTAGGAATAAGGCAGAACATGATCAACATATGAGAATAGTCCTAGAAATACTTAGAAGAAATCAATTGTATGGAAATTTATCTAAGTGCGAGTTTTATACACCACAAGTACAATATTTGGGGCACATAGTTTCATTTGATGGGGTTGCAGTTGATCCTAAAAATATAGAAGCCATAGTAGACTAGCCAACACCCACCAATGTAACTGAAGTCAAAAGTTTTATGGGAATGGTTGGATATTATCGACGTTTTGTAAAAGGGTTTTCAAATATTACCTTTCCCATAACCAATCTGCAAAGGAAGGGAAAATATTTTAGATGGACTCCTCAGTGTGAGGAGGCATTTAAAACACTTAAGGAAAAGTTAACAACTGCACCTATTCTTCAGATTCCAGATCCCAATAAACCGTTTACAGTTTGTATGGATGCCTCTCTGGAAGGGTTGGGTGGAGTCCTGATGCAAAATGAGGCTGTTGTAGCATATGAGTCTAGAAAACTTAAGAAACATGAAGTAAATTATGCTACTCATGATTTAGAGCTAGCCACCATTGTACATGCTCTCAAAATGTGGTGACATTACTTATTGGGCAAACCCTTTGAATTGAAAACAGATCATCAAAGTTTGAAATATATTTTCACTCAACCATTGTTAAATGCCAGACAATGGAGGTGGTTGGAATTTTTGGCCGAATATGACTTCGAGATAGAATATATTAAAGGAAAAGAAAACAAGTTGGTTGATGCACTTAGCAGAAGAAGACACATAGCTGCTTTAACACGATGCCAGTATGGACTGATGGAACAAATTCGAAGGTTGCAGAAAGATGATGGATTCTGTAACCAATGTCATATTAAGGTCGAGCAAGGACCAAATCAGCATATGGATTTCAAGGTTAAAGAGGATCTGATATATTTTAGAGATCGTATAGTGGTACCAAATAATGATGAGATAAAAAGAACAATATTGCAAGAAGCACACTGTGCTCTATACTCTGCTCACCCAAGAGTGGTGAAAATGAGGGAAAATATGAAAAAGGACTATTATTGGTCGGGAATGAAGAAAGATGTGATTCATTTTGTTGCAAAGTGTCTAGAATACCAAAATGTTAAGGTCGAACATCAACATCCTGGGGGACGACTATATTTATTCGATATTCCAACACAAAAATGGCAAGTGATTTCCATGGATTTTATAGTTGGTCTACCCAAAAATCGATTTTAGCATGATGCAATTTTTGTTGTAGTTGATAAATTAACTAAGGTGGCACATTTTATACCTAGAAATGTTCATGATGATGCTCCTACAATAGCCCAAAAGTTTTCTCAAGAAATTGTAAGTTTACATGGTTTTACTAAAATAATTCTCTAATAGGGATTCACGATTTACTTCTGAATTTTGGTAAGCTTTGCACCGAGCATGGGGGGGGGAAGATACCACGTTGGGCATGGCCCCTTTTGAGTCCCTATATGGATGAAGGTGTAGAACACCATTAACATGGGATAACCTAGATGATCAAGAGATGATCGGTCCAGATGCTGTAAAACAAATGGAGGTCCAGTTGAAAGAAATCCACCAATGAACTTTGAGAAGCCGCAGATCATCAGAAGAGCTATGCTGACTTAAAATGAACTCCTAGAGAGTTTTCTATTGGTGATAAATTTTTCTTGAGAGTCAAACCCACCAAGAGCTCCATAAAGTCCACTAAAATTAGCCCCAGATTCGTAGGTCCATTTGAGATCATTGCCAAGATTAGTCTTGTTGCTTACAAATTAGCCTTGCCACCTAATTTATCCAAAATCCATAGTACCTTCCATGTGTCCCTCCTTCGTAAATATGTGGCTGACCCTTCACACATACTGGATGTTTCTCATTTGCAGACATCGAACCCACAGCTCATTGAGGTTTGACCCATTAGGATTTTGGGATTTAGAACCAAACAATTAAGGAAAATGATTGTTGACCAATGTAGAGTCCAATGGGATCTCTACTCAGAAAGAAATGCCACATGGGAAGATGTGGCAGCAATGAAAGAACAATTTCCATACTTGTTTGAAAATTGATATTTACATAAACATTTGGATATTGATATGTCAATATTTGTCTATGTTGGATTCATGATACATAATTTGAGATACTTGCAATGCATGCATGTTTTGGTACAGTGCACAATATTTGGCTTGTTGTTATATATATATATATATATGTTCAAATAATTTGAAACCTACCAAAATATTTTGATTAACATAGGGACTGTGTTAAATTCTGGTGGGGGAGAATGTAACATCCCCACTATTTGGATAATTAATTATTTAATTTGCTTGAAGAATGTGATACTACTAAAGTCATTTGTGAGTGCAGGAGCAGGTCTTCACCTCGTAGCAAGCGAGCCAGACGAGAAGAACACCCACCCCTGGTGGAGATAGAGGTTGAAAGCGTCAGGTAAGGTGGGATATGATGTTGTGCTCTAAAAAGCACCTTGGCCCATGGGTACATGGAAGCCCACTGAAAGATTTCATATAGGTCATTCTGCTTGTTGTTGCATTTTTGTGCATATGTTTGATTGTGAAAAAAAGTGGATAATTTCCTTTTGCTGGGTAAAAATTGATTTTATGTGGTCTCTTTTCATTAAAAGGAAATTATTATGTTTATATTTATTTCAAATATTAATTTAAAAACATCACATAAAATATTAACATATAAAGCAAAAATTAAAAATTAAAAATAATAATAATAAAACAATAATAAATTTATATATATAAATATAAATAAAATAATTAAATTTTTATTTGGAGAAACATCTAAGTGATGTTCTTTCATTCATCAGAGGAATGAAGACTCCACCACTTGGTAGTAAATTGAATAACCTCTTGCATGTTTAGGTGATAGGTGTCATCATAAAAATCATATATGGTTTCTATAAAATGGGGGGATTGCATTGCTTTAGGGGGGACTGGAAATTTTGAGAAATATATGTGTGAATGTTTGTGTGATTTGTGCTTCCTTGATCTCTGCAGAACATTCAGCTTCAATTCATATCCAACCACGGCTTGATAGCAAGTGAGTTCTTAATCATTCTACCTGTGTGTTGTCGGATGTATAATAGATATAATCTTGTTATGTTAATTTTTTTTATTGCCAAAGAGCAAATCGTGAATTCTGCCACATTGATGTTGTGTTAAATATTTGAATTGTTGCCATGGAGTAAATTGTGATTTTTTGCCATATTGATGTTGTGTTAAACTTTTGAATGATTGCCATGGAGCAAATCATGAATTCTGCCATATTGATGTTGTGTTAAACTTTTGAACGATTGCCATGGAGCAAATCGTGAATTCTGCCACATTGATGTTGTGTTAAATCTTTGAATTGTTGCCATGGAGTAAATTGTGATTGCCATGGAGCAAATCGTGAATACTATCACATTGATGTTGTATTAAATCTTTGAATTGTTGCCATGGAGTAAATTGTGACTTCCTACCTTATTGATGTTGTGTTAAATTTTTGAGCTATTATCGTGTAGGGTATGTGTCTGTGGAGTAAATCATGTTTTCTGCCATAGTGATGGCTTAATATAAAAATATGTAGGCTCTAAAAATTTAATAGTAAAACCAAACCAAGTTAAATAATGAAACTTGTTGACTGGGTGTGTACAGTGGTAACGCCAAACCATGTTGGGAATTTGTATTAGTTTTGGTATGTATTCAATATTGAATTCTATTGTTGTGCTTGAGAAGTATATTGTTTGGTTGTTGCATTATATTTTCATCTAGTTGAATGCATCCATTTTTGGGCCAAGCTGACCCAATTAGCTCTCAACTCCTCAATTCTCTGCCTCCTCGAAAACTAAGGGAAGTGTCGCTGGTGTTGATGCTCGTCTTGGCATGGTAGCACGCCTTTGGTGAAACATTTGTATCGGTTAAGTTGGTTTGCTTGAGTAGTTTGTATAGACATTGTTGTGTCTAGTATTAAATCATGAGAAACGATTATTAAAAGAGTCTTGTCTTCGACAACGGATTTATAGAACCAATGCAGTTCATTGTGGCAAGAAACCTGTGTACAAATAAATTTTGAAAGATGAAATCTGAAGCTTTATACCTTCTATAATATGTCTTGTTGCATTGCAAAAAATTTCATATATTTTAAGGAAGCCAGTTTTGATTTCTTGACTTGGTTATAGTGCTCTAAAATTTCTTGTGTATGTGGGTAATTCTGTATATGTTGTTTTCGGACGCACCGTCTGTAATGTTTCATAGACTCTAAAGTATGGGAATTTATTTTAAAAGTATAATTAAATATGTTTCATATGCACTCATTGGTTGAAGGTTTGTTATGAGAATTCGGAACACCTTTTTTTTCAACTTTAGAAATCTTCAAATAGAAGTTAAGGTTCGGGTATTTTAGAAAATCGTATTAAAACAATTGCATGGAGCTGAAAGTATGTATATAGGAAAATATATATATATTTTTTTTTTTTTTTATTTATATATATATATATATATATATATATATATATATCCGATTTTCTTTTATATACTATTGGATTACACTTCTAATGAAAGTGATTCAGGTAACCTTATAATTATCAAAATAAAACATGTCTTTCTATAAAGAAATATGTATATTAAACTTCTGCCAACATCTTTCAATGCTTTTAATTCCGCCTCTCATAGCAACGTATCATTGTCTCTTCCATAAATAGGTTTCCATTAACATTGATATTACCTATCCTCTCCAAGCAGAGTGATGTAGAAATTATTGTGCAATAAATATAGTTGTTAAACCAAATTCACCTTTTGGAGGTTGCTAAATTAGATAATTATATTAAAATATTTGGTGAGAAAAAATTATGTCTCAAAAAATAATCATTTCTCTTCCATAAATTATCAATCCGGTAAGTCCGTAAACTTACGAGTGTCATGCACAGTATATGCCTATAGTGTGGGGGAATGAATTTTTCTGTACCTTATTTAGTTTGGTGGGGGATGTTTGTGCATTTGGATTTCAGCCAAACCAAATAAAACTAAGTGTGGAAAATTAAATAAATAAATTACGAACTAAAATTAAAGTGCTGGAAATAAAAGTGCGAAAATAAAATGTAGGAAAATAAACACATAGAAATAAATTAAAAGAAAGTAGGAAATAAAATAATAAATCTAATCTATAAAAAATAAATACATAAATTAAATAGGGGAGGACTACTACAAGGAGTGCGCCTAATCTCCCACAGATAGTCCGCCCGACTAATTACATAGAGCTTGCTTTAAGTAAGTAAGAGGAATTGCACTCTTAATAAACCATAGGAGAAATGAAATGAAATAATCTTCTGTATAAATTAATCCTCCTCTTCATTTGTTTGGCCTACATATTTATATAAAGCGCAGTCAGATCTCGTTACAATAACAAATCAATCTATCTTAATCACATAACGTGATTAGTTACAATTGATTTCTACACATATTGTATTTTGCTATTTTAAAGTATGTTCGTTCACGAAAAGGATAAATATAAAAATCCTTAGGTTTACATAATAAATATAAACTAATGCATCCTAAAAATAATTTTTTAAGAGCTTTACAAGGTCAACTGGCCAATCGATTGATAATAAGTGTTTTATTCTATTTTAATAATAATGCATAATCAAAATATTTCTCCTTTGACTTCACGTGCAACAACCTCCTTAGCCCCTTGGTCAACTAGTCAAAGTTGACTTGGTTATATTAAGCATCTCCAATGTATGGCAGTAAGGTGCCTCCAATGTATGGTAGTAAGGTGCCTACTTCCTCATCACAACACCTACCTATTGACTGGATCAGAGTAAGGCATTGAAGTAAGGCACTAGAGTAAGACACCAGAGTAAGGCATCGGAGTAAGGCACCGGAGTAAGGCACCAGAGTAAGGCACCAGAGTAGGGCATCGGAGTAAGGCGTCTGCTTGGAAACACTTGAGTAAAGTGTCGCTTGAGTAAGGTGCCTACTTGAGTAAGGTGTTGCTTGAGTAAGGCTCCTTCTTGCACACTGCCAGGTCCAAGTGGGGTGTAGACTGGAAAACACCAGATTAGTAGTAAACCCTACACTTATACACAGTTTCCACTAAAAACACCAGTCAAGCATAATATTGGATTTTCTATCAATTATATGCATAAGTTAAATAAAAACAAATTTCTAATGCTAATTAAACCAATAATGATGCCCCTTAAGAATGTATATAGAATGAGTATTTCTAGTGCTCATCATCCCCCCATGCCTAGATATTGTCACGTCCTCATGACAATAGACCCCGATTTTTTTTTCTTTTTTTTTCTTTAGTAGTCTTCAACATCTCTGTTTTTTACACTACATCACCAACAGAAGTCAGAAACATGTATTGACTGATCACATCAGGAAAACAGGTAAATCATGACCACATTGTTCAGAACAAATTACCACTGCACTGTGTTTTTCTTTATTAAGCATTGTGGCACTAGCAAAAGCACACCACTAATTTTGATAAATGTTATGTAATTGCCCATCCGAGCCTTCATGTAGCTATCATAGGGTCGCATTTTCTAGTTTTGCATATTGGTCAAATTTGGTGAGACCAAATTTTAAAATGAGTGTGGTTGTATGCCGCTACATTTGTCCACATCTAAAATGCATCTGATCCATCTCTAGAAAATCCTTTATAGCATCATCTATATGTCTTCATACAAGCTAGTCACCATTTTCATGATGCAGCAATGCCAAATTTATTCACGTAAATGCCATAGCTCTTTTTTTTCAATTGTTCCTAGGGTAATGGATTTTTTCAAATCTGAAGTATGCCATGTGACTAAACTCTACTGGGAGATTTTGATAAAAAATTTATGGGGGCATCTACTGGTATTAGCATAAATATGATTTTTAAATAACTGTACACATAATTAACAAAAAACTCAGTACATACCTGGGTGAATTTCATAGATTTGGGTCTGTATAATGTTGGTGATGTGAAAATGTTTTCATGTTGTCTGTAATCCTAGTGCACCAAAAAATGATATTGTTGTAACGTTGGTGCTCCTAGAGAATTTTTATTTTATTATTTTATTTTTTTCTCTTATTGCCTTCATCCTCCATATCGTTAATCATATATGTTGTTATTCTTTTGAGTTTTGATTGACCAATAGCCCTCAACAATAAGTGAAGACATTATTTTTCGTGAGCGTGAAGATCTGGAAAATGATGCAGTTTTGAATTTCCACTGATGAATCTTTTCTACGCAACTTCAAAAACGTAAAATAGAAAATATAAAATTGTGTGCCCATATGTATTGCTAATAGAGAATAGAAAATAGACCATGGAATTCTTTCTATGGTGTTCTCCTTAAGCAAATAATGATGAATTCCAATTATTCTGCATGAGTCATGCACCGCATTTCCTGGAAAACAAGGGAATTATTTTTATGAAAGTGAGTGTCATATCCTTGATGAAAAGAGGTAGGGGAACTTTGTTGTACATACAGTTGCACTATATGCATTCTTTCTATAGGTGTGGATTTTAACAAGTCTAGCATCATAGTCATAATTTAACACTATTTATTTTAATAAACTTGCCATAGATTCAGGTTCACCCATATCCCCCACTTAAATTGGTGACATCCTCGTCACCAGTAACAGGTCCCTCTGTGCAATAGATCTACAACCCTCTAAAATTTAGGTCCCATACTGATGAACAACACACATCCCCATCCTAGGAAGAATAAGTTTGAGTACTTCTTGAAGAAGTTTGGTGCAAGGCTTCTCAAATTTTTTTAATAACTTCTCACAGAAGTTTAAGCGTCTCTATCGATGAGCATCAAAACACCCAAAAATACATGATATTAGGGCACCTCCTTAAGCATCAAGGTGCCCAAAAACCCATGAGATCAAGGCACTTTCTTATGCATCGAGGCACCTTCTTACTGTTGAGAAGTCAATAGTCACTGATGTGTCTACTGTTGTAGAGTTGATCAGGCCCTCCAAAAATTTTCTCGTGTTGCATTAGTGTTTGCTTTGTCCAAGAACAAAGGTGGGTATCTCTTCCCTTTGTAGAAAATTAACACCCACATCCATGTCCAGATGGGGACTATCTCCTTCGTATGGAAACATTCAAGTTTCTACGTCTTAAAAAAATGTGCAAGTTCATGGATGCTGAGACGGTTTATGCCTTGTCTCCCAAGATGCCTATTTTTCATATAATCAGGTCATTTCACCTATAAAAGAAATTGAGAAAAACTAAAGTGCAATTTAGTGCAATCCATGCCTGTTAGGCCCTAGCTCTTAAGATGCCTATAGCTTGCATGTGGTAACCTTACCTGCAAAACATGAAAGCAAGAAAAATAGGAATCATGACATACATACTTGTTAGGCCCTAGCTCTTAGGATACCTACAGCTTGCATGCGATTCATGATTTTTTGCAAAGCAAAAGAAATTTTATGCTAAGCAGGACATGTTCCATGCGGGTTTTTTTTTTTAATTAAGGCACCCTTGACGCATGACATCAAGGTGATTTTTTTTTCAATTGTGATAAAGTGCCTCCATTGTCAGACATTGAGATGTCACTTGAGGAGCAAGGTGCCTGCTTGAGTAAGACACCTACTTGAGTAAGGCGCCTGCTTGGATCCTACTTGAGTAAGGCGCTTGCTTGATTAAGGTGCCTGCTTGAGTAAGGTGCCTTCTTGGTGCTTGCTTGAGTAAGGTTCCTACTTGAGGAAGGTGCCTACCTCAGAGTAAGGTGCCTACCTCGAGAGTAAGGCCCCTACCTCGGGAGTAAGGCGCCTTCCTAAAGATTAATGTGCTCCTTAAAACTGTTGGTATATTATGGGGTCTCTCCCATGTCGATGTGACTTCGCATTGAAAGCAAGAAAAAAATGGTGTATCGATATGATGCAAACAAAAATAGATATAGATGCTAAGTCCTACGAATGCGATGAGCAATGCATGAAGGAAATGATGCAAAAATGAGATGTGAGCAAACAAAGCGGGGCCTCCTTTATTGATATTGCTTTTAATATGATTACAATACATCCCCCCCATCTAGGGATTAGAACATTTGATACAATTTGTTACATTAATGGATTCCCGAAAGAAGCCACGCTTCCAAGATCGAACGGTATGCTCCCAACGTCTTCTGCATGCCCACATTCAAAGTGGGTGGGCTAAAAGTTGTCGTCGCTTGTGTCTATGTATTCATCGTTCCTTCCTGCCCCTCTAGTATTCTTTGAGGCAAGATCCTATGCACAAAAAGACAACAAATCGTTAATAGCATATGCGTATCTAGAAAAACATGCAATCCCCAAGGCCTACAGCGGGAACTTGTGGGATATCACTGATAAGATTTATAAATTGATTACACAATGATATATAAATGTAAAGGACAACTTATAGAATTGGTATCACCTAATTTTGCGTCAAAGCGGTGTCAGACGGCCCCGTTATGCTCATTTGTCCGTCGGGGGCCTCTCCAAAGCGAGTGCTCCAATGTCTCACCTATGCTTATCCAAATCACCTAAAATTCATGATTTAGGCATTATATGTAATTCTAAGACTACCCAGATGCTCGAAATTTGCATATCCTACCCATATTCTCCTGTATATGACAAGGATGCCCTGCGAGCTAGTTAATGCATAAAGTAATAAAATGATCGTCAAATCATGTCAGAATGAGTTAAAAATTTAAAAGAGGCATTAGGATATTATCTAGGAAATATTGCAAAAATAATATTAAGGAAATCACACACTTATTTCTAATCGCTCTGGGGTGGGACACTGGGGACTGTCGTAAAATCTGCAAAAAGTGACCTTCCAAATGTCCCCCCTAGAGGCCTCCAAAACTCCTACAAACTTGTGGTTAGACTAAAAACAACATTTTGAGATGACCCAGAAGGTCAGATTTGGCAGATTTTTCCCAGGTTATCTTGTATCTGAAGATGCTCCTTGTAGGTTAGTAGATGCATAAAATGACAAAAACTAGGTCAAATCATGTCAGAAAGCAATGAAATGTGGACAACAGCATAAGTACATTAGATATAAAAGAATGCAAAAATAATAGTAGCAAAACCATGCACAAATTTCTAATCACTCCAGGGTGGGGTGATTAGGACTGCATCATTTTGGGGGCACCCAAGGGTGGGACGCCCATCGTTTAGGGCCTAGTTTTGACACCAATCCAAGTGGGATGGGTCCAAAACTTCCTAGGGGGTTATGTCGACAAGTTTGGGGTGGGATTATGGTCGATTGCTTGGGTTTTTGGATCTGGATTGCGTTCCTAGTGTTCACCCAATAACCTCTCTTCTAGAAGAGAGAGATTAGGGATGTAGAAAGCACAAAGAGGAATGGGGGTATAGTTTGGCAGCACTTCATTGCTCCAAAAGCTCAAGATCTCTCCTCTCTTAGGGTGAGGAGGCTCACATTTTTATAGACCTAAGGGTCTCCTTTGAATGTGCATGTGAGGGCACCACTTGGCTCATTATGCCTTTTTGGGAGAGATAATATTCCTCCTTGATTAGGGCCTCCTTGATTGAAGCCTCTATGATTTGAAACCTTCCCTCGTAATCCCATGCCTTGAAGGTGGAGTTAGGTGGTGGATTTGGGCTGCCATTTGTCAAATTTTGACTTTTTTCTAGTCAAACCTGCTAATCGTCCCACCTTGGAGCGATTGTTTCTAATCGTCACGGGGTGGGAGGAATAGGATTCTAATCGTCCCAGGGTGGGACGAATAGGAAGCAAAGTGCTTAAAAGGTGCAAAAATGACCTTTGACCTTCCAAAACTGATTTGGGAGTGGTTAGGACCACTATTTAACCTCTGGAGGCTGACCTAGGGGGAATGTATGCCAATTTGGTCAGTGCTTGTAGTCACATAATCGAATTGGTGTTGTTTTGGTGTCTACAGATGCCCCTTTTTGGGATGCACTGTGTGGCGTAGTGCTGACAAAAATAGATGACCAAAGCACTTAATGATTAGGGTTTCTCAATAACCTAACCAAATTTTGATACCCCAAGTATGGAAAGGGCATGCATTCTTGAATCCTTGCTTTTGATGAGCTAAGGAGCTTAACTCAAGTGTAACCTTTTTCAGTGAGGTGTACTTGATCTTGGACATTGTTCAGACATGAATAGGCAAAGGGCACAACCTTTTGTTCGAGGAACCTTTTCATCATGCTTCCATAATGCCAAGTGTTTGTTTAGCTTGTGATTATTGCTTGTTTGCTGCCCCAAGAAAGAGCATGATTGTCTTTGTCAATGATTCTTTGAATGCATGTCATTTCCTTGATTGGGTGTGTATTTGTTGATTGGTGACTAAGTGTGACTACCCCCTCAAGCGACGAATCGATGAGGGAATGACCAAAAAATGAGAAAAGTTATGATTCTCTTGACCCAATATGACGTTTGTAAGGGTGCCTTCAATTGTTTTCGTTGAACGCTTATTGTAGTTTTCCAACCATCAAACTTGTTTTTGGTGGGTTTTGACCCTTTTTTTACCCCTATTGGGGTAGAAATTATCGAAAATCCTCCTTCCCGTGGAGCGGTCCGGCTATGCTA
The DNA here is from genome assembly GCA_028583015.1 of Wollemia nobilis. NCBI lineage: Eukaryota > Viridiplantae > Streptophyta > Pinopsida > Araucariales > Araucariaceae > Wollemia > Wollemia nobilis. The sequence goes on along the minus strand of JAQPPZ010016244.1, from coordinate 6,460,948 downwards.
GCCTTCTTAGGGAGTAGGATAGTGAGCATTTGTGACCCCGACGGTGGTTTTTCATGCCATGAATGTCAGGTGCAAAGGCACATTTGTTCGACATATTTATTGCTATTTTTGGTGTTTTTTTTTTATGCAGTTTTTGTTGCTTTATTTCTTGCTCTGTAATCGTCCCAGGATGGGGCGAATACCAATTTTGTAATTGTACCAAGGTGGAACGAGTGCTAACTAGAGTGTTCATCCCAATGTGGAACGCTTACAGGCCTAACAGCCTATATAAGGACCAAAACTAGGTTTTGGGCTCATTTGCAATATTTTTTTCTTGGCAATTTGGAGCAGTGAGGAGGAGGAGTGCGAGTGTGCATAGCGGAGCGCTGCTGAAATTTCATGGAAATCATGAGTGCGAGAACCAAATATTAAAGTGGATAAGCCAATGTGAGACCGGTATGATGTTCCTTCTCTCTGCCTATTATTCATGTGTATTTTATAAAAACTTACATATAAAATGTTTGTTCGCTTTATTTTTATTTTTATTTTTTTGTTCATATTATGGTTGAAACCCTAATATGTTTTATTTCATTTTTGTTTTTGCCATATTAAGGTTGAAACCCTACTATTTTTTTTATGTTGCGTTCACATTAAATTTGAAACCCTAATATGATTTATTTCATTTTTGTTTTTGCCATATTAAGGTTGAAACCCTAATATTTTTTTTGTTGTTTTGTTTTGCGTTCACATTAAGGTTGAAACCCTAATATGATTTTTGTTGTTTTTTTTTTATTGTACAGTTATTTTCATGTATGTTGTCATTGTTGTACAGTTTTATTTTAATGATTCTGTACTTTTGCTGTACATTTGTTTTATTCTTATGTTGTACTTTTGTTGTACAATTGTAAATTGTAGTCTGTACTTTTGTTGTACAATTTTATTTTAATGTTTTTGTTTATATTAAGTATGTACTTAATATATTTTTTGTTTTATTTTGTTGTTTCAGGTTGCTAAGAGTCGGTACCACCAGCCGATTGTTTTCTCTGATGCCTGAGAAGCCCTGAAAGTTGTGGATTGTGAGTGGCTTGATGCCCTTGGGCTCAAGCATGTGACACGTCTAGAGCCTGTGGTGGGGGATCGGGCATATTTGACTGCCCTGATCAATCTGTGGGATCCCCACACCAACACTTTTCATATCCCAATAGGGGAGATGACTGTTACTCTGGAGGATGTGTATCAGATTCTTCGGATTTCGATAGATGGACTACCTATCTGGATGACCCACCGTGACCAGCGGACAACAGTATTGACACGGTGTTTTGGTTCGATGATGGAGAGGGGGTGGAGAGGGTTGTGGAGAGGGCAGAGGCTAACTACCAGATAGGTGATATTCTGGTGCGGTGGTGGCTAGAGAAGGGTGTATTAGGGGTGAGGCATGCTTTGATCATGACCCTCATCTCCAATATGCTACTTCCTGACTCCTTAGGTGCGAGGTTCCCTTGGAACCTGCTTGAGTTGGTTTTCACTTTGGTGGAGTGTCCTACATCATCTCCACTTATTATGAGATGGGGTTAGATGTTATTGACATAGTTGTATGATGAGTTGTACGAGATATGCTACCAAAAGTGAAATGGGATCGGGTGCAGCTATCTCTTGCAATTTTGGGGGTGGCAGCACATAGTTGTGGAGCGGTCGTAGGGTTTCTCTTGGACCACCCGAGGTGAGATGGTGGATCGAGAAATTGGATATGTCAATTTATGGCTGAGGTCATAGGAGCATGGACAGAGTCAGTGGTGGCCACGTGATGTAGGTCACTATATTGATGCCTTCTCTTGTCTAGTGCCAGGGCAGGTGTTCTGGTAGTCATATCAGGCCTTTCCAGCCTAGCCTGAGGCTGGAGAGTGGATTTGACATGTGCGCAGGGGTAGATGGTTGATTGGGTGGCATGAGACAGATTAGGAGTACTTCCCATATGTTTGGGTGACGTGGTATTTTTGGGTGTGCCAGGGATTGGTTGGTGATCCCTTGATCTATCAACATCGCAGTGACGAGAAGACTCTAGTCTGTCCTACCATTGAGCAGCTGGGCAAGGGGTTCGATGCAATTATTGATGTACTCAATGTGGACGATGTTGGGGTGACTGTAGAGTATGATCGGTGGTGGATTATGCGGTGATGGCAAAGTTAGAGGCCTCTAGGAGGCATGGATACTACATCAGCAGGAAGTGGGGGTGCAAAGGCACTGATGGAGGGTTGGGGGGCTCCGCTTGATGATGCTGGCATGGTGTAGGTCGATGACTTCACCAATGATGGATATGATTTGGGGGTTCTAGAGCAGTTGAATGTACAGGATGTCCCAGAGCAGTAGGTTCTAGAGCAGCAGGACGTCCTGGAGGTGCCCATGCCTCAGGCTATCTTAGGGGATGTGGAGGCTAGGCTTCGTGCTGAGATAGTGTGATTGGAGGGTCTCCTATGAATATGGGAGGAGGAGCATAAATATGCTTTGGTGGAGATAACATAGGATAGGGATATCCTACGGACTCAGTTGGCATAGTGAGATAATGCATTGGTTGTGTATTACCAATGAGATATAGAGTGGGATCGATAACGGATATATTTAGAGATAGAGGTTCTCCAGCTCGGTGGAAAGTTTCTTGTGCTTGATGGAGGTGGTTCGTCGCATCGTACGAGAGGTAGTGATACTGAGCAATCTGCATCATCTCATCACAGGCGGCTAGGTGAGGGTAGTGTTGGTGGGCAGGGTGCAAGGGCTAGCAACAGCCACCCTGAGAGGTCCCATAGGACCCATACTACTGGGGGTAGTTCCAGTCACACCGATCCTATGTGATCATTGTGGCCAACTCCCTAGGCTTTGAGTATTTTGATTTTTTGGTTTTTGTGAGGTCAGACGACCTTCTTATTATAGCCTGAGGGCATTTTAACTTGATATATATACATGACTCCTTTGTTTTGATTATATACTTGTTATAGTTTATTGTTATTTATGCATATTTATTTATGTTGATGTATGCATATGTTATTATTACTTTGGATGAGTTTAACTATATGATATATAGATGTATGTATATGAAAATCATGGAATTATTTGTTGATATATAGGTGGTGGCACCATAGAGACTGTATAGGATTTACTGGCTTTCTATACTATGTGATTACTTTATGGAATAACTTTGCATTTGTAATTTTAGTTTTATATTTTCTGATGGTGATGTAAGTAATGAAATATACAACAATTGTTTTAGAATGTAGTTAAGGTTTTTTTGAGACTCATATGCTTTAACTAACTAGTCAAGATTGTACATTATCTTACAATACTTTCGAACAAGGTACGAATCAGACTTGAGTTTGACCAAGTTATTTCACATCCCTGTGTGTGCGATTGAGTTCGTTGATGTGGTATTCATAAGGATACCACCAATGCTAGGTAGGTTGTCCACCAAACCTATACTGAGGATCACCTAATTAGCTCCACTAACTCCTTTGTTGTATTTAGTAGGATTAATCTACGATGCAATCTAGGATACCATAAGCTAGCTCGTCCACATGCAAACATTGGTCTACACACACGCAAAGCTAATGTGATAGACATATCGTCATGCGTTTATGATACCTCCATTGCTAGGTAGGCTATCCACCAAACCTGTAATGAGGATCACCTAAATGGTTTTTCAAATGCTGAGAATTCCAGGGATTCAAGCTCAGATGTCTTTTGTTGTTCAATTTTTTGGGATACTTGCTCTCACATATAGTGATGAAAATCACTATTTATTTTGAGTTTTTTTTTTTCCTTCTCTTGAGCAAGGGGTTTGAGTAGTGGTGATAACCACTGTTATTTTTTATTGTTGCTTTTTGAGGATTTATATTTTGAATTTTGATTTCAAAGTTGAGCTTGTGGGATTTTTGGCTTGTGAATGGCATTGATCCTTTAGGCCTTGGGGATGACTACCCATCCTTCTCATGGGCGTGTAGTACAAATCCTTATAGCTTTGGGGATCAAATTTTTTTGGGAATTTTGATGGTGAAATTTTAGGATTTTGCTTTGGAATGGTATTGATCCTTTAGGTCTTGGGGATGACTACCCATCCTTCTTAGGGATGTGTAGTATGAATCCTTACGAATTTAGGGATCAAGGGTGTTTGGGATTTTTGATAGTGGTGAAAACCGTTATTTATTTTGGGGAATTGGATGGGGAAGATCTTGTCCTTTTGTCAATTCTCAGCATTCTTGAACCATTCGCACAGGGGGATGTGCAGGATAAAATTTTTGCTCAAGGTACCCTAGACCACTTTGTAGGTTTCATCTTTCGTTCACACAACTTGGGAATTTTTGTGTTTTAAGCTTGTGTTGAGATGCTATGTAACACAGCATGATCCAAGTAAAAATCTACCTTGTAAAAATCGGTCTGAATTTGTACAGCATTTGACTAGAAATCTAAAGATAGCTGAATGACAAAAACCCTAAAGACATTAGAAGACAACTGACTATGATATGGCTAAAATGTGAATGGCATTATTCTTGTTGGATCATTTAGAAAATGGACAAATATGGAAAATGATGGAATTGCCGAGTAATTACAGTCTATGGTGCTGTTGAGTGGTATTTTCACCCGATTGTGAAAACACACTCTCCGATAGGATTTGGGTTCTAAATCCTCTCTTGCAAAGAAATCAAACAAATGACTTCTCCAAGGTCTCCGCTATATTAGCATTTTACATCTGTGTATTAATAATCTCAAATAAAGATATTCAATTAAAATGCTTGGAACACCTTAGTGGTTGCAAGTAACTGAAAACAAGGGGCAATGTTGGTTTATTTTATCGTGAAACTTTAATGATTGTTCGTTGAACCCGAATAAAGCAAATGTGATTTGGCCCTTATATGACCACATTGTAACTTCAAAGTGGAAATTGATGAAATGTCATAAAACAAAACTCCTTCAATGAAATTGGAATTTTCATGAAGGGAATGTCATCATCGGCTCATGAATGAAAAATAAAAATGAAAATGAAATTCTGGCCCTGGAAATGGAAATTTTAAAATGCATATTTAAAATTTGCAATACAACCTACGCAATGGTGAAACTATTTTTTTGTATTTTGGAATTTTTTAGTTTTTTATTTTAATGACTGCAAATTAAAATGAAGTAACAGTTTCTGAAAGTAAAGTGCAGAGAAAATGAAAATAAAAATGCAGAGAATGAAAATCAAATGCATTCAGGATGATGCAATCCCATTCTGACAAAACCGAAGATATGAGGTTTTCATGCATGCAACCTAACCTATTGGACCTGCAAAACATGCATCATCCTAATAAGCTAAGTGCTAGTTCCTAGGGTTTTGAATGGGGTTTTCAGATTTAGACATTCGCTTGGAGCAACCAAGATAACTTGTATTTTACTCCACCTATAAGCCTAAAATCTGAAAAGGGGAAAAATAGACATTAAATCTTGCATGCAGAAAATAACTCCTTTCTTGTCAATGAGGTGCAACTCTCTGAATTTTTTGTATTAAAAATTGATCATTTTACAATAACAGAAGTCTCTAGTTTTCTCAAAACCAAAAAAGGGGAAGAAAAACACTCCACAACAGGCCCAGAATAGCTAATCACCCTCAGCTCTGCAACCCTGCTCACAGCGGTTTTCGACCCTTGTACCAATCTGTGCTTCTGCTTTTATACTTTCTAGCAATGCTCTCTACTTCGCCCTATGACGCTTCATTTCATTTCCTAGATTGCATCATTTCGTATTCCCCATCTCATCGTTGTCTTTGACTTTCTGTTCGATGTCTAAACGTTTGATCTTCTCTGTGAACTGTAACGCCTCTGTAGCCCTTACACTTTTATGCCACGTGTTACATGCTCTCTGCATGTTCCATAACTGCCCCTTGTAAATCATGACCAAAAATAGCATGTCACGATATCACGACATTTTTATGTATGTAGCTTAGCTTTTCTTCTTTCACCGTGAAAATGAGACATGTCGCGATATCGTGACATTTTCCTACATGCAGCTTTGCTCTTCTACCTGTATCACAAAAATGAGACATGTCACGAAATCGTGACATTTTTATACCCACAACCTTGTCTGCCTTCATGCCCAACGAAAATAAGACATGTCACGAAATCGTGACATTTTTCTGTCAACGGGCCGTGCAAATGCAACCTGTCACGAAATCGTGACATTTTTCTGTTTCGGGCGCGACGGATGCAACCTGTCGCGAAATCATGATGCCTTTTCATTTTGATGTGTTTTGCTGTACCTAGTCGTGAAAATGCGACATGTCACAAAATCATGACACTTTTTCATTCTGTACCACTCGGCTGCTTCCTGTCGTGAAATCGTGATGCTTTTCTCTTTTGCACCATCTTGCTTCTTTCTATCGTGAAATCATGACAATTTTTCATTCGGGTTGTCTCGCTGCTTTCTGTTGCAAAATTGTGACGCTTTTCTCTTTTTCACCATCTTGCTGCTTTCTATTGTGAAATCATGACAATTTTTTGTTTCGTACCACTTGGCTGCTCCAGGTCGTGAAAACGTGACATGTCATGATATCGTGACATTTTTTCCATCATGCTGCATTTTGTTACTCTTGGCCATGAAAACGCGACATGTCGCGATATCGCGACAACTTTTCATTTTCGGTCGCGACGGAGCAACATGTCGTGATATCGTGACAACTTTTCATTTTTGCCGCGACGGAGCAACATGTCGCGATATCGCGACAACTTTTCATTTTCTGTCGCGACGGAGCAACATGTCGTGATATCGCGACACTTCTTCTCTTTTGTGAAATTTTGCTTTTTCCTTTGATTTTTTAGCATCTGGGCCACTGTGGTCTTCTTTGAAAGCATGCAAAAAAGGTGGGTCCCCAATTTTGGGGTGTGTTGTGGATCAGCCACAACAAATGGCGACTCTGCTGTCAAATGCTCCTGAGCATTTTGGTGAGAACCCAACCTGAAGTATACAAGCTTAGATACAGGCATCAGCACATAATAGATAAAAAAATACCGATAGATCAGAAATACATGAAACATCAGAATCATTAAGTATCAGCTCGGTGTGTGCAATGTGCTTTCATTCCCTATCGCTTGAACTTGATCAACATTCCATTGTCAGTTTCACTTATGATTTGCATGCAAGGCTATGAATGATTTGTGCAGGATTTGATGTATGATGAAGATGCTAGAGATATAACAACCTGCTTTATAAAGGCTCAAACCTTCTAATATCATGAACAAACATATCAAAGCTGTCAAACCCTCTTAGGACCAAATATATGTATACTGAATTAATTTACTAGATCCCAAAGTTGGTTATGTGTCACTACCATCTTGAACCCATGTGCAAGTGTAAGTGAAATCAGAACTTTGGGGAATAGGATTCCCAACCTAAGCGAGATGGGAATTTAACCCTATCCTTACTATTCCGATTTGGAGTTCATTACCTCATCTTGAACAAAATGATTTAACCTAGTTATGGATGAAATGGTCAGGCTAGTCTATCCATATGAGCAATCAATGGTCTTGCTTTTAGACAAGACATGTTGCCACGCATGAGCATACTTAACCCCATAATCCATGATTTGGCTTCATTCATTCTTTTTCTTTTATTTCTTGGACCTTTGGGATGACTACCCATCCTTGCTAGGGACATGTAGTACGATCCTTCCAATCCAATATTAAGATAAAATGGGAAATATTAGTTTTACTTTTATTGCTTGGACCTTTGGGATGACTACCCATCCTTTGTAGAGGACATGTAGTACGATCCTTCCAATCCAAGATTTATGATGGAATGAGACTTAGCAAATTTACTTCTTGGACCTTAGGGATGACTACCCATCCTTACTAGGGACATGTAGTACGATCCTTCCAATCCAAGATTTATGATTAAATGAAACATAGAAGCTTTGGGGAATCGAATTCTCAACCTAAGCGAGATGAGAATTATGCCCTATCCTTACTACTCCATGAAGGTCAAATCAGAGCTTTGGGGAGTTGGATCCTCAACCTAAGTTCGATGAGGATTTAACCCTATCCTTACTACTCTGATTTTAGGCTTTAAGCTCTGTGGAAGTGGTAAAAACCACTATTTTAAGGATAATGTTGCATGATAGGACAGACATGAAATATTCTTTTCACCTCACCTTTTCTTCCAAGTATGGTTTTGATCATTTTGCCCAAGATCTTCTTTAATGTGCATAGAATGTGCTTGGTTCAAGATAGTTTGGACATCAGTTCCCAACCTTAGGATCCTTTTATGTTTTATGTTATAGAATAACCCTAAGAGGATTCGACACCTTCTCAATGATTGCACATGAAATGAAAATGTAACTTGAGATGACATGTATATGCAATGTGGAATGTGACATGAGATGTGAATGCACTGCTTCTTTTGGAATATATCATCTACTTTACCATAATGTGCAAAACTGACAACTTCATGCATCACAAGATTCAAACGATATTATTTAAATGTTTGTGTTACTTGTGGAGCTTTCTACAACACAATTCCAATGTTTCATATTTCCCTGATCTAAAGCATAAATTAACATCTCAAAAACAACTTTTTCATCATTTTTTTTTTTTTAGACAAACCAAACATGTCAAATAAACACACAACTTTAAATCATGATTAAACTAACAATCCCAAAAATGAAACTTGAAAAACACAAACCCAAAACCAAAACCAAAATCTATATACAAATGTACAATATGGTACAAGATGAAGCAAAGCTTGGACTATCACTTTCCCGGATCCCAAACATGATTAGAACATTTCAAAAGACATATGACACAATATGTATGCCAAATGTTGTAGGAATCCAACAATAATAAGATCAAACCAAGCAATGCAACAAATTTCAACTTTCCACGCTCACCATACCAATTTGATTTAGTTCTATTACCAACACCATAGGTGAGATTCAAATCAAATTGATTAGACAATGGTTGGTATTCAATTTTGTCTTGTCTATTCTTTAAATTGCAAGTTTCATCATTCCATTCATGATTTAGAAGTAGGCTTTCTTTATCCAAAATGAAACTTTGTAAGTAAAAGCCTATTTCTAAACATTTTAAAGCCAATTCATCTTCCAAGTTTGTAGGCCAATCAAACTTGTGTAACACTTTGCAAGCATCTAGGATATTTACTAAATTAGGATCATTAACAGTTTTTACCCTAGATTCAATTAGCAATTGTTGATGAATTTGATTTAACAATTCAAGTGCATCAACTTCTTTTCCATTCATTAAAACAATGTTATTAAAGGTGTGATTAAAAATTATACCTTGTTTTTCATTTACCTTTAACGACATTTCACCATAAACATCATTCAAATTCAAAACATGGTCATGCAAATTTTCACCTAAATCTTGGATGTTTGAACACAAAAGGTTAGACTCTACCTTTTGAACATTTTTGTTTACCAAAAATTGGTGAGAAATCACAATTTCTTCTTTTACCTCATGGTCTTCATACTCTTCATTGATTACTTGTTTATCAAACATACCAAAATTGGGCACCCAATTGAAAACATGCCCATCCTTTTCAACCCTCAAATGTTTTTGGTCAAAGTGTATGTCAAGTAATCTGTCTTGATGATCACTTCATTTGAGTTGCTTCCAATTGATCAATCTCTTTGTCATTTGGTTCCAATTCTTTGTTCACTATCCATGGTATCTCTTCATGTGAATCCTCAAAATCATCATGCAAACTTGTATCCGCATCTTCAATGAATTTATATTCAACATGATCAAATTTTGCAACCTTCTCAAATCTTGTGAATGTGGGGTCTTCGTATGATGTAGAAGTTTCAACATCCTACATATCAAGTGAAATATGAGTTTCATCTATAGGGGTGTGAGAAAAGAATGCATTATCATATCTCCCCCAACCATTGTAAAAATTATCTTCCAAATTTGTGGGATGAAACTCCATGGTATTTGTGACATGATCTTTTGATTCATTCATCAATTCTTTTTCTTCTTTGTCCTTGGTAATAGGATCATTATAATCTTCCAAAATTTGATGAGATTTGAAACCCTCTTCCAAAACATCCTCAAATTGTACAGGAGTTGTAAAGTCTTCCTTTGAGTAGGCGATTATGTTGTCCTCGTATATCAATTGGCACCCAAGTTTCATTAGTAGTTTTGGATTGAGTGTAGTCTTCCCACTTCTTCCAAGCATCATAATAATCATCTTTCAAAATCAAGTGGTGGCGTTCAACTACTTCTTCAACATCTTCCAATTCATCAATGTGTTTCTCATCAAATTCATCTTCACCTTCCTTAGATGGTTCAATTATTTCCAAAAGTGGGTCGTTTCTTGAATTCAAATTTGTAAGGCCATCATAATCCAAATTAGTAACCCATGATTCAATTTTATCATAATTTGGAGGGTGAAGAATTTCTTGATCTTTAATTTTACACATCTCATCAATAGTATCTTCCAAGAACAAGTGGTGAAACTCTATCATGTCTTCAAATTCATTTATTGGTTTTCTTCCAATTTCACTTTCAACCACTTCATTCAATTCTATGGTGGGTTCCGTCCTATCACATATTTCAAACATTGTTGAATTTAGAACCCCTTCATCCGAATAATCATGTATCTCTATGAATGAGATCATTTCTGCATAATCCTCACTAGCGGATGTTGGCTTAGCAATTTGCACCTCCTCGTGGACTACATCTAAGGTGGTTGTAAGATTTGGATATTCAAATTCATCCCCTTGATCATTTACCTTAGATATCATTGGAGTGGAGGGTGCTATATTTGATGGTTGGTGTAGGTTGGCATCAATATCTTTAGAAGGACAATCTCTCATGTGAACATGTTGTGCCTTTTCTTCTTCAAGACCTTGTCGTTCTATCTCTTCTAAGATCTCATGGATTTTCTCTAGAGACAAGCCACCCATTTTTTCCTCAATGAGTGAAGCAAGTGTGGGGTGTATGGCTCCCAAGTATACTTCTATGGCTTCCTCTTCTAATGTGTTAAAATTTTCCCACATTTGGGAGTGCAACTCACGAAATCTTCCATTGAATTGACTCAAGGATTCATTAGGCTCCTTACATATGGAGGTAAACTGATTTTTCAAGATTTCTAAGTCAACCTGATTACCAAAATGGTAAAGATAGGCTGCTTCTAGTTGTATCCAAGAAGTCCTAACCTCCATGGGTAGTTGGCTGTACCAAAAGAATGGTTTATCATCCAAAATGTATGCAAATAACTTACAAGCCACCTCCTCATAGAAAATCTGGAATTGACATAATGTATCCTTGTAGACATGCAGTTTTTGCAAGTATCCTAGTGGCACCTCTTGATTAAAACACCGTAGAAAATCCAATAACATTTTAGGAATTTGATAGGGTATCACATAGACAAACCCTTATAATGATCCTCCATCATAGATACCATTCTTTCTCTTAGAGACACTATTTCAGCTCTCAGGGATACCATTTGCTCCTCAAATGTTGCCATTAGTGAAACTTAAAATGTAATTTTAGAACCAAATCTGTTGAATATTCAACCTGCAATGTATAAAAAAAAATCAAGTTAGCATCAACTAAGAGATGTATTCATTAAAATCAAATGAAAAGTAATTGCATGAGACCAAAATTTTCAAAATTAAATCAAATCACATTATTTCTGTATGAACAATCAGAAAAGTGTTAGAATAATATACAACATACCTGAATTGCTTAAAATAGAATAAGTAAACCAATTCAGGCCGTCCTTTTTACAATCTGCTGAGTGTTAGAGGACTAAAGCATACAAAAATTTAAATTTAAATCACACTAAAATAAACCCGTTCATGCCCTCCTTCTAGCGCCAATCTGTTGAGTGGTATTTTCACCCGATTGTGAAAACACACTCTCCGATAGGATTTGGGTTCTAAATCCTCTCTTGCAAAGAAATTAAACAAATGACTTCTCCAAGGTCTCCGCTATATTAGCATTTTACATCTGTGTATTAATAATCTCAAATAAAGATATTCAATTAAAATGCTTGGAACACCTTAGTGGTTGCAAGTAACTGATAACAAGGGGCAATGTTGGTTTATTTTACTGTGAAACTTTAATGATTGTTCGTTGAACCCGAATAAAGCAAATGTGATCTGGCCCTTGTATGACCACACTGTAACTTCAAAGTGGAAATTGATGAAATGTCATAAAACAGAACTCCTTCAATGAAATTGGAATTTTCATGAAGGGAATGTCATCATCGGCTCATGAATGAAAAATAAAATTGAAAATGAAATTCTAGCTGAAATGGAAATCTCTAAATGCATATTTGAAATCTGCAGTATGACCTATGCACTGGTGAAACTATTTTTTTTGTATTTTGGAATTTTTTAGTTTTTTATTTTAATGACTGCAAATTAAAATGAAGTAACAGTTTCTGAAAGTAAAGTGCAGAGAAAATGAAAATAAAAATGCAGAGAATGAAAATCAAATGCATTCAAGATGATGCAATCCATTCTGACAAAACCGAAGATATGAGGTTTCCATACCTGCAACCTAACCTATTGGACCTGCAAAACATGCATCATCCTAATAAGCTAAGTGCTAGTTCCTAGGGTTTTGAATGGGGTTTTCAGATTTCAGACATTCGCCTGGAGCAACCAAGATAACTTGTATTTAACTCCACCTATAAGCCTAAAATCTGAAAAGAAGGGAAAGAATAGACATTAAATCCTTAGCATGCAGAAAATAACTCCTTCTTTCTTGCCAATGAGGTGCAACTCTCTGAATTTTCTGTATTAAAAATTTGATCATTTTACAATAACAAAAGTCTCTAGTTTTCTCAAAACCAGAAAAAGGGGAAGAAAAACACTCCACAGCAGGCCCAGAATAGCCTATCACCCTCAGCTCTGCAACCCTGCTCGCAGTGGTTTTCGACCCTTGTACCAATCTGTGCTTCTGCTTTTATACTTTCTGGCAATGCTCTCTGCTTCGCCCTGCGATGCTTCGTTTCATTTCCCAGATTGCATCGTTTCGTATTCCTCGTCTCATCGTTGTCTTTGACTTTCTGTTCGATGTCTAAACGTTTGATCTTCTCTGTGAACTGTAACGCCTCTGTAGCCCTTACACTTTTATGCCACGTGTTTCGTGCTCTCTGCATGTTCCGTAACTGCCCCCTGTAAATCATGACCAAAAATAGCATGTCGCGATATCGTGACGTTTTTATGTATGTAGCTTAGCTTTTCTTCTTTCACCACGAAAATGAGACATGTCACGATATCGTGACATTTTCCTGCATGCAGCTTTGCTCTTCTACCTGTATTGCAAAAATGAGACATGTCACGAAATCACGACACTTTTCTACCCACAACCTTGTCTGCCTTCATGCCCAGCAAAAATAAGACATGTCGCGAAATCACGACAATTTTCTGTCAACGGGCCGCGCAAATGCAACCTGTCACGAAATCACGACATTTTTCTCTTTCGGGCCACGAGGATGCAACCTGTCGCGAAATCATGACGCCTTTTCATTTTGTTGTGTTTTGCTATACCTGGCCGCGAAAACGCGACATGTCACGAAATCGCGACACCTTTTCATTCCGTACCACTCTGCTGCTTTGTCGCGAAATCGCGACACTTTTCTCTTTTGCACCATCTTGCTACTTTCTGTCGTGAAATCGTGACAATTTTTCGTTCGAGCTGTCTCGCTACTTTCTGTCGTGAAATCGCAACACTTTTCTATTTTGCACCATCTTGCTGCTTTTTGTCATGAAATCACAACAATTTTTTGTTTTGTACCACTTGGCTTCTCCAGGTCGCGAAAACGTGACATGTCGCGAAATCGTGACATTTTTTCCATCCTGCTGCATTTTGTTACTCCTGGCCGCGAAAACGGGACATGTCACGATATCGCGACAACTTTTCATTTTCGACCGCGACAGAGCAACATGTCACGATATCGCGACAACTTTTCATTTTCGACCGCGACAGAGCAACATGTCACGATTTTTGGCCGCGACGGAGCAACATGTCGCGATATCGTGACAACTTTTCATTTTCGGTCGCGATGGAGCAACATGTCGTGATATCGCGACACTTTTTCATTTTCGGTCGCGACGGAGCAACATGTCGCGATATCATGACACTTTTTCATTTTTTTGCTATTTTCCTTTGATATTTTGCATCTGGGCCACTGCAGTTTTCTTTGGAAAGCATGTAAAAAAAGGTGGGTCCCCAATTTTGGGGTGTGTTGTGGATCAGCCACAACAGGTGTGTTTGACATGTATGACCATCAAATATGCAATGTATGTATGCGATGCCTAATGTAGCTTTTTTTTTTTTTTTAGAAGACAACTGACTATGATATGGCGAAAATGCGAATGGCGTTATTCTTGTTGGATCATTTACAAAATGGACAAATGTGGAAAATGATGGAATTGTCGAGTAATTACAGTCTATGGTGCATTTGACATGTATGACCAGCAAATATGCAATGTATGTATGTGATGCCTAATGCAACTTTTTTTTTTTTTTTAAGATTATGCATGAAAGTGAGATGCAATTTTTTTGTTATTTTTGATTATCTATTGTTTTTGAATATTCGTTATGGTGGTTTAACCCGAATATGCGTGGACCAAGTGATTCTTATGGATCCTTGGAGGTTTTGACCAAAGGGATTATAGATACCTTTGGGGCATTTTGGGTGACCAAGCGGTGGTGAGAATCCTTGGAGCTTTTGGTTTGACCAAAGGGATTATAGATACCTTTGGGGCTTTTTTTGGTTGACCAAGCGATTATGGGAACCCTTGGAGCTTTTGGTTTGACCAAAGGGATTATAGATACCTTTGGGGTATTTTTGGTTGACCAAGAGATTGTGGGAACCCTTGGAGCTTTTGGTTTGACCAAAGGGATTATAGATACCTTTGGGGTGTTTTGGGTGACCAAGCGATTATGGGAACCCTTGGAGCTTTTGGTTTGACCAAAGAGATTATAGATACCTTTGGGGTATTTTTGGTTGACCAAGTGATTTTGGGAACCCTTGGAGCTTTTGGTTTGACCAAAGGTATTATAGATACCTTTGGGGCGTTTTAGGTTGACCAAGCGATTGTGGGAATCCTTGGAGCTTTTGGTTTGACCAAAGGTATTATAGATACCTTTGGGGTGTTTTTGGTTGACCAAGTGATTGTGGGAACCCTTGGAGCTTTTGGTTTGACCAAAGGGATTATGGATACCTTTGGGGCATTTTGGGTGACCAAGCAATGGCGAGAACCCTTGGAGTTTTTGGTTTGACCAAAGGGATTATAGATACCTTTGGGGCATTTTAGGTTGACCAAGCGATTGTAGGAATCCTTGGAGCTTTTGGTTTAACCAAAGAGATTATGGATACCTTTGGGGCATTTTGGGTGACCAAGCGGTGGTGATAACCCTTGGGGCTTTTGGTTTGACCAAAGAGATTATAGATACCTTTGGGGCATTTTAGGTTGACCAAGCTATTACGGGAATCCTTGGAGCTTTTGGTTTGACCAAAGGGATTATGGATACCTTTGGGGCATTTTGGGTGACCAAGCGATGGCGAGAACCCTTGGGGCTTTTGGTTTGACCAAAGGGATTATAGATACCTTTGGGGTGTTTTAGGTTGACCAAGCAATTATGGGAATCCTTGGAGCTTTTTGTTTGACCAAAGGAATTATGGATACCTTTGGGGCATTTTGGGTGACCAAGCGGTGGCGAGAACCCTTGGGGCTTTTGGAGTGGGCCATGGCTCTCTAAATGTTGAATGGCCTCAAATGACTGATTTTCAAGGGTTCTAGTTCCTTGATTCCTTCAAGAGAGGCGAGCCAGTATGTTTTAGGTCCTATTTTATTGTCGATTACATAAGGACCTAACTAATTTTCCATGAACTTGTCCCTTAAATGGGGTGGCAAGTTAGAATTTTGTTGGTTCTCTTTTAAGACCAAGTCACCAACCTGAAAGTCCCTCAGGTGAACTTTCATGTTGTATGCTTTCTTAAGTCGCTCTTGATAGATACGTAAATTCTTGAGAGCATTGACATGTCATTCATCGAGTAACGTAATCTGGTCTAACTGGGCCTGTCGTGTAGTGTCATCATCGATGAACTCTTGCAACTCAAGAGGCATGACTGCCTTGGAGCCATACACTAGCAAAAATGGAGTTGCCCTAGTGGGCGTTTGAATGCTAGTGTGATAAGCCCATAGGGCAAGTGGTATTTGGATGTGCCAATCCTTATGACTATATTAGACTATCTTTTTAAGGATGGCAACTAGCATTTTGTTTGACGCCTCTGCTTGCCCATTTGCCTACGGATAATAAGGTGTCTAAAAACTGTGCTAAATTTTGTGCTTTGTTGTCAAAGCACGCACATCTTTGTTCTTAAATGACATCCTATTATCCGAGATGATCTTGGATGGAATACGAAAATGACATATGATGTTATGTAAAATGAACTCCACAATGTGGGACCCAATTGTAGAGGTAAGAGAAATTGCTTCCACCCACTTAGTGAAGTACTCTGTGGCCATTATGATAAACGTGTGATGACCTGACGACACCTGACGACATAGGGGAGATCTTTTCGACAAGATCTAAGCCCCACTACAAAAATGGCCAAGCTGATTGGATCGACTACAAGGCCTGAGAAGGTACATGTGTCAAGTTAGCATGGTGTTGACACTTCATGCACTTCAGCACATATGCGCAACAATCTCACTCTAAAGATGTCCAATAATAGCCCATGTTAATAATGTGCTTTGTGATGGCCATACCGTTGAAGTGGCCATCGCATGTACCATCGTGCGCTTGGGTGATCGCCCAAGTGGACTCCTGCTAGTCCAAGCAATGGAGGAGGATTCCTTCGTAGCTTCGACGGTATAAAATGTCTCCTAACAAGACATGTTTTGTTGCTTTCTATTTGAATGATCTTTTCATGGCATGCGACAATCCAAGTGGGAGGCTACCTAACTTGAGATAGTCTCTTATGGGTGTGTACCAATCCTGCTGATCAAAAACCTTGATGGTATGAACGGTCGATCCCTCTTGAAGTTCGTCCTTAGCAAAAGCTGAGCAGGAAAGAACTTGTAAAAATAGCATTGTGTTGCTATTAAGAGGGTTGGAGAGAACAAAGACCCCCAGTTGGCGTGATTCATACTATCATGGATTCGAGAGAACCTATCCTGAGATGGTTCAATATGGATCAAGTGGATTCCTAGCATTATGTCAGATCTTGCATGCTCCATCATGGATTGCGATAATGTTTTGACTTGAATGGTTGTCATCTCACCAGAAATGTCTTATGAGATTAGTGACCCCAAGGAGGCCATAGTGTCCAAAAAATGATTCGATGATCGAGGGAGTTCTTGGATGTCATACCATTCAAGCTTTGCTAAGAATTTATCCACAAGGGCTTTGTAGGCCTACAAAATTGGGCATTTGCATTGGAATACCCCTTTCACTTGGTTAACAATTAATAGCGAATCACCAAAGATATTTAAGCATTTAATGTTCATGGTGATGGCTTTCTAAAGACCTATGAGCAAGGCTTCGTATTCAACATTGTTATTGTGCATGAGAAATCAAGTATAAATGATAAAGGTATTGGAGCCCCTTGCGATGTGAAAAACACAATTCCCATGCCACCCCCTTGCTCACATTTAGAACCATTGAAAAATAAGGTTATGTCAGTCTGTGAATCAGGATCATCAGAATCTGGTGATTCTAAGACATGGAAGACCCCATCATCAAAAAGATCTACGGTCAGAGGTTGATCATCTTCGAGAGGAGCCTCTGCTAGTTGATCGGTGATGACTTGACCTTTGATGGAATTTTGTCCAATGAATTAGATGTCAATATCTGTCAACAACATGATCCATTTCACTGTGTGACTACTGTGATAAGTACAACTCATCATGTACCACAATGGATTCTCCTCAGACACAACATACATCGTATTGCTCAGCATGTAATGGCGTAGCATTTTGGTGGTAAATACCATCGCCAAGCATAGCTTCTCAATGTATGCATAGTTAAGTTCATAACTGACCAGGGTGTAGCTAAGATAATAATTATCATGTTCTTTATGTAATTCATTTTTCTGGGCTAGCATGGCACCCAATGCCACCTCAGTAGCTGAGATGTATAAATAGAATGGCACTCCTGGTCTAGGTGGTGCCAATACTGGCGACAAAGAAGTATTGTTTGATGTCGTCGAAGGCTTACTGGCACTTATCATCCCAATAAAATGTTACCCCCTTGTGTAATAATTTATTCATGGGTCGACACTTGTCAGATAACTATGCTATGAAGCGCTTGATCGATGCGACCTTACCTTTTAAGCTTCTGAGTTGCCTGATGGTGGTTGGGGGAAGCATTTTAAGGATTGCCTTGAATTTATTTGGATCTACCTCGATGCCTCATTTTGAGACTATGAAACCCAAGAGTTTTCCAGATGTGATGCCAAATACGCACTTCTTGGGGTTTAGCCTAACCTTGTGTTCGATGAGGCAATCAAGGATCTTGCATAAGTCATCGAGATTATTTTTACGCAAAAGAGATTTGGCCAACAAATCATCCATATAATATTCCAAATTTTTATGCATGTTATCATGGAAGATGTATGTCATAGCACGTTGGTAAGTGGCGCCAGTGTTTTTAAGGCCAAAGGGCATGACCTTATAACAAAATGTCCCCCAAGGCATCATGAACACCATTTTTAGTTGATCATCGGGATTGATATGAATCTGGTTGTATCCCAAGAAACCATCCATGAGGGAAAGCATTTCATGGCCTATTGTAGTGTCTACCAATGCATCGATGCTAGGCAAGGGGAAATCATCCTTGGGACTCGCTTTGTTTAAATCTTGAAAATTGGTGCATATGTGAATCCTCCTATCAGGATTTTTAATGGGTACCATGTTGGACAGCCATGGTGGGTAATCTACGCAGATGACAAACTATGCATCCAACAACTTTTATAGCTCATCTTTGACCATTAAGGCCACTGTTGGGTGCATCTTACGTAGCTTTTGCTTGACTGGCTTGATTGTCGGATCAAGTGTTAGATTATGCGTGACTAGCTATGGGTCTAGCCCCGACATGTCTTTGTAGGACCATGCAAAAACCTCCGTCTATTTGAGAAGAAAAATGTAATCACCTTGCTCTTCAGGGGATATACTTACCCCCAGCTTGATGGTTTACGAATTCATTAGATTAGAATCGATGTCTACGTTAATAATCTCTTCGACTAACATGTGGGATCTGTCTTTCAACTAGTGTGGAGTTGGGATCAGGTGGATATCATTTGCTAAATTTAGATCTACATTGGGAATTTTGGGTTCCTATTCAGAATGGAAGATATCCTGAGTCTGTCCTGGGGTGAAAAAAAACATCTCACCGCAAGGCTAGTACTCTGATGGGGATGGTGGTGAGTCAGCGTGATCCGATTCTATGGCATCTAGGTCTAGATACAATGGTCATGTTGGATCGATTGGATTGCGGATGGGGGTGGTTACATCAATGGAGATCATGTTGATGGAATTAATTTGGTCTCCATTACCGCGTGGGTGTTGATTCAAACATCCTTGGTGATCCTTGTACCCCAGATCTGGCTTTGTGGGTACTGGCACAAGAGGATCGGCCCTATGTGTGGATAGAAGGACAGAATCTACCCTTGGCATTGATGGCCCTATAGGGTCTCTAGGTGGGAGGTGCTCCCTATATGCCCAAAGTGGTGGATGAAGCACTTGGTTTAATTGTACTTGGTTTAAATGCCACCTATGCCTTGGTCCCATATTTAGATGTTCAAACATATCATCGATGTCTATGGGGTATTCCTGTTGCCTCATATGGTTGAGATATGCCATCTTAGTCTCATCCTCATAGTCACTATCGGAGATCCATAGGCCTTCATTGGCTTTGACAACTATGTGCCCCTATGGCTGGTATAGCCTCCCACTAGGTGTTTCTTGATCACTATCCTCACTCTCTACGAAAACCAAAAATTTGGCACGTAGGTAGTCAATGTTGAAGAAGATATTTGGATCTTCTTCCTTTGGTGGATCACTTGGCCTTATGGTCGGCATGGGAGGCTCGTTTTGTTTGAGCAAGTTGATTTGGTCCCTTCTGGGTTGTTTCGCTCTCTACGGGAGGGTTGGATTCTCTGAGGGTAGCAATTGCCTGATTGGAATATTAAAGGGGAACATTGCCACGAAGTTCTCTTGATAGTCGTCAATTGGTGTCACCTACGAGTGATTGCTATTGGAATAAAAAGGGTCCCAAGGTGTTGCCTCATAATATGACTCATCTTCAGAAGACCCCCCTTGATCTTGTTCATTTCCCTATTGGAGGTTACTTCTTGAACTTTTCCCTTCCTCGATCAAAGGGGAGGGATTGTTGAGGTCAAAAAGGTTCTTTGTTAACAATGGGAGATAATCTCCCAATGTGTATGTTGTGTTGGGATTGGCATATGGATCTTGTGCCAACCCATCCCTGTTGCCTAGACCTAGTCCTTGCATGGTTTCTACTAAGATGTCGAGGGGAAAAGGATGGTTGAACTCTACTCTTGATTTATCATATTTCATCTGGTATCTCGGTTGACAAAGAATGTGCATTCCTTGTTCGTATCTGTTCAGTCCATATCCATGCCAATTACATTGGTCTAGGTATTTCAAGGCAAAGTCCGGGTTGGACAGATAGTCAACATTCTCAGCAAATGGCTCTTCATCCTCTTCCTCTTGTAGGTAGGGTTCAATGTCGTTCTCAAGGCCCCCATATACAAAATTGGTCTGATTTTGTGGGTAGCCTAAAGGGACAATAGTGTCGATGGGGAGGCAAGGTCTCCCATTGTCTTGCACGGATTCGATCATGGGTGTTGCCACAACATTTCGCATTAGGTACTCCCCCAGGATCGTATTGGTCATCTCAACGGTAATCGTCAGTGGTTGAGTGGAAGGGAATGAGAGTTCTCCCTGAGTCCACTCCATGTTGGGTGAACCAGGTGTCTCAACTTCCATTCTATTGGGCACCTCTTCGATAGATATGGTTGAGACTAATGGTGGTACCTCCTCTAGGGGCTTCTTCTCGTTGTCCTTTGGTGTGGCCACCATAGGTGGTGTCGTTGGTGAAGGAACAGATGACAAAGATGGGCCAGGTTGGTGAGTTGAGGGACTCAACAGTGAGGATGTAGGCAGAATCGGATCCTATGTGGATGGATTCAATTGAAAGTCCAAATGTGTCTATGGGAGGGTCGATTGTGGCATCATCTGCATCACATTGCAAAACTTAAAGGGCTCTAAGTTTGCTGGGACTACATGTACTTGCCCTTCATATGTGTATTTGAGGTATTGATGGGCTATCGAAGGGACACACTTCATGTCCCTGATCTAAGGCCAGCCTAGCAAGATATTGTAGGCCATCTCACCCTCAAGGATGTGACACAACATAGGAATGGTATTTTGTCCTACTTGGATGGGCAGGACAATTGTGCCAACCATCGAGCATAACGCATCGTTGAATGCTCGAAGAGTGTAAGTGGACACCACAATGTGGGATGCTAGTAGCTTAAGGTGTTTTAATGTCGTTTTCATGATTATGTTGTTGGACAAGCCAGTGTCCAACAACACCCTCTTGAATGGAATCTTGTTGACCCAAGAAATGATGTGCAGGGGTGGATCCACCATATCACCAGTCACTAGTTTCAGTTCGTCTTCCCTGAAGGTTATGACTGGTTCTGTGCATTGTCTCACATGTCCCACAAAATTGTTGAAAGAATTGGCTTTGTGGGGTTGTAGCTCAATGGCTTTGAGTATCTCCATCAGAGCCTCCCGATGGGGTGGTGATTGTTGTATGAGCTCATAAATGGAGAGCCTCGTCGATGTGGTCCTTAAACTTTGAGTAAGTTTAGTCTAAATCATGGCCATTAGTCTAGGTGGGGGACGTTGCGTAGGGTGTTGTGGAGGTTGTGACGTTGATCAAACATCTCCTATAGCTACAGCGGGTGCAGCCATGTTTGGGTATCTTTTGTTCCTTGTCACGATGCTTATCATCCCTACGTATCCTTGCATGGGGCAGTTTTGTGTTACCTAGTTCACTTGTAAAGTCTTTGCCTGCATCATGGGTAGGCAGGGGTTCTTTGAGGACCTCCATCTATTGGTTTCTCAATGCTATAGGACTATCTACCATGAGCGTTTTGTTGTCTATCAAGTCCTGCACTAAGTTTTTGAATTCCAACAAGTGGAGATTTTGTGTCCTTTCTTTTGGTGAAATCTACAATATAAGTCTTCCCTATAGCCCTTGGGTTTTGGCATGTTGGGGTCTATGGGTCGACTTTCTAGCAAGTTTATCAGGTTTTCCGTGAACAAGCGGTCAAACAAGGAGTCTCTAGACTCTGTGAATTGTGTGAATTGTTGCCTAGGGTGACGCTGCTGATTTTGCTCTTGTTTATGATTTTCCTTTTCATAGTTATCAAGAGGAACCGCCTGATAATTGGCATTTGGGGGTTGTGTCATTTGTGCAGGCTTTGGTATAGTTATGGCAACTTGATTGACCGCAACGGGTTTCGGTTGCGTAGGCCCAATTTTAGCATTTTTGGGTTACTCTTTCTCGTGCGGCTTGGCAATCTCGCCATCTTGTATTTTGATCTCCTCAATTATCCTGGCTTGCGCTAGGGCTTTTTTGATAATGGCATATTGCTGCAACTACAATAGTATGGAGATCAACCTTAAGCAACTCTTTGAAAACATTTGAGCCATGTCGGCCATGGGAGGGAGGTAAGGTAGCTTTGAAAGCAATGTTCTCCACCGATTCCCATAAGCAGCCATGGTCTCATCATCATACTGCTTAAGGCCAACTAGGTCACTTAAGGATACCTTCTTCTTGGTGTTGAAGGCAAAATGTTCAAGGAACACATCCACTAGCTGGTCTAGATTATTGATGCTATGCTTCGTCAACTGGGTAAACCAATCTGAGTCAGGGCCTGTGAACATGGTTATAAAAGTTCTCAAAAGCAATGCATCATTGTCCTGAATGCCAAAGCATTGACTTAGGAACCTTGTTACGTGCTCTTGGACATCCTCATCCCCTTTTAAAATTGCCAATTGAGGCACTTTGAAGTGGTCAGGGTATGAGGGTGCTGGAACTGAAGGATGCACAGGGTGACTGCGGAGCTGGCATAAGGTGGGCTTTTGGGGCCTCGAAGTCTTAGTCTCCACGGACTTTAAGCACTCTAACAGTGCTTTGTATGCATCAGAGGATTTTATTTCCTCTTATTTGGTTTGTTCCTATTGTGAATTACAAGGAACTTGAGGCCTATGGAGGGGTAGTCGTATAGCACCTCCCTGCCTTGGTAGGGCGTTTCAGCTCGCTCTTCTTCTCTCTCAAATTCCTCATAGGACTCTCAAGGAGTTTCTATGCATGACCTATAAACATGGATGGGTGCCTAAGGAAGGTGCCCATCATTGGTTCTATGAGTGGCCTCCCGCTCAGGTCTAGGAGGTCTTGGAGGCAATGCTTATAAGGTCATGGAGACCTGTCTCATACTAATGGGTTGTGCCTCTCATAAATTTGTGTCCTATGCATGCAAGGGGTTGGAATCCTCTAATGCATAGTGTTCTGGAATAACTCATCTGTCTGGAACTGAATGCACTCTTTGTTAAGATGATACAGTTGTTCTAACTATTGTTGATCTTGCCTAAGTTGCGTGATTTGTGCTTAGCAGGCGGTGTGTTTGGAAAATGCCAAGTCGATTTGTTTCGTCGTCCTAGGTCTAGGATGCCTAGATGCCTCCCCTATATATCTATCTCAGTCATGGTGATCCGAGATATCTATGGGTTGCTTTTCTTTTTCGAGGTTAGCAGCATTCACCCGAGGCTCTGGCCTCAATAGGTGATCTTGATAATCAGCAGGTGTAGAGGCGCATTGCCCCCACGCAGTGTATTGCTCTTGAGGAATAGACTAGTTTTCCTCATGCTCCCTTTCGTACATGTGAAAGGTATGGGTAGAGTTGGCTCACCCTATTTGAAGATCCTTGCACTCTAGATTTATCCTATTAGTTCTAACAGTAATGAGGGGTGGAGGGGGAATGATATAATCATGTGGGCCCTCCTTATGAACCCTATGCTACTATAGTGCTTCATCACGCAGTGGCCACTCATAATGAGTGTCTAAGGGGGCCTTTCCATGTGTGTACTCCTCTTGAGAGGGTCTATGTTGAGCAGGAGTGCCCCTCAAAGGGGTGCCTTTATAGTCCTATTCTATAGTGGTATAGTGTGGACTATGTTGTGGGTCAGGCTGCCAAGGTGGTATAACCAAGTCCTTGGGGCTATAACAAAGGCGACTTGTGCCTCCTTGCATACTTTTTGTAGCTTCTGCCCATGATTGGGCTTGGCTACGAGTATACACCATGGTGGTGGTTTTTCTAAAAAGATATTTATATTTTTATCTCCTTTACAATTTTTATGCTATGCCAAACAAAAGGCGACCACATAAACAAAGAAATGATTATCTTGTTTACATATTAAATGTGTGTCCTAGATCTGGTTCAGTGTGTTTTATTTTTGTTATGTAAATATTGTAAATAAAACTTTGTTATACATGCATAATGAGGGCTCTTGTATCTTCAAAATGGTTACCCCATCAATATACCATCGCCAGGCCGTTATACCGAACCTCTCAATATACCCACCCTTACGTGAGGGAAACTATTGGTATGCGAGAGCAGAACAGTAAGTGGAATATAGGTGGTACGAAAGGGGGATCGCTCTATTTTTGACACCTACCTTAGAAGACTTATCCTCATGCACGAGGAATCACCCTCGCTACACTTGGTCAGCTTTCATCAGGATTTACGTCTAGCAATAGTCGCGATCAGGGTATATGTATGCAAAATCCAAGCCAAGGTGGTGATGAAACCCACCATTGGTCTTGATCAAGTGTTGGGGTATTAAGACCAACTCCTTGATGTTAATTTTATTAGGTGGTGTGTGTGGTTCCTTTTAATTGTGTAAAGAAAGAAAACATACAGCAAAAGATGATTTTCACTAATGCAATTCTTTAAAGTACATTTTATATTTCAGAGACAATTAGTAGCATAAAGGAAATCACAAAACCTAACTAGAACTGAAACCTATAATGAGGACTTGCCATTTTTGCAAGTATCATGCAAGCAAACTAGATAAAAATACATTCATAATCAAGTTCCTTCCATTTAATTTACTCCATGTTTTTATTTTTATTTTTATTTTTTTCTTTATTTCAAGAAAGGAAAACAAACTACTTAACCTTTCTATGCAAGTGTCTGAAAATAAAGCAAAGTAAACAGAAAATTACAGAAACAGAAAGTAGAAAAACACAGAGGATGTTCAGAAGGCCTACCTCTTCTTTGTCTAAACTAGATGCCTCTGAGTTTCTACTCAGAAAATGCATAGATCTTTAATCATCCTGAGGTGGGATGAATAGCAGGTCTGCATTCGTCACAGGGTGGGACGAATATGTATTCGTCTCGGGGTGGCACGAGTAGCAGTCCAGTGCCTGAATGAGTAACACCTGCAAAGAAAAACCATAAAATTTGGATCTAAAACATGATCCTAACAACAGGGGACAGGGTCCCATCGTGATTGCCACTGAAAGCAAGTAGAAAAATGGCATACCGATATAATGCAAACAAAAATAGATATAGATGCTAAGTCCTATGAATACAATGAGCAATGCATGAAGGAAATGACGCAGAAATGAGATGTGAGCAAACAAAGTGGGGCCTCCTTTATTGATAGTGCTTTTAATCTAATTACAATACATCCCCCCCTCTAGGGCTCATAATATTTGATACAATTTCTTACATTAATGGATGCCCGAAAGAAGCCTAAAAATAGCATTTTGAGATGACTTGAAAGGTCATATTTGTCAGATTCTACCCAGGTTATCTGGTATCTGAAGGCACTCCCTATAGGTTAGTAGAAGCATAAAATGACAGAAACTAGGTCAAATCATGTCAGAAAGCAATAAAATTTGGACAACAACATAAGTACATTAGATATAAAAGAATGCAAAAATAATAGTAACAAAACCATGCACAAATTTCTAATCGCTCCGGGGTGGGGCAATTAGGACTGCAGCATTTTGGGGAGCACCTGCGGGTGGGATGCCCATCGTTTAAGGCCTATTTTTGACACCAATCCAAGTGGTATGGGTCCAAAACTTCCTATGGGGTTGTGTCAACAAGTTTGGGGTGGGATTGTGGCTAATTTCTTGGGTTTTTGGATTTGGATTGCGTTCCTAGTGTTCACCCGATAACCTCTCTTCCATAAGAGAGAGATTAGGGATGTAGGAAGCACAAAGAGGAATGGGGGTATAGTTTGGCAGCACTTCGTTGCTCCAAATGCTCCATCTTTCTCCTCTATTGGGGTGAGGAGGCTCACCTTTTTATATACCTAAGGGTATCCTTTGAATGCACATGCGATGGTGCCACTTGGCTCATTATGCCTTTTTGGGGGAGAGAAGATTCCTCCTTGATTAGGACCTCCTTGATTGAAGCCTCTCTGATTTGAAACCTTCCCTCACAATCCCATGCCTTGAATGCGGAGTTAGGTGGCAAATTTGGGCTGCCATTTGTCAAGGTTTGAATTTTTTTCAATCAAACCTGCTAATCGTCCCACCCTGGAGCGATTGCTGCTAATCATCTTGGGGTGGGACGAATAGGATTCTAATCGTCCCATGGTGGGACGAATAGGGAGCAAAGAGCTTAAAAGGTGCAAAAATGACCTCTGACCTTCAAAAAATAATTTGGGAGTGGTTAGGACCATTGTTTAACCTCTGGAGGCTGCCCTAGGGGGTATGTATGCCAATTCGGTCAGTGCTTGTAGTCACATAATCAGTTTGGTGTTGTTTTGGTGTTTGCCCGTCGAGGGCCTCTCCAAAGCGAGCGCTCCAATGTCCCATCTATTCTTATACAAATCACCTTAAACTCATGAGTTAGGCATTATATGTAATTCTCAGACTACCCAAATGCTTGAAATTTGCATATCCTACCCATATTCTCCTATATGTAATAGGGACTCCTTGCGAGCTAGTTAATGAATAAAGTAATAAAATGATCATCAAATCATGTCAGAATGAGTTCAAACTTTAATAGAGGCATTAGGATATCATCTGGGACATATTGCAAAAATAACAGTAAGGAAATCATTCACATATTTCTAATCACTCTGGGGTGGGACGCTGGGGACTATCGCAAAACCTGCAAAAAGTGACCTTTTCAAATGTCCCATCCAGAGGCCTTCAAAACTCCTACAAACTTGTGGTTAGACTAAAAAAAACATTTTGAGATGACTTAGAAGGTCAGATTTGGTAGATTCTTCCAAGGTTATCCTGTATCTGAAGCTGCTCCCTGTAGGTTAGTAGACCCATAAAATGACAAAAACCAGGTCAAATCATGTCAGAAAGCAATGAAAATTGGACAACAGCATAAGTACATTAGATATAAAATAATGCAAAAATAATAGTAGCAAAACCATGAACAAATTTCTAATCACTCCGAGGTAGGGCGATTAGGACTACAGCAGTTTGGGGGGTGCTTGGGGGTGGGATGCCCATCGTTTAAGGCCTATTTTTGACACCAATCCAAGTGGGATGGGTCCAAAACTTCCTAGGGGGTTGTGTCAATGAGTTTGGGGTGGGATTGTGGCTGATTGCTTGGGTTTTTGGATCTGGATTGCATTCCTAGTGTTCACCTAATAACCTCTCTTCCAAAAGAGAGATATTAGGGATGTATGAAGCACAAAGAGGAATGGAGGTATAGTTTAGTAGCACTTCATTACTCCAAAAGCTCCAACTCTCCCATCTCTTGGGGTGAGGAGGCTCACCTTTTTATAAACCTAAGGGTCTCCTTTTAATGCACATGTGAGGGTACCACTTGGCTCATTATGCATTTTTGGGGGAGATAAGATTCCTCCCTGATTAGGGCCTCCTTGATTGAATCCTCTCTGATTTGAAACCTTCCCTCGCAATCCCATGCCTTGAAGACGGAGTTAGGTGGCAGATTTGGGCTGCCATTTGTCAAGGTTTGACTTTTTTCTAGTTAAACCTACTAATTGTCCCACCCTAGATCGATTGTTGCTAATTGTCTTGGGGTGGGACGGATAGGATTCTAATCGTCCCAGGGTGTGACGAATAGGGAGCAAAGTGCTTAAAAGGTGCAAAACTGACCTCTGACCTTCCAAAACTGATTTGGGAGTGGTTAGGACCACTGTTTAACCTCTGGAGGCTACCCTAGGGGGTATGTATGCCAATTCGGTCATTGCTTGTAGTCACATAATCATATTGGTGTTGTTTTGGTGTCTACATGCATATTCATTTCACAAAATATTGACTAACATCTCCTTATTTATTTATATCGCACTTCATGCTATCTTGCAAAACATAAAGAAACTAAACTAAAGGCATTAAAATAAAATTCTAACTAATTTTTTTTTTCATTTGTTCTACCATGACCAGAACATATCTTGGTTCCTTTTTTTATCATCTGCATTAGAGAACAGAATGTCAACTACAACAATGTGAGCTGGTGATTTTAAAATTAGGTGGCCAATCTAGAGAACTGTCACTGATCCATCCTAGAAAATTTGTTGAATGTGTTGTGTACTAAAATGTATTTTCTTTTCCATAGAATGAAATGCTACCATAAAAACTATAATATTGGCATTATGCATTAAGAAGTGGAGGTCATGCAATCCAGGTAACTATGCAACCTGGTGTGCAAAAATTACGTTCCATGTACCACTATGAAAGGATTTATGATAGCCAATAGCTCTAAACTTTTGAAACACCTAACTCTTCATCAACAACACATAAAAATATTTTAATCCAGCTTTTGACATTTCTAAGAGTTCTAACTCTTTAGATGTGTCACAGGGATTAATATTTGTGCATTATTATTTTCTCGTGTGCTCCTGAAAACTTCACCCTTTTCAATTGTTTTATACCACCCTGATACATTTACATCTGAATCAAAATGATCTCCCACTCTAAATTATTTCCTTCGTAGGTAAAATTAGAGCAGCACTGTGATCCTCTAATTTATTTCTTGGAGTGAGGATAAAAACAAATTTTTCCATCCACGGTAGGTGTTAGGTGTTCAGGTGTGACGTTTCCATGAGAGATGTCATTGAGATTTATGTGTTGTTATTTCTTGCCACTATGAGCTTCGTTCATATGATTTATCGTGCTCAGGAACCATGTGGCCTTCTTACAGATACTTAAAATCTGATCACTTTTAGGCTCCTCCTCTACTTTATTTAGCTACCAGTTGGATATTTCTCATTCCCATTTTGGACCAAGATGGTCCTCAGGAAAGAGGATACTATCTTCCAACAAGTGGTAAAAAAAAACTTTTTTTTTTAATTGCTCTTAATCTTGGAGCCTTTTCAGCAGAATATTTATTTTCTTTCTTTATTTTTTATGAACACTGTAAACAGTGTTCATTATGTTGTCGATGGCAATTATGAAGGTGGGGTCCCCCCCATACCTACATCTAAAATAGTCTTCTAAAAATTGTCTCCTTGATCAAATTGTTTAATACGTTGTAGTATGAGAAGAGTATTTTCCTTCATGGTCTCACAACCAAACTCTTTCAACGTAATGGTAAAATGTGCAGACTAACAAATGACTATCTATGGGCTAACAACCTGAAGAAAATATGGTATAGCAGTTTGTTAAAAACACATGTTAGTTTTTTATTGACCAGGTCGCCTTAAGCGCAAGTGAAGAGCATACTCTATAACAAGATGTGATTTTTAAAATTATGATCTATCATTTTTCCTGCATCATTAAAATATTTTGCCAATATGTTGCAAAGCGTCAAGCCTGTAAAAATTTTTAATTGTTAAAACCAAGCTTCTAGAGGCATAATTTCCCAATAGTTTCTATATAAAACACATCCCTAAATCTATATCAGACCTGGGTTGTGTTATTTCTATGATCTCTTGAAACCATTCAGAATATGATGGAAATCCTTCATTGCCTGATTTTCTAATTTTTCAACAACACATTTTATTTTACTTCTACACTTAATATGGTACATCAGGTTCATTCTCGTATTTACTTAAGAAGCTGGTAAATTTAAATTGTTGCCTATGGGATTTGGCATTGTTTGTGCCAGCAATTGTTTTGGCCTTGTAAAAAAGCCCTTTGTGGACTCATGCTTCTCGGGTAGAATATCTACAAGTGATTTTAAATGGTATATTTATCTGACCTATAAATCATAAAACTACAATTTTGACACTCCTCGGCAATGGCACCAAAATGGTGAGCATAAATTATGTCTCAAAAAACAATCATTTCTCTTCCATAAATTATCAATATGGTAATTTCATAAACTTACAAGCGTCATGCATAGTATATGCCTACAGTATGGGGGAATGAATCTATATGTACCTTATTTAGTTTGGTGGGGTATGTTTGTGCATTTGGATTTCAGCCTTACCAAATAAAATTGTGTGGAAAATTAAATAAATAAATTACGAACTAAAATTAAAGTGCTAGAAATAAAAGTGCAAAAATAAATTGCAGGAAAATAAACACACAAAACTAAATTAAAAGAAATCAGAAAATAAAATAATAAATACAGAAATAAAATAGGGGAGGACTACTACAGGGAGTGGGCCCAAGCTCCCACAAATAGTCCACCCAACTAATTACGTAGAGCTTGCTTTAAGTAAGTAAGAGGAATTGCACTCTTAATAAACCATAGGATAAATGAAATGAAATAATGTTCTATATAAATTAATTCTCCTCTTCATTCATCTAGCCTATGTATTTATATAAAGCATAGCTAGATCTCATTACAATAACAAATCAATCTATTTTAATCACATAACGTGATTAGTTACAATTGGTTTCTACATAGATTTTATTTTGCTATTTTAAAGTATGTCCATTCACTAGAAGGATAAATATAAAAATCCTTAGGTGTATGTAACAAATAAATTTAAATTAATGCATCCTAAAAATAATGCTTTAAGAGCTTTACAAGGTCAACCGACCAATCGGTTGATAATAAGTGTTTTATTCTATTTTAATAATAATGCATAATTAAAATATTTCTCCTTTGTCTTCACGTGCAACAACCTCCTTAGCTCCTTGGTCAACCGTTCAAATTTGGCTTGGTCATATTAAGCATCTCCAATATATGGCAATAAATTATTGTTGGAACAAAATCTGCCTTCGGTTAATAGTGATGCACCTTAGACTTTGCCAACATTGAATAGATAGATCTTGCTTGAGATCATCTGTCTAGTCTCCAGAGAAGGTTGGTTCCTTTGAAGTTTTTTAGAGAAAAGGGGAAACAAGAGATAAGGGAAATATAGCCTAAGCTAGAACTTTTATATGGTGCAGGTTAGACAACATCAAAGATAGATTTACTTACTTCTATCCAAAGCATTTAAAAACACATTCCAAAGCAGAAATTATATAATTCCATATATGATTTCTGATGTTTTGTTTAGCATGCGTATATATTAGATTCTTATTCTAGCAATATGATTTATGTATTGTGAAAGTTCAGATACAAGAACAGACTCAATCTACAATTCAATATTGTGAGTAGAAATAAAGAACATTAATACATACACTTGCACGATATGAACTAGAAGCCAATGGGAGATGTGATTTTATTGCTTGTATTCGAAGTACGTACACACAGTATTGTAAACGTCCAAGAGTCGACCCTTTTTTTGGAGTCGCTCACCCCTATATATACCCTAAAAGAGTATCTTTTCCTAAGTACATCTTACTTATTTTACAAGCAATCATCTGCAGTTTCTAACAATACATAACGGATTTCTCGTAGATTGGATAGATTGGCAATCATCTAGCGGACCTGCTAGGTTATAATCAACATACCATTCTTCAGAAATCGGCACCTGATGTCAGTACTCGTCTCCAATTGCCAAAAATATACTTTATTCCTTTACAGCTTGCGTGTCGCGAAATCACGACATTCTTTCCTTGCTTTGCTTTTCTGTCACCTCCAGCCGTGAAAATGAGACATGTCACAAAATCGTGACCTTCTTTCCTTGCTTTGGTCTTCTACTGCTTCCATCCGTGTAAATGAGACATGTTGCAAAATCGTGGCATTCTTTCCTTGCTTGGCTCTTTTGCCGCTTCTAGTCACAAAAATGGGACATGTCACGAAATCGCGACATTTGTCTCTTCCTTTGCTCCTTTGTTGCCTCCCATCGCAAAAATGAGACATGTTGTGAAATCGCAACATTCTTTCTTTGCTTTGCTCTTCTACCGCTTCCAACTACGAAAATGAGACATGTCGCAAAATCGTGACATTCTTTCTTCCTTTGCTCCTTTGCTACCTCCCACCGTGAAAATGAGACATGTCGCGAAATCGTGACATTCTTTCCTCGCTTGGCTCTTCTGCCGCTTCCAGCCATGAAAATGAGACATGTTGCGATATCGCGACACTTTTTCCTTTTGGTTCTTTCTCTTTGCTTTGGACCGCGAAAAAGCAACATGTCGCGATATCGCTACACTTTTACCTCTTGGCTCTTTCTCTTGCTCTTTAGCCGTGAAAATGCAACATGTCACGATATCGCGACACTTTTTGCCCTTTGCTCTTTCTCCTCACTATGAACCGTGAAACTGAGACATGTCGTGATATCGCGACACTTTTTCTCTTTTGGCCGTGACAAAGCAACATGTCGCGATATCGCGACACTTTTTCTCTTTTGGCCGCGACAAAGCAACATGTCACGATATCACGACACTTTTGCCTCTTGCTCCCTTTTGCTGCTCTTAGCCGCAAAAATACAACATGTCGCGATATCGTGACACTTTTGCCTCTTGCTCCCTTTTGCTGCTCTTAGCCACGAAAATGAAACATGTTGCGATATCGTGACACTTTTCCCTCTTGGCCGCGACAAAGCAACATGTCACGATATCGCGACACTTTTTCCCTTTTGGCCACGACAAAGCAACATGTCGCGATATCGTGACACTTTTTCCCTTTTGCTTTTCTTTTTTCTTTGAACCACGAAAATGCAACATGTCATGATATCGCGACACTTTTTCCTCTTTGTGGTGTTTTGCATTTTATTTGATATTTAGCATATGGGCCACTTCGGTCCTCTTGGAAAATTAGGAAAAAGGAGCATCAGATGTTTTTCTGTAGTTAGTCAGTTTTTGACTAACATTCTTGGCGCCTTCCGGGGGATTTTTTGCTTGCAAAAATTTTGAACCAGGCCTTTATCCATTGTGTATCGGAGTCAACAACGCAGTTGCAAAAATAATATTTCAGATAAAGACAAAGAACACAGGAAAATGCACTTAGATCAAACGTGAACATTACCTCACCAAAACTCCCTTTATACCTTAGTATCTCTATTCAAAAAAAATGTTGACTTCTGATTGGCTGTGACTGAAAATATTTTTTTTGTGTTAAGGCCAAAAAAACGGTAATATTTACAAATATTGTCTGAATATGCTTATATTATACTGTACATATAATTCATTTTTTGCTTTTGCCTAAAAGGCTTAGCTCCTTTTTTACGCACTTCTCTGATCTAGTTCCCTTCCTCTTCATCCTACAAATCCCGGCTGGCTGAGCAATTCATTTCAAGAATTAAGAAATCTAGTACCTGTTCATCATTTTTAAAAACTTGTCGAAAAATATTTTTATCAGGTACTGAAGGCTTGTATATAAGTCTAACAGTTTTAGACTTCTGAATAACATTACTTACAGGACAAAAATTAGCTCCCACTGAAGCTAAAAAATTTGCGTGGGTATTCTGTTCTCTAGGGATAAACTTTATATTTAGGGCCTCAAAGGCCTCTAAGAGATCCCACACTTTGTTCCTGTAAGCCTTCAAATAATCCTGTTTACTTATACCTTTTTTGGTGACTTGATTCACAATAAGTTCTAAATATCCATAGATGAGTAACTGTTTGATTCTCAATTTCTCAGCCTTTCTTAACCCTAAGCACAGGGCCTCATATTCTATTGCATTGTTGGAGAAACTCCAAGTCAACCTGTAAGAGAAAACCTTTTCCTCTCCAGTGGGAGAAATCAAAACTATTCTGGCACCAGATCCATTCTTGCACCTAGCCCCATCAAAGAAAAGCTTCCGCAAATGATTCACAAAACCATCCTCTTCTAGGGAGGGTACCAATTTTCTTTTTGGTTTCTCAATAGAATAGTTTCCTATTTATGTTTCTATCATGGCATTAAAGTTCTATAGATAAAATGCATCCTCAGCTTGGAGCTCTTCTAATGTTTCTTCCGTCAGGTCTTCTTCTATTGTTTCTTCAGTCATCATATTTACACGATCAGTTTCACCAATCCTTTCTACATGAAACGTCGATGGTTTCTCATTAAAAATCTTGACCCTTCTACCTTTGAAAGGTATCTCCAAATGAGAATAATCTAAGGATAAGTATCCTCCTATCTTTGCTATGAACTCTCTGGATAGACACATACGAAAATAGGGCTCCAAGTCTATGATTACTACCTCTTGTATGACTGTCATCTGAGGCAAATTATGCATCCGTATGGGAATATCCTTTATCACTCCTACAGTTTTTATTGGAGTACCATCTAACTGTAGGACACCTGCGCTACTTCTAGTGTGCTCCATTCTCATAATACCACATACTGCTTTGGGTATCACAGTGGTAGCAGCACCTGAATCTATCATGTAGTTGTGGACAACCCATCCTTTCATTTGAAGGGATAAATAAAAGGAGGGGGGCTTGTTCTTACCAGTGGCAGATGTCAAGTTTGTTAGAACCATTTTCGAAGATGATGCAGTCCCACCTCCATTTTTCATTGTCCTTAGGGATTCTTGTAGGAGATTGATTTGACCTGGGATTTGAAAAGCATCATACATACTTGCCTTAGAAGGAGTCTTTTTCATTTCCTCCACTATACTGAATATAGGTGAATCAACTATCCTTTCTCTTTCTTTGGCAAAAGTTTCACATTTATTTTTGTATCCCTGGGTAGCTTCAGTTCTTTGCCTTTTTGTCAGTGAGGGGAAACTCAACCTTTCCCTAGCCTATTCTTGGGTTTCATTTTCCCCTTGAGGAAAAAATTATTTGTGTGTTTCTTGCCCTTGAATTTTGGATGGAAACTGATATTCTCTTTCTTGAGGGAGACTTCCTTTAGGATTTTCTTTGGGAACTTCCTTGGGAGCAGGGGAAACATCCAATGGATGAAGCTCTTTAGGGTCTACTTGCAGTGGTTTCTTACCTGATCTTGTCAAAACTGAAACCTATTCTACTGTAGGCATCATGAAGTTGTGGTCCTCCTCTCTAATTATACTTACACGGCTTTTCATTTTTTCTTTACTCTTTTCAACTGCTATACTTTGTACATAATGTTGGTGTATTATACATGAACTTTCCCCATGTGGATCGTTACATGTAGTACACCAAGAGTTAGAATCAGTGGGAGGCTCATCGGCCTCCACTGTCTCATTTGTATATACCATGCTCAGTCTTACATGTCCCCTATTGCTTGATTGTGTTGCATCTCCTATTACCTGAGTGAACCTAATGAGGAAATTTAGACCTAGGGGCTAATTTCTTTTTTAGACCTAGGATATTTTAATTAGGCTTAGTCATAAGAATAATCAACGTGAGTTGTTGATAAGCTCCGTTGAATAGTCTAAGTCTAGGTGTTTTACTTCTCATTATTGTAGGGCTTATGTTTTAGCCTTTCCTTGATTTTTGTACGTAAATCCTTGGAGCAGTTGATGATTTCCAGGATTATGATTTATGTTTTTGACTTATTTAAGTCCTATGTTTTCAAATAATAATTAGCTTCAATATTTCCATATCATTGGTATCAGAGCGGGTTAATTTTGGAGGTTTTGGGTTATTTCCGACCTCCATAGTGAACTCCACCACCTGTTCCAGTTGAAGCTCAAGGAAATTGCAAAATTTATGCTGCCATGCTTGCAAAAAAATTGCTGCTAATTTCTATTTTTGTTGACAAAATTTGCTGACAAATTTTGTTGATGATAAAAATTTTGTCGTCATTTTGCACAGACCCTTCTCCGTGACCTGCGATAAATTCCCGTTAGCTGGCTTTCACCACTGTCGTGTCAGGATTTTGCGTGTTTTGGGAACATGCAACGGTTTTTTGCGTATCCCGCCGTTGGCGTTCTGCGTTGTTCACAGACCCTTTCGAAGTGCTACCACGACAAACTTTGTGTTCCAACGCTAATTTAGTGAGGAGTTGTGACTCATGCCAAATGCAGTACAATTTTTCAATTCATTTTGGGAATGCAGCCACCATGATTTCCTCCTCCGATCTCCAGGCGTTCTTCCCGTGCCAAGTTTTTGTGTGTTTTGACGCAGTTGAAGAGCTGTAGTGATCCGGTGCCAACTGCACGTTTGCTGGCATTGCCAATTTATTTGGGAACACGCGATGTCAATTGGCGTCGTCGGAGGGATGTTCTGCCAGCCCTGATCTAGAGCCAATACTATTAGGGTTTCTGACAGATTTCCAATCCTAGTGGTGCTCGGATTGCTGATCTTGGAGGTGCTATCCGATTTAAGAGATCCCTACAACAACCTATATACAATTTTTGGAAAACACCCTTGTTTTTCTTGGCCCAAATAAACACTATGTACAACACCTTGAATTTCATGACGTCTGTGCAGGGAGAGGGTACGATTGCTCAATCCATTTTGTGCAGGATCTGGCGGCCGCTGTGAGAGACATAGAATCGACAGTTGAGTGATTGATATCCAAAACACTATTTCCTACATAGGGATTGCAGTCATCAACTACAATGCGACAACGATTTTTCTTCTTCTATGTAGGGCCAGGTCACCAACGACATCGTCGCTGTCTACATTCGGTAGTCATGCGGTTTGGCCGTCGCGTTGCCTTTCGTTTGGTTTCGATGGGATTAAATCCCACATTTATCGCATGCCCATCGGCTCATGATTTAAAATCGGCTATTCGCCTGTCTACATTCGGTGTGTGGCCTGTGCCATCCTCATGCGTTTCCCCTGCCCGCATGTTGATCAATTGAGTGCATCAGTGTTCGGTGGTCTTTCTGTTGACAATTTAGTGTGGTCAACCTTTGACCTTGATATCCTTGCATTAAATTAAAAAAAAAAAACAACAAAGATTTACTTTTTGTTTTTACCACTAAGTCAAATTTTGACTTTTTAAGCATTGTGCAGATTTTGCCCTTATATGTTAATAATTTGCACTTTTTGCAAATTCAATTGGGCACCTTATATTTTGCACATTTTTGTCACTTTATCTTTTTGTGACAATTTTTGCTGGCGCTCACTCGGGGTCAAATGGCTTCCGAATTAGCCGAAAAATTGGCTCAAGTAACCCAACTTGTCAGTGTTTTGGCTGATAAGGTTACTTCTACTGAAGTGCAACAACAATGTGAGGTTCCCCTTTACACTGGCTCACGAGATCTAGAGGTCCTCAACAACTGGATTTTGGACATGGACAGTTGGTTTGAGTATACCAAGATAGCAAAGGATCAGCAGGTTAACTTTGCTAAGTTGAAGCTTTCTAGCATTGCCAAGGTCCTTGTCACTGATCGACTATGGACCCAAAATCCCATTGACACGTGGGATGAATTGCAAAGAGTTTTGAAGAATAATTTTTATCCTTCAAACTATGCCACTAAGCTTGACATCAAGTGGCTTCGTCTTCGACAAACCTCCAATATGAGTGTTCATGACTATATTTTTCAATTTAACAAGTTGCGGATTTTGAATTCTGTCCAGGATAATGCAGCACAACTTGTTAACAAATTCAAAAGTGGCTTGCAGGAACCCATTTATAGGAAGATGAAATACAAGTTGATTGTTAACATTGACATGGCTTTCAATCAAGCCCTTCTTGCTAAGGAGGAAATGAGGGAGCAATCACGTGGGACTTGCTCTTCTACGTTAGGAGGAAATCAGAAGGCTTCTCCTCAACCTTCCAAGGGAGCTAAATCTTCTTCTTCTCCTTCTCCCTCTTCTTCATATTCCCCTTCTTCTTCTTCACACAAGTCTTCTTCTTCTAAATCACCTTTGATTTGTAATTATTGTAAAAATCCAGGACATACTCAAAAGAGGTGTTTTAAGTTGCAAAATGTGAAGAAACAATCCCTAGTTGTAAAGCCTTCCAATGAGGACTCACAAGAAAGTCCCATTGAGGCTACAAGGGAACGTAAGCCTTATAAGGAATTGGCAGGGTTAAACAAATTGACCCTTATGAATACTTCACAAGGTGATCGTGAGAATTTTTTTGTGACTACGGTCCATCTCAGTGACACCTTTATGGTTGATTGTATAATCGATAGCGGCTCGCAGAAAAATCTAATTGCAAGGTTCGTTGTTGACAAACTGAAGTTATCGATGAATCCCCATCCTCATCCTTATCCTTTGGGATGGAAGGATAATGGGATTACATCCGACATCACACACACTTGCACTGTGAATTTTGCTTTCAGTTTTTCTTTTGTGGACTCGGTTGTGTGCGATGTAACTCCAATGGATTGTTGTGGCTTGTTGCTTGGAAGACCCTATCAATACGATAGGAGGTCTATACATGATGGGTACAAAAATACATACACTTTGCACAAATACAATAAAACTTTCATAATCATAAGTACACAACAAACTCCACATAATTTGATGTTGAGTTTTAGACAAGCATGCAAAGCTATAAATCAAGCAAAGGAATTAGCACTCATCTTCATCAGACCAATTCAAGAAGAAAAGCAACCACCTAAGCACACTAATAACAGGAGTTCTTCAGTTCATTCAATACTTCAATCATTTTTTGATTTTTTTCAAGAACCCACACGTCTTCCTCCTAAAAGACAGATTAATCATAGTATTGAGATTGTTCCTGCATCTTCTCTTCCTAATTCTTCAATTTATAGACAATCAATTGTGCAAATGGAAGAAATTAAAAAGCAAATTCGAGCATTGTTGACAAAAGGGTTCATCATGTGCTTCTCCTATCTTGCTTGTGTTGAAGAAATATGGCACATGGAGATTATGCATTGATTTCAAGGCCCTCAATAAGATTACAATCAAGAATCGTTATCCACTTCCTCGCATTGATGATCTCTTGGACCAATTGCAAGGTGCAAAATTCTTCTCCAAGATTGATCTCAAAAGTGGGTATCATCGGTGAGAATTCAAGCAGAAGACACTTGGAAAACAACATTTAAGACCAAAATGGGGCTCTTTGAATGGCTTGTCATGCCCTTTGGCCTTACAAATGCTCCAGATACATTCATGCGATTGATGAATGAAGTATTCAGAGATTGTTTGGATCAATTTGTAATCATCTATTTGGATGAAATTCTTATATATTCTTCTACTTGGGAGAATCATTTGGAACACTTGGAAATGGTTCTTCAAACTCTTTGAAAGAACCAATTGTATGCAAATTTTCCTAAATGTTCCTTTGGGCAAACATTCATTGCCTATCTTGGGTTTGTAATTAGTGAAAAATGTGTGCAAGTAGATCCTTCCAAAGTTGAAGTTATCTTCTCTTGGCCAACTCCTACTTCAGTCACGGAGTTAAGGAGTTTCCTTGGACTTGCTAATTTCTATCGCAAGTTCATTGGAGGATATTCTTCTATTGCTGCACCTTTACACTATTTGACGAAGATCAAAGTTCAGTTTCAGTGGACAAAGGATCAACAAAAAGCCTTTGACACATTGAAACAGAAATTGAGTACTGCACCAGTTCTTGTTCTTCCTAATTTATCTCAACCATTTGAGATAGAAACTGATGCTTTGCAAGTTGCACTTGGAGCTGTGCTCATGCAGAATGGCCATCCAGTGGCCTATCATTCAAAGACATTTTCAGAGGCCAAGAAGAACTATTCTACATATGATAAGGAGTTCTATGCTTTGGTTCAAGCAATCAAGTATTGGAGGCATTATCTCTTGGGAAAAGAAACAATTGTTCATACAGATCACATGCCCCTTAATTTTCTTCAATCTCAAACAAAAATTGAGGAAGCTAGGCACATGAAATGGGCATCGTACTTGCAACAATTCCATTTGGTAATCAAGTACAAGAAAGGACGAAACAATGCAGTGGTTGATTGTTTGAGTCGTCCTCCTTCTACTCTTGTTTTGACAATTGTCACTACTTCTCATCTTGGCT
This sequence comes from Wollemia nobilis, assembly GCA_028583015.1. Classification (NCBI taxonomy): domain Eukaryota; kingdom Viridiplantae; phylum Streptophyta; class Pinopsida; order Araucariales; family Araucariaceae; genus Wollemia; species Wollemia nobilis. The sequence goes on along the minus strand of JAQPPZ010016244.1, from coordinate 6,420,820 downwards.
TCCAAACTTGGCCTACATAGTATCCTATGGATCCAAATTTTGGCAAAGTTTTCCACCAACTTTCCAATCCTTCTTCTTCAAATTTGAGAGCTCTTCAGGACTTTCATATTCAATATGGAATGTTGTACAAATTGGACAAACTTTGTGTTCCTCATGGGAATAGGGAGTCTCTTCTGAAGGAGGCTCATTCCACACTCTATGGGGGACATTTTGGTAGGCAAAAAACTCTTCATCATCTTTAGCGGTTTTTCTTTTGGCCACACATGCAAAGAGATGTTCTTCGCTTCTTGTGACAATGTGCAGTCTGTAGTCACTCCAAATCAGCCAATAGGACATTGGGAATGAGCATGCCTTTGCCCATTCCTTCTCGTCCGTGGGAAAACATTTCCATGGATCTCTTGAGCGGTTTTCCAATGACAGTACGCAAGCATGATTGTGTCTTTGTTGTGGTGGACAGATTCAGAAAAATGGCCAAATTCATTCCTTGTCGTAAGACAAGTACTGCACAAGATCTTGCCCAACTCTTCTTTGAGGTGGTATGGCATTCTTTTGGTCTTCCTACTAGCATTGTCTCTGATCGTGACTCACGCTTTGTGGGTCACTTTTGGCGATCACTTTGGAAGATTTTGGGAGTATCTCTTAACTTCTCTATTGCTTATCATCCTCAATCCGATGGGTAGATAGAGGTAGTTAATCGTACTCTAGTATAGAGTTTGAGGATTTACCATCATTCCACTCTAGCCAAGTGGGACTTAAGCCTCACTCACATTGAGCATGCCTACAATAGGTCTGTCCATAGTTCTACCGAGCACTCTCCATTTGAAGTGTGTTTTGGTTTTCAGCCACTTGCTCCTTATGAGTTACCTTTGTCTTTGCCTTCTTTAGCCACAATGCACATTCAAAAGGAACAAGACAAGGCCAACTCTTTTGTATAGCATTTGTAGAGTCTTCAAGCCAAAGTGGTTCAAATTCTTTAAAAGACTCAACAAAAGCAAAAACAACAGATGGACAAGCACCGCACACCTCATTCCTTTCAAGTTGGTGACAAAGTATGGTTTCATCTTGACAAACGCCGATTTGCAGATAAGGCACATAGCAAAATCAATCCTCTTCATTATGGGCCTTATACTATTCTTCAGCAAATCTCTGAGAATGCCTTTCGCTTGGACCTTCCAGCTCATCTTGGCATTCACGATGTCGTCAATGTTGATCTTCTCAAACCATACTATGATTCCACACTGGAAATAGTTCCAGCCATCATACATCCAGTTGATGTGGTTCCTGATGCTCAGCTTCCGCTTGACGTCGATATAGTCTTTGATACGAAGACCCAACAAACATGCCAAGGTGCTTCTACTTCATATCTTGTGGCCCGACGAGGCCAATTTCCACATCAGGCTCGCTGGATTTCTACTCACATTCTGTCCCGGGATTTTCCCTCTTTGTTAAAAGCATTGGAGTCCAATGCTTCTTTTGTTGGGATGAATGATGAGGAAATTTAGACCTAGGGGCTAATTTCTTTTTAGACCTAGGATATTTTAATTAGGCTTAGTCATAAGAATAATCAACGTGAGTTGTTGATAAGCTCCGTTGAATAGTCTAAGTCTAGGTGTTTTACTTCTCATTATTGTAGGGCTTATGTTTTAGCCTTTCCTTGATTTTTGTACATAAATCCTTGGAGCAGTTGATGATTTCTAGGATTACGGTTTACATTTTGGACTTATTTAAGTCCTATGTTTTCAAATAATAATTAGCTTCAATATTTCCATATCAGAACCTTCTTGGTGGAAAACTCCTTTTAGCCTCTCTCTTTTTCATGGATGCCATTTCATTTGACAATGCCTTCATTGTATTAATTATGGTTGTGTATTGATCACTGGGGGAAGATGATGCAAGGGGTGTGGCTGGTAATGCACGGAATGCAGGAGGTGTAGATATAGCTGGGAGGGCCTGCGTTGATGGGAGTACAAGCAGTTTAGAGATTGACGCTTGGGAAAACTCTGGTAAAATTGGCAATAGAGTTTTTGATGGATATCTTTTTGTAGCGATGAGATCATTTTCGCCCTTTGCTGTCTCTACATAGATCCCACGAAAAGTGGTTACACAGGATTGCCTTATTATCATACTGAGCTCTGAATCAAAAGCCCTTAGATAATAGCATATAGCTTTTTCTTTCATGGGCTTTAGGCCTTGTGGTACTCTATCACGAGTTCTGGTAAACTTGATGTTGAAATCTTGGATTTCTTCTTGTGGACGCCTCTCAATGACAGTGAATTGATTCAACAATGTAAAAGGATCCGCATGTATATTGAATTCATCGACCAGATAGCCGACTAGTACTGCCCAAGAAGTAATGGATCCAACGGGAAGCACTCTGTACCAATAGAGCATCTTTCCTTTCAAAGATATAATCAACAATATGACCATTACATCTTCCTGAGTGATGTTATAAATAGATGTTAGTGCTGAAACATCTAAACAGTGCTCATCTGCTATTTTTCTTGTTCCATCAAAGGTCGGTAAGGCTTTTAATGCAGCTTGTGGAATTTGGTGGTGTTCCCAAGTTCAAAGGGCCAGTTTGATTCCATACAAGATGCGTTGGGGCAAGGGCGGCTGCCATGATTGCTAAAGGAGTTACAACTACTATGGGATTAAGAAATCCAGATGCTCGTACAGCGGGTGGTAAAGAGGTGCTAATGGTGTCGGGCGAATTTGATCGTGTGGCTAGCACAGGGTGTGATTTTAGGCTTTCGAGATGTAGTTCAAAAAACTCAATAGGTTCTTCAGAGTTTCTAGCTCAGGATCTGGTTATCATATGGCTATATAACCAAAAGGCTTTCTAGACAAGGTCTTTCTTTTATGATCTAAATGCAACAGAGTCGCCAGGTGATTTTTCTTGAGATTTTGCAAACAAAAGGCTCTGAAGGTAAAACACCAAAACTTATACAATACTGTGGGATTGTTGGTCCCACCGAACATGCCAAAAAATTTTGGAACAAAATCTGCCTTCGGTTAATAGTGATGCGCCTTAGACTTTTCCAACATTGAATAGACATATCTTGCTTGAGATCATCTATCTAGTCTCCAGAGAAGGCTGGTTCCTTTGAAGTTTTTTAGAGAAAAGGGGAAACAAAAAATAAGGGAAATATAGCCTAAGCTAGAAATTTTATATGGTGCAGGTTAGACAACATCAAAGATAGATTTACTTACTTCTATCCAAAGCATTTAAAAACACATTCCAAAGCAGAAATTATATAATTCCAAATATGATTTTTGATGTTTTGTTTAGCATGCGTATATATTAGATTCTTATTCCAACAATATGATTTATGTATTGCAAAATTTCAGATACAAGAACAGACTCAATCTACAATTCAATATTGTGAGCAAAAATAAAGAACATTAATACATACACTTACACGATATGAACCAGAAGCCAATGGGAGATGTGATTTTATTGCTTGTATTCGAAATACGTACACATAGTCTTGTAAACGTCCAAGAGTCGACCCTTTTTTTGGAGTCGCTCACCCCTATATATACCCTAAAAGAGTATCTTTTCCTAAGTACATCTTACTTATTTTACAAGCAATCATCTACAGTTTCTAACAATACACAACGAATTTCTCGCAGATTGGATAGATTGGCAATCATCCAATGGACCTGCCAGGTTATAATCAATAGACCATTCTTCAGAAATCGAAACCTGATGTCAGTACTCGTATCCAGTTGCCAAAAATATACTTTATTCCTTTATAGCTGGCGTGTCACGAAATCATGACATTCTTTCCTTGCTTTGCTTTTTTGCCGCCTCCAACTGCAAAAATGAGACATGTCACGAAATCGTGACCTTCTTTCCTTGCTTTGGTCTTCTACTGCTTCCAGCCATGAAAATGAGACATGTCACAAAATCACGACATTCTTTCCTTGCTTGGCTCTTCTGTCGCTTCCAGCCACGAAAATGGGACATGTCACAAAATCGTGACATTTGTCTCTTCCTTTGCTCCTTTGTTGCCTCCCACTGTGAAAATGAGACATGTCATGAAATCATGACATTCTTTCCTTGCTTTTCTCTTCTGCCACTTCTAGCCGCGAAAATGAGACATGTCACGAAATCACGACATTCTTTCTTCCTTTGCTCCTTTGCTGCCTCCCGCCGCAAAAATGAGACATGTCGCGAAATCATGACATTCTTTCCTCGCTTGGCTCTTCTGCCACTTCCAGCCACAAAAATGAGACATGTTGCGATATCGTGACACTTTTTCCTTTTGGCTCTTTCTCTTTTCTTTGGACCACAAAAAAGCAACATGTCACGATATTGTGACACTTTTCCCTCTTGGCTCTTTCTCTTGCTCTTTAGCAATGAAAATGCAACATGTCGCGATATCGTGACACTTTTTGCCCTTTGCTCTTTCTCCTCACTATGAACCGTGAAACTAAGACATGTCGCGATATTGCGACACTTTTTCTCTTTTGGTCATGACAAAGCAACATGTCGCGATATCGCGACACTTTTTCTCTTTTGGCCGCGACAAAGCAACATGTCACGATATCGTGACACTTTTGCCTCTTGTTCCCTTTTGCTGCTCTTAGCCACGAAAATACAACATGTCGCAATATCGTGACACTTTTGCCTTTTGCTCCCTTTTGTTGCTCTTAGCCACGAAAATGAAACATGTCACGATATCGCGACACTTTTCCCTCTTGGCCGCGACAAAGCAACATGTCGCGATATCGCAACACTTTTTCCCTTTTGGCTATGACAAAGCAACATGTCGCGATATCGCGACACTTTTTCCTTTTTGCTTTTCTTTTTGCTTTGAACCGCGAAAATGCAACATGTCACGATATCGCGACACTTTTTCCTCATTGCGGTGTTTTGCATTTTCTTTGACATTTAGCATATGGGCCACTTTGGTCCTCTTGGAAAATATGCAAAAAGGAGCATCAGATGTTTTTCTGTAGTTAGTCACTTTTTGACTAATAGGTATCTACTTCCTCATCACGGTGCCTACTTGTTGATTGGATCAGAGTAAGGCACCAAATTAAGGTACCAAAGTAAGGTGCTGGAGTAAGGTGCTAGAGTAAGGCGTTGGAGTAAGGCACCAGATCAAGGTGCTAGAGTAAGGCACCGGAGTAAGGCACCTACTTGGTGCCACTTGAGTAAGGCATTGCTTGAGTAAGGTACCTTCTTGAGTAAGGCACCGCTTGAGTAAGGCTCCTTCTTGCACACTGCTAGGTCCAAGTGGGGTGTAGACTGGAAAACACCAGATTAGTAGTAAACCATGCACTTATACATAATTTCCACTAAAAACACTTGTCAAGCATAATACTGGATTTTCTATCAATTATATGCATAAGTTAAATAAAAATACATTTCTAATGCTAATTAAACCAATAACGATGCCCCTTAAGAATGTATATAAAATAAGCATTTTTGGTGCTCATCAATATACACTATCTTTTAGCCTTGGTATTCGTGATAGACATCACTCCAAATAGAATCAATGAGTTAATATTAATCACTTTTATTATTGATAGGATTTATAAATATTAATTCAGACAATCGAGTAGAATGTTTATGTGTTAGACCTTGAATGATAGAATGGATTCATGTTAATTTTACCTTTGTTTAAAGAAAAATAGTTGGAGTAGAAAATATTTATGTTAATTTTATATTTGTTTAAAGAAAAATAGTTGAAGTCGAATATATTTAATGTAGCATATTAAAAATTTAGACCTCGATTGATAGAATGGGTTCATGTTAATTTACCTTTGTTTAAAGAAAAATAGTTGAAATAGAATATATTTTAATTTTATGTTTATTTAAAGAAAAGTAGTTGAAGTAGGATATAGTTATGTATGTTTTATACTTGTTTAAATAAAAATAGTGGAAGAAGAATATATTTAATGTAGCTTATTTATATGTTAACATAATAATACTTAGATCTTGAATGATAGAATGGATTCATAATAATTTATCTTTGTTTAAATAAAAATAGTTTAAATAGAATATATTTAATGAAAATATTTATAACTTTATAAAATTTAATAATATGAAATATGGTAAAATACTTTTTCATAAGTTTTGAAAACTATGTTTTGATATTTTATAACCTATCTCTTCAAACTTGGAAAAAAACCATATACCAAAACTAAAACACAGAAACAACATCTAAGTTTTAATTTTCAATACCATCGAGGAGGATGACACACTATTAAAACTTATTTTATTTTCAATACCGCCGAGAGGATGGCACATTATTAAAACTTATTGGATTTTCAATACCATCGAGGAGGATGGCATATTATTGGATTTTCAATACCATCAATTAGGATGGCATTATATTAAAATTTATCGAGATGTCAACCACCCAACTCCAACAAATCATAGAAGACGATTGTTGTGAATTCGAGGATAATTGTTCTCATGTAGGGATTACATGAGGTCAGAGGACCTTCTGCTATAAAGAGTAACGAATGGTGTTATGGGAAGTCATTCTAATTTATCATACGAGGTAGAACGTGAGGGTTCTCAAGATTCATAAATCGGTTGTGGAATAGCCAACAATAACTCAAGACTAGGGAGATGGTCCTTGGGATTGGAAGGTCTAGTGATAGATGGTATGGGCAACATTATCATCAATTGAGATATGGTCTAAGAAATCTGGCCCCAAAATCCAGAGTATTTGTGGGCCCTAGTTGTGTTCCAAAAGGTGATCTACAATCAGGCACCAGGCATAACTACGCTAAATCTAGCATGGGTATAAATGCTTAATTATAAACATAGACAAGGATAAGGTCAATGGATCACTAGGACAAATAAAATATCAGTGGACCAATGTCTTCCATGCTACGATATGGGAAAAATATGCATCCACCGTTTTAGGTGTTATGGGTCTTGAAAGGATAACCCCTTGCCGAGAATCCAAAACTTGAGAATGAGAAGGGGGTCTCAATAAAATGGTAGCACTATTATGGGATTTGGCCAATCTTGAGCACTCGTGATTCCGTCTACAACTGTATTTTATCTCAGAGTGTGGAATTTTATGCTTATGTACTAATACAAAGTTGGGTGTGAATTTTCCAGATGGTGACAACTATTTTTAAAATTTTGAATTTGTGTTTTTAACAACCAGTGAGTAGACTAGGGTTGTTACATCATTTTTCCTTAAATAACTGTATTTCTTATACTTTGAGTGCCCTCATGTATACAAAATATTACTAGGACCTGGTGTTTCACAATTTATTATGTTGCTCTCTCGAACTAAAAATATTACTAGAATAAAAAGTATCACCTTAGAGCCAAGGTTTTCTTCAATTGCACAGGGATTTAGCTTCCATCCTATGCAATAAAAAAGGGTTAATTACAAAATTTTGATACGATATGCCCTTAGAAGTAGTTAAGAAGAATCAACACTACCATGCTGAGAGGTGGAGGTAGATAAAAATAGGATATTGGAAGTACACAAATTAAGGAAATCACCAACAACATGGTACTTCTATAACTATACTCCATCTGGGTGATACTTCTATAACTATATTCCATCGGGGCATGAAAAATTTTAAGAGGTGATCTTTTATCTAGTTTACGCCTCTTATTTCTTCTATTACTAGTGAACCAGGGATTTTTTAAATACCCACATATTTTTTTACAACTCACTACTAGCGCACTTTGATCCATGTTTGTTATTTAAAATTTTACTTCAATCTTAGAATGGGTGCCTTATCATATAAAGGATGAGTTGGGAGGGGTTTATTTTGTTAGCTGAAAATGGTTGAGTTAGATTTCGTTCATATAAGAATGATTTAGTCTTAGGAGAAATAAGGAGGTAAATGATTTTGGATTTTTGCCTAAGTTAAAAAGGAATTGTTGTGGGTTTTATAAAGTGTTTGCTGAAAATTTAAGTGGTTGGTAAAAATTCTTTTACCTTAGAAAAGGAAAGATTAGTTGTTGCATTATTTTTCAAAATAATTATCTTTAAAAAATGCAATGTTAAAGTAGGGAGTCATAAGTAGAAATTGGATTTATTTTTGAAGAATAAAATTCTGAAGTGGCTTATGTCAAATATGATTGATTGAGATAAATTTTTTATGAGTCAGGGTTTTTGAGAAGTGAATATTCAAACTATTGTGGTGTTGGATATTATTTTAAGAAATGAGTAATAAGGTGTATTTGTGAGTGATTATATGATTTGTATTGTTTGTCTAACTTCCTTGAGATTTACAAAGTGATGTTTATGGTTGTGACAGATTTGTGTGGTCTACTTCATCATCAAGAAAAAGGTATGAGCACATTCTTCCATAGTTGAGTTGATTGGTTGATTTTCTATAAAATAATTTTGGAGTGAAAAGGACTTTATTAGGGTTTCCTCATTGAGTGTGTTGAGTTAATGCTTCAAGGTTTTCTAAAATAAAGAATTGTTGTTAAAACCTTGTTTTATAAGCATTATTGTTGAAGCCATTGATTGTGTGAAGAACTTGAACTAGGGTTTGAAAAGAACATGAGTATCATTGTTATGTGAAGATTGTGTTATAAGCATTGTTGTTGAAGTGAGTTGTTGAGTAAGTAACTTGAACTAGGGTTTGAAAAGAACATGAGTATCATTGTTATGTGAGAATGGTTGATAAGCATTATTGGGAATATTTTGAGTGAATGTCATATGATTGGACTAGGGTTTGTAAGGAAAGATTGTTTAATTTAGTGATTGGTTGAGTAGAGTCGGTTGAGCCTAGTCAAGTGGGTGTGTGAAGTGATTTTTCAAGTTCCATAAAAAAAAACTATCCTATATTCTTAATTGAATTGAGAAAGTAACTGAGTATTGATTTGAAGCATATTGAGTCTCTAACAATTCTTTGTATATTTCTAAAAGAGTAATTAAAAGTGATTGAGCATTATGATGAGTATAGAACATATTGAGTCTCTAAAATTTCTCTTTATGTTTCTATGAGATTGTACAAGTTCTAGTGTGGACTTGTTGTGTAGATTTGGGATAAGTCTTTAAGAAGACTTGTGGATAGATTTTGGTAAGCTTTTATGGAAGCTTACAATACATATTGAGAGCATATTTGGATAAGTTCTTGTGGGAAATTATTGAGCATATTGGACAAGTTCTAGAGAGGACTTGTGGACAAATTGGTGTGAGATTTTGTGGAAGCTTACAAGGCAGATTTGAGACAAGTCTTTGAGAAGACTTGAGAACAGAGTTGATTGATTGATTTGTTCAAACCTTGAGTTAAGGTTTGGGGCATATCTAGTAGAGTTGATTTGAGATTGATTCAATCTTTGAATTAAGGCTTGAGTATAGATATTGAGGACATATTTGTGCTTGACTGAAGGATTATGTTTAGCATAGATTCGAGGATAGATTTTGGTGCAGATTTGAGGACAGGTTTGTGCCAGATAAGAGACAGAGATTGAGAACATATTTGTGCTAGATTGATAGACTATGTTTAGTGTATATTTGAGATAGAGCTTTGAAGGTGATATATTTGAGGATATATATCTCTAGCTAGAGCAGGAAAGATAGGTGTCGTCTATGGATAGAGTTCTATTTACTCAGGGTAGTGGAGGCAAAGGTCTTCTAGAGGATCACCAGCCAGAGCAGAGATTAGGAGATTGTTTTCTCATGTGGATAGAGATACACAAACTTGATTTAGGGGATTGGTGTCTCATTTGGATAGAGGTCCATAAAAATTGTAATAGGAAAAATATTCCCAAGAGATTTATTGAGAAAATTTTAGTGAAATATTTTCTCTATGGAGTATCCCACATTGGGTGAACCACATTAAATTGGTGTATCTATTGTGTGTAATTATTTGTGCATTTCTTTTATTATTTCTATTGATATTTCCATTGATTATATTGGATAATACTATTTGGGAAAGAAAAGTAAAAAGTGATCTTATACTATTCACCCCCCTCTCAGTATAAGCTTGTGTTCTTCAATTGGTATCAGAGCTGGTTCCTTCTGGAAAAATATTTAACAACTTGAAGGAAGATCTTACAAGAACACAAATGGCAAAGAAAGGCAAAGGCAGAACCATGAGACACAAGAAGAAAAGAACACACATGGTCATGAAAGAAAAATAATATGAATTTGATATTTTTGTTTTAGGAGAAAAAATGGAAATAGATTCAAGAGATGAATCAAGCAGTGGAGAAAATATCAGATTGATAAATTTTTGTACCAAATGTAGGAATACAGGTCATCATGCAGCTTATTGTCTACAAGAAGGTGAATAATGTTTTGTTTGTGGCCAACTCGATCATGATGTAGGTTATTACAATGGTTTTAGTAGTGGTGAATATGAAGATGATTTTATCATAATTGAAGTCCTAGAGGTTGGTTCAGAAAAGGATAACAGATACAATCAAAATAGGTATGAAGAAGAAATTCTACTTTTAATAATAGAAGAAAATACTTCTATTGAAGAGAGAAATTTATAAAAAGAGGAGGAAACTACTCCTAAGGAACTTGTTAAGTTGAAAAAAAGAACTTAAAATTAAAGGATCAAATACAAGAGGATGAGAAATGTAAGACAAAGCTTCTACAAGATCTCTTTGACTTGAAAGATAAGGTTGAAAATATAAGGAGAGTTGAAAAAGGTATGGTTGAATAGTCAAAGGTAAAAGAGATAGAATGTGAAAGACTTATTTTTGATCTTGAAGAATAAAATATGGAGAACTTGGGATTAAGGGTTCAAGCCCAAGAAGATGAGAAAGAAAAAGCAAAGTTTCTACAAGAGCTCACTAACTTCAAAATTAAGGTTGCAGAGGTAAGGAAAATAGAAGAAGGTATGGGTAAAAAATTAAAGACAAAATATCTAGAGTGTGAAATATTAGAGTGATGATTGTCATCAATCACACCATTTAATAATTATAATTGTCAGTCCAGGGTGGTGTCCTATGGTTGTATACGATAGCAGAGGTAGGCAGCTTGCAGGTCATTTTACTCAGGAAATGGTTTTATTAATAAGACCAATCAATTTTTTGGGTTTTTTGGTGTCACCTTTAATCCTATGAATTGAATTATAATCCTAATTACATTTGCTAAAACAAGTTTGCAAAAATGGAAATATTACATAAGATTGAAACTAATTACTCTTGTAGAATCAAAAATAACAGAAATGAATCATATTCATGCTTGAAAAATGGAAATGATAGAAATAATAGTTTTATAGAAAACAAATCCTAATTACATTAACATAATTGAAATGCTAGAATAAAATGTTGCAGAAATGAAACAACTGGAAATCACTTAACACAAATGGAAATGCCAAAAACTAGGAAGTAACTACTAAAAATAGGGGAGCTCCAAAAGTGTTGTAAGATTCAAAGCCTAAGCTAAGTGATCATATGCCTTACACCTATATCTACAACACATATCTTTCAATCATATACAACCAACACAACTAACAAATGAAATGGAAATTGTCAAGTTACTGCTAACCTACTACAACAAGAAATGAATAGTAAACTTGTCAAAAGTTGATCCTTCTCCTAAGCTTGGAAGTGGGACCTTGATCCCTGATTAAGAAGAAGGCAAGAAGACTACTCTAAACTACTTAATTCTCACACATCCACTTAAAATGCTAAATTCAATGAAGAAACTATACCTTTTATTGATTATGACATGACAGTACAACAATGCAAGTGAAATCCTGCACAGTTATTGCTCTGCTACAACTGAAACAACTATTATATTCTTATCCTTCTATGAAAATATCTATATGCTCAACCAACATGGGAGCTTGTTATTTATACTATGTTGTTACATATGTGAACTCATTATGTTGCTGCCTTTCAGGGATTCGACAATTGTGTTGATGATGCCTTCCTGAAATGCAGGAAACTGTTCTGTTGCATCTTATCTATTTTACTTGTTGGGTGCAATCTATTGGAAGAAATGCATTGGAAGAGGTGATAAAACCTCTCATAAAGTTGTATCCATATTCATTTCACCATTTTCCACCTTTTTGACCGTTCTGTTGATGGTTTTGACCAAAACTAGTCTTGCTCTGCTCATTCTGGAGCTACTTCGAAATAACAGGCAGTGTAACAGTTCTGACGCTTATTCATGCACCAATTGCTCAGGATAATAGGTTTTACTAGCTAGATAATATTTTTAAGTCCTCAAAAGATAAATTCCATAAGTTTTATGTACTGGTATTGATAAATTCCAAGCCATGTTGTTTATGCACAACTGGCTGGAATTTGTATGGTCAAACTCTTTTTTTTGCACAATCATACCAGTTTGAATAGGGTTTGGCACTTTTTTACAATTTGAACAAGTTAGAAGGCAAGAAAAACAAACAACATGATATCAGAATGGAATACAAATTAGTATACATTATTACATATTCAAATAAATGTTTATTTGCTAGGTAAATCAGCTAAAACAGTATAACAAATACATAAAATGATCAAAATAGAATACTATGCTCCTGAACATCTAAACATGTAAATAGTAATACATAATGCATTCCATCATAAAAATTATCATAAAAACATAGCATAAGGTTTATCAAATAGTTTATAACATATCCAAAAATGGTCTATGAATGAGGCAATTTTTGGCCTCATCATTTCCCCCCCAACCTATTGTAATGCATGTCCTCATGCATTCTGTGAAGCCACAACAACACAGAGATCTATGTCTAGATTTCGTTCTTCATAACTCAATTTTCACCCTAGAACCTAATAGTATCTTCTGATTGCCTATATTTGCTTGAACCAATCCTAGAACTACTCATATGGCTAGGGATCATTATCAAAGAAATATGGAACAGGGGTTATAATAGTTGGAAAACTATATCTCAACCCTACCCAGTGATATTTTACTTTGTGGATAATCTGCACTATGTCCTTTGCTCTTCTCCTAGACCACAACAAATTGTTGGATGAGATAGGTTCCCTTTTATGAAGTGATATTGACAACTCTCCCCACCTACTATTACAAGTTGATAGAGCATTACCAAAATGTTGGTTATAAAAGACCTGAAAATTCATTACACAATCAGTAAGATTACTTATATAAACCTCTCTGATTCTCTGCTCCCTCATCATAGTGAAATGTTGGTTTATGGATGTCCTATAATTGGCATGGGAAGGTCTTATTAGTAGTTCAACTTTCAATTCCGTTTCTTTGCTTGCATTTTTCTCATCCTTCCAATGCATCTAATTTTGTAATGTAGATATGTAAGCTCTCAACTAGATATCTCCTATGAAGATATGTGGCAAAAATGTTACATTCTTAGGTATGAAGAAGTTATGCAGAAACAACTCACAAAGTAAGTTCTTCTATTCCTCTGGACTATGTAGATATGTCTCTACAAATTCTTTAGCAGTGTCCAGTTTGTACGAAAGACTGGAAATAATCCTCATTAACTTCCAATAGAGGTATTTTTTTTTTAGGATTAAACTATAAAACCTTGTAGATATTCTGCAGTGAACTAGGTACTCTACAATTTGACAAAGATATTGAACTTGTTCCTGCAACTTTTTTGTTTGTGCACTTTGAGCATCAAGTTTTTGTTCCATATATTTCAACGATGCAATTGGTGCTTCCATGCCTTGAAAATTAAGCATCCAATGTGCTATGTCTTCATTATACTTTATTAGTGTGACTATTTGTGGGGGCTTGGCTATCTGCTACACTTTTGGAGGTAGATATACTTGTATCAATATGGAGTAAATCTACTTGCACCCCAATATCTGCTGTTTTAATTTAAGGTGAACCAAATGTAGTCAATTCAATAGAAACTTGAGAGGAATGCACATTTATCTATTCTTGTACTTCCTCTTGTTCACTGACATCCACTGCTACTTGTGATGTTTGTGTTTCCTGTTGTTGCAAATTATCAGAATGTTCTGTAGAAGTCCCTAAAATTGTCATACTTACATCCTGCTGGAAGATCTGTGTTGTTGTCTCTTCTATTTATACTCCTTTGATAGGTGATTATTCTTCATGTATAGCTCCCTCCCTATGCTCTTCTACTAATTCCAATATAATTCTGGCCAAATCATCTTTAGAATCATATTTTGTAGGTTTTTTCTCCAGAGTTGACAACCTAGCCCTTAATTCATCTACCTCCTGCTAAAAATTAGCAATAAGCTTATCCTTTTCTTTGAGAGAGGTTTCATGTTGTTCAATCCAACCCATCTATGTCCTAATGACACTTCTAGAAGCACGTAACTATTCTTGTATCTTCCTTTTCTTCCTCTGCTATGAAATCTTCTTCAGAATCAGAATCAAAATAATAAACAAGTGAGATATTCTTTGTAGGCATTACTATATCTATATCTGTAATTGTTGTGCCTACCTCTGCATCCTCTGTACCTATATATGTTTCTTCTGTACCGATTTCTACACTCTCATCTATAAGTACTTTTCTCTGCAATATAACTTCAACAACTTTATCAATGTCTTTTGCCTGTTATGTACTCACTTGCTGGGACAGTGGTACTGCCTCTTTATCCACTACTTCCCCTATTTCTTTATACTTCTGAAGTCTAAAGGACCTTTGCAACCCCATAGTAGATTTTTTGTGTTTGACCTTTTTATGGGGCTTTGGAACAGATTTTGTTAATTCTAGAGCAGAGTCTGCTTCAAGTGCTTCCTTCTCCATCTGCCCTTCCTTGCTTGAACCTCCAAGTTGCTCAGAAGGATGTGTTGGAAAAAAGTTACATTTTTTGAAAATGTAACCCTCATATTTTTTCCTATAGGACCAAACTTGGACTATTTCTCTCTTTGCTTCCTGGTCCTAGAGGATGGAGGTCCTTGTGGTGAAGAGGGAATTTCTTTTTCAGAGGATTCAGTTTCAATTTTAGGTTCAGAATTTTCAATTTCTACTTCTTTAGATTTAGGGCTTTCAACCTCTACCTCTTCTTCAGATTTAGGGTTTTCATCTTCTAATTCATTCCATGCAGATAAAAACCTATCAAAACTTCTAGGGTTTCCCCTAAAATGATTTTTATAAATTAGCTTAATGATCCCATGGTTTTTAGAAGTCCCTCTCCCTGCTTGGTATCGTTTGGTCATATTTTGTAACTCTTGGTATAAATACAGGGGGAGATTTACTCCAAATTCTAGGTTTGAACCACCATGCCTCAAATGGTTTAAAATTCTAATATGATGTCCAGAAAAAATGACAAATTTCCCATTACAATTCAAAAACCTGGTTACCCATACTACTACTTCCCCCCAAGGGTGTTGTAAGCTATTTTGTTTGACCCCTTTGCAAACATTATTATTCATTTGAAATTCAATAAGTCTATCTTGTTCCTCTCTAAATTGATTAATTATTTATGTTAAGGTATTTTTACCAGCTTTTAATATATGTAACCCTTGCAATGGTAATTCAGTGATTTAACTCAAGATTTGTGGTGTTACTTGGATTGGCATGCCACTAACGCTTGCTTGTTTATTTTTGAGATTTCATGCAAACTCTACCACCAGCCTCTCGGAGTACCCATAAAATTTGTTTAGAAATGGCATCAATCCTCCTTCTGTAAATATATGTAAGTATTCAAGATCTCTCTGTAGACATTCTACATTTTCATGCTCAATTTTATTTTTCTTGCCTCCCATATTCAATTCCCTGCACTTTTTCTTCCCTCAGTCGATCAGGAGTAAGTCATCTTCTGGTTTGGACCAAACAATATGCGTCAGAAGGGTTATAATATTTCAGCTACATAATTTAATTTTTTTCAGCACAGGAACCAGCTTCAAAACGTGTCAGCGTGTGTGAAAAATTAAATCCCTTTTTACTCATCACGTGGTATAATTTTATTCCCTATAGGAACATGATTTATCTTTTTTGACTATTTGTGATTAAATGGTTATGGCTTGGTGAGGTGGCAGTTACTCGTTGGCTTCATCATGTACAACATGCAAATTTTTCTTCTACCAAAGTGCCTTGTTGCATGTGCCAATGATTTTGCGTATTGTGAAGCACACAGTGGTTCCTCGCGATCCTTTTCTCATTGCAGCCTTAAAATTTGTAGCTTGGAATGTGTGCCTTCATTTGTTATTTCCAACTTCAAATGAAAAAATTAAAAACATTTTTATGCCACGTGACTTTTCGTCCTTTGCCCCTACTCTTTTCAAAGTTTATTTTTCATTCTAAAGCATGACATTATTTTATTTCGAAGGTCAAAAATTCCCTCTCATTCTAGAGCACAAACCTTCTTCATTTTGAAACTATTTTTTTTTAGAAGCACAGTCTCATTCCGGAGCTTCCATCATTCTGAAGCCAAGCAATATTCTCATTTTGGAGAATCACATTATTCCAAAGCTTTTTCAACTTTAAAAATAGCCTAAAATGTCTTATCTCCCATTGACCAGATGGATATCTTTTGGATCAAACCTTATGAATGCTTTATGTACTAATTAGTGACTTTACACATTACATACTAATTATCTACAATGTTTAAATGTAAAGGGTACATACCTGAGTTAACCATTTATCTACATTTGTACAGATGGTTGTTCATGCTGACTATCAGTTGACTCCTCTACTGAATAAGATAGATGCAGTTCTGAGAATAGAGAAAACAATGAGTATGAGAACAAATGGGACAATGACGGTGAATCTGACAAGGCAAACATGCCGAAAAATCGGTTTTCATGCAAGCCAATTCAGAAGTACCTCCTAGGAGGTTTTCACTTTCTGAATTATTCATTTTTTTCACTTTTTTTTTTCAAATTTTTATTTTTTTTATTCATTTTTCCCAATCCCCCCTTGATTTGCAAAAAAAAAAACACTCCCCCCTTTAAAATTTTCTTTTATAAAGAATTTTTCAAATATTATTTTATAATTAATAGTTAAAAAAAATAACTTTTAATTTTCATAGTAAAAAAAAGATTACTCAAAAAAATAACCTTTTAAAAAACTATTTAAAGAAAATTAAAGTTGCATTTAATTTAACTAAAAATTAAAGAATTACGAAAAAAAAACTTTAAAAAAATAAAAAATAAAATTATACCTTTGTGCAGGGTGGGGGGGGGTCGACGGGACTCGAACCCATGACCTGAGAGCTCCTGGAGCCCTTACCACTCGGCTCACAACCGATGAGCCAGTGGGCTGATTCGGGAGTAATCCTCAGCGCCCTCTGCCTTAAACTGCGTTCACAGGTGTAAAGCCTTTCATAGCGGTGCTCCCTCCTCCACCACTACTCAGGCAGAGCACAGGTGGCGCTGCTCGGGCAGATCCACCGGTAGCTCGAGGGTGGTGCAAAGAGACGCTATGGTGGTATGCGGGTGGCTAAGAGGTGGCAGGCTCACAGTGAGCCAAAAAACCCAGCTAAATAACTCAACTCAAAGCTCTCTGAGCTCATTTCTCCTATGCAATAGCATTTAGACCAATCAAAATCTTTAATAAATGCATAACAGTGGAGAACAAACCAGCTCGATGTCTGCCTTTGACACCCGATGTGTGAAGAAAATTGGTATTGGAGGGTTTTGGAGCACTTGGATCAAATTCTAATCTAGCCAATGTTCTCTGATTTGCCTCTACCTTCCAAAAAAATACTCCTCCTTCGAAGACACTGTGACCACAGTTAACGAAAAATAGGAGGTGCAATACCGGTTTGACGTTGTTCGTAGGTGATAGAGAAGAAAATGACATGCTATGTTGGTTTGATTTCATTTTTTCAAAGGCTTCGATGTCTTTTATCCCACACGAATGGGAAGGGCAATCTTAGAAGGGTTTATTAGACCCTTTACTCCACAATGGAGTATCTCTTCTTGGGGAGAGGCTCTCACCCGAGAGGGTCATGGGGTAGTCGCGGTGTTGGCTCCCACGACATGTAGGCCCTTTCGATTATCAATCGTGCGGTCGATCTTGCCCTTCCGATCTCCTCATTCGACCTTCGATCCTCTTTCAACTTTGGTTGAACTCTTCACCTCTTCAACCGAATGGTCGAAAAAAAAATTCAATGAAAGAAAACCGAGAAATTAAAAAAAAAAAAATCTCAACCTCCCTAGCCTATCAAATTCTGAGAAAAAAAATTTCTCAAACTCCCAAGCTGTGCCTCTAGAGCGGCGATTCTCAATGCTACTATGAGATCATTTAAAAAAATGAGAGTGGCGGAGAGAGTGGCGTTTGCTCTGATACCATGTGAGAAGTGAAACACATTTGATTAATTTGACGAAGTATAAATACAAACAATAGGGCCAGGATTATCCTAGAGGTTGTGGAACCACCCGAAATAAATATAGGTGGAGTTGTAATAAATAACAACTAGACTAATATTAATCAATCTAACAGTATAAGATTGTCACAATTGAATTAATTAATAAATAAAATATTGAAATATATTTTAACAACCATAATCTCATTTTTTTCAATATATAATTCTATAACACAAAGGGAGATATGTGATTTTTTGTTCTCTCCATTGTCAAAAATATTCTCCTCCTTTTTTTATTTTTCATGTGGTTGATCTTGGGCACATAGCATTGACCCTTGATACATAAAGTCCTTCAAGAAAGCATAAAGTCCTTCAAGTAGACATAAAATCCTTCGTGTAAGCATAAAGTCCTTTGGGTAAACATAAATTCCTTCAAGCTAGCATAAAGTCCTTTGGGAAGACAAAGTCTTTCAAGCAGGCATAAATTCCTTTAGGCATACATAAAGTCCTTTAGGGAGGCATAAAGTCCTTTGAACAAGTATAAAATCCTTCAGGTAGTCATAGAGTCCTTTGGGTAAGCATAAAGTTATTTGGATAGACATAAAGTCCTTTGGGAAGACATAAATTTCTTTGGGTAGGTATAAAGTCCTTCGAGCAAGCATAAAGTCTTTAAGGTAAGCATAAAATTCCTTCAGAAAATGATAAAGTCCTTTGGGTAGGCATAAAGTTCTTTGGCCAAGCATAAATCCCTTCAAGCAGGTATAAAGTCCTTCAAGCAAGCATAAAGTTCTTTGGATAAATTCCTTCAAGCAAGCATAAATTCCTTTGAGCAGGCATAAATTCCTTTGGGAAGGCATAAAATCCTTTACGTAAGCATAAAGTCCTTTGGGTAAGGATCAATAACAATTACTAACACAACTAATTCTACTATTCATAATACATATCTCTTTGTACATATTATAGGTACCTCATCATGTCTTAAAGTGCTTAAATTTTATATAGCTTTTTAGGCCACCATTTAAGCATGATGAGCTTTTATTTCATTCCCTAAGTGCCTATCCATTATCATGGCTCTTAGGCCACTACTGAGGAATGGAATCATGATCATTGTATTCTTTAAGTGATTATCCATTATCTTGGCACTAAGGCCACTGCTCAAATATTTATACTCATTCCATAAGTGTTTTTGGATTGTAAAAGGAGCTTATCCTTTATCAGGTTCAATGACCATCAGTCATACATAAAAAAAAAAAAAAAATCAAAATCATAATTTTGAAGTAGTTTAGAAGGTCGGAAAAAGAGCCTTGCTAAAACCTTCATCAAAGTCTTCAAGCCTTGCTAAAACCTTCATCAAAGTCTTCAAGCCTTGCCAAAACCTTCATCGAAAGCAAAGTCTTTAAAAGCAAACAGGCCTCAACAAAAAGGGAACCTAGCCTTAGACGTCGCGAAATCGCGACGTCGCGATTTCGCGACGTCGCGAAATCGTGACACCTTTGGCCCCGAGGGGAGCCTCGACCAAAGGTGTCACGATATCGCGACACCTTTGGCCCCGAGGCTACCCTCGGCCAAAGGTGTCGCGAAATCGTGACACCTTTGGCCCCGAGGGAGCCTCGGCCAAAGGTGTCGCGATATCGCGACACCTTTGGCCTCGAGGCTCCCTCGGCCAAAGGTGTCGCGATATCGCGACACCTTTGGCCTCGAGGCTACCCTCGGCCAAAGGTGTCGCGATATCGTGACACCTTTGGCCTCGAGGATCCCCTCGGCCAAAGGTGTCGCGATATCGCGATGCGCGATATCGCGACACCTTTGGTCCCGAGGGGAGCCTCGGCCAAAGGTGTCGCGATATCGCGCGTCGCGATATCGCGACACCTTTGGCCCCAAGGGGAGGCTCGCGAAGTGTCGCGATATCGCGACGTCGCGATATCGCGACACTTCGGCACTTTACGTCTAAAAAGCATATTTGCGATAATCAAAGGCGGACTTTGACGTGGCCGCCGCATCCAAAGAATGATTGCCACGTGGCACCCTTACGTGCCCCTCTCCAAAGAGACCTCGTGGATCTGCAGAACGGCGGACTTTAATGAGACAAGCCATTTCGAAACAAATCCGATCCAGAGCCACGCCTCATAACTGCGATCTGTCAGTGCGAGCCATGTCTCATAATGGCCCGATAAGGATCAAATCTAAGCGGCCCTTGCGGATTTAGGGTTTTAACATTAATGCTCTCAGAGGCGAAAACCTCTATAAAACTAGCTCGATACGAAGTAAGAAAAGAGAGAAGATTTTGGGTGAACACAACGAAGTGCTGTTCATTTGAAGACTCGATTATATCAGTTCCGACCTTCGAACCAGACATTCGACCACAGTGAATTACCAATTTGCCGACAACACATTATCCAGGATTTTGAGCCAATTCCTAGTGGGTTGGCGTCGAAGCTGGATTTTAACAGGGCGGCCCGCTTGGGCACCCTACGCATGTTCATAGTTTTACTTGAGTATATATATATATCGTTTTGAATATATCTTGTTAATGAACAGTATTTTAACCGTTTATGTTTCACATTTTCGAACACTTGCTATTTTCAAAGGTGACTAAAATAGTTTATGTTCTATAACATACGCTGTTTTCAAATACAGGTGCTATTGACAGTTGATTGTTTATTTGAATACAGGAAAGACAACAAGCTAGAACTCATTAAACACCAGCGGCGGCAATACAGTTTGGCCCGCCCATTTTCAAATGTGGGCATGCGGATAGAAACAATAGTAATCCCGATTGTAACTGAGGCAGACTAACACTCCTGTCCCCTAAAAAGGTAGGAGATGTATTGTAACCGAACGGAATTAATTTATATTCGGTTGATTTAAAGTTCTGTTTTATTACATCTTTAATACTGTTTTTCATTCCGAAATCTCATGCTTTCAGTGGCGATCACGGTGGGACCTTCCCAGATTTTTAAAATCACAGAAGTTAATTAAACTTGTTGTGTCTTGTGCTTAACAGGTACTTTTTTTTAGCCGGAGGTCAAAAACAGAAAATCCGGACAGAAAGGAGGTAACGGTTCTAGCCGTCCATATCATTTTCTGTTGCGAAGTTTCGGGTTATTTTATTTATTTAATCTTTTACTGTCATTTTAATTTCTTTTAATTATTACAGTAAGGTAGAGAAATTTTTCTTAAAAATTTTTCTTGCTTTATTTAATTATGTAGTTATCTGCGTAATTATTCATTTAATAATTAATCTTTTTTAATTATTAAAGTAAGGTAGGGAAATTTTTCTTAAAAATTTTTCTTGCTTTATTTAATTATTTAGTTATCTGCGTAATTATTCATGTAATAATTAAAAATCTTTTGTTAAGGAAAGATAGGAAATTTCTTTTCAATTTTTTTGCCGGTTTGTAGTGTCTGTCTGGCATAGGGAAAGCTTTCTTTTTCAGTTGCCTGTTTCAATTTTGCAAAGTAAAATGAACCTCACACACCACGTGGTATTTTAAACCAAGGCGTTGGTCGTAAAACCCCAACCCTTGAGCAAGACCAAAGGTGGATTCCATCATCACTTTGGCTTGAGATATTGCATCCATTACCTCGATCGCGACTGTTGCTAGACGTAAATCCTGACGAAGGCTGACCGAGTGTTGCTGGGGTGATTCCCATGCACGCGAGGATAAGTCTTCTATGGTAGGTGTCATAAACAGAGCGATTCCCCTTCCGTACCGCCTATGTTCCACGTACCATCTGCTCTCACGTACCTATAGTCTCCCTCACGTAAGGGCGGGTATATAGAGAGGTTGGTATATCGGTCCGGCAATGGTATATTGAAGGGGCGACCATTTATGGGAGTCATATGAGCCAACATTATGCATTTAAACGTTCTTCCAAAATTGCAAAAACAAAACGAAACACCAAAATGCACTAAACCAGTCTAGGACACACTATTTAATCCTTAAAAGAGATAATCACAGTTTTGTGTATGTGTGTGTTTACTTCTGCTTAGTGTAGACAAAAAGACAAATCATCATAAAACAAGATAAAATCTGCTTAGAAAAGCACTACAATGGTGTACACTCGTAGCCAAGCCCAATCAAGGGCAGACGCTGCGGAAGGTACACAAAGAGAGGGCGCTAGTCGCCTTCGCTTTAGTCCTGAGGACCTAGCCATACCGTCTTGGCAGTCTGGCCTACAACAAAGTCCACATCAGGCCACTTCAAGAAGGAATTATTGGGAACCTCCTCATTGGAATACACCCATTCAACACAGCCCCTTTCGGGAAGATGGTTCACATGCAGGTCTCAATATCGGTAGACAACCGCCTTTTGAGGCTAGATTTGAATGGCCACAGCACGATGAAGCGCTAGAGAGGCATATTGTCCATTTGGAGGGGCAACGTGGATATGGCGTCCCTTCTTTACCTCCCATCAGAACAGAAAAACAACATCCAGAGCGCAGGGCTCTTTACACAGGGCAAGCTAACTCCGCCCGCCCCTTTCACACCCATGAAAGGGAGTACGAGGAAGATCATCACATTCCTCGAGAACAACAAACAACGCGGGAACCTTGCGTTTCTGCACCTGCCAGATATCATGATCACACATCGAGGCTAGGACCTCAAACAAATGTTGCCTACCCCGACAAAGGGAAGCAACCCATTGAAATTTTAGACCATCAAGATCGAGGCAAACACATAGGCAAAACATTCAAGCCTCCTCAACAAAAGAGGGCAGACCCAGTTGACCCGACAGTCGCCAGACATGCCGCTCGCCAAGCTCGAATCACGCAGCTTGAGCAGGGTCATCAGGAGTTAGAGTATTTATACCGCTTGAATAAAGAGCGCATGCAGCGCGAGGCAGATGAGTTACGCTATAAACTACCTGAAAGGGTGCCAACCCCTCGCACCCAAAGAGCACAACAGTATGAGAGGCACAACCCGTTGGTGCAGGACAGGTCTCCGCGACCTCGTCAAGCTTTGCCTCCGAGACCTTATAGACCCGAAAGGGAGGCCACTCCCCGGAACAATGATGGGTACCCTCAGCGGGGACTCGATCAAGGTCATAGGGCTCACCCGAGAGACTCCTCAAGAGTTTTATGAGGAGTTCGAACCAGAAATAGAACGGGCCGACACGCCCCATCAAGGCGGGAGGGCTGTCAATCGGCCACCTCCCCATAGGCCTCCAGTCTCCCTTGACCCACAACGAGAGCAAACCAAAGAAGAAGAAATAAAATCTTTCGATGCATACAAAGCGCTATTAGAGCGCTTGGAGTCCGTGGAGATAAAAGCTTCCGGGCATCAAAAGCCCACACTACGTCAACTCCGCAGTCATCCGGTGCATCCCTCGGTACCCATACCTCTTTACCCCGAACATTTCAAGTTGCCACAATTGGCGGTCTTTAAAGGTGAGGAGGACGCACAAGAACATGTCACGAGGTTCCCGAGTCAATGCTTCGACATCCAAGACAATGATGCATTGTTGCTTAGAACTTTCATAACCACATTCGCGGGCCCTGCCTCGGATTGGTTTACACAATTGCCCAAACACAGTATCAACAACTTAGATCAACTAGTGGATGCATTTCTTGAACGCTTTGCTTTCAACACAAGGAAGAAGGCATCACTAAGTGATTTGGCCAGCCTCAGGCAGTATGAGGAGGAAACAATAGCAGCATACGGGAACCGATGGAGGGCTTTGCTTTCCAGGCTACCCTACCGTCCCCCTATGTCTGATCTCACTCAGATGTTTGCACGAAGTTGCTTAAAATCAATCTCTGGGCTATTGCTGCTGCAGCAATACGACAGCTTAGAAGAAGCTTTGGCGCAAGCCATAGTCATAGAAGAGATTAAAATAGGTGAAGGCACAATTGCCAAGCCTAAAAAGAAAGAGTGGAATAAAACCACTAAGACTGGGAATACGCAATCACAACCCGCAGCGGTTAATCAAGTCGCGATCAATGTTCCCAAGCCTGCGCAAGACACGCAGCCTCAAAAGGCCAATTACCAGGCAGTGCCTCCTAGTTATGAGAAAGATAATAAGAAACAGGAGCAGAATCAGCAGTGTCGCCCTAGGCGACAATTCACCCCCTACACGGAGTCTAGGGACTCCTTATTTGACCGCTTGTCAGCGGAAAATTTAGTAACCCTTCCAGAGATCCCGACTATAGACCCTAACGCTCCTAAACCTAAGGGATATAGAGAGGAACTATACTGTAGATTTCATAGGCGAAGGGGACACGATTTGAATGGATGTTGGAAGTTCAAAGGACTAATCCAAGATTTAATCAAAAATAAAACATTGGCCGTGGACAACCCCATAGCGCCAAACAACCAACAAATGGGGGTATTCAAGGACCCCTTGCCTACCCACGAGGCACAGGAAAAACCTCTCCAAGTTAATGAGGTGCGCCAGAACCTTCCCATGCAAGGATTTGTGGGAATGATCAGCATAGTGACGAGGAATAAAAAGTACTCAGCAGTTGCCCCTGGGGTAGCCACAAAGGAAGTTCCGACAACGTCACAGCCTCAACAAGCACCCTATACAGTCACCTCCGCCTAGACCAGAAATCATGATACGGAGCAAACTCACGCAGAGTTTGCGGACCACATCGGCTAGGTTGTCCATTTACGAGCTTATTCAACAATCAACACCTCACAGGGAAGCTCTTATGGACATTTTAAAAACCATCGAATTACAGCCCCAAGAAGCAAATTCTTTCAACAACTTCGTGGGACACGTAAAACGATGTACTGAGCCGGTCATCACCTTCAGAGAGGATGAAGTCAAAGCAATATCGAATGACGCGGCAGATCCACCCTTGCATGTTGTTGCGCGGATCAACGGGATCCCGTATAAGAGAGTGTTGGTAGATACTGGCTCGTCCAGTAATATTATTACCACTGCAGCCCTAAAACATTTGAAGTTGCCAGCCTCTCATATCACAGCCTCCACGTACACACTGCGAGCTTTCAATGATGCAATATGCTCGACAGTCGGCACAGTTGTTCTACCTGTCCAGGTAGGACAAAAGACAACACCAACATTGTGCCATGTGTTAGAAGGCGAGATGGCCTACAATATATTGCTAGGGCGGCCTTGGATTCGGGACATGAAGTGTGTCCCTTCCATCGCTCACCAGTGCTTAAAGTATGCTTTTGAAGGTGAAATACACGTAGTCCCAATGGACTTAGAACCCTTCAAGTATTGCAATGCGGTACAACTAATGCCTCAGTCGACCCTCCCTTCAACACATTTGGATTTCCAGCTAAATCCATCTAAAAAGGGTTCAACACCGCAGGCACCACTGGTAACCAAAACAGCAACATCCCAGCCAGGTGAACCCTCATCATCTACTCCTTCATTACCAACGCCACCTGTCATGGCTACACAGAAGGACAAGGGAAAACAAATCATGGAAGAGGCTCAGCCCTTAAAAGAGGGGTTGCCAACAATTTCAACGATATCAACAGAGGAAATATCCAGCACAACGGAAGCTGAGACTCCAAACCTACCAAACATGGAATGGACTCAGGAAGGACTCCCGTTCCCTCCCTCCGAAGCATCAACAATCACTGTTGAAATGGCTAGTACAGGCCTGGGGGAGTACATAGTGCAGAATGTTGTGGCAACGCCCGCATTAGAGTCGGTCCAGGATATGGGAAGACCTCGCCTTCCCATAGGAACACTTGTTCCCCTAGGTCACCCACCCAACCAGACAAATTTTGTGTATGGGGGCCTTGATCATGGTCTTGAACCATGTAAGCAAAAGGAAGCAGACGAAGAACCTTTTGTTGAAAACATCAATTATCTATCAAACCCGCAATTTGCCCTTAAATATCTCGGCCACTGCCATTGGCATGGATACGGGCTAGGCAGATATGAGCAAGGGATGCGTCTCCCTTGCCAACCAAGATATCAGATGCCATATGACAAGTCAGGAGTAGGGTTCAACCACCCCCTGCCCTTGGACATCTTGGTTGAAAATATGCAAGACCTAGAAATAGGCAACAAGGGGGATTGGCACCAGATCTCTATGCCAACCCAAATACAGAATTTACATTGGGAGATTACCTCCCATGGTCACCAAACACCCTTGGTAATAGCAAGTAATCCCTCTCCTTTGCTAGAGAGAGGCGAAAGTTCGGATACTCATCCCCAAAGAGAATATCAATGGTGTCCGGACATCTTCTCAAAGTTGTTCCCCTTAGAGATTCCAGTTGAGTCAGTACAATGTCTAGAGAGTCAGGTCCCTCCACCCAAAGTGGAACAACCGCAATGGGACCAGATTAACGTACTTGGAACAAGGAGAACCATCAACGTCGCAAGCAATAATTGCTGAAGAGAATGAACATTTTTGGATCTCCGAAAGTGACTCAGAAGATGAGACTGAGATGGACTATCTCAGACATGCGCGATGACATTATCGCGCTTTAACTCATGAAGATCTAATGGGACAGATGGGCATAAGATTAGGGCATGAATGGTGGGTCGACCCAGCAGGGTGGGACCTGATCTTGGATCCATGGCTCCACATTCACGATGAGCACCGTCCACCTCGAGACCCTATCATAACAACAAGTGCCAAGGGAAGACCCTGTCCTCCATTTAGCACATAGGGCCGATCCGTTCGTGCCCGTTCCCCTAGAGCCAGATCCAGAGTATAGGGGGCATCTAGAAGAATCAAGTTATCATCCCCACGGTAATGGAGACCAAATTCATTCCATCCACATGATCTCCATTGATTTGACCGCACCCATCCGCAATCCGGCCGATCCAGCACGGTCATTGCATCTAGACATAGATGCCATCGACCGGGATCGCGTCAATTCACCTCTATCACCAGCAGAGTACTGGCCTTTCGGTGAAATGCCTCATTTTACCCCAAGGACAACTCAGGATATTTTTCAAGCTGAAGAGGAACCTGAGGTTCCAAGCATAGATCTAAATTCAGCTGATGATATCCATTTGATCCCGACTCCACATCAGTTGGAGGACGGATCCCACATGTCAGTCGAGGAGACGACTGACGTAGACATCGGCACAGATCCAATGAATCCACAGATTCTCAAGCTGGGGGTAAGTCTTTCCCTCGAAGAGCAAGCCGACTACATTGCCCTTCTCAAAGAGAAGAAGGAGGTTTTTGCATGGTCGTACAAGGATATGCCAGGACTAGACCCGCAGCTAGTCACGCATAATTTAACGCTTGATCCGACAATCAAGCCTGTAAAGCAAAAACTACGTAAGATGCACCCAACAGTGGCCTTGATGGTCAAAGATGAATTGCAAAAGCTGTTGGATGCACAATTTGTCATCTGCGTGGATTATCCGCCATGGCTGTCCAACATGGTTCCCGTCAAGAAGCCCGACGGGAGGATTCGCATATGCACCGATTTTCGTGATTTGAATAAAGCGAGTCCTAAGGATGATTTCCCCTTGCCGAGCATCGATGCGTTGGTAGACGCTACAGCAGGTCACGAAATGCTCTCCCTCATGGATGGTTTCTCAGGATACAATCAGATTCGTATCAATCCTGAAGACCAACTAAAAACGGCGTTCACAACGCCTTGGGGGACATTTTGTTATAAGGTCATGCCTTTTGGCCTTAAAAATGCTGGTGCCACCTACCAACGTGCCATGACGTATATCTTCCACGATTACATGCACAAAACTTTGGAAGATTACATGGATGATTTGTTAGCCAAGTCTCTCTTGCGCTTAAATCATATCGCTGACTTAAGCAAGATCCTCGATCGCCTCATGGAGCATAAAGTTAGACTAAACCCCAAGAAGTGCGTCTTTGGCGTCACATCTGGAAAACTCTTGGGTTTCATAGTCTCAAAACGAGGAATCGAGGTGGACCCAAAGAAAGTCAAGGCAATCCTTGAAATGGTTCCCCCAACTACAATCAAGCAGCTCGAGAGTCTGCAGGGAAAGGTCGCGTCGATTAAACGCTTTATAGCGCAATTATCCGACAAGTGCCGACCCATGAACAAATTATTGCACAAGGGGGTTTCATTTCATTGGGATGACGAGTGCCGCCAGCCTTTGACGAGATCAAACAATACCTGGTTTCGCCGCC
Organism: Wollemia nobilis; assembly: GCA_028583015.1. NCBI lineage: Eukaryota > Viridiplantae > Streptophyta > Pinopsida > Araucariales > Araucariaceae > Wollemia > Wollemia nobilis. The sequence continues at coordinate 6,392,619 of JAQPPZ010016244.1, read as the reverse complement.
GGTATTGGCACCACCTGGACTCAGGAGTGCCGTTCTACTTATACATCTCAAGAATCGAGGTGGCACTAGGCGCCATGCTAGCCCGAGAAGAATGAACTTCACAAAGAACAGGCTACATACTATCTTAGCCGCACCTTGGTTAGTTATGAACTTAACTATGCATACGTTGAGAAACTCTGCTTGGCAGTGGTGTTTGCTACCAAAAAGTTACGCCACTACATGCTGAGCAACACTACGTATGTTGTGTCTAAGGAGAATCCATTGCGATACATGATGAGTCGTACTTATCATAGTAGTCGCATGGCGAAATGGATCATGTTGTTGACGGAATTTGACATAGAGTTTATTGGACAAAAATCTATCAAAGGACAGGTCATAGCCGATCAACTAGCAGAGGCTCCTCTTGAAGACGATCAGCCTCTGGTCATAGAACTACCTGATGATGGGGTCTTCCATGTCTCAGAATCGCCAGATGTTGATGAGCCTGAGTCACAGGCCGACATAACCCTATTCTTCGATGGTTCTAAGTGTGAGCAAGGTGGTGGTGCGGGAATTGTATTCTTCACACCGCAGGGTGCTCCAATGCCCCTGTCATTTAAATTAAACTTCCCGTGCACCAACAACAACGCAGAGTATGAAGCCTTGCTCCTAGGTCTTCAGACAACAATCGCCATGAACATCAAAAGACTGAACATCTTTGGTGATTCGCTGTTAATAGTCAATCAAGTCAAAGGGGTATATCAATGCAAATGCCCAGTTTTGAAGGCTTATAAAGCCCTTGTGGACAAATTCTTGGCAAAACTTGAGTGGTATGACATCGAGGCACTCCCTCGATCATCGAACCGTTTTGCGGACACAATGGCCTCCTTGGGGTCACTAATTCCGTAGGACCTTTCTGGTGATATGACAACCATTCAAGTCAAAACCTTATCGCAATCCGCGATGGAGCGTGCAAGCTCAGACTTGCCGCCAGGAATCCACATGATCCAAATTGAACCATCCTCGGATAGGTTCTCTCGAATCCGAGATCGTCTGAAACACGCCAACTGGGGGTCCTTGTTCTCCCCTACTCCCATTAGTAGCAACACAACACTATTCTTGCAGGTTCTATCCCATTCAGCATTTGCTAGGGATGAACTTCAGGAGGGATTGGCTGTTCATACTGTCGAGGTTTCTGATCAACAGGACTGGTATTTACCCATCCGAGACTACCTCAAGTTAGGTAGTCTCCCACTTGATTTGACTCATGCCGCAAAACGAGCACTCAAGCAGAAAGCGGCTAAGTATGTCTTGATAGGAGACATCTTGTATCGTCGCAGCTATGAAGGAATCCTCCTTCGTTGCTTGGACCAGCAAGAGTCCACTTGGGCCGTCGCCCAAGCGCACGATGGTACATGTGGTGGCCACTTCAATGGAATGGCCATCGCAAAGCGCATTCTTCGCATGGGCTATTATTGGCCATCTTTAGAGCGAGATTGTTGCACCTATGTCAAGAAGTGCGTGAAGTGTCAACATCATGCCAATCTAATGCACGTACCTTCTCAGGCCTTGCAGACAGTCCAGTCTGCTTGGCCGTTCTCGCAATGGGGCTTTGATCTAATTGGAAAGATCTCCCCTGCGTCGTCAGGCCATCACACGTTTATCATAACGGCCACAGAGTACTTCACCAAGTGGGTGGAAGCAATTCCGCTTACCTCTACGACAGGACCCCGCATTGTGGAGTTCATTTTGCATAACATCATATGTCGTTTTGGTATTCCATCCAAAATAGTCTCGGATAATGGGACACCTTTCAAGAACAAAGACGTGCGTGCTTTGACCACAAAGTACAAGATTCAGCACAGCTTTTCAACACCTTATTATCCGCAGGCGAATGGGCAAGCAGAGGCGTCAAACAAAATGCTAGTTGCCATCCTTAAAAAGACCGTCGCAGACAGTCATAAGGATTGGCACATTCAAATCCCACTTGCCCTATGGGCCTATCGCACTAGCATTCGGACGCCCACTGGGGCCACTCCGTTTTCACTCGTGTATGGCTCCGAGGCAGTCATGCCTCTAGAGTTGGAGATTCCTTCCCTGCGCATATCAATGCATGAGTTCATCGATGATGATTCTACGCGGCAGTGCCCGGTTAGACCAGCTTACGTTGCTTGACGAACGACGCGTTAATGCTCTCGAGCATTTACGCATTTATCAAGAGCGACTTAAGAAAGCTTACAACATGAAAGTTCACCTCGGGGACTTTCGCGTTGGTGATTTGGTTTTGAAGGAAAATCAACAAAATTCCAGTTTGCCATCCCACCTAAGGGACAAGTTTGCGGCCAATTGGTTAGGTCCGTATGTCATTGATAGCAAAATCGGACCCGGGACATACCGGCTAGCTTCTCTTGATGGTATCAAGGAAACAGAACCCTTGAATATCAGTCATTTGCGACCATTTCATATCTAAAGAGAGCCATATCCCAAAGGCTCCAAGGATTCTTGCAATCGCTTGGTCAAATCCCACAAAGGCTCCAAGGATTCTTCTCCTTGTCTCCCCAAGGATTCTTGCAATCGCTTGGTCAATCCCACAAATGCTCCAAGGATTCTTGCAATCGCTTGGTCAATCCCAAAATGCTCCAAGGATTCTTGCAATCGCTTGGTCAATCCCAAAACGCTCCAAGGATTTCCACAATCACTTGGTCAAAAATCATGAAAATTCAAAAACAACAAAAATCATCAAAAACAACAAAAATTTGCATCTCATTTCTAGGCATATTCAAATTCATCAATAGAGAGTTCTTCTCGCAATTCATCTTCATATTCACCAAAATCAATCCATCAAAAATACAAAAATACATAGCTGCATTCAAGCATCGCACCCATACATTGCACATTCATGGTCGTATAGGTCAAAAGGCACCATAGGCTGTCATGATTCTACTAGTCCATCTTGTTCCACACTGTTCCATCTTACAAAAACAGCAAAAACACCATTCATTTTACCACACTAGAGTCAGTGGTCTTTTAATGTATCAAGAGTTTTTCGTGATTCAGTCATCATTTTGCTCTTTAGCAATGAAATGTATCAAGTCAAACAGATTTTACGAAGGTAGAGTTACACTTGCAATACACCTTGTTACGTAACATCCCAACACAAATTACAACACATAAAAATTCCCGAGTTGTGTGAACGAAGGATGAAACCTACATAGTAATCCAGGTTACCATAAGCGAAACGGTTATCTTGCTCATCCCCCTGTGCGAATGACCCCAAGAATGCTGAGAGTTGGCAAAAGGACAAGCATCCTCCCTACCCAATTCCCTAAGAATCCCAAAGTTGCAAAACATCAAAAATTTGCAAATGTCAAAGCTCCAAAATTTGACATCCTACAGTGCACATATCAAAAGGCATAAAGCATAGTGATTCTCGTCACTCCATATCCATATCCCTTGCTCAAGAAAAAAAGAAAAACAAATTAAAATAAACAGTGATTATTATCACTATAAAGAGCAAGTATCCCAATACAATTGAAGAAAAGAAGGGAGTTGACCTTGAATCCCTGGAACTCTCAGCATTCTGACAGGTCATGAGGCAAGCCTCAGTATCGGTTTGGTTGATAGCCTATCGGTCACTGGCGGTAAACTTCTCGCATGACGATATATCTATCACATTAACTTGTGTACAGATCAATGTTTGCATGTGGATGAGCTAGCTTATGGTATCCTGGATGACACCGCAGATTAATCTAACTACATACAACAAAGGAGTTAGTGGAGCTAATTAGGTGATCCTCAGTACAAGTTCGGTTGAAAGCCCATCTGGCACTGGCGGTATCCTGACAAATACCACATAAATGAACTCAATCGCACACACAGGGATGTGAAATAGCTTGGTCAAAAACAAGTCCGATTCATACCTTGTTCAAAAGTCTTGTAAGATAAAATACAATCATGGCTAGTAAGTTAAAACCGTCTGAGTCTCGAAAAACCTTTGCTACATTTCTAAACCAACTGCGCTACTTTTCATCCTTACAATACCACCAAAAAATACAAAAAAAGAAACACCACATTTGTACATAGCAAAATAATGGAGATCTAAAACAGTCTATGGTGCCATAGTCAAACATCACAAAGTTCATCCATCCATCTTATTTCCGCATATCACATGCCAATCAAAAACACTTGCATCCATCATGCATCCATCAAAATAAATCAACATACAACATCGGTAATTATCATACCATATGCATCCATCAATATAAAGTAGCATGCATCCACCAACATCAACCATTGTGCATAAAGTCATGACATATACGCAAAGAAAGAAAATCAAAACAACAAAAACATCACAAAAAGCAACACAAAAACATAAGCAATAAATTGCCGGACACAAGTGCTCTTGCACTTAACCTCTTGGCACAACAAATCGATGTCGGGGCCCAAATTATCACCCTCCTACTTCCCCAAGAAGGCTACCATAGCTGGACCGCTCCACGGGAAGATGGGTTCTTGCTGATTTCACCCCATTATGGCATCACCAAAAGGGTTAACACCCACCAAAAATAGGTCCAAATGTCGGGAAATTGCACGTGCTCAAATGGTAAAACATCTAAAGGCACCCTAACCTAAGTCATCTTGGGTCAAGCGACTCGTCGCTTTTCTCACGAAGGTCATTCCCTCATCGATTCGTCGCTTGAGGGGGTAGTCACACTTAGTCACCAATCAACAACCACACACCCAATCAAGGCAATGACATGCATTCAAAGAATCATTGACAAAGACAATCACGCTCCCGCTTGGGGCAGTAAACAAGCAATCATTAAGTTGATCAAATACTTGGCATTCCCGAAGCATGAACACAAGGTTTCCCCTATGGATAAAAGGTTGCGCCCTTTGCCTAATCATGACTGATCAATGTCCAAGCTCAAGTCACACCTCACCAAAATAGGTTAACACTTGAAATCAAATTCCTTAGCTCGTCGAAGCAAGGATTCAAGAATGCATGCCCTTTCCATACTTGGGGCATCAAAAGTTGGTTAGGTTACCAAGAAACCCTAATCATTAGTGCTTTGGTTCTCTATTTTTGCTCAGACCGTGCCTTGCACACCGCTTCCCAAAAGGGGCATCTGTAGACACCAAAACAAGCACCATTCTGATTAAGTGACTACAAACATTGATCGCATTGACATACATAGCTTTCAGGGCAGCCCTCAGAGGTCAAACAGTGGTCCTGGCCACTTGCACAGCAGTTTAGAAGGTCGAAAAAAGAGCCTTGCTAAAACCTTCATCAAAGTCTTCAAGCCTTGCTAAAACCTTCATCAAAGTCTTCAAGCCTTGCCAAAACCTTCATCGAAAGCAAAGTCTTTAAAAGCAAACAGGCCTCAACAAAAAGGGAACCTAGCCTTAGACGTCGCGAAATCGCGACACCTTTGGCCCCGAGGGCGACCTCGCCACGTCGCGAAATCACGACACCTTTGGCCCCGAGGGGAGCCTCGACCAAAGGTGTCACGATATCGCGACACCTTTGGCCCCGAGGCTACCCTCGGCCAAAGGTGTCACGATATCGTGACACCTTTGGCCCCGAGGCTCCCCTCGGCCAAAGGTGTCGCGATATCGCGACACCTTTGGCCTCGAGGCCTCGGCCAAAGGTGTCGCGATATCGCGACACCTTTGGCCTCGAGGCTCCCCTCGGCCAAAGGTGTCGCGATATCACAACCTTGGTCTCGAGGACCTCGGCCAAGGTGGTGCGATATCGCGACGCGCGATATCGCGACACCTTTGGTCCCGAGGGGAGCCTCGGCCAAAGGTGTCGCGATATCGCGCGTCGCGATATCGCGACACCTTTGGCCCCAAGGGGAGGCTCTCCGAAGTGTCGCGATATCGCGACGTCGCGATATCGCGACACTTCGGCACTTTACGTCTAAAAAGCATATTTGCGATAATCAAAGGCGGACTTTGACGTGGCCGCCGCATCCAAAGAATGATTGCCACGTGGCACCCTTACGTGCCCCTCTCCAAAGAGACCCCGTGGATCTGCAGAATGGCGGACTTTAATGAGACAAGCCGTTTCGAAACAAATCCGATCCAAAGCCACGCCTCATAACTGCGATCTGTCAGTGCGAGCCATGTCTCATAATGGCCCGATAAGGATCAAATCTAAGCGGCCCTTGCGGATTTAGGGTTTTAACATTAATGCTCTCAGAGGCGAAAACCTCTATAAAACTAGCTCGATACGAAGTAAGAAAAGAGAGAAGATTTTGGGTGAACACAACGAAGTGCTGTTCATTTGAAGACTCGATTATATCAGTTCCGACCTTCGAACCAGACATTCGACCACAGTGAATTACCAATTTGCCGACAACACATTATCCGGGATTTTGAGCCAATTCCTAGTGGGTTGGCGTCGAAGCTGGATTTTAACAGGGCGGCCCGCTTGGGCACCCTACGCATGTTCATAGTTTTACTTGAGTATATATATATATCGTTTTGAATATATCTTGTTAATGAACAGTATTTTAACCGTTTATGTTTCACATTTTTGAACACTTGCTATTTTCAAAGGTGACTAAAATAGTTTATGTTCTATAACATACGCTGTTTTCAAATACAGGTGCTATTGACAGTTGATTGTTTATTTGAATACAGGAAAGACAGCAAGCTAGAACTCATTAAACACCAGTGGCGGCAATACAGTTTGGCCCGCCCATTTTCAAATGTGGGCATGCGGATAGAAGCAATATTGACTTCGATTGTAACCGAGGCAGACTAACACTCCTGGCCCCTAAAAAGGCAGGAGATGTATTGTAACCGAACGGAATTAATTTATATTCGGTTGATTTAAAGTTCTATTTTATTACATCTTTAATACTGTTTTTCATTCCGAAATCTCATGCTTTCAACTCCACTTTGTCTTACATATATGATAAGAACTTGCTCTTCTCTGTAATGTAATACATCTTGATATGATATGAAGTATCCTTATGGAGTATATATCCATAGTAGAATGACTCTTAGGATACTTGACTATTCCTTTCCATATGCCAAGTCTCATGACTCTTGGCTTCTCTACTTGACACTTCTACTTAATGAACATATGACTCTATAGTGTATGCACACCTAGACATCACTCTTGACCTTCACTTTGCACACTCTAATATAAGACACTTGTGCACATCTTTACATTACACATTTTATCTCTTACATATCAGACACTTGCACACATACACTCAACTTACACTTGAACACTAATTCACATGACACTTGTGTATTTCCTGCACATGCACACTTACATGAAAGGGATAATAATACTCACACTCTAAACTATGACTCAACCCTAATCTATTATTTACAAGTAGTACCATGAAGGTACCATGGGGTATATTATCATGTACCAAATAATGTAATATACTCTGTTGAGTGGTATTTTCACCCAGTTGTGAAAACACACTCTCCGATAGGATTTGGGTTCTAAATCCTCTCTTGCAAAGAAATTTAATAAACAATTTCTCCAAGGTTCCGCTATGTTAGCATTTTGCATATGGTGTATTAATAATCTCAAATAAAGATATTCAATTAAAAATGCTTGGAACACCTTAGTGGTTGCAAGTAACTGAAAACAAGGGGCAATGTTGGTTTATTTTACTGTGAAACTTTAATGATTGTTCTTTGAACCCGAATAAAGCAAATGTGATTTGATCCCTATATGACCAAGTTGTAACTTCAAAATGGAAATTGATGAAATGCCATGAAACATAACCCCTTCAATAAAATTGGAATTTTCATGAAGGGAATATCATCATCTGCTCATGAATGAAAAACAAAACTGAAAATGAAATTCTGGCCCTGAAATGGAAATTTTCTATTTTCAGATTTTAAAGTTTTTAGTTTTTTTTTTAGTTTTTTATTTTAATGCCTGTGAAAATAAAGTGCAGAAAAAAATGAAAATAAAATGTGAAAGAAAAATAAAAAGTGCATTCAGTATGATGCTATCCTACTTTGACAAAACCGAAGCTAATGAGGTTTTCTGCATACAACCTAACCTATTGAACCCGCAAAACTCGCACAATCCAGGTAAGTTAGGTGCTGGTTTTTGGGGTTTAAACTGTGATTTTCAGATTTAGACATTCGCATGAAGCAACCAAGAGAACTTGCATTAAACTTCACCTATAAGCCTAGAAATCTGAAAAGGGGAAAGATAAACATTCAATCCTGCATGCAGAAAATAACTCCTTCTTTCTTGCCAATGAGGTGCAACTCTCTGAATTTTCTGTATTAAAAATTGGTCATTATACAACAATAGAATCTCTGGTTTCCCAAACCCAGTCTATGGAAGAAAATAGCCTCAAAGCAGGCCTAGAATGGCCCTCTAGCCTTCAAAGATTGCAACTCGCTTACAACAATTTCCTACCTAATCCAATGTAAAGGAAATATCCAGACAAAGTGGAAGAAAAACACCACAAAAGCGAGGCCCATAATGGCTTATTGCCTTTGGCTCTGCAACTCTGCCCGTAGTGGTTTTCCGACCCCTGTACCAATCTGTGCTTCTGCTTTTATACTTTCTGGCAATGCTCTCTATTTTTCTCTGTGACGCTTCGTTTCATTTCCCAGATTGCATCGCTTCATCTTCCATGCCTCTTCATTGTCTTTGACTTTCTGTTCTACATCGAAACGTTTAATATTTTCTGTGAACTGTAACGCCTCTGTAACCCTTACACCTTTATGCCACGTGTTCCGCGCTTTTCTGCATGTTTCGTAACTGCCCCCTGTAAATCATGACCAAAAATAGCATGTCACGATATCACGACATTTTTATGTATGCAGCTTAGCTTTTCTTCTTTCATCGTGAAAATGAGACATGTCGCGATATCGCGACATTTTCCTGTCAACAGCCTTGTTTGTCATCATGCATCGCAAAAATGAGACATGTCATGAAATCGTGACATTTTTTTGTCAGCAGCCGAGCAAATGCAACCTGTAGCGAAATCATGACGTTTTTCTCTTTCGGGTTGTGCAGATGCTACCTGTCGTGAAATCATGACGTTTTTCTCTTTCGTTGTGCAGATGCTACCTGTCATGAAATCATGGCGTTTTCTCTTGTCCTTGGCTTCTGAAATCGTGACGCTTTTCATCTTCGTACCCCTTGGCTGCTTCCTGTCGCGAAATCGTGACGCTTTTCATCTTCGTACCCCTTGGCTGCTTCCTGTCGTGAAATCGTGACGCTTTTCATCTTTGTACCACTTGGCTGCTTTCGCTCATCGCGAAATCGTGACATCTTTAGTGCCTTGCCCTATTTGACTGGTTTGACCATGATTTTGTGACATGTCACGATTTTGTGACAATTTTCCATTCTGTCTTTCTCTCTCTTCTATGACCCACGATTTCACAACACGTCGCGATATCGCGACATTTTCTCTTCATGATGCATTCTGCTGCTCTTGCAAAACGTGACATGTCGTGAAATCGTGACAATTTTCATTTCTAGCGAGAGAACATGTCACGAAATCGCGACAATTTTTCATTTCTAGCGCGACGGAGCAACATGTCGTGAAATCGTGACAACTTTTCATTTTCGGTGACGGAGCAACATGTCGCGATATCGTGACAACTTTTCATTTTGGCGCGACGGAGCAACATGTCGCGATATCGTGACAACTTTTCATTTTTGGTCGCGACGGAGCAACATGTCGCGATATCGCGACAACTTTTCATTTTTGGTCGCGACGGAGCAACATGTCGCGATATCGCGACACTTTCTTTTTCTTGCTATATTTTGCTCTTCCTTTGATTTTTTAGCATCTGGGCCACTGCGGTCTTCTTTGAAAGCATGCAAAAAAGGTGGGTCCCCAATTTTGGGGTGTGTTGTGGATCAGCCACAACAAATGGCGACTCTTCTGTCAAATGCTCCCGAGCATTTTGGTGAGAACCCAACCTGAAATATACAAGCTTAGATACAAGCGTCAGCACATAAAGGATAAACTAATACCGATAGATCAAAAATACATGAAACATCAGAATCATTAAGTATCAGCTCGGTGTGTGCAATGTGTTTTCATTCCCTATCGCTTGAACTTGATCAACATTCCATTGTCAGTTTCACTTATGATTTGTATGCAAGGCTATGAATAATTTGTGCAGGATTTGATGCATGATGAAGATGCTAAAGATATGACAACCTGCATTGCAAAGGCTCAAACCTTCTAATATCATGAACAAACATATTAAAGTTGTCAAACCCTCTTAGGACCAAATATATGTATACTAAATTAATTTATTAGATCCCAAAGTTGGTTATGTGTCACTACCATCTTGAACCCATGTGCAAGTGTAAGTGAAATCAGAACTTTGGGGAATAGGATTCCCAACCTAAGCGAGATGGGAATTTAACCCTATCCTTACTATTCTGATTTAGAGTTCATTACCTCATCTTGAACAAAATGATTTAACCTGTTATGGATGAAATGGTCAAGCTAGTCTATCCATATGAGCAATTAGTGGTCTTGCTTTTAGACAAGACATGTTGCCACGCATGAGCATACTTAACCCCATAATCCCTGATTTGGCTTCATTCATTCTTTTTCTTTTATTTCTTGGACCTTTGGGATGACTACCCATCCTTGCTAGGGACATGTAGTACGATCCTTCCAATCCAATATTGAGATGAAATGGGAAATATTAATTTTTTACTTCTTGGACCTTGGGGATGACTACCCATCCTTGCTAGGGACATGTAGTACGATCCTTCCAATCCAATATTAAGACAAAATGGGAAATATTAGTTAATTTTATTACTTGGACCTTTGGGATGACTACCCATCCTTTGCAGAGGACATGTAGTACTATCCTTCCAATCCAAGCTTTATGATGAAGTGGGAAAAATGGAAGCTTTGGGGAATCGGATTCTCAACCTAAGCGAGATGAGAATTATGTCCTATCCTTACTACTCCATGTAGGTCAAATCAGAGCTTTGGGGAGTTGGATCCTCAACCTAAGTTCGATGAGGATTTAACCCTATCCTTACTACTCTGGTTTTAGGCTTTAAGCTTTTATGGGAGTGGTAAAAACCACTTTTTCAAGGATTATGTTGCATGATAGGACAAACATGAAATATTCTTTTCACCTCACCTTTTCATCCAAGTATGGTTTTGACCATTTTGCTCAAGATTCTTTTAATGTGCATGGAATGTGCTTGGTTCAAGATAGTTCGGACATCAGTTCCCAACCTTAGGATTTTTTTTATGTTTTATGTTATAGAATAACCCTAAGAGGATTCGACACCTTCTCAATGATTGCACATGAAATGAAAATGTAACTTGAGATGACATGTATATATGCAATGTGGAATGTGACATGAGATGTGAATGCACTGCTTCTTTTGGAATATATCATCTACTTTACCATAATGTGCAAAACTGACAACTTCATGCATCACAAGATTCAAACGATATTATTTAAATGTTTGTGTTACTTGTGGAGCTTTCTACAACACAATTCCAATGTTTCATATTCTCCTGATTTTAGGCATAAGTTGACATCTCAAAACCAATTTTTTTTTTTTTTCATAAACAAACCAAAAATGTCCAAAGGACCAACACACAACTTAAATCCAAATCCAAATAGCAATCCCAAAATGAAACTTGAAAACACAAACCCAAAACCAAAAACCAAAATCTATATACAAATGTACAATATAATACAAGATGATGCAAAGCTTGGACTATCACTTTCCTGGATCCCAAACATGATTAGAACATTTCAACAAAAATATAACATGATATGCATGCCAAATGTTGTGGGAATCCAACAAAAACAAGACTAGACCAAACAATGCAACCCACTTCAACTTTCCTCTCTCACCCCACCAATTAAATTTAGTTCCATTAGTATTCCCATAGGTGAGCTTCAAATTTTCAAATTGATTAGACAATGATTGATATTCAATTTTATCTTGTCTATTCTCTAAAACTTCCATTTCAAAACTCAATCTTTGATTTAGAATTAGGCTATCTTCTTCCAATATGCAATTTTGTAAGTAGGAGCCTATTTCTACAAATTTTAAAGCCAAATTATTTTCCAAATTTGTAGGCCAATCAAATTTGTGTAACAGTTTGCAAGCATCTAGGATATTTACTAAATTAGGATCATTAAAAGTTTTTACCCTAGATTCAATTAGTAATTGTTGATGAATTTGATTTAACAATTCAAGTGCATCAACTTCTTTTCCATTCATTAAAACAATGTTATTAAAGGTGTGATTAGAAATTATACCTTGTTTTTCATTTACCTTTAATGACATTTCACCATAAACATTATTTAAATTCAAAATATGGTCATCCTTTTCAATCCTCAAACATTCTTGGTCAAAGTGTATGTCCCATGACTCATCTTGATGATCCTTCATTTGAGTTGCTTCCAATTGATCAATCTCTTTGTCATTTGGTTCCAATTCTTTGTTCACTATCCATGGTATCTCTTCATTTGAATCCTCCAAATCATCATGCAAACTTGCATCCGCACCTTCAATGAATTTATATTCAACATGATCGAATTTTGTCACCTTTTCAAATCTTGTGAATATGAGATCTTCGTATGATGTAGAAGGTTCAACATCCCGCATATCAAGTGAAATATGAGTTTCATCTATAGGGATGTGAGAAAAGAATGCATTATCATATCTCCCCCAACCATTGTGAAAATCGTCATCCAGATCCATGGGATGAAACTCCATGATATTTGTGACATGATCTTTTGATTCATTCATCAATTCTTTTTCTTCTTTGTCCTTGGTAATAGAATCATTATAATCTTCCAAAATTTGATGAGATTTGAAACCCTCTTCCAAAACATCCTCAAATTGTACAGGAGTTGTAATATCTTCCTTCGAGTAGGCGATTATGTTGTCCTGTATATCAATTGGCACACAAGTTTCATTAGTAGTTTTGGAGTGAGTGTAGTCTTCCCACTTCTTCCAAGCATCATAATAATCCTCTTTCAAAATCAAGTGGTGACGTTCAACTACTTCTTCAACATCTTCCAATTCATCAATGTGTTTCTCATCAAATTCATCTTCACCTTCCTTAGATGGTTCAATTATTTCCAAAAGTGGGTCGTTTCTTGAATTCAAATTTGTAAGGCTATCATCGTCCAAATTAGTAACCCATGATTCAATTTTATCATAATTTGGAGGGTGAAGAATTTCTTGATCGTTAATTTTACACATCTCATCAATAGTATCTTCCAAGAACAAGTGGTGAAATTCTATCATATCTTCAAATTTATTTATTGATTTTCTTTCCATTTCACTTTCAACCACTTCATTCAATTCTATGGTGGGTTCCATCCTATCACATATATCAAACATTGTTGAATTTAGAACCCCTTCATCCGGATAATCGTGTATCTCTATGAATGAGATCATTTCTGCATAATCCTCACTAGCGGATGTTGGCTTAGCAATTTGCACCTCCTCGTGGACTACATCTAAGGTGGTTGTAAAATTTGGATATTCAAATTCATCCCCTTGATCATTTACCTTAGATATCATTGGAGTGGAGGGTGCTATATTTGATGGTTGGTGTAGGTTGGCATCAAATAGAACAATCTCTCATGTGAACATGTTGTGCCTTTTCTTCTTCAAGACCTTGTCGTTCTATCTCTTCCAAGATCTCATGGATTTTCTCTAGAGACAAACCACTCATTTTTTTCTCAATGTGTGAAGCAAGTGTGGGGTGTATGGCTCCTAGGTATACTTCCATGGCTTCCTCTTCTAATGTGTTAAAATTTTCCCACATTTGGGAGTGCAACTCACGAAATCTTCCATTGAATTGACTCAAGGATTCATTAGGCTCTTTACATATGGAGGTAAACTGATTTTTCAAGATTTCTAAGTCAACCTGGTTACCAAAATGATAAAGATAGGCTGCTTCTAGTTGTATCCAAGAAGTCCTAACCTCCATGGGTAGTTGGCTATACCAAAAGAATGGTTTATCATCCAAAATGTATGCAAATAACTTACAAGCCACCTCCTCATAGAAAATCTGGAATTGACATAATGTATTCTTGTAGACATGCAGTTTTTGCAAGTATCCTAGTGGCACCTCTTGATTAAAACACCGTAAAAAATCCAATAACATTTTAGGAATATGATAGGGTATCACATGTATAGACAAACCCTTATAATGATCCTCCATTGTAGATACCATTCTTTCTCTTAGAGATGCTATTTCAGCTCTTAGGGATACCATTTGCTCCTCAAGTGTTGCCATTAGTGAAACTTGAAATGTAACTTTAGAACCAAATCTGTTGAATATTCAACCTGCAATGTATAAAAAATCAAGTTAGCATCAACTAAGAGATGTATTCATTAAAATCAAATGAAAAGTAATTGCATGAAAACAACACTTTGTTAGTCAAAACCAAAATTTTCAAAATTAAATCAAATCACATTGTTTCTGTATGAACAATCAAAAAAATATACAGCATACCTGAATTGCTTAAAATAGAATAAAGTAAACCAATTCAGGCCCTCCTTTTAACAATCTGTCGAGTGTTAGAGGAGTAAAGATAACAATTAACAGGGCATGAAATATTCAAAATTTAAATCCTTGTAGCACTTAAATCATCGTGAAATAAACCAGTTCAAGCCCTCCTTTTAACGCCAATCTGTTGAGTGGTGTTAGAGGAGGCCGAAGATGCTAATCAAATGGACTTGAAATATTTAGCAATGTAAAGCTCTTAAACAATTATAAACCTGTAGCATCTAAAATCATGATAAAATAAACCTTTTCATGCCCTCCTTCTAGCACCAATCTGTTGAGTGGTGTTAGAAGACTAAAGATAACAATCAGTAGGGCATGAAATATACAAAAATTTTAAATCTCACTAAAATAAACCCATCCAGCCCTCCTTCTAGCGCCAATCTGTTGAGTGGTATTTTCACCCGATTGTGAAAACACACTCTCCGATAGGATTTGGGTTCTAAATCCTCTCTTGCAAAGAAATTTAATAAACAATTTCTCCAAGGTTCCGCTATGTTAGCATTTTAAATAATCTCAAATGAAGATATTCAATAAAAATGCTTGGAACACCTTAGTGGTTGCAAGTAACTCGAAAACAAGGGGCAATGTTGGTTTATTTTACTTGTGAAATTTTAATGATTGTTCATTGAACCCTAATAAAGCAAATGTGATTTGATCCTTAAATGACCATGCTGTAACTTCAAAATGGAAATTGATGAAATGTCATAAAACATAACCCCTTCAATGAAATTGGAATTTTCATGAAGGGAATATCATCATCTGCTCATGAATGAAAAACAAAACTGTAAAATGAAATTCTGCCCTAGAAATGGAAATTTTCTATTTTCTGATTTTGGAATTTTTTAGTTATTTATTTATTTTTTATTTTTTTTAATGCCTGTAAATGAAAATAAAGTGCAAAAAAAATGAAAATAAAATGCGAAAGAAAAATGAAAAGTGCATTCAGTATGATGCTATCCTACTTTGACAAAACCGAAGCTAATGAGGTTTTCTGCATACAACCTAACCTATTGAACCTGCAAACTCGCACAATCCAAGTAAGTTAGGTGCTGGTTTCTGGGGTTTAAACTATAATTTTCAGATTTAGACATTCGCATGAAGCAACCAAGAGAACTTGCATTAAACTTCACCTATAAGCCTAGAAATCTAAAAAGGGGAAAGATAAACATTCAATCCTCGCATGCAGAAAATAACTCCTTCTTTCTTGCCAATGAGGTGCAACTCTCTGAATTTTCTGTATTAAAAATTGGTCATTATACAACAACAGAATCTCTGGTTTCCCAAACCCAGTCTATGGAAGAAAATAGCCTCAAAGCAGGCCTAGAATGGCCCTCTGGCCTTCAGCACTGCAACTCTGCTTACAACAATTTCCTACCTAGTCCAATGTAAAGGAAATATCCAGATAAAGTGGAAGAAAAACACCACAAAAGTAGGCCCAAAATGGCTTATTGCATTTGGCTCTGCAACCTTGCTCGCAGTGGTTTTCTGACCTCTGTACCAATCTATGCTTCTGCTTTTATACTTTCTGGCAATGCTCTCTGTTTCACTCCATGACGCTTCGTTTCATTTCCCAAACTGCATCGCTTCATCTTCCATGCCTCTTCATTGTCTTTGACTTTCTGTTCTACATCGAAACGTTTAATATTTTCTGTGAACTGTAACGCCTCTGTAACCCTTACACCTTTATGCCACGTGTTTCGCGCTTTTTTGCATGTTTCGTAACTGCCCCCTGTAAATCGTGACCAAAAATAGCATGTCGCGATATCACGACGTTTTTATGTATGCAGCTTAGCTTTTCTTCTTTCATCGCGAAAATGAGACATGTCACGATATCGTGACATTTTCTGTCAGCAGCCTTGTTTGTCATCATGCATCGTGAAAATGAGACATGTCACGAAATCATGACATTTTTCTGTCAACATGAGCAAATGCAACTTGTAGCCGAAATCGTGACGTTTTTCTCTTTCGGGTTGTGCAGATGCAATCTGTCGTGAAATCGTGACGTTTTTCTTTTTTTTCTGCTCTATCATGAAATCGTGACGTTTTCTCTTTGCCCTTGGTCTTGTCTGAAATCATGACGCTTTTCATCTTCGTACCCCTTGGTTGCTTCTCAGGAAATCGTGACGCTTTTCATCTTCGTACCCCTTGGCTGCTTCTGTCGCGAAATCGTGACGCTTTTCATCTTTGTACCACTTGGCTGCTTTCTACTGCTTCCTGTCATGATATCGCGACATCTTTAGTGCCTTGCCCTGTTTGACTGGTTTGACCATGATTTTGTGACATGTCACGATTTCGTGACAATTTTCCATTCTGTCTTTCTCTCTCTTCTATGACCCGTGATTTCACAACACGTCGCGATATCGTGACATTTTCTCTTCATGATGCATTCTGCTGCTCTTGGCCGTGAAAACGCGACATGTCACGAAATCGTGACAATTTTCCATTTCTAGCCGTGACGGAGCGACATGTCACGAAATCGCGACAATTTTCCATTTCTAGCCGCGACGGAGCAACATGTCGCGATATCGCGACAACTTTTCATTTTCGGTCGCGACGGAGCAACATGTCGCGATATCGCGACAACTTTTCATTTTCGGCCGCGACGGAGCAACATGTCGCGATATCGTGACAACTTTTCATTTTTGGTCGCGACGGAGCAACATGTCGCGATATCGCGACAACTTTTCATTTCTGGTCGCGACGGAGCAACATGTCGCGATATCGCGACACTTTCTTTTTCTTGCTATATTTTGCTCTTCCTTTGATTTTTTTAGCATCTGGGCCACTGCGGTCTTCTTTGAAAGCATGCAAAAAATGTGGGTCCCCAATTTTGGGGTGTGTTGTGGATCAGCCACAACATACTCCAACACCTCCCTATATTATATTATTTGGTTATTGAAGACGTTAGTCTTCAATCATAGTCCATATTGATCTTCAATATTCAAGTGATCTTCTACTTGAGCTTTGTTTGGTTCTCTTTTTTCTTTCTTCTAAATTTTCTTGATATTCTTCTTCTATTTCTTTAGTCTATTCTTTTTTATCTTAGTCTTATTATGTTGCATTCCTGTATCTTGATGTTCCATAGCAACTGCAATAGTAGTACCTTCCAAATTCTTTGAGAGAAATACATTTTTATTGATTATCAATTTTGCTAAGAGAGTTTTGAATTCATTTTCTTCAATAGTTTCTTTTAATTATTGAATTTCTTGAGCTATATGTCCTTTTTTATTTCCTTTAATCCATATTATTTTTTCCCTTATCATTCTTTTGTATTTCATTCATGCATAAATAACATTCAGATCATATCGTACTAATTTGGTCACCTTTTGGATGCTTGGATACGTGTAGACCGATACAAAATTGGTATATTTAATAAATAACATGCTTTATCACACACTTACGTTCCTATTTATATGAATCATATGTTTGTATAATTGTCATGTGTCTAAGTTTTAGATCTTGTCATTTTTCATGTTGTCACATCAATCATATTGTACACAACCACCCTTTGTATGTCACACAATGTCAATAAACATACACTAGTTATCACAACTATCATGATGTCTTGTTCAATCATATTCTTAGGTTGCTTGGTAGTAGAATTCTCTTCTATTATTCAATTATTGCTAGTTGACCCAATCAACCTTTGTCAAAATTTATTGAGTTCTAATGTGATTTTAGGCTTCCTCCAACTGACTTGAGTTCTTTCATGGACCAATTACAAATCAAACATTAAATAAAATTTGAGTTTAGGGAAGACAAAACCTTGCATAGTCTTTCCATAAAGCAATTTTTTTCTTGTTCATCCTATCATTTACATGATCCAAACCTGAGGATCCAAAATAGGACAAGTTTCCAAAAAAAAGAAGAAAGGAACAAAAAGAGAACTACCAATAGCTTGTCCTTGTTTTTCTCAGGTATTTTATATGACTCCATAAAAGCTATAGATGTTTGGATGGTGTTGGAGCAACATTGATGGAATGTGGGGCTAATCTCCATTGGGGCTATATATTCTTGTCTAGAAGTGGAATATGCCTTACGAGTTGAGACATGTTTGTTATATTAGAAACATTCTTTATTATAGACCATTGCATGCTTGTGGATGAGCTAGCTTATACTAGATAAGTTTACAATTGGTTAGTCCAACCTCACTCAAAATAGAAAAATGAACATCATTGTACATACTATGGTCTATGATTAGCTTACTCTTATTTAGTATGGTCAAGATTTTTTCTAGATGTCAACTGACTAATAGATGAGTTTGATTGTTCAAACTAAGGTATTTGACTCTCTAGAAATTCTTCTTGCATCCAAAATCCCTTGGAAATGGAAATGAATAGCATCATGGCTAGTTTTGCTAATAAATAGCTCCTTCAAATTATTAGTCCAATACTCATTCATCATGGTCTTATGTTCATTGTTCATTATCATTAGCTTAATAATCAAACCATTATTTTCATAGCCTACCTATGTTACATATTAGAGTTGCATTCATCATGTACATTGCATGTTCACTTGTCTTATATTTTATTAATATGTTTGTGTGACTATTAACTTGTAATTGATTAATTAAACTATTTTTTATTGTGAAACTCAAATACATACATCCAAAATTTTGATTTAACAAATGCATATAAATTTTAAACCATACACTTCCATAACAACACATCTTCATTCATAACATCAACCATATCAAATAAATGTCATCTATCATATCCTATCTCTCTCTTCAATACATCAATAAACCCTCACATCAAAAGAATCACATAAACATACATCTAGTCCTAACACATATCAAAATGATCATCATATATATCAAATAATTGCAATTACATCATCAAAAATACCCTGTAGACTATATCATGTACATACACCTATATATGTCATCATATACATCATCATAATCATCTCATACAAAAATAATGGTTCATCTGCCACACCAAAAAAACCATCCTTGCTAATTATTAAGAGTCTCTCCACTCCCCTCTTATGCTCTTGGTCTCTTGCCTCTACTCCTTTGTGGCATCTCACCACCCTGTGTCAAATTTGATCCTCTTTCCTAAGATGTTGCTAGATATATGAACTGTGATACTACTAGAGCTACTCATATTGTTCTCCTATGGTTACGTCGAGATCTAGTACTCAATCTGGATGGAATAGCTATGCCCTAGGTAGTCATTTAATTCTTACAAGCTACTACTATATCCTTATCTTATACATAAAGACCCATATATTCATCCCTAGCTTGTTGTAGTTGTACAATATCTATCTATAAAGCTACAATATCACCCTATGTCTTCAATTGATCTACCTCCCCTTAGATTTTACCCCTCTTGATTGTCATAGCATCTCACTCTCTCCATAGCTCCTTCCTCTATACTTGGTCCCTAACCTACTCAGTGGTCAATGTATCCAATTATCCATAAAGACTATCTCTATCTCTCTATAACCTATCCCTCTTAGCATGTAGTCTCATCCTATCTAATACCTAGGATCCCTCTTGGTCATATACCTATCAAACCCAATCTCTTAGTATCTCGACCTCCTCTACGATATCCATAACATCCCCCTACTACATAGTATCATCAACTTCCTCTCAAAAATATTCCCCTAGTGCCTATTTTTTTGTTGCTCCTAATAGGAGTAGTACCCCCTCTATCTAAAAATGTACTCATCACCTAAGAGACTCCTCTTCCTCCTCCTCCTCCTCATCCTCTTCCCTAGTAGTTTTCGCTACATCCTCCTCCCTATTCACATCCTCCCTATGCCCTAGATACCATCCTTTTGTCATTCACCAACTATCAAACTTTGTAGTAGTCCCTATATCATCGATGTTAGGTACTACTTTATCCTCATCCCTCTCCATATCTAGAGGATCCACATGTGATTGTTACCCATGATCACCCTTGATCCTCTAGTATACCACTGGCAGATTAGGCAAGCCCTATCACAACCCAAATTATCTAAACACTCAATTATGCTAGAAGAATTCCACCTGTGTACCCCTATGACCAATGACCCATCTTGATTGCCTCACCTAGTATAGCTCTATCACATTCTTCCTTCATATTGGCACTCCCCTCCATGGTCTCCATGTGATATCACGAGGCCTCAACCTATCAAATTTACCTCGATAGTATAGGGTGTCTGCCTTGTGAGGCCTCCTAACCCATCTCTCCCTATCATCCTACCATCACAATGCATATGGTACATCCTCATCCATCAACCTATGTGCCTCATAGGATAATCTCATATGCCTTGCCACTGCTATGTGCTTCCATACCCATAATTGTATTAGCAGACTACAACTTAGCCCTATCCTCTTTGTCATATTAATGTTGTGTAGTTCTTTTTTTTGAGCTAGTAGCATCAATTCCTATGAATAAATTACCTCTACACAAGATCATAAACAACACCCAGTAGGTTCTATGGGAAAATTGCTCCTAATAAATTTGATAATACATTGCTAGAGATGAGTACCATCACTAGCGCATGTCTCCATGTCAATACCTCTGTTGAATAATACAAATCATACAACACATTTCCACTACATGTCTCTATCACTCACCATCCAAGTACAAAGTTCGTCTACATCCTTCTACCAAGTTCCAACAACTATAATAGTGATACCCTCCACATGCAACCAGTATATCTTGTATATGCCCTCCAAAGTGATTGTCATTTCCTCCATCGAGAAATGAAAGGTGTTCCTATCAGGATACCAATGCTCACATAATATTGATAGGTATGAATGATCATAGTGAATTGTTTTCATTTACATGATCCCATAGAACCAAATGACCCTCAGCCATTCTAAGTCATCCTCACTCCACACCCCCCTCAAATCATCAAGAAGTGGCCTAAATCAATGTTGCAATTGCAAAATCTTGACCTATCATCATTCTCCCATGTCAAACATCCCCTTAAGAAAAAAAATAGTACATATCCATATGGACATGACCATATAGACCCATATGATCAAGAAACAAAGGGTATTTTTGAATACCCATTTGCCTAAAAACAACAAAATTCAACAAAAAATTTGAAAAACATGTTCAAAAATATGAAAACAATTCAAGCACCATGCACATGCATACATTCACATTGAAAATTGCACAAACAAATAAAAACAAAGAGAAAAAAAACACACATAGCCATGCATGCATATTCCACACGCACAACCCATTACCGATTTCTTCCTAAGTTATCCTACTTTTCTATGGTTTCATTTAGCTAAAAATTGGACCATAGGGTTCATTTTATTTTGAAACTACAAACATAGAAAAAAGAGGGCAAAAATCAACTAACTGGCACTGCACTCCCTCTCCGTCTAGGTCTAGCACTTCCTTCTACCATATCATTCATTTTTATATTCACTCTAACAACACTTCACATCAAATTATTTTTCTTTCCCGTCACTCTCCTTCCAATTTCTCCAACTCATGCGGTAACAATAACTCCTCTACCATGTGGCCATATAGTTTAATTTGATCGTATGAATTCATACGATTGACTTTGACTTTGACTTTGAATTTGACCATATAATTCCATACAGTCCACATCTTGATCAATTTTTTCTTCAAATTTCATTATTCTTGTCCACTCAGTGGTTCTTCCATGATATTTTTGTCAAGCACTTCACTATTGTGTTCCATTTCTTCACCCATCAACTCATCAATGTTAGAACTTGGTAGAAGGGGACACTTATTAATTCCACCTTATGCATGATCAACATCAAACACTCAATATTGAAATTGTGTTTGTCCAAGAACTTTACCTAAGACTATCACAAGCCCTCCTTTGCTAGGGCAAACAAAAGAAAAATTTATCTTCTCAATCAAACTCCAATCCAATCAAAATTTGGTACACCCCATGCCTGTGATTGTATGGTTACTCATGAATTCCCTTCATTGATGTGGTAAGATAATACCACTTTTTATAGAAGCATCATGTTGATACCTACCAATGACTAGATGCTCACCAAAATCAATCAAACTCAATAATATATCAAAGAAAAAGTTTCAAGGATATTCATCCCTTTCATAATTGGAGCATCTCACATTGTTCATGACTCGAGATAATATTGCATCTCCAGATGGCTACACCCTAGGTATTATTTTGAGGAGGCTACTCATGTGGAAACCTTTTTAGGCCATATGACTCACCTTGGACCTTTCTAAGATCCAATAGTGGTTCTAACCACTAAAATAGGGCAAACCAATCCTATCTAGCCTAGGTCGTGGTATTTCCTAGCGACGGTCTCGTGACCACTGATGTTGATGATGATCATAGGTGGGTCACACTTGTCAATAGAAATCGTACACCGAGTTATGCCTATCAAGGATGGCCTCATCTATAACAAACTCAAGCTACCCAAGCCGAGTAAAATCCATCACAAAGCAACGATTCTTGAGCAATTACTCTCCAGAAGCTTCCAAAAGTGTCACCTCACCTACCTCAATCCAACTAAATCTTGATATTGACTTGTTGATCAAGATAGAATCCCAATTTAGGAAGTCTATTTAAGGTGCCCAAAAATAAGAGAGAAGATAGAGAATTGATCATCCATAGACCGCAATGAAGTGTTGCCCTTTTGTGAACAGAGAGTGCAATCTATCATAAGTGTCACGATGTTGTCAAATTTATATTATAGAGCTCACATTAATATCCTTGGAGTATAATCAAATTTGAAGGACCAATTAAACCGTTTTTCTTCATCAATTCACCATCGATTCTGAGCCAATTTTGTAATCAAACTATGTTTCCAAATACAAAAATCCTTGAATATCAATTTGGCATCCAAATTAACTATCGCCATTCATCGAGCTCAGATAACAGAGTCTCTGTTTGGTGGCCATTATTTTCAATAGTTTCTCGTAGGCACCGTCGTCGACGTCAAAGACAGTCAACAGAGCCAACCGTTTGGATTGAGGATGGCCTTGCGATGATAATTTATTTGCTTGTATTTTCTAGTTTTATTAGTCTTAGATGCTTTTTATTTGATTTTTGACATAGATTAGCAGTATATTTTTTAGTATTTATGTATTCTTTCACTATTTTTCATGCACTTCCTTATTGCTTTACACATTTGCTTCATAGTTTATATTTATCAAGAAATGGGCCTCATCTTGAGAGGCTTTCATTGCTATTGATCCTTTTGTAGTTTCTTTATGTGTAGGTTACAGGCCTAATCGAGAGTTGCGCATCACCAAGATCCTATTTCTTGGAATCATAAAACAGAGGTTGCGAAGTAAACCCTCTATAATCAGTATTTAAAGAGCAAGAACCCTGCAGATTGCATCTTTTCCCTTGTGGGGTTGCATATTGTAATTGTGTATCAAACTGGTGAATCCCTTAGAGGGGTATATTGTAACTGTGTTTCAAATTATTAATAAGAAGAGCATCTTGTTTTCTTTATCTTGTTATCTTGATGGTTACTTAATTTTATTTGTCAATTTGTTTACATTGTTACATAGTTAGATGCATGGTTTTTGCTGCTTTACAAATACATTAAAAATAATTTTTTAGAAGACATATCCAAATTAATTTTTTTACATGCTAATATTTTAATATAACAAAATGACATTCATATGTTATTAGATTTTAAAATAAAATAACACTAGATAGAAACAAAGAATTTGTAAAACCACCACCTACAAATAAAATAAATAAAATATTTTCACAAGTGAAGAACAACAAAAATAGAAAAAGGATCATTACATTGAAAGGTAGGTAAATAGTACAAAATATTTGATGCATTCATATTTATTACATAAAAAGAATATTACAAAATAACTAAACATAGGACTATTTTTTTTCACATTTGGAATGCATTATCAAACAAGATTATCCATAAATGGTTTTGTATATAATATAAGAAACAATATCAAAGAAGACATAATTGAAGGAATTGTATTGAATAATTATAAGACCATATTTTAGTTGAGAAAAATATAGATCCACTATAGTTAAGACTCTTTGATTTTTTTTTATTAGGTAGAAAAATAAGGGGTTTTGAAAGGCTCCCCCAAACCTTTTACAAAAGGATCACACAAACTACTACAAAACCAACTTCAAGGATCTTACAAGAGATATTCAAGAAACTAAAATCAGCCACTATTACATCCAAACTCGACCATATCAAACAAGATTTCCCATTGTATATAATATAAGAAACAATATCAAAGAAGAAATAATTGAAGGAATTGTATTGAATAATTAAAAGACCATATTTTACTTGAGAAAAATATAGATCCACTATAGTTAAGACACTGATTTTTTTATTATATGGAAAAATAAGGGGTTTTGAAAGGCTCCCCCAAACCTTTTACGAAATGATCACACAAACTACTACAAAACCAACTTCAAGGAGCTTACAAGAGATATTCAAGAAACTAAAATCAGCCACTATTACATCCAAAATTGACCAAAAAAAGGGTCATTAGCAGACTTATGACAAGATAACATAATAAATACAAAATTAAAAATTTGAAACAGACCAAGAATAACAATAATTTGATCAGCTTTTAAATAAAGTATTAGACAGACCATAAACATTTAAATCACAGACCAAAACCATGCATTTTGAAAATTGAATTTGAATTTGGACCTACATGTTCAATTCCTACCCATCAACCAGAGAGTCGATTCAGAGGATTCGATGTTATCTTCCACCTTTGATATTTTGGCTAGGTGATGACTAATTATGGTTGCTCAAAAATATAGAGAATATTTAAACAACTGGAAAATGGACATAAAACAAGACATCTGCAATTCCTCCACCAACAAATCTCCTTAGGAAGGATAGGGGATTTTTCGGTGCCTGTTACCTCTAGACTTAGAAGCTGAAATTCCATGAAATAATCCAGGGTGTTCCATTTCTACTCTTGGAGATGGAAATCTATGAATCTCAAGATTCAAATAGGAGTCCTTGGAAGGTTTCAAATATTTAAGTAAATATATTTTTTTCCCATTAGCAACTTTAGTATATGTTGCTACTGCAATGACTCTATCTTGGTTGGCCTTCCCACTTTCCTTTGCCCCATAATTGGAGATAAATAAGACTTCATTTTTAAATTGGACTCATTCCCAATAGATTTGATAAACTTCCTAGACTCTGTAAGGTTTGATCTTGCATTTATTTTATCCAATGGATTTTCCAACTAGGATATTGGGTTCTCAACAAGAGATAGCCTAGATAAAGATAATTCTACCTTAGAAGAGGGATAAGAATTGGTACATACCTTATTACTCACATAACCATTGGTATTCCTTCCTAATATTGGACCTACACCAACTTTCATTGAAATGTCTAAATAAATTATCATCTTTAACCAGTCATCCTTTAAATGGGATGAGTTCGAAATAGCAATGTCCTTCAAAGATTTTGGTTCCTTTACCTCCCTACGCATCCAATTTTTTTGGGTAACAAATTTTTTTTACAAGACCTTTATCCAAGCTATCAACCATTCGTGACGTGGATGTAAGATTTTAAAATTCCACAAGTTGAACTCTTGTACCCACATCTGAAATTAACTTAATCAAATCTGGTAGCTTTAAATTCAAAGGGATGTTAACACACAATCTAGTAGCCTCTAGTCTAGATTTATTTCAAGCCGGTCCATCTATTGAAATAAGATCTCCACAAATTTTGGTTATTCCTCTCAAAATATCAACATACCAAAAGTGTAGGGGCAAACCTAGAAGGGTAATCCAGAGAGGAGCATAATTAATTTGTTGTTGTTTTGGATCAAAATCAATACCCCATCTTCCTAGAAACAGGATATTTCTCCCAAAGAACCATGGGCCTCCACTCATAATGTTAATCATATCAACTTCCTCATATATTTTGATGAGAAAAAAATATTTTAAAGGGATACAATCTCCAACCCACCACAAGGGGACCATCTTCAAAATGCCTAGTCCCTAATTGAATCCATATTCAGTCAAGCACCTAAAAATTTACCTACAAGAAATAACCTCCTTTCAACTATCAAAGATAGAACCAACTCTTGAGGACTGAAAATGAAGCTCAAGTTGACAAACTGAAGCTCAAATGCTCAGTCCTCGGGTTGAAAGGAATATAATGATCCAGACTACTATCATCCAGATCTAACCGACCACCCTCCAGGGGGACTAAAAATAGGTTTACCTATTAACACTTTGATATTATTAATACAAAGGAGAGCTAGAAATAAAAATATCAATGAATGGATCATTGCTAGAAAAACATGTTTCAAATAGAAAATAAAAAATAACATACAAACTTTTTAGTCAAAGAAAAACTTCGATCGATAACTATGAAAAAGAGAAGTTTCTTTTATTATAAAAGTTACTAAACTACTTATTAAAAAACAAGTTACTAACCTAACATATGGCATTAGCTCAGTTAGATTCCTCAACATTCAAGGAGGAGACCTAGGTTCAAATATTTCCAAGATACATAAATAATATCCAAGTTGTGTTTTAATACCACTACATGGTGATAACATAATACAGGTGGGGCCTGTTTCAATCCCATATAACCAATTAAAAAAAACATTACTAACCTAACAATAATTCAACAATTCCTTTATTGAACATTTTTGTAAATTTACCCCCAAAATACATAATAAGTGAATTCTTAGACGAACCCCACAAGATTTGACAACAACAATATTGACAATTACAATTATCAATTGCCAAGGGATGAGTGGAGATTATTATGATTTATAAATTGTTGATGGTGTGGACAACATCAAATAAGTACAAAGTATAAGTATTTTTTTAAATTATATGCTATGTTAATATAAATAGAAACCTAATCATTATTGCTTATTACAATTTCAACTTCATCAAAGCTTTGCACGATGCCACACAATTATCAAAAATATTAATAGCAAAAGTCCACTATTGATCCTAAAAAATGTAATCAAAGTCTCATCGACAACAAGAAAGATTTTAAACTATAAATCAATCACAATTTATGATGTAAGAGATAAAACAATAGTATCACGGTTAAATATCCTTGAAAGTTTTTTCAGCATTCCAAAAAAACCAAACAAAATTATAGTAAGTAAATTTATAAAAATCATTGTATTGTTTTCAATATGTATTAATAAATTTCTTATAAAAAATATTAGGATTAGAAAACATTTTTTAATATAATATTTAATTTTAAATACAAGGAATATTAAGAGTCTTATATCCTATTTCAACATGTTTCAACAAATGCAAAGCACCATGTGAAGAAGTGATTTCCATTAAATATGTAACTCAATCCTATTAGATATTAATATTATATTATTATCACATGTCATTTAGTGATTGATTATACAATCAAATTCCAAACCTCACACAAAAATATTATAATGAATATGTTAAAATTATAGCTAAAACAACCATATGATGATTGCGTGCGAAGCCTCAACATAGGTGAAGTGAGTGCATAGGACATACACACAATGGATAGGAGAAATCAGCAAGGGCCTATGGGCCCATGGAGGAGTCAAAACATGGGAAAACCACAGGATGATGGCGGGATGATGGGAGGAGAAACTAGCATGGAAACCCTTTTTACTAAGCAATTTTAGATACAACCAAAAGAGGATGGAAATAATGCCAATCTTATGTAGTTAGATCATTAGTATCCAGGGAAAGTGATTACAAACCAACAGGACCATTTATGCATAAAGGATCACAACAATTTTTAGTTTACAACACAATCCAGTGGGGAAAAGTCCCAACCAACAAAGAAACAGCCCCAAGGGCAGAAGAGACCAAGGAGCAGGATCAAAGGAAAAGGGAGTTTGTACAAAAAATCCAAATGGAAGCAAAGCTCTCCAAACCTGATATCCAAGCTCACCCGAAAGGACCAGCCATAGTAACACCTATGAAAGAGAAAGATAATGGGGAGATACCCCAGAAAATGAGCTTCAAAGATGCCCTCCAAGGAGGCCAAGCCCAGGAAAGAGGTATTAACAATCCAAGAATGCCAAGAAGAACATTGAGGATGCCAAAGGTGGATCCAAGGAAAATAGAAGTGGGATGCATGAGAGCAGCAGATGGGTCCCCGATAGTAAAATTGGAACTAGTCGATATCCAAGATGGCATAGATGCCATGGAAAGAAGGGGTCTAATTTGTCGATTTATGGGTTTCCATCCAATCCTACTGGCATTCAAGCTATGGGCTACCAAATAGTGGAGAACCAAAGGTGAGTTTCAAATTTTTTATTATCCCAATGGGTATTTTCTAGTCATGTTTGCTATAGAAGAGGATAGAGAAGACATATTTCAAGGAGGGCCATGGTTCTTTGGTAGATCAAGGCTCTTCATGAAGCCCTGGCATACAAAATTTAAAGTAGAGGAGGAAATACCCTCAACTGGACCTGTTTGGGTCAGGATTTTTGGTCTCCTAGCAGAATTTTGGAACCCGCAAGTCCTAGCTGCAATTGGTAACACCCTAGGCACTTTCATGATGATAACCGATAGTACTCAAAAGTTTGAACATTTTATTTATGCATGAATCTATGTGTTGATAGATTTTGACAAACCCCTCCCAGAAAAGGTCACATTACAATTTGGGGAGGATACATGGGAACAACAGGTGGACTATGAGAATGTTTCCTTTAAATTTACCATGAATATGGCCATCTGGCTAAGGATTGCCCACATAAATTTTAGGAGCAAAATAAAGAAGATAAGGAACAAGAGGGATTCCAAATACCAAAGAAAAAAAAACCTGTAACTAAGGAGAAGGAAGTGCTTTCCACAAACATGTTTGGAAGCCTAGCCATGGATGACCTCCTAGATGAAGAAGAAGATGGAGCTGAAACAGAGATTCTAGAAACATAGTTTGAGGAAGTACAAGGAGAAACAAATATGCAAGAAGTCAAAAGATCAATGAAGAAAACATTGATGGGGTAAAGTAGTAACAAGGGAGAACTAAACCAGATGACAATGAACTATCAGAGAAAGAATAAAGAAGAAAACAAAATAAATGGAAAAAGTACTTCTTTAGATGGAACCACCAATAATGCATTGGTGCCCTATACACAGGCATCAAAAGCTATGGGGGTGAACCAAGAACCTAGTAAAAATATGAAGGTGGACACAAATCAGAAGGTGGGAAGAAAGTCCAACTAGCATCATGTGGCAAAGGAAGGTCAAAAATTAATTGAGGAAGGTAAGGTTATAACACTTACCCATATTTTTAACCCTTGTTATTGATGAAAGTCATTACATGGAATATTAGAGGATTGAAAGGAAGTCCTAAATAAAATGAGATAAAAAGAATGATTCAGATAAATTGACCACAAATGGTCTTCCTCCAAGAGATGAAGGTATCTTTTGAGGAAATGGATATAATAAAAATAAGGATATGGCAATCCAATAAAGCAGTATCCTTGAGTTCCCAAGGAGCTTCAAGGGGAGTTACATGCTTGTGGGACCCCAAAGAATTAGTGGTACACTATACAATTGGTAATAAAGGATTGATTGGTGTGGTAGAAAAAAATAGACAATATGACCAACAAATTCTCTATCTGAATGTATATGCCCCAAGCACCATTGAAGAAAAGAGGAAGTTGTGGAGGGACATAGACTATATCTCTTCACAATTTTTTGGAGCATGGATATTGTTGGGGGGATTTCAACACCATTCTCTCTCTAGAAGAGAAGGTGGGAGGAAATTGAGCTCTAGATGGAGGTACAAATATCATGAGTGAGTACATGGGATATCTGCACCTCATAGATATCAAACCTGACAATGGTTTGATGACTTGGTCCAATAGGAGACTAGGCCCAACTTGCATTTTGGAAAGACTAGAATAGGTTCTTGGTATCAAAAAATCTCTTGATACAAGGACATATCTTGAAGGTCAAAATCTTAAATAATGTAGGGTCAGATCATTGGCCTGTAATGATAGAAGTCTAGAAAACTAATCCAAAACAAGCACCCTTTTGGTTCCAACTCATGTGGCTTAGAGACAAATTATTTAAACCATGAATGCAAAACTAGTGGTAGGAAGGAAAACCGAGACATGGCACAAAAATGTTTTGTTTTTCCAAATGACTATAGTATATCAAAAACAAAATTAAGAGATGGAATTGGGAGGAATTTGGGGATGTCACAAAAAAGAAAAAGGAATTTAGTGAACGACTAGAGGAGCTGAATGATCAGATAAGAAAGGAGGGGCTCACAGAAACCAGGGCCAAAATAGAACTAGATCTCACAAACCAAAAGGAGGAATGGGAAAGAAGGGAGGAGCTATTGTGGAAACAAAAATCCAGAATCAAGTGGCTAAGAGAAGGAGACAAAAACACAAGATTTTTCCATAAGTCCCTTTTAGCCCGGAGGACATATAACTTCATCTCTTCTATGAAAAATGAAGAAGGGGAGATGATTCACACATGGGAGGGCATGAACTCGATAGCAATGAACTATTTTGCAAATTTGTTCATGGTTGAGACCCTGGATCCAATAACCCAACAAGAAATGCTATAGGAGATACCCACACTCATTACAGGAGAAGAAAATGATATACTAGGTGCACCAGTAACAATGCAAGAATTGCAAGAGGTAGTGTTCAAAATGCAAAAGGGGAAAACTCTAGGTCCAGATGGATTCCCTATTGAATTCTACCAAGAATTTTGGGACATTGTGCAGGAAGACCTTCTGGAGGTGGTAGAAGAGGCAAGAACAACCAAGGAAATATTGAAGGAAATCAACAAAACTTACATAGCACTAATACCAAAGGCAAGGGAAGTAGAAAATATAAGTGGATACCGACCAATAGCATTATGTAATGTTTTATTGAATATTATCACCAAGGTCATGGTTGAGAGGCTAAAACCACTTTTGCACAAAATAATCTCCCCCGAACAAGGTGGATTCATAGAGGGTAGACAGATAGTGGATGAGATAGTGCTTGCCCAAGAAGCAATACATTCTATGGAAGCACAAAAATCCCCCACTATGTTTATCCGACTAGACCTATCTAAAGCCTATGACAAAGTGGATTGGCAGTTCTTAATCCAGGTTATGAGGAAATTTGGGTTCTCTGAGGAGTGGACAAATTGGATCAAAGGTTGCATATCATCAGTCTCATACTCAATTATCATCAATGGATGCCCCACAAAGCTATTCCCAACATCAAGAGGTATTAGGCAAGGGGATCCCCTCTCCCCATACTTATTCATTATTCTAGCTGAATGTCTAGGGAGACCATTGGCTAAGAACAAAGATACTAAGAGACTGGAGGGAGTTTCAGTTGCTAACGGAGCTAGCCCAATCACCCATCTACAATTTGTTGATGATTCCACATTGTTAGGAAAGGCAACAATTAAAGAAGCAGTTAGAATAAAGCAAATATTGAAATTTTTTACCAAGGCAATAGGCCAGATGGTGAATAATGATAAATCCAAAGTAATCTTCTTTCATTGTTCACCTCGATAGGAGACCCTAGTATTGGATAAACTTGGTTTTTGGAAAACCTCACTCCCAATTATCTACTTGGGGGTCCCAATCAAAACTAGTAGACAAAAGGAGGATTGGGCATGGCTGATAGATAAAATCAAGGGTAAAATTGGCAAATGGACAAACAGGTGGCTATCATCAGGAGGGTGTATTACCTTAATCAAGTCAGTGTTACAATCTATCCCCATCTATGTGTCATCGGTTTTGGATATCCCAAAGGCAGTGCTTCGAGAGCTTGATCACATAAGTCATAGATTCCTCTAGATGGGTGCCAGGGAGGAAAGGAAATGGACCTTGGTAAAGTGGGAAACTCTGTGTTTGTCAAAATAGGAAGGGGGACTGGGTTTTAGATCTGCAGTAAAAAATAACAAGGCGTTGGCTGCAAAATTGTACTGGAGAATGATTAATAGTCCCAATGCATTATGGGCCAAAAATATGTGAGCGAAGTATGCAGAGAACAAGACCCCAACAGAGATTGTCCGATATCAGTTGTCTAACAGAGGTTCCCCTATTTTAGCGGTACTCAAAATAGGAGAGAAAATGATCAAAGAAAGGTTGTTTTGGATAGTTAATAATGGAAAATACATAGATTTTTGGTTAGACTCATGGGATGGACATCCACCTTTGGTGACTCAATATCCAGAGTGGACCCCAGTGATGGAGGAGCTGCATAGAAAGCAATGGATAAAAGTAGAAAAATACTCCAAGGACCAAACACGAGGACCAAAAGTTGGAAGATACTAGATTCCATCGGAAGAATGGCCAATCCAACTTCCAGAGAGACTAGCAAAGGAGATTGACCGAATCATACAAATGAGATCATTATCATGGTCCTATGAGGAGGATCAATTTGGATGGAATAGTAGGACTAAGGGGGTGTATACAGTAGCACAAGGATACAAAGCATTATGCCCTAGCACCACTCATCCAAATCGGGATCTATTCACACAACTCTGGATGCAAAAGTTATGGCCAAAGGTTAGGTTCTTCAACTGGTTACTCCTCCACAAAAGGGTACTCACAAGGGATAACTTATTGAAGAGGGGAGTCTATGGACCTTTCAGATGTACATTGTGTATGGAGGAGAATGAAACTTTCAACCACCTTTTTATAGAATGCCCCACAACGATGAAGTTGTGGAAAATGTTGGCATCTTTGCTAGGTCTGCATTGGACCAACAATCAGTCTATAGAAGAGATCTGGAGAGGATGGAAGAATCAACAAGGAGTAGATGGTTATGTGGGGCAGATAGTGTGGACGAGGATGATGATCCTACCTTGGAACATCTGGAATGAGCGGAATAGAAGGATCTTCAAACAAGAGACTAGAGATATCCATTGTATGTGGGTGAAGACCATATCCAATATAATAGAGACTATCCAATTCATGTTGAAGCAACCACAAAAATCACATCAACGATGGGAGCAAATAGTGGCACGACTCAAGATCAGTCCCCAAACAAATAGAGTTGTAGGAGTCAAACCACGAGACAAAATGATGGATAGAACCCGAAAATGGCAACGACCACCACTGGGATTTGGAAAGGTAAATACAGATGGGGCATCGAGGGGTAACCCAGGTAGGGCCAGTGTAGGGGGAATAGGTAGACTACTGGACGGTACCCCAACATTCACATTTGCAATAAACTTAGGTACACTTTCCAACAACATTGTTGAGGGATATGGCATTTTGAGAGGGATGCAAGAGGCTCTCAAGGCCGGATGGAATAGAGTGATAGTGGAGTCAAACTCTCAGTTATTGATCAACTACCTTAAATCCCCATTGAGAATCAAGAATGCTAGTTGGAGAATTCAAAGGATTGTAGAGAAAATCAGACGAATACAAAGCAATTTTATAGAGGTGATATACACCCATATACCAAGAGAGCAAAATAAGGTAGTTGATGGTATGGCAAACTGGGCTTTGGACAAGGGAGACCTCATTTGCTATGGGCACCCTCCTAAGTGGTGGGCACAAGAAATAAGGGAAGAGCTTCTGCATATTCAATATATTGATGATAAAATTCCTGGTAATGTGTAGAGATTCAGTTTTTGTGACACCTTTTTATTGATAGGGATTTTGGTTCTTAGTACAATGGTTGAGATAGATAAATTTGATGTATCCAATGTCAAAACATGGGTGAAAATCCTGATGGCTTGGAAAGGCCAAAGATGTAATATGATTTGATGATCAATATAATATAATCACTCTTTTTACCAAAAAAACAACCATATGATATTAAAAGTAAATGTTAATGGAATACTTGAAATGAACCTAAGTAATGAGCTGATGGATTTTTATATTTATCACACTTGAAATTTAAGGTAATGTAATTGATAACATTAACTATTTACCCATTAAATGGTATTAGCTCATTTGGTTCAATTCCTCAACTTTTAAGGAGATGATCCCACAAGACCCATGTTTAAATCTTGCCAAACAATAAATGCATAATAATCAAGTTATTGTTTGTTTTTTGGATACATAGGGGAGTTGGTTACAACCACTATTTTTAGTAACTATCAAGTACAAGGATATGCTCCCAACAAGCCTATACCACCTTGTTTTTGTTGACCCGACGTGAGGGAGACCATTGATCGTCCAAATTTTGTACCGTCATTGTCGATCTGGCGTGCACTCAAAGGATTCAAAACAGACTACTACCGTTACTAACAGACATGCCCCAAGGTTTGAACCTAGGTTTCTTCTTGGTAAGCACATGAACTTATCAGTCCACCTAATCCCTCGAGACTCGTTAATTTTGGATAATATGGTAAAGCCCTACGATCAATGCTTAGGATTGAACATTCCCATCCTAGCCATAAGGGATTAACACAGACACACGTCACGGTTTGAATCTTAGACCTCCTAAAGAAGGGTCAAAACTCAAACCATTGACAATGTAGTTTTGTCATACTAATGTCTGCATGATTGGTATAACCAAGTTATTGAATACCACTATGTTATGATGTAATAAAGGTAACTTGTTTCAATCTCATAGAACCAATTTAAAAACATTAAATATTTATGCATTATATAAATTAACAATACTCATATTTAATATTGTACATAACTTTCTATTTCTAAATAATCATAAAATTTTGTTTATATTATTGTCCTTTATATTAAAACATATATTATTAATTAAATTTAAAAATATATTCCATATTTTTTTTTAAATATAACCATTAAAATCATATTTAATATTGTACATAACTTTCTATTTCTAAATAATCATAAAATTTTGTTTATATTATCATCATTTATATTAAAACATATATTATTAATTAAATTTAAAAATATATTCCATATTTTTTTTAAAATATAACCATTAAAATTAAGATATTAAAACACAAACTTAAACATTATTGTGGCTGTTGCTGGATTTTTGTCGTGATTTCGCGCCAGGTTGACTTTTTTGCGGTCATATGTGTCTTGTGTCTCGATTTTGCGACTTGCGGACAGAGGTGCAGTTGGTGTTTGCTGTGTGTTTTCGTGATAAGTTGTTGTAACTGACCTATCAGCTCTCTCAGCTAGCTTGGTATTGGTTCAAGAGATTTGGATCCAGTGCAAATCTTCCTCTTCTCTTGTAATCATGTGCTTTCATTGTTTTCGGCTAGGATGTATCTTATCCCAATTGTAACTGATCAATGTTTTAATACAAGTTTTTTCAATTTTTTCAAAAAAAAAAAAACACAAACTTAAACATTATTATCTTTACTTAAGCTTATCTTTCTTTTTTTTTTTTTTTTTACAGGAGAACGTTTACAAATTACATCAACAACCACCCTAAAAAAATTTGAACATAAAACCGCTTAAGAAACAACCACCATCTTAACCACTTAAACTTATCTTGCATATAAATACTATTATATTTCTATCTCATTCTATCTTATATTTAAATACTATTATATTTCTATCTCATTCTGTATTTGTTTTTATCATAATACAGTAACATATTAGGATTTTACCATATCATTATTATTAAGAATGATCTACTTAATAAACAAAGCAAAAGTTTAACAACGTACTTGATTTGATTTGGCGATTTGTTTTTATGTCTTGCTCTCGATGGTTCTATAGTCACGTGCAGGCCCAATCCCCTCCCTTTTGGTACAACCAACTTTTCAGATTAGATTTTATATAAAGTTAACTTTAAATCTTTTCGTATTAAACTCCATAAAAAGTCTAGATCTTTAATATGAGTATAAAAAACTTTTTAAATTAAAAATTTAAAAACTGTTTTATAATATATTTAAACAATTTATGTGAGTGGCTTTAAAAAGTAAAGATTTAAGAATCATTTTATAATATATTTAAATAATTTATGTGAGTAGGTTTAAAAGTAAGATTTTGAAAATAAGATTCAAATCTTAATCATATAAATAGGTTACACATCATATTTTTTAATCACTTAAATAAACAATATCTTTTATAAAGATTTTATAATCTTATATTTATTAAATAATAATATAACTAAATATTTATATATTAAATAAACAATATTTTCTTAAAATTAAATATTTATATATCACCTACTTTTTGCAGTGAGTTGGACAGGGTAGGGCAATCCTCTAAGGGAGGTCCTTGGTTAGAATCTTCACCCTACCAAACACACATTGATACCCAAAATTCAGTTGATCAAGATCTACGTGATTTTGATTTTGACGATGTCAAACCCTGATGATTGCGGTTTCTCTTTAAAATTAAAAAAAAAACTATATTAAATAAATAATAATTTCTATATTAAATAAATAAATTATGATGATTTTGACTATGTCGAACTCATCTTTCTCACTAAAATTCAAAAAAAAAAACTATATTAAATAAATAATATTTTCATAAAATTAAATAAATTATGATGTCTTAAACTTTTAAAACAATTTTTTTGTTTTGTTTTTTTCATGTTTTGTTTTGAGAATCCTTTGAAGCAGATTTGATTTTTTCGATTTTTCCCATAATGGAAGGTCTGTGGCTGTCATTGGAAAATGCACATCAAAATCCCCCGGTCGCACCGTAATCATAAAAAGGGAAGTATTACCTACTTGTCAATTTGATACGGATTGAATGCTGTATGGCTACCAGCATTTTTACTTGTCTGCCACTTCTGTTGGATCCCACGATTCCCATCTGTCAACAAACATAAATGATAGACAGACAATATCAGGTTCCGACGCAGCAGAAAGCCTGTTAATGCAGACATATCAACAACCTCTGGACTCTGAGCTTTTGTCCTACTTACCTTCAACTACAAATCTTTTTATATCAACAAATATTATAGGTGGGTTGTAGCGATTAAATGTTTGTTGGTGAGTTGTTTCGATTTGATTTTGTGGATAGTTGGGTTCCTTTAAAAGTTATTGAACAAGTTAGAGACTTATAATGACATCGTTTGAATACGTGTAAGAGTGACATTCTACATTAAACAAAAGATGTTACCAATTATTTATGGTACTTATAACAATAAACAAAGTCCCAGGGGTTAGGTGGATTGGTAATTGTCTATCTGACCAGCACTTACCAAAAAGAGACCTAGGTTTAAACCTTGGGATATGCCTGTTTGTTTGCAAAAGTAATAGTCTGATTAAATCCTTTGGGTCTGTGAATGTGCGCCAGACCAACAACAATACAAATCATGGGTAACCAGTGGTCAACAATAACAAGATAGGATAAACTTGTCCTACTTACCTTTAACTACAAGTTTTTCTATATCAACAAATATCATAGTGGTTTGGTTGTAGGTTTGTTGGTGAGTTGTCTCAGTTTGATTTTGTGGATAGTTGGGTTCCTTTTAACTTTGTTGCTACTGAACAAGTTAAAGATTTATAATGACATCGTTTGAATGTGTGTAAGAGTACATTAAACAAAAGATGTTATCAATTCTTTGTCGTACTTATAACAATAAACAAAGTCCCAAGGGTTAGGTGAATTAGTAATTATATCTCTGGCCAGCACTTGCTAAAAAAATACCTAGGTTCAAACCTTAGGGACATACCTATTTATTTGTAAAAGTAGTAGTCTGATTTAAATCTTCTGGTACCCAAGTAGTAGTCTGATCTAAATCTTATGAGTGTAGGCCACACCAACAACAATACAAATCATAGGTAACCAATGATCAACAATAACAAGGTAGTATAACTTCCATGTGTGTAAAAAATAAAAAATAAAAAACAATAAACAAATGATTAGTAGAAAGCACCGCATGGGCATGGGCATGGGCATGGGCATGTGCAACTTTCGTAACTTTACCAGTGAAAGCGTCAGCTTTTTAATAAATACTTCTCTAGATATTTAAACCAAGTTGGTACGGACACACGTGATCTTTGGCACACGTTCACTTTAAACTAGAGTGCTTTGATTGCTAACCCATTTATTTTAAATAAATTTATATAATTAATTTAAAGTTGAAAAATATTTCATGAAAATAAAGTAAAATAAAATTTTATTTTATTTATTTATTAATTTTTTTTTATTTGGTTAGTGTGAGAAATTTTTAAGGTTGATTAATCATGACCTTTTTAAAGTCAAAAGCTATGTTATTAATAGAGAATTTAACATACTCATCCCTCACACACTAACCCACATCTCAGTTTGACCACGTTTCCAAGAACCAAAACCCTAAACTTTAAAAATTTATGTTTAATTTAGATGAAAACAGGCAATCTAAAATGAAATAAAAGAAATATCATAAATATGTTTAATGATTATTTTAAACTTAAAAAACATTTAAAATATATTTTAAAGATGAAAAAAATAATAACATTATTTAATATAAAATTAAGTGATTTGTTTGTTTTTGTTTTTTTTTCTTTCTGTAAGTCACTGTGGTGTGGTGTTGCAGGTGAGCGTGTTAGAGGAGGAGAGCATCAAGACATTGAAGCGGCTAGAGGTGGCGTTGAGGTTATTTGGGCATGTGTTGGAGAGTGGGAGGTTAGCATGGCAGAGAGAAGGTAGTTCAAGGTTTTGTTGCTCTTTTTTAAGGAGGTTGTGCAAAGTTGAAGATGTAAGAAAATTTTGATGAGTTTTCATATTTTTAATTATAGTGGAAGAGTTTTCAATTATAGTGGAAGAGTAACAGGTTTATTTGAAGTGCATTAATGCTTTAAACTTTTATCATAAATGCATCGAATATTGTTTCAAGAAATTATTGAAATGAAAGAACACTGAGAGAAAGATAGTCCAATATTTTTTTCAAAAAATTGTTAAAATGAAGGAACACTGAGAGAAAGAAAAGAGGAGCGAGTGCAAGAAAAGAGTGAGCCCTACTACTTAATGTGGAAGGAAAGTTATATTTGAAAGTCCTAATTGAAAGTCGGGATGCCCTAGTTGGAAGTATGGATGCTCAAGTTGAAGATAAGTGGAAGAGCGAATTTATGACAAGTTCAATCCAGGTAGTAAATGTTACACTAGAAGTGACTATCAAAGATGAAATGATTGAGCATGATATAATGGTTTTTAAAAGTAGAGGGTTAATATGTAAGTTCCATAGATCTTAACCACGATTTTTTGAGATTCAAAATTAGATCAAGTAGAAGTGGGGATTGAATTCAAATTAGTCTCGACTGTTTTTTCTTCTGTCATCTTTTCTAATTCAAAAATAAAGGATAAAATAATGAGTGGTGCCCCATGGTTTATGGGGAGATATGCCCTTTACTTAAGACCATAGACTCAAAACATTTCTATTGAGTCAACAACTATTAAGAAGCTTTTAGTATGGGTTAGGTTTTTTGGACTTCCATTTTAGCTTATCAATAAGGATGTTTTGAAGAATATTGGAAATACCCTAGGGGAATTCAAGGGCTAACTATTAAGGAGCTAAAGCATGCTATATATAACCAAAAATTTATTGTTATGGATATTTCAAAATCTTTGCCACAATCCTTTAATATTAAATCAGAATCAAGAGAATGTGATCAACAAGTGGATTATGAAAATAGTGTATTTGAATGCCACAATTGTTATGAGATTGAACACATGGCAAGAGTTTGCAAAGTGAAAACTATGAAGAAAGAATTTTGATCATGAGATAAACTTCAAGATGAAGGAAATAATATAGTAATAGAAGCTAGATTAGATCAAGGATATTCCACTCCAAAAGAAGAGGCAAAGAAAGCATATCTACAACTTCATATGGCAAAGGCCACCATAGCTCACTTGGATCAACCATTAGAAGAAACAAAGAAGGATATAAGGGATGAGAAAGTACAATGTGTAAGTTCAAGTTTAGAAGGAATTAAAGGTGAAAATGAAGATATGGAGGGGAATCCTAAGACAAAAATGATAGAAGAGGTCAAGTTTATTCTAGGTAAATCATCTTTATTTTTTTCAAATAGTATAGAATCCTCTAGTACAAGTGGTGTAGAGGTTATCCCTTGCACTTTAGGGTTTCAAGATTAGCATAATAAAATAATGAGGATGAAAGAAATCCAAAACAATTCAAGGTTTTTAAGGCAAAATAAGAAGGTAATTGCTATGGAAGAGTGTCCTTGCACTTTATGGTTTCCAAGGCAACATAAAGAAGCATGTGCTTTTGAGCTTATTCCTTGTTCTTCAGATCCTTCATAGCAAGACAAACCTATAGATGACAAGTCTTACTATGAGCGGAGTGAGAAGATTGAAGAGATTGATGAAGATGAAAGTATTGATGCGAATGAAAAGAGATAAGATCCAAGAAGCAAAAAGAAAAAAAAAAAAAAAAACTAGAGAGATATTGATATGGAAAAATAAAAGCAAATATCTGAGTGTTAACAAGAAGTGAGACTAAACCCACAAATAAAAACAAAAAATAACAATGAAAATAATATCTTTGGAATATTAGAGGCAAGAATAAGAACCCTAAAAAAAATATTAAGAAATTGCCAGTTTGTTATAGACAATATATTTATAGATATGGAAATTAAGAAATTGTTCGTTTGTTATAGATAATATATTTATAGATATGGAAACTTGGCAGTAAATATTTATTGTTAGTTTAATAAAAATGATATAAATGAGTTGATTGCGGAAACTTGGCAATTTGAAGAAGATGACAAATATCTTTGATAAAAAGACAAGATGAAAATGGTTTAATTAACTTGATAGAAATGTTACATGAGCAATGTAATGTTTTATTTTTGTAATGGAAGTGGCCTTAAAGGAAGCCACATATAGCTCAAAAAAATTAATTGATTTGTTATTAAATGGCTTTAACTCAACTAGTTAAATTCCTTAATATTTAAGGATCATAATTATCAAGCTATTATAATATCACTATGCAATTATATGTAATTCAAATGAGGCTAATCTAACCTATTTATAGAAAATAAATAAATATTTATTTAATAACATTTATAAATTTAAATAAAAGCTATGAACTAAAAATAGTAAAAGCATGGATGATATAATTATAAAAAATAGATATCTTCTTCTAAATTTATGATTGAATAAGTAATTTTTTTTTAAATACCTAATTTAAAAATAAAAAATAAACAAGAAACTCTCTTAATTTTGAATGTCTTATTTCTTAAAAAGGACCATCTTATCAACCCACTCTCAAGGTATGAGATATTTGCTTTGAACCTCACTATATACAACTTACTCTGTCTTATCACCCCACTCTTAATGTATGAGATATTTGCTTTGGACCTCATTATAGAAAAAATACTCTATGGCAAAGTGTTATTTAATTTCAACCATCCTAGAAGTGAAGAAAAAGCATTTTTTTCTTTTTAATTTTCCTTAGGTGTCATCCACATATTAAATATAGTTCTCGATTAATTTACAATCATCTTCACCATAGATAGAATTATACGAGACCTAATATATGCCTTTTGGTTATAGTTTTAGGAGATTAAACTTGTTTAAATAATATTATTATTCTATGAGACGGTAGGTGTGTTGAAGCCTTCGCTGATAGTTTGAACCCTGTCAACTACATTGACAGCTACTAAAAATTGTGATTGTAACCAATTCATTTATGTAACCAAAAAAAAAAAAATTATTATTTTCTTTAACCTACTCTATTTGATTATTTTTTTGGGCATTGATGTAAACCAATTTCTAGTTTTCTCTTGACTTTATGTCTTGCTTCTTTTTAAGTGTTTTTCTTCTATTTTATTCTTTTATTTCTATCACAATTGATCATCCATAAGATTTTATTCTTTTTATAATTTTCAAATATCCTTTTTAATTTAAGAAAAGGTATATTTTACAATATAATTTATTTATTAAGATATTTATTAAACCACAAGAGTGGTGAATGGAGAGCATTCAATACGAGTTCAAGGGTTCAATCCTCATGGTTTGAGATCCTCGAGGTTCTTCTATATTTTAAGTTATTTAGTATTAATTTATAAAAGCTTTTAGAATATAATTTGGGTCCATTTTGGATTTCATTATTACGATTCTTATGAAGTAAAAATTGTTGGAAATATCAAGCATATTGAGTTGTCATTGATGTGAAAGGATCGATGTCAAAAGAAAGCTTGGTCAAACAATTATGCATGGCAAGGTTTATCTCACAAAGTAAAAGCTATTGGAAATATCAAGCATATTGAGTTGTCATTGATGTCAAAGGATCGATATCAAAAGAAAGTTTGGTCAAACAATTATGTATGGCAAGGTTTATCTCACAACAAAAGAAAATTGGTGAAAAGAAATGGTTTATAATATTTATTTTTAAATATTATAAAGAAGTTCCAAGAGGTTTAAAGTTTTTTGGCTCAAAGAAAAAGCAAGGTAAAAATAAATGGTCTATAATATTTATTTTTAAATATTATATAAGAGGTCCAAGAGTTTTACAGTTGTTTGGCTTTAAGAAAAAGCAAGGTTCATTTATTATTTCTTTAAGAGCAAAATGTTTAAAGAAAAGGTAGGGTTAAAGTTTCTCTAAGAGCAAAAAGGAAAGGCCAAAGGTTTAAGAGCAAGGTTTAATTTTGGACAAGGTGGCAATGTTTCTAAAAGGTATTTTAAAAGAAGACCAAGGTTTAATATTTCCTTGTTGGGCCAAAGTTTTAAAAGTCTTATTATAATATATATTTTAAATATTATAATATTGTCATAAGTTTTTTGGTGCCAACATCAATTTGAAAGCAAGGTAGAAACTCCAATTCAAGAACGTGAGCCAACTCAACTAATAACATTGAAGTGCATATATATATATG
Organism: Wollemia nobilis; assembly: GCA_028583015.1. Lineage (NCBI taxonomy): Eukaryota > Viridiplantae > Streptophyta > Pinopsida > Araucariales > Araucariaceae > Wollemia > Wollemia nobilis. Next base: position 6,349,507 of record JAQPPZ010016244.1, on the reverse strand, counting down.
AAAGACAAATGGTTGTATTTCTTCCAACTCCTGCGAGCGCTAATGTTTATGCTTTTGATGTGAAAATTGATTATTATCTTGTGCTAAGGTTGAAGGACAGCAAAAGACAGAACGATAACATTTTAAGAAGGGTGCAAGTGTTGAACATTGATATACTTCGTGCGCTTGAGACGGTTCCAACCACCTGGGGTGGCCCAACGGCTGGCTGGCTGGTGTGAGTGTTGTTACAACAAAGGTTTCAGGTTCAAAACCCTTTGACATTGTTTTGACTGTGAGTATTGAAGGTTGGGTAATGCAGATTGCAAATATATTTGATGCCCCCCATATTTGGTGCTACATGTTATGGTAGTGCAGTTGGTTGAAGCCGCTTGTGTGAGCGTTGGATCTTGGAGGTCACGGGTTCAAATTGTAACAGTGTTAAGGTACACAAAAATTAACTTGCATGCATTCGTGATAATGAAGAAAGGTGTTTGATTTAATTTTATTAAAGAGCCTAGTGGGAGACGTTTGGTGCATGCATTGGATTAATCTGAAAAATATTTTATAAGGTTTATGAGAAGTGGGAGTTGTGTAATATATTGGTTTTGGTTATAATTTGCATATTATTGTGAGAAGGGTTTGTTGTTGAAAGGAGTTTTATGGTGTATAAAGTTATTTGATATTTGTATTATTGTCTAAGTGTAGAAGGGTTTAGGTTGACAATTTTGAAAGAGGGAGTTACAAGGTGTATTGAGTCTTTTTATTGTTTGTAATTTTTACTTGATATTTTTGAGGGTTTGGTTTATAATTGAAGGCATTATCTTGAGAAACCAAAGGAGGGTTATAGAGTATTATTTTCAAGAATTAACTGTGCACATATTTTGAGAAGAGGTTCATATGAAAAGGGTCTTGCTAATCTTTTGAAGTGCATGAAAAGAATATTATTTGAGACAGGTTCTTAAGAGGCACATCATCTTCAAGGTATTGTTGAGGTATGTTGATTTAACTTATTTTCAAGGTGGTTGTATTTTGAGAAAAGTATTTTGAAATCTTAAGGTGGAGATATAAGTGAATTATTGGAAATATAAGAGATAGAGTTTGAGAACAAAGTATGCATTATTGTTGAATGGTTGTGGAAATATATGTGCTTGGGTTTGAGAACAAGTTGTGCTTTATATTTGAAAGAAATTGAAAACACTTGTGCTAGGGTTTGAGAAACAATTTGTGCATCATTGTAAAATGGATTTATGAAGCATTTGGGCATTGGTTTGAGTGACATTGGAAGTGAATGTGCAAGTGTTAGAAATTGGATTTGTGAAGCAAGTGTGTGCATAAGTTTTTATTGTGGGAAATACATAAGAAGGTTAGTTATCAAAGTGCTAGACTAGAGCTACCGTTAAAATGAAATAAATGTGAGACATGTGAATGTGAAGAATATATTGGGCATTTAATAGTAAATATCATTCTCTATATGTTCAAGAGGTTAAACGAATTTTGGGTAGAATATGTATAAACTACTTTAGTCAAGGAAAGTACTTTTGGGAATGATATATGAAATTATTTGTATGCAATAATTGGGAATTTTTGAGCAGTTTCTGTAAGTATATTTGAGTATGTGTTATGAGCACATATGAGTATATGTTATGAGAAGATCTGAGTATGTGTTATGAGCAAATCTGAGTATATGTTATGAGCAGATCTGAGTATGTGTTATGAGCATATTTAAGCAAGCCTTGTGTCTAGGCTTGGAGAAGATTTGAGTAGGTTTTGGTGAGCAAATTCAAGCAAGCCTTGTGTGTAGTCTTTGAGTAGGTTTTGGTGAGCAAATTCAAGCAAGCCTTGTGTGTAGTCTTGGAGAGGATTTGAGCAGGTTTTGGTGAGTAGATTTAAGCAAGCCTTGTGTGTAGACTTGGAGAAAATTTGAGCAGGTTTTGGTGAGTAGATTTAAGCAAGCCTTGTGTGTAGGCTTGGAGAGGATTTGAGCAAGTTTTGGAGAGCAGATTTAAGTAAGCCTTGTGTGTAGGCTTGGAGAAGATTTGAGCAGATTTTGGTGAGCATATTTGAGCAAGTTTGGTGTGTAGACTTGGAGAAAATATGAGTAGATTTGAGAGCAGGTTTACGAGCTGATTTGGGCATGCCTTCTGAGTAGGCTTGGTGCAAATTTGGGCAGATTTGTGAGCAGGTTTTGTTGTTGATTTGAGAAAGCCTTATGAGTAGGTTTGGTGCAGATTTGGGTAGATTTGTGAATAGGTTTTGTTGTTGATTTGAGAAAGCCTTGTGAGTAGGCTTGGTGCAGATTGGATTAGTGAGTTGAATAGATTTTGTTACATATTTGAGCAAGCCTTGTGTGAAGGCTTGGAGTAATTTTTGAGAAGATTATTGAGATGGCTTTAAAGTCGAACAAAATTGAGAGGAGAGGTGTCTCCTATGGATAGATATCCATGAACTAGAGTTGAGAGGAGAGGTGTCTCCCGTGGATAGAGCTCTACAAACCAGAGTTGAGGGGATATAGTTATCTTGTGGATAGAGTTCCACAAAATAGATTTGAGGGCATAGAGTTCTCCTCGTGGATAGATTTCCAGGAACCAGAGTTGAGGGGATAGATTTCTCCTATGGATAGAGATCCACAAACTTGAGTATAGGGGATTGGTGTCTTCTTTTAACAGATGTTCATAAACATTGTAATAGGGATTTTGTTTCCAAGAGATTTATTGAGAAAATTTAGAAGAAATATTTTCTTCATTGATGTAACCCACATTGGGTGAACCACGTTAAATCTGTGTCTCTCTTGTGTGTGATGATATGTGCATTTCTTTGCTACTACTATTGATGATATTGGTTAACACGGCTTTGGAAATATATTGCAATTAATAACATTGGATAATATTATTTTGTAAATAAAAGCAAAATTTTATCTTATATTGTTCACTTCCTCTCAGTATAAGCTTGTGTTCTTCAAAAACTACAATGACGTTATAATAATTGAATGTTGAGAAATATCAAGTATAAAAATATTTATATAATTTGAAGAAATCAGGTTTACACATACACTAAGGGAAGGGAACAAATGTGCAAATAGGCTAGCCAATATAGGGATTTTAATAGAGGATTGTGAAGTTAAATACTCTTTTTCATGGTTAGAGGAAGTAGTAAGTTTAGTTGAAGTTGGCAAAAAAATTCTAAAAGGAGCAAATTTAAAATAATATTCGAAAGGATTACAAAATGTTTCAAGGAATCCACTTATAGAAGATTGCATTGGAGAAATCTAAAAGTCCAGGTTTGGTAGAGCAAAGTATGAATTCACAAAATGAGTAAATTTTTTGTATGTTGAAGCAAAAGAAGATGATCTTAGATGGCCTTCATGGTTGAATGTATTATTTGAGTTGTTGGTTGTTGGTTGGATTAAGAACAAAGTATGGATTATAAGTTTCAACTTTTTGAGATGACTAAACTAATTATTAAAATAATACCATTATGACTTGTTGAAATATCATTAAAATATGAATGATATTCATTTTATAACTTATTAAATTGATAAAGTATAATATTTGTAACTGGTTATTTGGGATTAAATTGAATTCCACTTGCATTATAAAAATACCCATAGTTTAGTTATTATGTATATATTATTTGCTAATATTAATCATGAAATTTCAATTTTTGGAGACTTTTAAACTATTTATTACAATTCTTGCGGTTGCACTTATGCTTCAAGAAGAAAACTAATAGTATAGAGCTAGTAAAATGGTCTATGATAATGCAAAGTTTTGAAAATATTACTCTACTAAGATGTAGTGCATAGACATTAGAGGTGGAGTTTTGGTAATGTGAAGGATACTAAATTCTAGACTATTTGTATTTAAAAAGAAAATTGAAGAAGATCCCAAAAATAAAATCAAGAATTCAATTTTATTATGAAAAAAGATGTAAGTATCTAGCTATAACAACTCAACTGAGATGAGAATTGAATATGTTTGTGTACTCTCAATCTCTAAAGGAGAATGTTATGATTTTTCAAAGGTGGAGACCTGAGTAGAACCTCTTTTATTAAGCAAAAAAAAGTATAAACATATCATTATAATTATTAATGGATAAAAAATATATAATAATTAAAATGATATTATGCTAATGAACATAATGATTGATAATAATAAAAATAATAGTTAATAATTATCATTAGTTATGATAATAATAATTAATTATTAGATTTGAGTCTCACAATCATTGTTGGGTGCCTATGGGGTCACTTGACTATGACCACCAATGCATCCTTTATGGTTGGGTCCTAGAAATGCTTTGGATGGCTAGGCTAGCTCAACATATTCCTTTGTAGGTAGTAGTAGGCTAGACCAATACATCATTATAACAAAAAATTAAACCTAATAATTAAATTACAATCATTAATTTTTCTAGGTAAATTAATCTACCTCATATTAATTGAACATGAGGCAAAGGCCCCAATACTTATTGTTGGCAATTTTGGGTACTTTGGGTACATTGCCTTTGCTCAAGTGTATAAGTTGTCATTGATGTCAAGAAGCTCTTGAAGGAATTTGATTTGATGTCAAATAACTTGTTTTGATGAAGGTTACGACATGACAGTTTCAAAGGTCTTTTGTAAACCCCAAGTTGGCAGGTTTAAAGATTACAGGTGGATGCATTAGTTTAATGCATTTGGGTCCAGGAGGAAGTATTTATTTAAATAATTAAAAACCTTGTTAAGGTTCCTTTTAATTATTTTTAAATAAATATTAATTTATTTGTTTGCATTGGGTTCTCCTAACCCATGGCGCAAATGTCTTAACTATGATGGCGCTATGTTCTAAGATTGTGGGCGCTAGCCAAGACCTCCGCCGACGTGTTAAACTCCTCGTCGACGTCAAGAGTTTATGGGAAATATGCATATAAATCTCCCACGATGAAGATCAAAGATTATCCCATCTGCATTTTCGAAAAGTGTTGCTCGCTGTGAATTCGCGATCTGATGTTCGATTTCTTCCTCGCTGTGATTTCGTGATCCGCTGTTCGGATATCCGTCGTTCATTTTTTGTATCCGCCGTAAGGTTTCGTCATCGTCGTTCGCGTCAGAAGACAGGGAGGCCTATTGTTTATTTTAGCCCTGGCACAGAAGGTACAAGGGAAACAGAGTGAGGTTTAAACCTCACCGGACGCCTTTGGCGCACCGGTAGCGGCTAGGTTGTTGGCGCGCTACCCGAACGGGAGGTTCCACGTTCGAATAACGTGAAAGGGTTTTTCTTCGTTGAAGTGGACGCAATGGGTGGTGTTAGAGTTCGTGCGCAATTTCTCCATAGCACGATTTTTGGTGTTGGCCAAGGTATTTTCGAAATTAATTTTTGCTAGTGTATTTTGCGGATGGAGGAAGTTTATTAGAGAGAAAAATAGCTTAGGAGTTATAAGGAGTTTGAAGCTTGCTTTATTTTGATAAAATATTCTTTTGAAGGTGTTGTTTGCATTATCTTATTGCATTCTTATGAGAGATAAAGTTTATTGTTGATAAGACTATAAGGGAGAAATAAGGTGTATAAGGGATAAATATTTCTTGTAATGTTGAGAGTGCTTTTGGTTGATTATGGAAATGAAAGCATGATGTTTTAAGGTTAGAATTGCTTCTTGTGTGAAGTTGTGAAACCTTAAGTGGGCAGCTTTGAGATTGACATTAGCTTTCATTAAATTGGTTATAATCAAGCTATTCTTTACTTGGTTAAAGTGTTGGGCTTACTCCTTTGTTGATGATTTGAAAAGTTGTTTTGTGCTATTGTGATTTGAGTTGGTGGATGCTTTTTGTTCAAACAATGTTGGAGAGAAAAGGAGTTCTACTTGTTTCCTTTTCTAATGTTGATTGTGAAATGCTTCAAGGTTGTGTTTTGAGTTGAATGGTGTTGATTGAACCTTGGTTGATGAGCATTGTTGTTGAAGCCCTAATTGATGGTGAAAAGAACATGAGTATCATTGTTATGTGATTCTTTGCATAGTTGGCAATTGTTGGGGTTTCATGTTCTTGAAAGAAAGCATTCTATCCTATCCATTTCAGATATTGAGTTGAGTTTTCAGATTTGAGATTGAGATTGAGCTGAGTTGATTTGAGTTGAGTTTTGAGATTGGGAGTTGAGTATAGAACATATTGAGTCTCTAACAATTCTCTTTATGCTTCTATGAGTTTGACAAATCACATTGGGTCTCTAACAATTCACTTTGTGATTTCCTACTAAGAAAGTTTTTCTTGGTGAGCTTGTTGAGTTTTTGGACAGGTTTCGGTGGGGACTTGTGAGCAGTTTTGGACAGGTTTCGGTGGGGACTTGTGAGCAGATTTGGACAGGTCCTAGCAGAGGACTTGTGAGCTGAGTTTGATAGTTCTATCAGAGAACTTGAGGACAGAGGTGCACTGGTTCTATGAGAAGAACCTGAGGACAGATTTGGCAAGTCTTTGAGAAGGCTTGTATGTAGAGGATTGATTTGTTCAAGAGTTGGACAGATCTGATAGACAGAGGAAGACTTGTACTAGACCGATTGACTGTGTTTGGTACAGGTTGCTGAGCTGCTGTGGACGTGATCATAGAAGGCAGAGGTCTCTTAGGCTAAGCATTGAGGATAGGAGGTCTTCGGTGGAAAGGAGTTCCACGTGCTGGCAAGAGGTAGAGGCAGTTGATCTTCTGAGGGATCATTTCTAGAGCAGAGGGGAAGGTATCTCCTTTGAGCAGAGGGGAAGGTATCTCCTTTGAGCAGAGGCTCATAAATTCTGATTGGGGGAAGGTATCTCCTTTGAGCAGAGGCTCATAAATTCTGATTGGGGGAAGGTATCTCCTTTGGGCCGAGGCTCATAAACATTGTAATTGGGAAGGATTCCCAAAGAACTTTGAGATAACTTTTAGAGAAAAGTTTTGTGGACGTAGCCCAACCATTCGGGGTGAACCACGTTAAAATTGGTGTCACTTTGTGGATGATATTGTGCATTGCTTTGATATTGCTTTGGGTATATTGCTTTACTATTTTGAAGTATAATGGAAAAAGTAAAAAGAGGTCTTATACTGTTCACCCCCCTCTCAGTATAAGCTTGTGTTCTTCAATTGGTATCAGAGCAGGTGCCTTCGAAAAGTTTAACAACTTGAAGGAAAAGCTAGTAAAGAACACAATGGATCATTCAAGTGGCAATGCAACACCTATTCTTGATGGGTCAGATTTTGGTCTTTGGAGTGCAAGGATGAAGGTTCATCTAATGGCACTTGGGAATGAGGTTTGGGAAGTGATTGAAGATGAGTACACTATTCCTGAACATGGTCCTAATACTAAAGAAGAAAGGCTCCTACATCACAGCAATTCAAAAGCAATGAATGCAATCCTGAAAGGCTTACAGAAAGCAGATCTCACCAAAGTGATTCACTGCAAGACAGCTAGTGAAATGTGGAATCAGTTGAAGGTGGTTCATACAGGTGATACAAATGTCAGAAAGGCCAAGTTGAGACACTTCAAAGGTATGTTTGAACAACTCAAGATGAATGATGATGAAAATATTAGTGACTACATGCTTCGTATGGATGAGGTTGTTAACTCCATGAAAGACTTAGGTCTTGAGCTTGCTGAAAATGATGTTTGTGATAAGATTTTAAGATCTCTTCCTAATAGATTTAGTGAAAATATTTCTGCTATTGAGGAAGCTAAAGATTTGGATAAGTTGAAAAAGGATGAGCTCCATAGTATACTTGCAGCATTTGAGTTGAGAACTCAAGTGAAGGTTGATGTCAAGAAAGAGGCAACTTTCAAGGCTACCAAGAAATCCAAGGGTAAACAACTTCAAGATAGTGATGAGTCTTCTAGTGATGAAGAGGCATATTACAGCAAGAAAGGCAAGTTCTCTAGAAAGCACAAAAGTATGAAAAATGTAAGATGTTTCAATTGTGGAAAGTTTGGTCATTATGCTACTAACTGTACTGTTCCCAAGAATGAAAGTGATGAAGATAAACAGGATTCTAAGAGCAAGGATTCTGAAAAGCACAAGCATCACAGGAAGAACAAAGATGAGCACAACAATCAAGGAAAGAGGTATTCTCACAAGCACAAGAAGAGTTTCTACCTAGACAAAGCAAGTAAGTGTTCTAGTAGTGATAGTGAAAGTTCTTCAAGTGATGATGAAAATGAGATGTTGTTCATATCGAAAAAGGAGGAAGAACCGAAACATAGATTCATTATCATGAAATGTCTTAGATGTGGAAACTTTGGTCACCTTGAGGATGATTGCACAAATAATGATTTGGTTTCTAGTATGTATGAGGATGCTTCAGAAAACTATAAGGAAGATGCATGTATGGTTTTTGAAAAGGGTAGCACCTCTAGTGATAAGAAATCTGAAAAAGGCTTTGATGATTCAAAAAGCAAACAAATAGAGGAAGATATAGAGAAAGGTGAAGTAGATCTTAAAGGTGAACTTATTAGTGCTCTTAGTGCTTTGAAAAAGGAAAGAAAGAAGAATGCTAGACTCAAGGATAAGTTAGATGAATGTTGTATGGAGAGAGATGATCTTATAGAAAGTCTTGACTTCTCTATAGCTAAGACACGGGAACTCAAGGATGAGTTAGAGTCTAAGGTTCTTGAGTATAGTGAGTTAGAACAGAAAATGGCTTCTTTGAAAGAGGAAACTAAAGAGTACAAGGATAAGCTTTACAGGTTCCAAGATAGCTCCAAAAAGGTTAAGTCACTCATCAAAGGTCAAAGAAAGACAACAGATAAAACAGGCCTTGGTTTTGTTAAGCCACACAAGGAACAAGTTGGAGAGTCTAGTAAGAGACTCCAAAAGGAAGAGAGTTCTGATGAGGAAAGTATTTCAGAAAAGGAGTCCTTGAATGATAGATGCACAGAAACAGAAAACAGAATTCAGAATGAGAAGAAGAAGTTTTCAGAACCTAAGAGGTCAAATAAAGGAAAGTTTCAAGGCAGATGTTTTGCTTGTCACAGGTTTGGTCACATGGCTTCACATTGCATGGCTCAAGTGAAGAAGGTAAATGACAGTTTCAGAAGTGCTAGTTACTTTCAAGGGTATTGCTACTCTTGTCAACAGTTTGGGCACAAGGCAGTTTATTGCAAGGCAAATAACAAGAACAGGTTTGGTCAGAACAGGTTTGGTCAGAACAGTTTGGCCGAACAGTTTGGTCGAAACAGGTTTGGTCGAACAGGTTTGGTCGAAGCGGTGGATTCAAAGATCAGGTTTACCTCAGAGAAACAACATCGTCAAGTGTTTCAAGTGCAACAATGAAGGTCACATAATCAGACAGTGTAGAGCTGAAATTCTAGAATACAGGAACAAGAACAGTGGCATGATCAGGTCCAAGGATCAAGGCATGGACAAGAACAGGGATGAGAACAAGAACAAGAACAGTGACAAGAACAGGAATATGGGCAAAGAGTTCAAGAGAAGGCCCGGCAAGGAAGTTATAGACGCTGATGATGATCAGTGCCTAATGGGAGTTTTACTCCCACCCCAAAATTAATCACCTCATCGGGAGGTGGGGGAGGGACTAAGCTAAGAGGCTCATTCTTAGTCCCGAGCCCCAAAGGTGACCCTTTGCCATTGATGACAAAGGGGGAGAGATATGAGTAAGGGGGAGAGCTTCAAAGTGAAGAGGAGAGCTTCAAGTTCGGGGGAGCAAAACTTCAAAGGAAGATTCTCGGTTGTGGGCACAGTTGGTCGAGTTGTTAGCACAGTTGGTTTCAGTTTTGGCTCTTGAGAAGTGTTTTCGGTAAAGGTTTGCCATCAATGACAAAGGGGGAGATTGTTGGCAATTTTGGGTACTTTGGGTACATTGCCTTTGCTCAAGTGTATAAGTTGTCATTGATGTCAAGAAGCTCTTGAAGGAATTTGATTTGATGTCAAATAACTTGTTTTGATGAAGGTTACGACATGACAGGTTTCAAAGGTCTTTTGTAAACCCCAAGTTGGCAGGTTTAAAGATTACAGGTGGATGCATTAGTTTAATGCATTTGGGTCCAGGAGGAAGTATTTATTTAAATAATTAAAAACCTTGTTAAGGTTCCTTTTAATTATTTTTAAATAAATATTAATTTATTTGTTTGCATTGGGTTCTCCTAACCCATGGCGCAAATGTCTTAACTTTGATGGCGCTATGTTCTAAGATTGTGGGCGCTAGCCAAGACCTCCGTCGACGTGTTAAACTCCTCGTCGACGTGTTAAACTCCTCGCCGACGTCAAGAGTTTATGGGAAATATGCATATAAATCTCCCATGATGAAGATCAAAGATTATCCCATCCGCATTTTTGAAAAGTGTTGCTCGTTGTGAATTCGCGATCTGATGTTCGATTTCTTCCTCGCTGTGATTTCGTGATCCGCTGTTCGGATATCCGTCGTTCATTTTTTGTATCCGTCGTAAGGTTTCGTCGTCGTCGTTCACGTCAGAAGACAGGGAGGCCTGTTGTTTATTTTAGCCCTGGCATAGAAGGTACAAGGGAAACAGAGTGAGGTTTAAACCTCACCGGACGCCTTTGGCGCACCGGTAGCGGCTAGGCTGTTGGCGCGCTACCCGAACGGGAGGTTCCGCGTTCGAATAACGTGAAAGGGTTTTTCTTCGTTGAAGTGGACGCAGCGGGTGGTGTTAGAGTTCATGCGCAATTTCTCCATAGCACGATTTTTGGTGTTGGCCAAGGTATTTTCGAAATTAATTTTTGCTAGTGTATTTTGTGGATGGAGGAAGTTTATTAGAGAGAAAAACAGCTTAGGAGTTATAAGGAGTTTGAAGCTTGCTTTATTTTGATAAAATATTCTTTTGAAGGTGTTGTTTGCATTATCTTATTGCATTCTTATGAGAGATAAAGTTTATTGTTGATAAGACTATAAGGGAGAAATAAGGTGTATAAGGGATAAATATTTCTTGTAATGTTGAGAGTGCTTTTGGTTGATTATGGAAATGAAAGCATGATGTTTTAAGGTTAGAATTGCTTCTTGTGTGAAGTTGTGAAACCTTAAGTGGGCAGCTTTGAGATTGACATTAGCTTTCATTAAATTGGTTATAATCAAGCTATTCTTTACTTGGTTAAAGTGTTGGGCTTACTCCTTTGTTGATGATTTGAAAAGTTGTTTTGTGCTATTGTGATTTGAGTTGGTGGATGCTTTTTGTTCAAACAATGTTGGAGAGAAAAGGAGTTCTACTTGTTTCCTTTTCTAATGTTGATTGTGAAATGCTTCAAGGTTGTGTTTTGAGTTGAATGGTGTTGATTGAACCTTGGTTGATGAGCATTGTTGTTGAAGCCCTAATTGATGGTGAAAAGAACATGAGTATCATTGTTATGTGATTCTTTGCATAGTTGGCAATTGTTGGGGTTTCATGTTCTTGAAAGAAAGCATTCTATCCTATCCATTTCAGATATTGAGTTGAGTTTTCAGATTTGAGATTGAGATTGAGCTGAGTTGATTTGAGTTGAGTTTTGAGATTGGGAGTTGAGTATAGAACATATTGAGTCTCTAACAATTCTCTTTATGCTTCTATGAGTTTGAAAAATCACATTGGGTCTCTAACAATTCACTTTGTGATTTCCTACTAAGAAAGTTTTTCTTGGTGAGCTTGCTGAGTTTTTGGACAGGTTTCGGTGGGGACTTGTGAGCAGTTTTGGACAGGTTTCGGTGGGGACTTGTGAGCAATTTTGGACAGGTTTCGGTGGGGACTTGTGAGCAGATTTGGACAGGTCCTAGCAGAGGACTTGTGAGCTGAGTTTGATAGTTCTATCAGAGAACTTGAGGATAGAGGTGCACTGGTTCTATGAGAAGAACCTGAGGATAGATTTGGCAAGTCTTTGAGAAGGCTTGTATGCAGAGGATTGATTTGTTCAAGAGTTGGACAGATCTGAGAGATAGAGGAAGACTTGTACTAGACCGATTGACTATGTTTGGTACAGGTTGTTGAGCTTATGTGGACGTGATCATAGAAGGTAGAGGTCTCTTAGGCTAAGCATTGAGGATAGGAGGTCTTCGGTGGAAAGGAGTTCCACGTGCTGGCAAGAGGTAGAGGTAGTTGATCTTCTGAGGGATCATTTCTAGAGTAGAGGGGAAGGTATCTCCTTTGAGCAGAGGCTCATAAATTTTGAGCTCATAAATTGATTGGGGGAAGGTATCTCCTTTGAGGAGAGGCTCATAAATTCTGATTGGGGGAAGGTATCTCCTTTGGGCCGAGGCTCATAAACATTGTAATTGGGAAGGATTCCCAAAGAACTTTGAGATAACTTTTAGAGAAAAGTTTTGTGGACGTAGCCCAACCATTCTGGGTGAACCACGTTAAAATTGGTGTCACTTTGTGGATGATATTGTGCATTGCTTTGATATTGCTTTGGGTATATTGCTTTACTATTTTGAAGTATAATGGAAAAAGTAAAAAGAGGTCTTATACTGTTCACCCCCCCTCTCAGTATAAGCTTGTGTTCTTCACTTATATAGGAGGTTTAAATTTGGAAAGGGTAGGGTTTGTACACCATGAATTGCTATAATGTTTATTTTATTTAAAGCATAATAGTTTTAGAAAAATAACCTCCTATAATTGTTCAACCTTGTGCAAAGTAAAATATTAATTTAACGTTTCATATTGTTCTTGTCTCTTTACTTTAAGATTGATAATATTAAATATTTATTTAACTAAATCATCATTTAATATCGTTACTCATTGGAACAACGGTAATTCTTCTTTAATTATGTCATCACGGGCCATTGATATTTATATAATTGTTTAGTTTGATATTTGTCATTTTTTTCATCTAGTTTTTTTATTGATTTTTTTATAATCTGACGATTGATTCACTTTGTGGAGCACATGCCATAGTAGCACAGAGGACTATTATTAAACCAGATTGTCATGCAAGATGATATGCTTCAATGTTATGCAATACAAACAAGGCACACCAAAATATTTCTCACATGAATTTGATTTTATTTATAGGTAATGCACATATAAATACACTTTAAAATAGAAGGATCATGTAACAATGTTGATAATAATATGAAGTGGATGGTATAGTAAGGAATAAAGTTATTTATTCATATGCATTTCAAGGAGTAGTAAAACAATGTCTTAGGCACTACAGGGAAACCCTAGGTCTATACAGTGAGAGGTGGAAATTTTTTTATAGCATAAGGATATCAAAGGAATAACAAAAAGTGGAGATCAATATGGTAAATAAGTCAAAGAAGAAGTGCACTAAGACAATACTAAGCTATAAAGAAATGTGCAATAGTTATAAAGTAGTTGGGAGGTGAAATGGTTTAGCTCCCTAACTAATCAAGAAATAGTTTTCAATGAAAATTATAGAGTTGTCCATTCTACTCCACTTGTGATTGGTGCTAGTATATTAGGTGTAGAGACTATATGGTCACAATGATATCCCTAACATATGGTTTTAGTGAGGTATCATTTATATATTCTAGCATTTGGTTATGACACATGGTGTTCATGCAATAAATTTCTCTTCCTATGTACACAAGTTCCATCATCATTGGCACCAAAGCAAGGTTGGTATCTATGATAAGGGAAGAGATATGTTTATGGGCCAATCAAGTGGATTCCTTACCTCTTTCTCCCTTAGAGAGGGGCTTCCCACCTCAAAGGATTAAGGGATGTTAAAATCTAATGCTAGTTTGATGTATGGATTTGTAAAAACCTACGTTTCCAAAAAGAGAACTAAGTTTCTTCTTTTAAAATCTCTTTATGTGTAACAAAAACTTTAATCTATATTAAAATTTAGCACAAAAAGGAATGTGTTATGTGTTACATGTTATATGTTTCTGAATTTTCTAACAACTTACTTTCTATTACTCAAATGATGGATATATGACTTTCTATTATTTCTCAAGTAGTTAATGGATATAAAAGATATTTTATCTCAAGAAAAGATAAATTAGAAGGTAACGCACCATAAAAAATGGATTATTTTCCTTAGATGTTATTACATCTCCACCCCTACTTCAAGAAGTACAAATATCATCTCAAAATATAAGAAAATGGGATAGAGCTCTAATGGCCAAAAAGGCAAGAAATAAACTAATGAATCAAAATAGTTCAAAGAAAACAATAGAAAAAACAAAGTGATAATATAATGCTTGATACACAAGAAGATGAATATATAGTTCTTAAAACTTGGTTACATTATTGCCAAGAAAATTAATGGTCCCAAATATACAATCAATCTTCCAAGAGGTTAATATTGACATCTTCACAACACTAAAGACCTATGCAAGTCTTCATCTTGACAAAGAAATCGACAATAGAGACAAAGCTATTACATTGTCTACTGATTTAGTCAAGATTATATATGTTCCACTTATCACACTTGATATACATAAAGAGAAGAATACATGACATGAAGAAATTATTGTATAGATGAAGAACAAGTCCTTGATGAAAAATGTTGTGTGATACAGGTAATCTTATCATACATAAATAAATTGGTTGTAATACAAATAATTTGATAAAAATATGGTATGATATAGTTGATCTTGTTATAAAGAAAGAAAGTCCTTGTAATACAAACAATATACACACAAAGGACTTCAATTGTGACACTAATGACTTACAAGTTGAAACATAGGATTTCAGTGATGACACTAATAACTTGGAAGTTGTTTGAGAAAATAACACTGGAGCATAGAACAAGTGTATCATTGATATTGTATAGATTAGTGACAAGCATGGTGGCATAAATTCATATAAACATCAGAGAAATATTGGAACACTTCTAAAAGAAACTACACAAAAATTCAATTGAATTATGGATAGATAAACATCATGAAATGGCATCATCTAAAATAAATATTTCATGTACACTGTAAAAAAAAATCCAACATTTTGATCCAAAAGTAATTCATATAAATTATACAATAAGAGCTTTAGTCTATCTCTAGATTCAAGGGGTGTAGTTATTACATTATCTACTCTCTCAAATAATATAATATGGGGGTATGTTAGACTATAGATTCAATATTAAGATTTTAGCTTATTATATTAACTATTGGGAAGCTCAATGTCAAAATATTTCTAGTTACTAATTTGGTTTTCCTAATATGTTAGTTTAATGGTTTCTATAGGATATCCTATGGGGACCTCATGTAAAAATGATATATACCTAAAGATGCATTTGTATCAATTTTTAATAAAATATATTATTTTACTAACATAAGATAGTAATAAGTTATAAATAAATGTGCAATAGTTATAAAGTAGTTATAAGGTGAAAAGGTTTAGCTCCCCAACTAATCAAGTAATAGTTTTAATGGAAATTATAGAGTTGTCTATTATTCCTCATATGATTGGTGCTACTCTATTAGGTGTGGAGACTATATGGTCATAATTATTTCCCTAACATATGGTGCTAGTGAGGTGTCCTCTATTAATTCTAGCATTTGGTGATGATACACAGTGTTGATGCAATAAATTTCTCTTTCTATGTACACAAGAGCCATCATCGTTGGCACCAAGGCAAGGTTGGTATCTATGAGAAGGGTAGTGATATGATGATGGGATAACCAAGGGGATCTCATACCTATTTCTCCCTTAGGAAGGGGGATTCTCACCTCAAAGGATTAGGGGATGTTAATATCTAATATTGATTTGATGTGTGGATTTACAAACACCTATATTTCCAAAAATAGAACTAAGTTCCTTATTTTAGGATCCCCTTATATGTAATATAACCCTTAATATATGTTTAAATGTAGCACACAAAATGTAGCACTCAAACCCTAAGACTAAAATAATATTTCCTTTCAATGATATAGTAAAATAGGTGGCCTTCCTTTTTAAGAGAAAGGGTTCCAAAAAATATGCAACAAATAAGCTATCATGAGGTGCAAACTATATGTGATTCATATTTTTAATGCCTAATATAGAAAGATAAGGACTATCACTAAGATACCAAAAACTGAAAATATGGTATATCCCTTATAAAAGTAGACTAGACTCGTTATTTCTTCTTCATCAACTTTATTGAAATACTAAAAATAAAACCTACAAATTGAAATGAAAATAAAATGTAGGAGTAGAAGAACCTAATTTGCCACAAAGTAAAATGTGTTTCCAGTGCAAATTTAAATCACCTACAAAAATAGACAAAAGACAATAAAAGTTAATATAGAGGGGTTTGCCTAACTAGAGGGAAGAGAGAGGGATTCTTTAATCCAATTGGTGAGACCCATGTTTTGATAAGATGCCAAAAAAATTATGTAATCCTATAATAAATGTAACATTAACATTTGCACTACCTAATCGAATGCGCTACTAGCACAAATATTGTTGGTGCAAATATTTTGTGTAAAATAAAGGACAAATGCATTGTTTACCTACAATTAGGCAACAAAAATGACTTTGATAACTGATTAAGTAGATATAATGTAGGAAAATATAAGATGCAAATGAGTTTAGATGAAGGGTACTATTGTAGTAGGGTAAGGATCTTGTTAGATGACAATGATAATTTTTATTAAACCTATCAAGACTAGATTAAATGCTTATGAATGACAAACTATGCTAGCTAGTAATAAAAAGAAGCAAAGATGCAAGGATGTGTGCAAGAGAAATTCTAATTAGCTATAAGTTGAGAATATAAATTGTTAGATAACATGATTAATATCTTATGTTTGTAAGGCAATAGAAAGATAAAGCATTAGCAAAACAAAAAAAACAACAATAAATTACAAAATGTTAGCCAAAATAAAATAAATATTGGATTAAATGAGCAAGAAAGAGGGGAAAACACAACTAGATGAAAACAAGTTTGTTCCCCTTCTTTGCACCTTGAGATCCCACCAAATTATTAAAATGCTTTCTAGAATACTCAACTAGCTAGATCACCTCAAATACTTGATTGGTAAGTAGAGTGAGAGAGGACCAAAAGTTTGGTAGCAATTTGGAAAGAGAAAGAGAGATTACAACCTTGGTCCACAAAATAAAAGGAGTGCAACATAGACTACAATCCCCTATCTTGACTCATAGTGAAATATTTAGCCACAACCTTCACCCCTAAAATAAACAAATGTAAGTTAGGTTACAATCCTCTATATAGAATCATTGTAAAAGCTCCAATGCATAATAAGGTTGAAACAAATAAATGCTTAAATTAGAATGAATAATTTAAATGCCTAAAATATAATTAAGTATAACTGAATTATTAACATCAAAAATATCTTGGAGTTGTAGTTTTATGGCATGATTCATGAAGGTCAATCTCATAGTGATAATCAACTCATTAGAATATGATAAAATTACTAGAATCTATTCCTCATAAAGCTTAATATAAATATCATGGTTAAATTACCAACAATAAAAGCCATAATAAGAAATAATTGTATCTAAATATTCTCATTGTAATATTTGATGAAAGCTCAAACATGGACATCTTGAGTCTACAAACCAATGGTGTGGATCCATTTTGAACTAACCCATAGATAGAAAATACATGTACAATTAGATTCTTGTTTACATTTTTGTTACACTTTGTAGGTCCAAAGCTTCAATAGTTCAATTGCAATAATTCTAAAGGCTTTTTTTAAGTTATAATTGTCAATTAAATTTGATAATAATGAGTTATTTATTAATGCAACAATTACACCTATCTTCACACAACTTTTATATCTATAAAGCTTGACAAACTTATTATACCAATGTTAATTCACTAGATTGTGAGGATTACTTGTATATTCCTTGGACTCTCACTATATAACTCAAATTATAATTGTTCCATTAAAATTATTTTCATAATTTATAGATCTTACTCTTTCATAAGTAAATGTTATCATTTATATTAATTTTATATAATTTATTATAAATTTAAATGTATATCTCTAATAAGGACATTGGAGATTATGGTTTAATCAACAAAATTAGAAATGACATGTTGAGTCATAGTAATAAATATAATATTTTATAACTTTCTTCTTAATGTAAATCATGCTCAACTTTTATTTAATCTAATTAGGCGACTTGTGTTTTGTATTTCTCAAACCATTTTGGATAACTTACAAGGTATAACCACTATTTTAGCATAACATTTAGATGATATAATATTAAATTTATTGTAATGATTGTCTTTTTATTATAATGTAGCTTAGTTAATATTTACTCTAATTGCTATAGTAGTTTTATTCTTTATTTTAAGCCTTTTTTTATTAAATGTGGTTTGTTTTTCTCCTTACATTAGTTTAAAAATATATGAATATATCATAAATAGCTCAAAAGTTTATACTCTTGTATAAATATAAAAATGATTTTACAAATTCTTTTTTTTTTTTTTATAAAAGGGTAAATTTTTTATTGAAATCAGAAAAACATACAAGAGTCAAGAATCGTATTACAACAAAACTGCCTCATCTCGGCCTATCATATTTCAATAAAATAGTAATATTTTGAGAGCACGATGAAGGAAGCTGATGCCACTCCCTAACACTCCAACCTTCTTGAAATTTAGAGGTCCATTTAGCCAAACAGTTAGCAACACCATTCCACTCCCTTGGAATATGAGTAAAAGCGATGAACTCCATATGACAATGAAAATGAAGAATCTTCCTAACCACCCATGCCAACCTCTAGATAACATTGGTAAGATTACAAGTATTCAACAAATTAATGATAATTTGAGAATCTGATTCACAAATTATCCTGCGTTAACCCAAAGCATATCCTTGCTCAAATCCATAAATAACAACAAGGGCTTTCATATAATTATTGGTATGCCTTCCTTTAAAACATGATAAAAAGAAACATACCACACCACTGCAATCACGTCCCACTCCACCAATACCAACATTTCCAGGATTACCTCTTGAAGACCCATCAGTATTAATCTTAAGAACCTCCCTAGGAGGGGGCTGCCATCTGCCATATCTCTACACTCTGTTATTGAATCTCCTCATGCTAAAAGAAATAGTAGCACATGGACCAGACACTATCAAATCCAAACCATGCATAATCTAAACCTCCACTATGTTCACAGGAATATTAATCTGTCATTTAGCAGACACAGTTTCTTGGATCATTCTCAAAATTCTTTGCCAGACTTGAAAAATAAAGAGCTTTCTCCCTTGAAAAATTCTTTGATTCTTTTCAAGCTAGATTTTCCAGAAGATGCAGGAGGGACCAATATGCCAAGAAACTTGTAAAAATAAGACCTTATCCAGAGGCCTTCCCAAACTCCTACAAAAATCTAAAAGAGAAAAAGAATAAACACAAGATTGTTTCCACACACCCTACCACAAATGCCAAAGCTAACACGTAAAACCACATTTAAGAAGCACATGACCAACAAATTCCTCACTATTATCACATAGGAAACAAAAGGAAGGGCCATGAAAACCTCTCTTCTGAAGGTTGTCCCAAGTGAGACATCGATTACGAGTGGCAACCCACAAGTAAAAATTGCACTTAGGACACGCAAATTTATTCCACACTTGCTTCCACCAAGGAAATTCCTTAGTACCATAAAACTGGCGATCCAATTCATGATATCCAAAGGCAACTAATAAAATCCCCCTATTCTCCTGATCCCAAGCCAACACATCATCATATTGCAAAGAAGAGCATTCCCTAGAATCCATAATGTGTGACAAATCCTCTCTATGCTCCATAGAGCCTCCAATACGTCATTCACTGGGATCTCTCCATTGGAACATTTCCATCTGACCAATTCTCTTAACAACTTTAAAATACATCACTCTAGATCAACCAGTAGCCATAAAATGTTGAGCAAGACCAAGAAGATGAGGATACTCAGATAAAAGAGCAAGAATATGTTGGTAAAATATCTGCCTAATCAACAAAAACTATGTTTGTGCACCCTAGATACAACCAACATTGAAATGTTGGAGGAAAGAGATGTCCTCTATGCCAATCTCTAGAGAGGGCTAGTTCCCGAACTAAATCCTACACTGGTAGAAGACTAGGGATGCAGGAAAGATATTGGAAATGCGGAAAGAAATGGGAAATACGACCATAGGTCGAAGTGTAGGATTCAGGGTAAACAAACAGTAGGAAAATAACCCAAGCATGAAATAACATTTAATAGACGAAAATACAGTAAAACTTACTTGTAAATTTGTAGTAATGACTCCCAAAATTACACTCCAGCATTCACTCCATTACTAGCAATATTTAAATCCAAATGCAGAATTTAAATTCAACAACCAAGAAAGGTGAATGTAAAATAGAAATGCTCGATACAAAAAGAAATTACACACAAGACCACTTGCAAATTCTGAAGTCTAATGCCTTGTATTAATGCAAAGAACTTAGGGAGTATTGCAAAATATGTAACCCCATTTACAATGGAAATTTGAATAGTATTTATAGATATTTTTGCCTCTTTTATTTAATGCACCAGAGAACAAAATATTCACAGATCAAAAACAAGAAAGAGGAAATTCCTCCTTGGAATCATTGAAAATCAGCTCCTCTGAAGAAACAATCCATTAATCAAGGAACAACCTCTAGGAAATCAGTAATTTAAATGTCGGTGCACATATAAATATAACATCATTGAATATTTTGGAAGTGCCTCAGTGCTTTGAAAATTATGAAGATTCGTTCATTCTTCTTATTTAGCTTCACCCATGCTTCGAGATTCACAACATGAGTTACTTAATGCCACCATTATTTAAAATTCATGATCTTGGAACCTTTAAACCTTTGACCATAATTCTTCTCACCTCAAAATCACGTTTGCCCCAAAAACCTACTTTGCCCCATCTCCCTTGTGTATGCACGCGTGATTGCTCCTTTTCAAACACGTTCACCCCTGGGAAAGGTGAACGAGATGTTTGCCCCTAAACCAGGGCGAATGCGACATCACTTTGCTTTTATGTTATGTTCGCCCATGGGAGGGGCGAACGAGATGTTCACCCCTCAACCAAGGTGAACATAAATTACCACCATCTTTGGGTGCACATGATTGCATTCTTCTTTGGGGCACGTTCACCCATAGAAAGGGTGAACTACGTGTTCACCCCATAGCAAGGGCGAACATGCATACATTTTAAACTTTGCTCACGTCGAATCTTGGAACTTTGTTTGCCCTTCCAAAGGGCGAATGGGGTGTTCACCCTTCCTTTGGGGCGAATGCGAGTACAGTTAGAAACTTTTCAAATTTTACTTAGGCCTTTAATTTATTTCAGATTTTTCTTTGCAAACACTTTCCTTTCAAATGAATAACAAATTTGAATGGTGTTAAAGGAAGTTCATAAAATACTTCAAAATTTATCAAATGTGAAAGCATACACATGGAAACAAACCAGGAGCATATAAAATTATATTTAAAATATTTCCACCATATATTATTCAAAACTTCATCAAAACTCTCTAACAAAATTCCCAATGTGGCAAAATTCAAAATGGCCAACATTTTTGGCGACTCACGGGGTATCCAGCTCACATGGATGCAAGCGATCCTAGGCCTTCATCCATTGGGTTGTAGAGTTCATTTTTTAGCAGCTCTAGCTGGTGCTACTACCTTTTTTGTTGATGCTTTGCTATGGGTTTCCTCCTCTGTGCAATCCCGCTCTTCTGCTTCTACTACGACTTTGAGAACTTTGGTACGCTCGGTTTCTTCAACTGCTTTTGCTGTTGCCACACATTCTGCTATTACCTACTCATCCTACTCTTGAATCATTTTAGTCAGGACCTCATAAGCATGAGTAGCCTCACTCCAAGCGTGAGTAGTGAGCAAGCAAGGAAAACTGAGTGACTCATAGACGAAACGAAGATTCTGAACATCTATCAAACTAAGGCGCTTCGCTCGTTGAGCCAACTAGTATATGGACAGTTCCAAATGTGTATACTTTTGCATCAAGGGCAACACCTGCGCTTCAGCAAGAGGTTCTTCCAAGGCATCAATTTTGGAAGTATCCTCAATAAATTTTTTCCAGAGCACTTCCAGTTCTTCCATGGGAAGAGGTTCTCCCCAATCATCCACAAAGGTCAAAAAGCCCAACCCATAAATAGTCTCAAAATGAGACATAGAAATAGTATGCTCTCGCTCAATGATGTTGAGGATGGCCCACCCTTCTCTCACTAGGTCCATGTGTTGGAAGTAGTTGCGCAGTGTTATTCATGCCTTGGACCAAGCATAATCCATTTCACTGAGAGGACAAATGTACAAATTAGTATTCAACAAAGCTTGTATTTTTATGACCATTTCCATGTAGGAAAAATCATTTCCTCTGTGGTATCATTTAACTATTTCTCCACTTGAATTTGAATCTGTGCCTCCCACAAATACTGCAACACCTTGACAACGTGCACAACCAATTTTTCAAAGTTTTGGGTAGAGCGAAGGCAGGCTCCTTTGATGTTATCACATGAAAATCCTATGGCCTATTCTACTTTCTCCTCCAAATGCTTCCTCAATTCCTCTACCTATTGCTGTAGCTTATGAATTTTGATCCTGGAAGCATCGTGCTCCTTTAAATGCACTTTGACCTGATCACGCAAGTAATCATTCTTCGTGGTCATTTTTTCTTCCTATTTTTTGCCAAGGCATTTTCAAGCTCAATTATCTTGTTCTGAATTTAAATATACTTCTCCTTAAAATGCTCACCATGAATATACACAGAACTCATATCTGCTTGAATGTTGCCCATTTTTTTGATCGGGTCAATTCGTGTAAGATCTTTTGCATTAGTTTTGAAATGAGGTCACCCGATAGTAATTCTCCCTGAGGCTTCTAGACCAATAGAGTGATTGTCGTAATATGAGCCTCTTTTGCAATAGGGTCAAAGGAAACCTTCTTTATTGGCTGATATAGAACCAAGGCCTCCTTACGCTGCATGCTCTTCAACCACTGTGAAGAGCTCAGATGTGCCTAATTAATATTTTTAATGTTAGGCTATTTTCAGGCCACTTGTACATTAGGAACTCTCCAAAAATAGGGTAAATGGTACCAAAACCTCTGAGCGACTAAGCCTAGTGGAAGGAGATGATATAGACAAAAGTGGAGGCACAAAAAGAGTGGAAGTAATAGAGATGGAAAATTTTGTGGTGGATAGAGGTTCAACTACAGTTACATTGACTCTGGGAGGAGCTTGTGTGCTTACAGCTTCAATGGTGGAGATGGTGACAATTGAGGGGGTAGGGTGTGAAAAATAATTTGACCCTGATGCAAATGAACTAAAAGAAATGGAGGACAAAGGAGCGATAATAGAAGGAGCAGTAGTGATTTCAAAGGTGGATGAAGATGGAATGGAAATGGAAGTGGAAGGCATACCAAAGAGCAGGGAAACAGAAACTGGGGGAGATGAAAATGAAATAGATGGAATCAAAACAAAAACTATTGCTTGCGTTAGGAGAGAAGAATAAGGAGAAGGAAGAAAATACGTACCTTCGAGCACATGCACCATGAGTTGAGGGGATGGAGACAACTATGAAACTATCTCTTCTTGTCCTTCTACCCTTTCTCGAATATCATGAACCTCTTATTCATCCATGATTTCTACATGGAAACTCTTCAATGGCTCTTCCTCTTCCTGTGCTGGACCATTGGAAATATTTGCATGAGTGAGTTCAGGAGTTCCTCGACAAGCGAAGGGTTCACAGTTGGCACACTAGCAACTACAATAAATCCCATGGTTGGTACTACAAAAACCATTGTGATTGAAGTCGTAGGGACTTCAATGGTAGAAGTTATAGTCGTGCTAGTTCAAGGTCTTTTTGTCACTTTAGAAAATGGAGGCGCCATCAGTTTCTTCTAATTTTTGGGCACAGATAGTTCCTCCTGTTGTTGCTTGGTTCTCTAAGACCTTCTTTTAAAAATGTATTATTTTTCGTCCTCCTCAGGTGTCTCATTTTCAACCGTGGGGAACTCCTGCTCAGTTTCACCTTTTTTGTTGTTATACTGCTAAAAACTCTATGACAAAATGTTTACGAAGGCAATGAGTTGATACGAGTCCACAAAATCATCATAAGCCTAAGAAAACTGCTCATCCAACTTCAACCCATAATAAGCATGGGACTTTCCACGATGAATGCGCATAATCCACCAATTCATTATTTTTTCTTTGGTCCATTCGAGGTTGGCTTCTTTGATAGTTCCAAACAAACCCAATGAAGGAATCGGAGTCCTGTTCTTGGCTATATTATATTCTACCTCTTGCTCATAATAGTCGTGCCATGGCGGGAGGGAGGTCATTTTTTCAATATGCAAGTTCATGTCTTGTCCACCAAAATTATTCCTTTGTTTTTTAATGTCATGGTGAGGACAGTAGTGAAATGACTTAGCCTTCATAATAGCTAAGAACTTTCCCAGAGGATTATACCGCTAGCACTATGGTAATTAAATTAATACCAAATCCTGGAGTGCCACTATCAAAAGTCAATTTTTCTCAACTTGATTCACCTTTATGCTCCCAAACTTGAAAGGCATGGTGCATGTAGTCTTATTTCCACACCCAACACCATATATATCATTAACATAATTTGTTTGGTGCATGACCTCCATTGCAAACATGTGCACTGTGGCAAAATATGGTAACAAAAATGGCTTTACCTGTATACCAAAAAATTTGAACAACAACACCTTGGGTAAGCAAAAAAATGTCACCATTTTCCTCTGTGACGACTGCATATTTCAACTCTCGTGGCACTATATCATAGGTACCACAAAGCAATTCAATTTTTGGCCCTAAAAACCAATTATTAAAACTGTACACTAACTCCCTTTTTGATAAAATCGGAGTCCACATATACACAGGCAAAGGTTCATTCTTTTTGTCCATCGGTGTGACTGCGATAAATGAAAAGCACTTCTACTGTAGGAAGAATAAGAACCACACCAAAAATTATGTATGCAAAAATGATTGGGATCCCTCGGTTTGCATTTTTTCCAGTTGAGAATTAATCCTTCAGGAAATGAAGTCGACCTAATCAAAATAAATGGGGTTTCCTCCTTGCCTCATGGTGAAGAGAGGGTAAAACTCAATTTTGAAAATACACTAAGCTATTGTCGCTTGCCACTTATGCACTATTTTATCTTAGGGCAACCCAGTGACCCATGACAACATAGAATAAATATCCTGACTCTTAAACTCAGAAATTGACTTTGGCAAATTCGACAACTGCCCAATTTGTTTCTCCTTAACGAGTTGAGTCTCCATGAATTGATGCATGGTTACAGTGGAGACATATCTGTCCTCCTGCTTGTCAGTATTAATATTCTTATTTATTGCATAGGAAGGGGGATTCAATCCACATGCAAAAGCTTCCCGAATTTCATTCGGAGTAATGGTGAACATAATTTATCTCCTAGAATTTCACATAGCCTTGGTGAATGGGTTGTAAAATTGAGCAATGAGCTGCACCAGCTCAGGGCATGGATGGACAGGTGAACACAAATACTAGGATAGCTATGAATTATAAGGGACTATGAGCCAAATGTTGTATAAAATGCCTTGAATAATTGTTGCCTCGACATCTTGCCTTAATTTTTCAATCCCTTTATATGTAATTAGGCAGTCTCCAATTTCTGCCATAGCATCTTCATAAGGGTCCAAGTTGATGTAATCATTCTTTCAGACCTTTTTGGTTCTAGAGCTCCTTTACCTCTTCTTAATTTTCTTAGGCTCTATAGCTTCTGTGGCATCCTTAGTTTCTTTGCTTCGCTTCCCCATTTTCTTCTCTTTCCTTTTCTGACAAATAAACTAAAAAAATTCTGCAATTCTCTGTTCTAAGGAAGCCTCTAAAAATTCTCTACAACTAAAACGCAGGATGCAACAAAAATGGAAAAATTTAAAATCAAAACAATAATAAACTTCAACCTTTTTACCTCTTGATTTTTATAGGGCCTTTTGATATCTATCGTAGTAAATGCAAAATTAAATGGGAGCGCTTTCGGGAGAGAATTATCCTTGAGCTACTACCCTAGAACCATTCTCAAAGTCCAAACAATTTCTTCTTTGAGTTACTGCTGGATCCTCCTAAAAAACCATGCCTTGACCACTATGTAATTTCATCGTAAGACGTGCCCTAGTGCTTGAAGCTTTCTGGGGAAGCTAAACCGACCGCTCAACAACCAATTATTCAATATTCATGGCTTCCTTGGAAAACTAAAAATCTAGTGCCTCTCATGTTCTAAATTTAATGTCTTCTTACTGGCACCCTCATCTCCTGATTGCTAACATGAAAACTCAGGGCGCATTTAATTTTGTAACGTACTCTTGAAATTGTTGTAAGTGTTCTCTCCTTTTGCAAAATATTTTAATTCCTCTTGGGTGAGCAACTTCAAAATCATGGCAAAAACATCTTGTTATATCAAAACTTGGGCGCTTTTCAGTCTGTTAAAAATTCCCTGGCGAATGGCCTTTTAAAAGGATACCTTACCTGCTTTTGCCTTTTGCATAGACCCTAGAAAAATCAGATTTTTCTAAAAAAAACACAAGGCCTCCTTGCTTTTTGTCTTCTTGTTAACTACGCTTTACGATTCTTTTTCTTTTTTAAATATAGATATATCTATATCGCGTTCACCCAAAACATGAGCGAACGGACCGTTCGCCCTTCTTCTAAGGTGAACACAATGTTAACTTCAAAATTCTCTTTCGCCGAACTCTGCTTTTCCTAATTTTCTTAGGCGCCTACTTTTAAGGCGAAAAGTCTTTTTGGGATGAATGACTAATATATATATATATATATATATATATATATATATATATATTCTCTCTTTTTTTTTTACTGTATATCTGCATGTAATACATAAATCATTAACTAGAAAAAAATGATATTTACATATGTATAGAGTGGTACTTCATCAAAAATAAAATCATGAAATATAGGCCTTCAAATGAAGATTGTTCACTGGAATGAGAAGGTCATAACCCTCCATATCACACAGATGGTAAGCATT
The DNA here is from genome assembly GCA_028583015.1 of Wollemia nobilis. Lineage (NCBI taxonomy): Eukaryota > Viridiplantae > Streptophyta > Pinopsida > Araucariales > Araucariaceae > Wollemia > Wollemia nobilis. Next base: position 6,322,653 of record JAQPPZ010016244.1, on the reverse strand, counting down.
GGTAGAATTCACTGCGGGGATCTAAAAAGGTCCCTCCCATATGGCATCGAAATTATGGTGATTACTAGGCTTGGATTTCTTCTCATTCCATTTTAGAACTAGACCCCCCACCTAAAAACTTTGATCGATTGCTTTCTTTTCGAACCACTTCCTCATCTCTGCAGCATGCTCAACAAACTCTCGGTAGACCTGTTCCTTATTTTACTCTAACTGCAGTAACTATGCCAACATTACACACATAGGATCATATTCTTCATCTTCATCTTGGAACAACTGCAATGTTTGAAGCACTGGAAACTCAATATGTGTGGGGAGAATAGCTTATTTCCCATAAACCAAAGCATACGGGGAAGTATTTATAGATTTCTTCATTGAGATGCAATCTGCCCAAAGCTCTTCAATTAACAGTAAATGCTAGATCCTTTTGTTATTGCCCATAATCCTATTCAAGATTCGTAGCAAATTCTTGTTAGTAGATTAGGCCAACCCATTCCCCTGTGGATAGTAGTTGGATGATGTCTTCAAATAAATGTCATATTTGCTAGAAAATTCTATGATATTGGCCCCAATGAAGGGACTGCCATTTTTAGTTACTAGAGAATTTGGTATACCAAAATGGGTAATGAGCCCTTCTAGTATACTTGTGTTCTTTAGAGAAATGTGGATCAATGAAACCAATAAAATCGAGGCCCCACTGCTAAAAGGGTGCTTCTACCTGGACTGGTCATAAAGGCAATGCTCCTTTTCTAATTTTACCCACATATCATTGGCAACTATCTGAAGAACACAAACTTATACTGAGAGGGAGGGTGAACAATATAAGACCACTTTTTACTTTCTTTCCAAATCAATATCAATTGATTTCTTTAATTGTAATAACCAAATATAGCAGTGTACATTAATAACTTAGATAGAAGTAGTATGCAAGAGCACAAGTCACCACACACAATTGAGGCACAATATTTAACATGGTTCCCCCAATGTGGGGTACTCCACCAGATAATATCATTATAATATTTCACATAGAAATAAGGATCCTTATGCAATACAATGATTTCTTTGATCTGCTCAAAGCTAGGCAATAACAAGTTCACACAGAACTTGTCCAAATCTGAATAACAAGCTCAACTGAATAACAAGTTCACACAAAACTTGTCCAAATATGAATAACAAGCTCACACAAAACTTGTCCAAAATTGAATAACAAGCTCACACAAAACTTGTCCAAAACTGAATAACAAGCTCACACAAAACTTGTCCAAAACTGCTCTAGCAAGCTCACCAAGAACTTGCCCAAATCTGCTCTAGCAAGCTCACCAAGAACTTGCCCAAATATGCTCTAGCAAGCTCACCAATAACTTACTCAAATCTGTCCACAAATCCATCTCAAAATTGTCCACAAAGTTGTCCACAAATCTGTCCAAAATTGTCCACAAAGCTGTCCATAAACTATCCACAAATCTATCCCAAAATTGTCCATAAATCTGTCCCAAAAATGTCCACAAAGCTATCCCAAAACTATCCACAAAGCTATCCACAAAGCCTTCTCAAAGGCTCAATCAATCATGCTCAAGTAGTACTCAAATATCATCCACAAATATATCAAGGCAAAGCTCAAATATGAACTCAACAATGAATGGCAATGTACTCTTCAATGGATGACAACAATGATTCACAATGATCTCAACTAAACTCAACTCATAGAAGCATAAAGAGAATTGTTAGAGACTTAATATGTTCTAAGCTCAATCTTCAACTCAAATCAACTCAAATCAATCTCAACTCAACTCAAGTCAACTCATAGAAGCATAAAGAGAATTGTTAGAGACTCAATATTTTATAATCTCACTCTCAACTCAACTCAACTCAAATCAATCTCAAATCAACTCAAGTCAACTCATAGAAGCATAAAGAAAATTGTTAGAGACTCAATATGTTCTAATATCACTCTCAACTCAAATCCAAATTATGGAATAGTTTGTTTAATGGAACTTGACCAATCACCTCACACAATCACTTGACTAGGCTCAATCAACTCAACTCGACCAATCACCATAAGGGACTACTATTTCTCACAAAAATCCTAGTCCAAGTATGTATCAACCAACTCAAATGTTTCCAACAATGCTCAACCACAAATCTCACATAACAATGATACTCATGTTCTTTTCAATTTATTTTATAACCAATGGGCTTCAACAACTATGCTTATAAAACAAGGTTTAAACACAACTTTCAAACCAGAAAACCTTGAAGCATTTAACCAACCACTTTTGAAAAGGAACCAAAATCAATCCTTTTCACTCCAATGATATTTCAAAAATCAACCACCATAAACAATCAATAGGAGAATGTGCCCATACCTTTTTGATGCCAAGAAGTTTTCCATAAAATTTGCCACACTAAACACAACTTTCTTTTCCAATCTCAATAAGGGTTAGTGGAATTCAAATAATAATCACAAGATAAGCATAACTCAATTTACACCTTTTTACCCCAGCTTAATAAACACATCCACCAAAGTCCTTTTTAATAAACACCCTTATAAAAAATAATAATCAACAATGCTCTCAAAAATATTTTATAACAACTCCTTATTTCTCCTAAATCTTCATTTTTCAATTTCATGAATATCAAAATAAATCAACAACTCATCCACCTCTGAAATAATAATCACAACCCTTATAAAAATAAAGTTTAATTAAAAACTTTAATTATTCCTTAACCACCTTATAACTCCTATCCTAGGGCATCAATGAAATTAATTTGAGCAAAACATAATTACCTCTTCAAGGGGATTTGAACCCCCAACTTGCACACACCATGAGCACCTTAGCCGTGGCTAAGGTTGCCACATGAGCTAGCTGCTCATTTTAAAGGAAAAGGCACGACGTGCCTTAAGTCCTTCCTCCCTTCCACGCAAACCAAAAGTGCTTCGAGCACTTTCCTTCCAATGCCTTTGAATGCAGTCAAGGAGATTCGAATCTTGACGTAAAGCGCTGCCACACACCATAACAAAAAGCCAATTGCCAATGTGCCACTCTGCCCACAATGTCTTGGAATTTCGATCAACCTTGGATTTATTCCTTGTCTCCCTTTTCAAAATGATTTTTGTACGAGCTCTCTTCAGATGCTTAGCCAACGATTAACATGAGCAAGGATGTATTTCAAATGAACCTTAGGATCCCCCTTTATATAGTCTTCTCCATATTTTCGATGACGTCGGTGTATTATTGATTTTTCCTCTTTCTTTAGATGTTAGCGCTAACTTTAATTTTAATTTTAAATAATTAAAATTAAATATCTCCATCAGCAGGGCACCTTTTTCGATGAAATGAAAGGCCAACCTGGGTTTACAAACCCATTTCAAATCTGCCATCCATGGTTTTAAATAAAATCTTTTATTTTTCCTGCCTTGGTTTTCACAAAAATCCTGAATTAATCCATGCTTTCCAAAATATCACTTGCTCATCAAAACTCAATGTGATCCATATGACATCAATTATTCATGTTACATCAATGACAACATAAAATAACTCAAATTGCCAAAACTATCATACTGTTGGCTTATTCTATGAGCATCGGCAAATAGAGTAGGCCAATAATAACCTGCTCGGATGATTTTCAAAGCCATGGGTCTTCCTGCATAATGGCCTCCAAAGAATCTAGAATGAAACTCCTCCAAAATATTCTCCTTTTTCGACACTTTTACACACTTGAGAATAACTCCGTCGATGTTCTTGTGATATAACCCATTAGGCAAAAATACATATCTGAGTGCTTGCAATCTGAACCTCTAACGCTGTGAGGCATCGAGGTGGGTCGTACATCTACCAGAAGTAAAATAGTCAATCAGTTCTTCCGTCCAATCCCTATCACTTGCAGTATGATTTGTGCAGATTATTTCACCATTGTCTTCTTCGTGAATCACATTCAATGTCTCAATGACAACACTCTTAGCCAACTCCTTACATAAAGTGTGCCCACAAACCAATTTTATCGGTTGTATTTCCACATCGTATTCTTGGATCTTTGAGACCCATCCTGCCCTTTTATCACCTAATTCAACTTGCAGTATGAAGTTTCGAATGTCAAGATGAATCACATAAACAATAGTCTTGCTCTGAGAAACAAAATATCGAAACTTTTTCAATGACTTCATTACTATGTAGACCCGCTTCTTAATAAAATTGTACTTATCCTTATGTGGTGCAATAACTTGGCTTAATAAAGTGATGGGATTTTCTTCTCCATCCTCTTGTTTTTGAGTCAAAACTGCAGCATAGCTTTCGTGCTCCCCTACTGCATAGAGAAAAAATATTTCACATAGTCAGGATTGATTAATACTAGAGCTTGAGTAATTATTTATTTTATTTCTTGGAAAGCTCGTCTCCTAACTTCTGTCCATTTAAAATCCACATTATTTTTCAAAAGCTCGGTCATGGGATTAACAACCTGGGTGAAATCAGAAATAAACTTGTGGATGAAGTTTATTTGACCAAAGAAAGACTGCAGGTATTTCTTATTAGCTGGCAGTTGTAATTTCATGAGCACCTTAGCCCTTACAGGATCTATCACCAACCCTTCTTGTGAGATTACATGGCCCAACAATTTCCCCTCCTTGACGGTAAATATCAACTTCTTTGGATTGATGGAGATACCGAACTGATGACAATTCTCAAAAACTTACCTCAAATGAGCAACATGATCTTCTTTGTGATGTGAAAACACAGTCATATCATCAAGATATATTACAATTATTCTATTTAGAAACTCACTAAAGGTGATGTCCATATCTCTTTGGAAGGTGGCACCGACATTTGAGAGCCCAAAGGGCATCTGCTTGTAAGAGAACGTACCCACTTAGTAGTGAATATTATTTTGTACTGATCTTCGCCCTTCACCTAAATTTTATTATATCTGAAGAAGCCATCTAATAATGAAAATATTTGAGCACCAGCTATCGCATGGAGAATAAGAATAATTTGAGGTAGTGGGTAATGATCCTTGAACAATGCCTGGTTTAGGTTGTGAAAATATACATACAACCGTATATCTCCATTCTTCTTTCTTACAGTAACCAGGTTTGCCACCCAGGTTGAATGCTTAATTGGATAAATAATCTTTACCTACAACATCTTCAATAATTTTGCCTTCATGAGTGCTTCAATCTTAGGATTAACAGGACACTGCTTTTGTCAAAAGGGTTTTACTCCTTCCTGAAGTTCTATGGTATGTTGAATCACATCTTTGTCATATCCTTTTAAATCCTAGTAACTCCACACCACAATATCAGGGTACTCATAGCACAAATTTTTAATGCCCTCAAGATCTTCTGGCACACAAGCAGACCCAATCTTGATAATATTGTCTGGTTGCAACTACAATTTCTTGTACTCCTTGGCATCTACTTTTATCCTATGCTTATATGCTCTATCATTTTTATCAAACAAACTCTCAAAAGAAATTAATCCTCTGGGAATGTGGTTATTATTTAACTTAATCATCCCTTCCTTCTCTTCCTCAGCAAGTACTCTGTCATCTGTGCTAGCGACTTCTCTGAGCAGAAAGTTAAATATCTATTCATCACTGTCAAATAATTGCCAATAAATGTTCTTATCAGGGACTGAAGGTCTATAGATTACCCTGACAATATTAGGATTTCGAACACTTGCTCCACGAGGGAGTAATTTGCACCAAGGGATGCTAATATATCAACATGTCTATTTTTATCCCGAGGAATTACCCTAATATTCAAGGATGTAAAAGCATAAAACAAATCCCAGACCCTATTGTGATAAGTTTTCAAATAGTGCTACTTCGATACACATCTATTAGTGGTTTGGTTGAAAATAAGCTCAGAGTCGCCAAAAATTTGTAGTTGTTTAATGCCCAATTTTTTGGTCTTTTTCAACCCAAGGCATAGTGCTTCATATTTAGCTGCATTGTTAGTACAGATCCAAGTCAACCTGTAAGAATAAGTCTTTTGTATACCTTCAAAAGAGATCAATACAACACCAGCTCATGTGTCGTTCTTACATCTAGCACCATCAAAGTATAGTTTCCATAATTGATTCATGTCGGGACCCTATGGATCAGGAGCACACTTTTCAACTTTCCCTAGTTTAGTTATTGTTTAACAACTGATGTCAGTTCTAATCATTGTGTTAAAATATATGAGCAAAAATTCATCCTCCAAATGGAGCTCGCTTAATGCTTCTCTGACCAAGTCGACTCCATCTAGTTCTTCAGTCATCATGTTCACTACACCTAAATAATGTTCCTCCTCTTCGAATCTTTCAATGTGGAAGGGAGAAGGTTTTTCATTATGGATGTGAATCTATTTTCCTTTGAATGGTACCTCCAAATGTGAATAGTCCAAAGAAAGGTATCCTAGCTTAGCTGTGAATTCCCTTAAGAGGCACATGTTGAAGTATGGCTCTAAGTCGACTACTACAACTTCTTGAATGACTATGATTTGAGGCATACTGTGAAGAACAATAGGAATGTCTTTGATAACCCCCACTGTCTTAACTGGAGTTCCATCCAACTGCAACACTCTTGGGCTGCTCCTTGTATATTCCATCTCCATCACCTCACATACTACCTTTAGCATGATAGTAGTTACGATGCCAGAGTCAATTATACAATTGTGTACAATCCACCCTTCTATTCTCAAGGATAAATAAAATGGGGGAGGCCTATTTTTCCCTATTGCAAAATTTGGTAGCACCTACGCTAGGACTGTTTGGGAATGATCCTTCTTCTGATATTTAGCAATTTTCAAAGATTCTTGTAACAAGTCAATTTGCCCTGGCAACTGCAGTGCATCATACAAGCTAACCTTTGCTGGGATTTTCTTCATTTCCTCTACAATGTTGTAACTTGAAGCAACCACAACCTTCTCTTCTAGAGCTTGTTCATATTTATCCTGATATTTTTGAGTGGCTTCCACTCTTTGCCTCTTCATCAATGATAGATACTTAAGTCACTTATTGCCTTGCTCTTTTGTTTCACTATGCATTTGGGCAACTGTAGTAGGTTGTGAAGTTGACTCCTTGGTCTGTACCTTCTCTTGAGTCAGCTTGGGCAGTAAATATTTCAATTTGATAGAATCTTACTCCTTAGCCCTTACAATGGGTTATTTCATTGGAAGTAACCACTTCTCATTTTGTATCTTTGGTTCTGCAGGCACCTTCAAAGGTTCAAGCTTGATCGGATCTACAGTTATCGACTTCTTTCCAGACCTTGTGAGTATGGAAACTTACTCCAAGGATGGCATCATGAAATTATGTTTGAATTCTCTAATCATATTAACTTGTCTGCCAGATGAACTCTCTACTAATGTCTTCACGTAATTCATATGCACCATGCATGTGTCCTCTCCATGAGGATAATTACATGTCGAGCACCAATAGGCCTTTTCTATTGCGCTAGTCTCTTCATTTGCTAGCACTATTGTACTTTTATTAGGGCCTCTAGTTGTAGAAGCTTGTTCTCTTGTGATAGGTGGAATCTAAAATCTCCTAGATTGGAACTCAACCTCTGCTTGTTTCTTCCTTACCGTAGTAAGCTCATTAGATATTGTTCTCAAGGTGATGTTATTGGATTTTACTTCCTGTAACAACGCCATGAGGGGATCAATATTAGACGATGGAGTGGGTACTGGCAAAGGTAAGGGTGCTTGTGGTGCAGGTAACGTTAAGGGATTCAGGGGTGCTAGTAATTCTAATAAAGAGACAGGCGTTGGAAACTAGGAAACTAATGGGGCCGACAATTGATAAAAGCTTGAGGTCGAACATTGCGGAATAGAGATCAGAGAAAAATGATGTGGGATGGAACTCCATGATGGAGTGGGATACATGGAAGGCATGGTTTGTGAAAGTGTACTTGAATACAGATATTGCATAAGGTCAGGAACAATGGGCATAGTCATATTTGGGGGAAGCCTACCTACAATAATCAAATTATATTTAGCCTTTTGAGCTTACGTATACAAGTTTGTAATTTTTGTCACATTGGCTTGCCATACCGCCATACCAATATCAGTGCTAAACACCCTAAGGTAATATAACATCACTTGCTAATGCGTAGGATGTAACCCATCAGGAACTCTTTTCCAAATTTGCATGAATTTGACATTGAAGTCCACTATCTCTTCTTGCGGATGTCTTTGGATCGTCGTAAACTGGTGCAACAAAGAGTATGGATCAGCTTGTTCGTGAAATTTTTTAATAAGCAACTCCACCAACTAATCCCATGAAGTAAAAGTACCTGATTGTAGTGATTGGTACCAATAGAGAAATTTTCCTCTAAGTGAAAATACTAGAAGCTTTATAATTACATCTTTGTTTGTTATATCATGTATGGTCCCTAAATAGGCCACATATTGGATATGCTTGTATGTGATTTTACTAGTACCATCATAAGTCGGTAAGGCTTTTAAAGTCACTTGGGGCACCAGATTCTGTGCTTGCAGGTTCAAGGCCCCTGAGCTATTCCATGCTGGGAATTGCCTTGGCAAAGGATTTTGAGCCATTTGAACTAGTATATGTGGTGTAGGTTGAGGAACTCTAGTGGGAGTATGGGATGAAGGTTGTGGTAAACTTGTGGCAGTACTCACTAGGCTTACAGGAGCAGAAAATACCCCTACTAACCATGAGGATGAAAAAGATAGAATGTGGGATATATGGGATAACGAGGGCGTACATCTAAAAGTGGCTAATTGAGGATGTTCTCCTAACCTCTGAATGTCAAGTTTGTAAAACTTGATTTGATTATTTGAATTTTTGGCTTTTGATCTTGTATTCATGAGACACAGCTTTTGCCACTCTCACATTCAAAGAATTATGAGTATAATCGAGTCATCATATGTTCTAATATTAGAGTACAAACGCAAACATCATACCTTAATACTACTAAAAGTGGAACTTTGATGTTTCACTGGGCATGCCAAAAATTATTGGTCAAATATCTACCTAATCAACAAACACTGTGTTTGTGCACCTTAGATACGGCCAACATTGAAATGCCGAAGGAAAGAGATCTCCTCCATGCCAATATCCAGAGACGGATGGTTCCCGAACTAAATCCTACACTAGTAGAAGACTAGGGATGAAGGAAAGAGATTGGAAATGTAGAAAGAAATGGTAAATACAGCCACAGGCCGAAGTGTACGATTCGGGGTAAACTAACAGCAGGAAAATCATCCAAGCATGAAATAGCATTTAACAGAGGAAAATACAATAGAATTTACTTATAACTTTGCAGTAATGACTCCCAGAATAACACTCCAACATTCACTCCCTTACTAGCAATATTTAAATCCAAATGCAAAATTTAAATTCAACAGCAACCAAGAAAGGCGAATGTAAAATAGAAGTGCTCAATATAGAAATAAATTACACACAAGATCACTTGCAAATTCAAAGTCTAATGCCTTGTATTAATGTAGAGAACTTAGAAAGTATTCTCGTAAAATGTCTAACCCCCTTTACAATGGAAATTTGAATAGTATTTATAGAGGTTTTTGCCTCTTTCATTTAATACACCAGAGAACAAAATATCCGTAGATCAAAAACAAGAAAGAGGAAATTCCTCCTTGGAATCATTGAAAATATGCTCCTCTGAAGAAATGATCCATTAATCAAGGAAAAAACTCCAGGAAATCAACAATTTAAATGTCGATGCACGAATTACTATAACATCATTGAATATTTTGAAAGTGCCTCAGTGCTTTGGAAATTAGGAATATTTGTTCATTCTTCTTATTTAGCTTCACCCATGCTTCGAGATTCACAACATGAGTAACTTAACGCGACCATTATTTAACATTCACGATCCTAGCACCTTTAAAATTTTGACCATAATTCTTCTCACCCTGGAATCACATTCACCCCAAAAACCTGCTTTACCCCATCTCCCTTGTGTATGCACGGGTGATTGCTCCTTTTAAAACATGTTCACCCTTGGAAAAGGCAAACAGTATGTTTGACCCTCAACTAGGGCAAACACGACATCACTTTGCTTTTACGATATGTTCACCCATGGGAGGGGTAAACGGGATGTTCGCCCCTCAACTAGGGTGAACGTAAATTTCCACCATCTTCAGGCACACATGATTGTGTTTTTCTTTGGGGTGCCTTCGTCCATAGAAAGGGCGAATGGCGTGTTTGTACCATAGAAAGGGCGAACGTGCATATATGTTAAACTTTGCTCGTGTCAGATATTGGAACTTCGTTCACCCTTACAAAGGGTGAATGGGACGTTTGCCCCTCCTTTGGGGTGAATGTGAGTACAGTTAGAAACTTTTCAAATTTTACTTAGGCCTTTTATTTGTTTTAGATTTTTCTTTACAAACACCTTCCTTTCAAATGAATAACAAATTCGAATGGTGTTAAAGGAAGTTCATAAAATGCTTCAAAATTTATCAAATACGAAAGCATACGTATGGAAACAAACCAGGAGCATATTAAATTATCTTCAAAATATTGTCACCATATACTATTCAAAACTTCATCAAAACTCTCCGAAAAAATTCCCAATGTGGCAAAATGCAAAATGGACAACAGAAAACCATCCCAAGAATCATACCAAAAAAGAACCTTAGAGCCTTTATGAAAAATAAAAAAAAACCCCTATTTGATAAGAGAAGCTCCCTTCTTCATAGTGTTCCAAACAAAAGAACCTTTCCCAATCAAGCTATAACGAGGAAGCTCATCACCTTCCACCCCATAGAGATATTTATTAGAAATAATTTTAGCCCAAGTTTGGTCATGATTAGTACACCAGCACCAATAAAGTTTGGCAGCCAAAGCTTGCCTAGAAAAATAATGCAGGTGAATACCTAAATCGCCCTCTTGTTTAGGTCTACAAAGAGACTCCCATTTCACCAAACTCCATTTAGAGGATTCCAAATTACTAGCACACAACAATCTCTATGAAAGAGAATCAATATTATGAAGAAAACTTGTCAGAGCAACCTAAATTAAACACATGTACACAAGTAATGCTTGAACCACATATTTGAGAAGCAAACCCAGCTAGCAAAATACAACAATTTGTAGGTCCAATGACTAACCTAAGTACAAAATTTCTCCAAATGTTGGACCAAACACTCCTAGGTATAGGACCAACAGAGATAGGAATACCCAAGTACTTAAAAGGAAGAAATCCAACCTGAAATCTGAGAATTTGAACAATTCTAGCCTGAATACAGAGATTAGTATTAAAGAAAAAATGGAAGATTTAGCCTCATTAATCTTCTAACCAGAAGCAACCAAGTAAATATCTAGAATTCTTCTAAAATTAGTTGCCTCCCTAATAGAAGCAACACCCATTAGAGCAGTATCGTCAACAAACTGTAAATGAGAATACACAGGTAAATTACTACCCCACCTCCAACCATGAAGCAGACCCTGATTCATGTGAGATTTTAACAACCTACCCAAACCCTCAACCATAATTATGAACAAGTACGGATACAAGGGATCACCTTGATGCAAACCTCACAAAGAATTAAACAAAGAATAATGATCTCCATTAATAAGAATAGAAAAATATGGAGTTGTAATACAACTCATAACCCAATTAATCCTCATAGGATCAAACCCAAAGGTTGTAAATTTTTTTTGAAGAAATGACCATCGAACCTTGTCATAAGTCTTAGCCATGTCAAGTTTCATAAACATAGCTTTTTTCTTAGATATACCCATTGAATGAATGGTATCAACAGCTATAACAACACTATCAAGAATCTGATAACTTGCCACAAATCCTCCTTGCTCATCATAAATAACCATTCCCAACCAAGGTTTTATCCTCTCAGCAACAAATTTAGTAATGATTTTATAAACAACATTACACAGAGCTATAGGTCAAAACATATCAAAAAAAAATTTCCCTCTCATTTAGGAATAAAATCCAGGAAGGTATAATTCAAAGCCTTCAACATCTATTTATTGTTCAAGGACTCCTGCAAAACCCTTAACAAATCAAATTTGATGATTTTGTAAAAATCCTAAAATAATTCAACTAGAAAACCATCTGGACCTGGAGCTTTCCCTTTTTTTATATGAAAAACAATACCTTCTAGCTCTACAAGAGAAATAGGTATTAAAAGATAAGCATTTATCTCAGCATAAATAACTGAAGGTATACATCCCAAAATAACATTCTCCTCAACATCCGCTCTAGAAGAATCCTCAGTATAAAGTGAGGAAAAGAAGTTAACTACCTCCTGTAAAATATCATGGGTTGTTTTCAAATGAACTCCTCAAGAAGAGAAAATGGAAGAAATAACATTAACATGCCTTCTAGCTTTAACCGAGTTAAAGAAAAAAATAGTATTCCTATCTCCTTCCTGCAACCAATCCAAATGAGCTTTTTGCTTCCAAAAAAATTTCTTCACAAAATTCCCATTCTTCCAAGTCCTTCAAAGCCTCTGATTCCTCTTGAAGAGTCTATTCAGAAAGTCCCTGATCCCTGATTTATCTAGTAATAGAATAAATCCGGTCTTGATCCATAGCTTTAGCATAAAAAAAATTACCAAAAAATTGCTTGTTCCACTTTTTAAGACAATATTTCACAAATTGAATCCTCTTAGCAAAAGAGTATATAACAGTTTCCCTTGAATCCACCAATATTTTACCAAGTCATACAAAGAAGGTTCCCGAAGCCACATTAACTGAAATTTAAAACTTGAATGACGGATGATACCCTATTTTATAACAAGTTTGACTAGCCAATGGTTAGAACCTCTCCAATCAAGAATTTTAGAGGTGGTGAGCCAATTATTACCAACCCAATAAGGAGAAACTAGAAATCTATCTAATATATCATAAATAGATTCAATTCCACATTTTTTATTAGACCAGTTGAACATACCATTACCCTGCTTAATATCAACAAGTTGTAGGACTGAATATTATCATTAAGAAGTAAAGAAGCCTGACCAAGAAAACTTACTCCACCCCGATTTTCCTCCAAACAAGAAATAACATTAAAATATCCTGAAATAATACAAGGATAATAATGAGCTAGAGCACGAACCTCTCACACATGGTTCCAAAGATTAATATTTTCAGCAAGGTCATAGGGGGCATAAACAATAGTTAAAAGAACCACTTCCCCCGACTTCTGACAAAGAGCAGCCAAAGAAAGAGAATATCTAATAGAGACCCATCAAATCGAAATAACCTTCAATGGATTTCATAAGCAAAAAATACCACTAGAATTGCCCTGAGCCCCAATTCCTTGACACTTTCCATGAGCCCATAATTTAGAGGCAACAGTAAATAAACTATCCAAAGACAACTTAGATTCCTGTAGGAAAACAACATCAGGCATATGAACCTTAATCATATCATGAATAGCCTTTTGACGAGAGGTGTTATTCAAACACCTTATATTCCATGAAAGCATAATCATTTAGAGAAATGAGATTCAAGAGGCCACACTAAACCAAAATCAACTAGATCCTCTCCTATTTTCTTATTTTTCTCTCCATATTTTTTTCTTCCAACCCTAGAATATTTTCCAAGGGCCCCTTTTTTAAGAGTTATTTGATGCAACCCAACATATGACCCACTTTATAACCTTTACCACGACAAATATCCATCAAATCAACCAAAATCAGGTCATCTGCCACTTTACCCTTCTCCTAAATATCCATATTTTCCTCAGAAGGAGTGGAAATCAGATCCTCATTAGCAATTTGGGCCACATAGCTTACTGGAAAAATCGGTTTAATCATTAACTGCTCATTATCCATCTGAGCACCAGATGAATTCTTTTTCAAATTACTATTAGAAAGTGTTTCTCCATTAATTGGTAGCTGCTAACCATTATCAAGAGGATTTGCAAAAACTCCATCATGCTTCTCCAAATCATCCAAAGTATCAAACCTATTATACAAGCCATCATATTGTCTTTCATTAAAGGGTCTCTTCAAACCCCTTCCTTTATTGCAGGCCTTAATAGGAATGAAACCCTCCTTGTCTGATCCATGAACTGGCATATGAGCATTCCCCTTAACTGACCCATTATCCGGCATTGAAGCTTTCCCTTTACCAGAACCAATATCCTACATAGGAGTCTTCCCCTTAGAAGACAAAGTAGGAGGAGACTGTGGCTTAGAAGAGGAATTCCCATAGATTTTGGGACATTATATTTGGAGATATCCATAGGCATGAGATATCTGACATCTAAAAGGAAGAGTATCATAATACAACTGTTGAATCCAAGATGAGGATCCAACATAAATTTCAAGATAATCTGGCAAAGATTTATTTAAATATATCTCAACACAGAAACGGGCACAAGAAACTACCTTTTTCTCCGTAGTATGTTGAGAAGGTCCAACTGATTTCCTCAGCAATAATGCAATCGAGTGAAGAATTTCAGTCCCCCAGTACTCTAAGGTATCAAGGAAAATGAACCCAAACTGGAACCCTCGACGGAATCTCCTCTGCAGGATTAAAACCCATATGCCAAGGCTTAATGAATAAGTGAACATGATTGTAAAAAATAGGGTCCACCCTCAAAGAACTTAATATGATCCTCCATGCATGAAAAAACAACCATAAAATAATTATTTTCTCCTTGCATGATCTCCATATCACCAATTGGATTTCAGACTGTGCGAGCCCAAGATTCAAATGCAATAAGAGGAACCTTATTACCCAAAAATTTGTAAATCAAAGCATTTTTCTCCAAATATTGAACATATTTTGCAATTGATTTAGGTTGAATTAACAAAATAGGCCTCTCAACTGTACGCTCAAGACATCCATTCACCTTTGAAGCTTTGAAAACTCCATTTTTAGAAGGACCAACCCCCAAACCATAAGGGAATGATGAGTTATCTCCAAATATATATCCAGACTCAGACGATCCTGAACTCATTAGGGCCTCTTGAAAAGTCAAACCCTGCTTCTCACCCAAGCCTCTAGCCATATCTCAACACCAGCGTTGAATACCTCACCCCATAAGGAACATGCACAACAAAATTACAGTACCCTACAAGATAGAATAAGAACAAAAAACCCTACGCAACGCTAAAAATAAACCCCTCCCCCCACAACAATAAAATCCGCTTAGCCATAAAACATACAAAAAAATAGCAAAAAAAATAAGTTAGAGCTTGCACGGCCTATCACGACTATGCAAACCTACACTACATTGGAAGAATCATTTCCTCCATCTTCAACTTTCTAATTCTACCCAAGAGACTTTTGTAGTCTTTCAAATTTTACAAATTCTTTATCTTAACTCTCCTTGTTTGAATTTTCTTAACCCACTCATAAAATTTATGTGCAATTAATTTATTTTCAAGAAATTACTTTACTTAATCTAATAATAAAATATAACATGTATAATGTATAATGGCAATGCATTCTCTCTTCCCTTTTCATTGTTGTTAATAATATTATTACTTTCTTACTAAATTTAGGTTCTATACTTGAGACACCATTGTTTCTTATGTGTTTTAACTATGTCTATGACTCAATCCTTACTTGTGTCTCCTATTTGGTGAATAAAATAAAAAAATGACACAAGGCTTAATTATCATCTCATTGTTATACTCAAAAACTTAAAATAGAATATTTTGGCATTTCCATGCAAGGATCGTCATGAAATCGATTTTTTAGTCTACATAATTGCTACCATTTTGCTTATATAGAAATTTTGTTATGGAATAAATTATTGTCATAATGGTTTTTTTCCAATCAAGTTAACTTGTTCCACTGCATGTGGATGTTACTATGATTTACTCTCTTCTTTTGATATAATTTAGTTCCTTTTTAAACTTTAATCACAACAAAAGCAATGCAACATATAACTTTATTTATTTAAATTTTGAAAACACCTAATAATAGTTAATTTTTAAATTCATTCACTCAAATTATAATTTAGTATCTCCAAATAAAAAATCTAATAATATTTTTCATTAATAGTCTTTATTTTTGAGAGAAATTTTTTTTCCTAAAAAATGACCCATCTTTTAGGAGTCATATTTTTGCATAGAGTTATCTGATTCAAATTATTCTTGTACCATTATATATAAAATTTGAAGATATTTGAAATGAGTTATCATACAAAATAATACAAGTAGTGAGGGAGATACAACCATTTGAATATATCCATCTGGAACAATGGTAGCATTAGGATAATGTTTTCAAAAAAGAGTCTCATCGTTTAGGAGCTATATCTTTAAGAAGGGTTGTTTGATTTAGATGATTCTTAGACCAATTTGTGTATAATTTAAGGAGCTTTAAAATGAGTGGTCATATCAATAAATTTGAATAGTATTGAGATATATAAGACCCTATAAATTCGGCCATCTGAAACAAGGGTAGTGAAAAATTTTCAAGTCAAGGGAAACAAAATTACAGCCATATGTTAGCCAAGGTTTAGTTTATGGGAGAAGCAAATATAGGGATAGGGAATTAGAGAGGTAGGACATTCTATCTAGGCATAGAACTTTTCAACTAAGTTTTTTTATCCCTTAATTATGTTATATTTTTTGCATATAGATAATTATAGGTTTATTTTCAAATAATATAATTGTTATAGGATATACTAGTAAATTTTAGTAGATATCGAGTTATAGTTTTCTTCTCATGGAATAATTTATAGCTAAATCCTTATCATTTTCCTTAGTAGTAGATGTTAGGGAGGACCTTATAGAGGAGTGATCCTTGTTTCTCAAAGATAAGGAAGTCATTGACAAGGGATTTGGCTCTAAGAAAATAGATTGATAGGAGATGGAAGTCTTCATGAGTAAGTCTATCCTTTCTTCCCAAAGGTTTCTTCCTAGAATTTTTTTATTTTATAGAGAAAATCGATAGAATCCTAAAATGGGGTCCTTGGTTTACGGGAAGAGCAAGACTCTTCCTTACCCACTGGTATGAAGGCTTTGCACCTGAAAATATAAATATATCGCTAGTACTAGTCTGGGTCAATATGTATGGGTTTCCATTGAATTATAGGAAATTGATATCTTCAAGGCACTATGAAAAACTCTAGGATACTTTTTTGAGATTTTATAAAATACAAAACATAGAGTCTTGGCTACTTATGTCTAGATATTGGTCATGATTGATATCAATAAACCTTTACTAGAATCTACCATTCTTAAGTATGAGGGTAAGTTGTGGACCCAAACCATGGATTATGAAGACATATATTTTAGATGTAGAAGATATCGTGAGGTGGGGCATATTGAGAGATCATTCCCTAAGAAGAGTATAGCAGAAACATATGTAGAAAACCACAAGAGAAATTTACAAATGGATATGGATGAGGATGATTTTCAACTTCCAAAAATAGCTCTAGATAGATGAAAGTAAACAAATAGTGGAGATCAATAAGTAAGAATATTGAAAGAAATAACAATTCTTTTGAGGCTTTATCCTATGAATAAAAAATAGGTTAGAGCTTAGAGAACATGGTACAATAGGATTAGAATATTACCAAGGAATTTGTTTACTTAGTATGATCCTGATTTAGGGTTGAACATTTTTGTTAAACTTAAGGAATATGCCTCAACAAATTTTGAAGACTCTCTTGAAGTACAATTCACCATTTAGGATAAGGAAAGTGGTAGAGAAATTATAGTGTTAGATATTAATACCTCTACCATTAACAAGGAAGTACCATAAAATGAGTAGGATAAGTCACAAGCTTCCTTACTAAAGCTAGGAGAGGAGAAATATAATGAAAATAAAAGTTGTAAAAGAATGTCGAGGAATAGAATAATAATACCTACTCACAATAATAACAAGGAAAAAAGAGGAAAACCTTCAACTTATCAAGCAAGAGCTAGGGAAACAAGAGTAAACATAGAGAAATGAACACAATCTAAGTTGGTTGGAATTTTCTTTACCAAACAAAAAAATGATATTGGTAATTCGTAGGAGGGGCAAGTAGCCCCTAATGAGACATGATTACTGTTAGAGTAGGTTGTTTACCTTAGCTCATTTTCACCTGGGTAGTTTTTTTTTTTATTTAGTTATTCTTTGTATTTTCCCCACCCACTTATGTGTAGATATTTCATTTATCTTCTTTAGGTATTATGAGATGTTACATATATATTTATTAGATATTATGGGGATATTTTTAGGTTTGAATATACCTAGGTGTTATGAGGATATATTTAGGTATATTTGGAGGGTTAAGATTCTTTCTCCCCATAGTGGTTACAGATCTATGGACCATATCACATATTCCTTTTATACGGTGGATATTTGTCCTTAGCTTGATCCTACGACTATGGTTGATAATCCTTGCATTTATAAGAAAGGAAAATTCATTGTACTTTTTGAGAAGTTCAATTATTTAGGTATAATATATGATATTGTTGCTCATTGTTTTGCATATCCATTTGTAAGATTATGCTATCAATTTGCTTTCAAATTATTATTTTGGTTGAATGTGGTGTTCTATTAACACTTGAGATCCTTTTAGCTTGGAATGATTTTATTATCATTCCTTTCATGATATTATAGCAATAGGTGTTGTGATCATCCATTTATGAGTGTTGTGCAATTTTTTCTCTTATAGGTTTGAAGATTGGTGTGGAAGCTTCAATTTTTGTGATCGGGTCCTTGGTGGAGTTTTTTGGCTAGTTTGTGTCTCTCATTTCATTTTTAGATCATCATCAGCCTCCTAAATTATCTTCTACCCATAATATAACAACCTCATTCCCTTGGATCTTTCCTAAGTAATTTTTTTGAGTATTTTCATTTTTTTGGCAGGGTCACCAACCCAACCCATTTTTATATTTTGCATGTATCTCCTGATAGAAATGGATTTTTTTTATAAAAAAATTTGGAGGCCTGTAGATGCATTGATATGAGTTGTTCCCAAAATGTGAGTTCATTTGGATAATTATTCTTCAATTTATCGTGATTTTACCAAAACTTGCAATTTTTTAGTAATTTGCATATATCTTCATCAAAGCTTCGCATTTTTTGTAGAGGTTCTTATCACATAAATATAGAGGTCACATTGTTCATTATACTTCATACGCTAAATACATTCATCAAATAATTACATGGAGGAGATACAATGTATGCATCATCATCAAATAAATGAGTAAGCTTTTCATACATGTCAATAAAATCACATGTGTGACTCTCAATGAAGAGAGAGACAACACCATCCAAGAAATCATATGTATGTAAGGATGTAACATGCCATGAAATCTCAATTGTATATGCTGCAACATCAACATGATCATCCATATAAAATAATTTTGGAGATGTATCCTATACAATATTTGAAGTAGGTACTATAGCATTAACCTCATCATATAAAACATCATGAGATAGTGACTCCAAAAATAAATATGCAATGTCACAAATGACATCCTCTATGCGAGCAATTTTAAGAGAAGGTGCCTTGGGTAAAAACTTTCTTCTCAACATATGATAAGCAAGGTTAGGTGTGTTCTTGTGAAACTTCCCACAAATTGAATGACTAAGCGTGCTACAGATCCTTAAATTGCTCATGAACCATTTCCTATACTCCTTATCCTTCACCATTGGTTTGGGTTTTGGATTTATGAGCAAAGGATCCAAATCTTCACTTTGATATAATGAAAAAAGTATCTTAAACCATGTTTCAAAAGTTTCAACATTTTCCTCTATGCTAAGTTTAAAAAAGGAAGTTTTCTGTTAGCGTATCTCTATATTTACTACATTATTAGGTTAGTATTGTTATATTGTTGTAACCTCTACTATTTTCGCCTTGGGAGACACATTCGACAAATACTTCATGGCTACTTTATTTCTCGTGGGAGACACATTGTTCATCACAGAGACATCCACTTCTTCATAGGACTTCTTCATGGAGCTCATCATCCTAGGGGGTGTTGGGAGCACTCCTTGGATCCATTCTTACTTCTCTCTTTCTAGCAGGATTTCCACATGATTTTCTACCTTCTAGTTCAAGAGCTTTTGGATACACATTGTACATGAGTACCTAATTGGGACTTTTTGCCAGGACTCATACTATGGATATGCCACTTTATTTTTTTGCACCTAACTTCACTTGAGGGGGGTGTTAGAGTAGGTTGTTTACCTTAGCTCATGTTAACCTAGGTAATTTATTTCCTTTTTATTTAGTTATTCCATGTGTTTTTCCCACCCACTTATGTGTGGATATTTCATTTATCTTATTTAGATATTATGAGATGTTATATATTTATTTCTTAGATTTTATGGGGATTTTTTATAGGTTTGACTATGCGTAGGTGTTGTGAGGATATTTTTAGGTATATTTGGAGGGTTGAGATTCTTTCTCCCCATAGCGGTTACAGATCTATAGACCATATCACAAATTCCTTTTATAAAGTGGATATTTATCCTTAGCTTGATCCTATGACTATGGTTGATCATCCTTACCTTTAAAAGCAAGGCACCTTCATTGTACTTGTTAAGAAGTTCAATTATTTAGGTATAATATATGATATTGTTGCTCACTGTTTTGCATATCCATTTGTAAGTTTATGCTATCAATTTGCTTTCAGATTCTTATTTTGGTTGAATGTGGTGTTCTGTTAACACTTGAGATTCTTGCAGCTTGGAATGATTTCAGTATAATTCCTTTCAATTACCATATCATGGAATATTATGGGTGTTAATTCTCCCTCAAAGGAGAGGTGTATCAAGGACCTTTTTTTAAGTAATAAGCCCAATATTCTTTATATATAGAAAACTAAAATGATAGAGGAAGTTTCTAAAACTATGAAATTAGTATGGGTAAGATGTGAATAGGATGTTGTGGATCTAGAAAGAGTGACAAGGGGAATTCTAATATGTTGGAATCCATTTAGAACCTCCTATGAAACCATTCATTAAACTAGTTATTTGATAGCCTCATTAGTCACATGCTACTTTGTAGATATTCATTTCAACCTTATTAATGTTCTATGGACATATAACTCAATCAATAAAATCAAAAGTATGGGGTTGGATTGAAGCTTTTATGAGAAGTAAAGACAAAGAAACCTGATTCATGATCATCAGAGATTTTAATGCCATAACCAATTTGGATGAAAAATTTGGGGGAATTAGGAAAAGAATCCAAAGTGAGAGATTTCTTATCTTTTATTCAAAATAATAATCTATGGGAGGTTGAGTTTGAATAGGATAACTATACATGGACCAACAATAGGATAGAATAGAACCTAATAGCAAAATAATTAGACAAGCATACTCTCAAAGCATTTGCTAGATGAAGGATCTTGTGCTAAAATTAATACCTTGGCAAGGATTAGTTCATATCACTAGCCAAAAAATATTTAAAATGGTGGTAAGTGAACTAAAAAAAGGTCATATTTTAAATATGAGAAGATGTGGGAAGACCATCCTCAATTTTTTGATATGATAGTGCAGACATGGAATTCTTTAAGAAATGGTGGGTTGTATACACTTCCAAAAAAATTAAATTAAGGACATCAATGTTTTTTTTTTTTAAATTTACATGGTGGAATCGGTAGTCGCCACGAATCTGAATGATTAATTGAAGCTGAGAAGAAAATGTTGATTGTCAAACCCAAATAAAGATTAAGATAACCTTTAATGTTTTCCATTGGTAATATTTGTTGTATTTTATAACAATTATGTGTTTTCATATAAACTATTTATTACAATTCTTGTGGTTTGTGGTTGCACTTATGCCTCAGGAAGGACATTAATAGTCTATATTTAGTAAAGTGGACTATGATAGTCTGAAGTTTTGAAAATACCACTCTACTAAGATGTACTACATAGATAGTAGAGTTGGAGTTTTGGTATTGTGAAGGTTGTTGCAAGAAATTGTCAAGAAAAATTATGCTAAACTTTGAAATATTTCTATTTACAAAGAAAATTGAAGAAGATCAAGAAAATGAAAATCAATAATTCAATTTTTTTTATGAAAAAATATATAGATATCTATTTATAGCAATTGGATGAGAATTGAAATTGTTTGTTAACTCTCGATCTTTAAAGGAAAGAGTTGTGATTTGTCAAGAGTTTGGGACCCAAGTACTCCCCTTTTTTCTCGAGAAAAAATAATCTTATCTTTTGAATAGAGACTATGCATTTAAAGTATGCATGTTAGCATGGCTCTTTAGAGAAGAAGAATGGTTGCGGCCAATAATGATGAAGAACTTTTCAATTTTGATCATTTTATGTAGTTTATGATAAATGTTCAAAGTACGTGTCAAAGTGTTTTGAAAAGCAAAAGATATGAAACAAGATTTAAAAAAAAACTCATTATATATAATCAACCATATATTTTACATATTTAATATAGACCTACATTATATTTATAAAATGATGTTTATTATTATTATTATTATTATTGATTTTTTTTTTCAAGAACCTCTATAATATTTAACCCAAAACAAAAGATATGAAATAAGATTAAAAAACTTATATATATACATATATATATATATATAATCAACCATAAATTTTATATTTAATAGAGATCAATAACATTAAATGTATAAAAAATAATATATTTTTCATCATTAATTTTTTTTTTTGAGTGTAGAGAACCTCTATAATCTCTAGTCGGCTCATGAAAAAATCAATAGGGGGCTAACGATGGAAGTTGAGGTGAGTACAGGGAACCCTAACCCTAACGATGGTTTCGATGGCGGCGAAGATGATTTTGGTGTGCAGAAGGGTGTGAAATGGGAAGATGTGGGGTTTTTTGTAGCTAGTGATGGTTTCCAGGGGAGCTATGGTGGTATTTGGAGTCAGAATGATAAGGTGTATGTTCATGAGGCGGCGCATGTGGGTGTTGGCAAGAATAATGAATCTTCTGTTCATGGGCCGGATTCTATTCATGGGTTGCAGGTTGTTGTTTATGGTAATCAAGGTGTAGATACTACTGGAATATCCACTCACGGGGGTGGAAAAGTACCAAAGAAATCCTTCAAAGGTGTTGTAGTTACAAATTGCAGTGGAGATGTGTCAAACAATGCAAATTTTCTTGTCAAAGAAAGTAAGTTGGTCTCTGCAAACTCCGTTAAGTCTACGCTTATCCCAAACCATGATATGCTTGTGGCTTTAAACAATGAATAGGCTAGATTGAAGTCCGTGGTTGTTCATTTTGTTGCTCTTAATGTAAATATGTTACTTTCTCATCATTTTTTTGATGACTAGTTAACAAATGTTTGGGAGAAGAGGCTCGATAAGGTTTTTCTTTCTATAGGATGGTCCAGAAGGGGCTTTTCATGATTATATTCAAAACGAGCCAAATGCAAGCTAGGGTTTTGCAAAAATAATTCTGGACTATAGGAAAATCTTTATTTAGAGTTGTTCCTTGGACACCTGAGGTTTTGAATGAAGAGATTTGTGTTGCTTCTTACCCTAGATGGGTAGTTATAAAACACGTGCATCCTATTCTCTGGTCTTTTTTGCCTCAGTTGATAGCACCTTTTGGCAAGGTCTTGAAAATAGAAGAACCCAGAACTGTTTTGCGGCCTATGGATGCGCGGTTGCTTGTATCTTTGAATCCTAGGGTGTATTTTCTAACAAAAATTGAGTTAGAATGTGGAAATGAAATTGTATCTTATAAATTTGAGTTGCTTGGGGAATGAATGCTTGTTTTATTTACAAAACTGAGGGTCGTGTATGCAAGCTAGGGTTTTGCAAAAACAATTCTGGACTATAGGAAAATATTTATTTAGAGTTGTTCCTTGGACACCAGAGGTTTTGAATGAGGAGATTTTTGCTACTTCTTACCCTAGATGGGTAGTTGTAAAACATGTGCATCCTATTCTCTGGTCTTTTTTGCCTCAGTTGATAGCACCTTTTGGCAAGGTCTTGAAAATAGAAGAACCCAGAACTGTTTTGCGGCCTATGGATGTGCGGTTGCTCGTATCTTTGAATCCTAGGGTGGATTTTCTAACAAAAATTGAGTTAGAATGTGGAAATGAAATTGTATCTTATAAATTTGAGTTGCTTGGGGAATGAATGCTTGTTTTATTTGCAAAACTGAGGGTCGTGTAAGAATAAATTGCCCCCTGATTATTAACAAGAATTTTTTTTTTGTTCCTCCTGTAGCCACGGTTGTAAATACATCTGGTTCTTCTGATGGTCATAGTAAAAATGATACAATTGGTTCTAACAATGGGAATACTGTTCATGTTAGTCCTATAAATCAATGTAATGTTTCTTCTAATAATAATGATGGTAATATATCTGTGACAAATATGGAGGTTTCTTATAATATTGAGGAGGATAATAATGATAGTGTAATTAAAGATGCTTCTGTTATTACTAAGTCTGTAGTGCCTGAATCCAATATGCTACAAAATGGCTCTAACTATAATGTTGGGGTTACATCTTCTGTGGTTGATCATGGAAATGTTTCTAATATGTATGGTAATGCTATCTATAAATTGAAATCATTTTATGAGAATATAGCTAATAGTAAGGAAGTGATTGAGAAAAATATGGCTTCGAAGAAACTGATTGCTCCATCCAATATTGATAATATGAACAATACATTTCTTAATGATAAAGGTGTTAAATTAAATAACCAAGATCTGGATTTATAGTCAATTAATCATAGGGCTTTGGAATATAAAAAGACTATTGAGACTAACACAATTGAACAATATGGAGCATCTGGGGATATGACTAATAATGATATTTCTAATGTTAAGTCCCTGCCAAGTACAGAGCTTGCTAGCTCTGCTAGGGATAGTGTGGCTGGTGATGACTTAGATCAATTAGAAATTGATTGGTCAGTGGTGGAAAAGAAGAAAATAAGAAGATTTCTAGATTCAATTACTAAAGGGAAAACTCTTAAAGCTACCAAAGATCTTGCTAGGAGCAGGAATAGAATTTCTAATCTTGATAATGACAATTAAATGTATAAGTTGGAATGTTAGGGGACTAGAGTCCCCTAACAAGAAATATGTGGTTAAAGCTCTTCTTCAATTTGTTCGTAAATATGATTGTATTCTTCTTCAGGAAGTGAAGGCTACAAATTTTTAGTTATATTCAGCCTTGAAAGTTATTTGGAAAAATGCTTCATATTATCATACTAATCACGTTCATGGTAAAGGAGGAATTATGATCATGTTGTCCCCTTTCTAGGCATCTAAAGTCATTGATTTTGGATATTCTCCTTGTCATAGGGCATTCTGGGTAATTATTGACAAAAACAATGTTAAGTTTGGTATATGCTCTATATACACTCCTAATGATTATCAAGATAGGAGTGGTTTGTGGCAATGGTTGTTGGGTTTGCAAAATATTCCTTGGGTGTTTGGAGGAGATTTTAATATGGTGGAGCATCACTATGATAAATGTGGTGGTTTGGGGGTTGAATGAAAAAGTGATGAATTCCATCATTGGTCTAAATTTAAAGCTCAGTTTAGTTTGTTTGACCCTTTGAAAGGTTTTCATGATCAACATCAAGGTTTGTGGTTTACATGGTGCAATATGCAGAAAGGTGCTAATAGAATGTATTCTAGATTGGACAGATTCTATGCTACTAGTTCGTTTTTCTACTTTACTCATATGGCTAATGGTCTTAGAGTCCATACTGCTCCAAATGCTTTATCAGACCATTTTCCTATTATTGTTAATCTAAAATTTTAGAATGAAATCCTTCATCATGTAAGGCCTTCTTGGAAATTTTTGTTGAATATTTCCTTATTAGACCTAGTTGATTGCAATGATGCTATTTTAACTTTGAGATAAATTAATAGGTGGTTGTATAAACATGCTAGTCCCATTAAAAGATGGAATAAGAATGTTAATGGCTGGAGAAGAGTGTTTCAATACATTAGTACACAACAAGATTTTGAAAATAAAAAGTTAGAAAATATGCTTCATAGTAATATTTTTCAGGTGGAATCTGTTTTACAATCAGATCCTGGTAATACTCAAGTCCAAGAAGACTTAATTATTATGAAAAATGAGCTTAAAAAACTGCAAATGAAGAAAATCCAAAGGCAAAGAGCTCGGGCTAAACTTAATTGGTTACAGGTTGGTGATAAAGGGTCAAACATTTTCTTTAAGTATGTTAGAGAAAGAGCCATTTTGGACAGAATTACTGAAATATGTAATGGACAACAGTTGATCTGTGATGATAAGGGCATAATGAAGGTGTTTTTTCACTATTATCAGGAGTTATTTACATCAGAAGATAACAATTCAAGATATAATGATAGGTTATATTGTTGTTCCCTAATTCCTAAGAGAATTTCTTTACAGGAAGCTGAAAATTTAGGTGGTCCTATTACTAAAGATGAAATTATTAAGGCTATACAGTCTATTCATAATGATAAGGCTCCTGGAATTTATGGACTTCCTATTGAATTTTATAAAAATAATGTTGAGTGGATAAGTGAAGATCTCTGTCAGGCGTATGAAGAGGCTATTCATAATGGATCCTTGGGTAAAGAGATTAATACAAATATTATAAAATTGCTTCCTAAGGATGGTGATAAGTCTCTAATCAAGAATTGGAGGCTGATTACCTTACTAAATGTTTCATATAAAATCCTTGCTAAGATTTTGGTGCTGAGAATTACTAATTATCTTCCTAAATTTATAAATCCTTGTCAAATAGGTTTTATTAAAGGGAGGTATATATTAGAAAATCTTCTTACCAGCTGGGAAGCCATGAATTGGTCTAAGTTTTCAAGTTAGAATGTTGGAATGTTGTTGCTAGGTTTTGAGAAGGCTTATGATAGAGTTGAGTGGAATTTTGTTATTAAGGTTCTTGAAGATTTTGGTTTTCCTTCTAAGTTTTGTGATATGGTGAAGGTCTTATTATCATATGTTGTTGCTTATATTGTAATTAATGGCCTTCTTTCTGATCCTATTGTGTTACAAAGGTCAATAATGCAAGGATGCCCTCTTGCGCCTGCTCTTTTTGTTATAGCCAATGATGCTTTATTTTATTTTCTCAGAGAGAATGTTATTAGTCCTATTATTAAGGGTATTGTGCTCCCGAATGGTCAAGATCTTGTGAACATCCATTTTTCTGATGATACTTCTATATTTGTTAAGCTGATAGAGGAAAATTTTGATTCCTTGTTTGCAAAACTTGACTGTTTCTATAGTGCTTCAAGTGCAAAAATTGCTAGATCCAAGTCAATTTTGTTAAGTTGGGACAATGTTGCCCCTCCTTGGTTGGCCAAATTTAATATACAGTGGGGTGGTCCTACGAGACAAATTTGGTATTTGGGCATTCCTTTTGCTCTTGATCCTAATCTTAAGAATATGTGGATTTGGGTTAAGGAAATGATATCTACTAAGTTTTCTAAATGGAATAAGATATTTCTTTCTAATGTTCGCAGGCTACAGATATGTCAAAAGATTTTGTCATCATATACTATATATTATGCTTCAGCCTGGTTTTTTTCTTCCTAGCAGGTTAATGACATTCACAAGCATATCAGGAATTTTTTATGGGTTGGTAATATTTTTGGTAAAAAGAAACATAGTGTTAAATGGGACTGGTGTGTTATTAATAAGTTAAAAGGAGGTTTGGGCCTTAAAAATCTTCGTTTTCAAGGAATGGCCCTTGTTATTAAATGGATTGTTAATTGTATAGAGGGAGAACCTTGGATAGTTTTAGTTAGGAACAATATTCTTATGGTTGTTCCTAAACAAGCCCGTACTTAGAAGGGTCTCCCCATGAGTGATATCTTGCTAGGTAGATTTCCAGTTGCTCCTTCTGGTTCACTTGTGTTTAGAAGTCTTTGGAAAGCTTGAGAGATGATTAGAGGTAGTCATTTTGGTTGGTTTGTTAATGATAATTCAGTTCTCTATTTGAATAGCTCTATATGGTGGAATCTTATGTACAGAAATAAGTTTTTTGCTCTTACAAAATACTGTTCTGCTAGAAATTGGGCCAATTTGGGTATAAGAACGTTTGTTGATATTCTTGATAATGGCAGTTTGAGATCTTGGGATTCTCTTAAGACTCGGTATGGTCTTCCTGCTTCACAAAAAATGACATATTGTTTCTTAAGAACTTTTTTGCAGCTGAATTCTCCTAATTTTGTTTCAGATGAACAATTTTTGTTTGATAATGTGCATTGGAAAGGTGATGTTCAGTTTTATAAAATCACTTCCAGGTAGTTATATAATATTTTGGCTGATACTAATGATATCATTATGCATATCAATAGAGTTTGGAAAATGGATCTTTCAGCGTCTTATGGTCAGGTCATTTTGCAACATATTTGGTCCAGTCACTTGGAACCTAAGAAATCTTGGTTTAGATGGCTTCTTTTGCTTCAGAGACTGCCTATTTTGAATGATTCTAATAATCTTATGAGTTGTTTTATTTGTAGAGTTCCTGATTTTGTTGAGCATATCTTTTTTGACTGCTTCTTTGCTCGTGAAATTTAGCACATGTTCTTGTATAATATGCAAGGATGGAACATTCATGATACTCTGACTAGACAACAACATATTTTACTGGGTTTTATTCCTCATATGTAGAAACAATTGAATAATTTTTGGCTTATATTATCATAAGAGATATTATGGATTATATGGGTGTACAGAAATAAGGAGATTTTTCAGAATTTGCAGAGATCACTTACTAGGTCTTTTAGAAGACACAAGTTTTAAAATTTTGTTACAAGTTGCTCGGAATATGAGAAGCTACAGGGAAAAATATAGATTCTTCTTTGATAGACTTCATGATGCTGGAAGACAAAAAGACTATTGTTGCAGACTTGAGTATTTTGATTATTAGTTAGCTATGATTCAGCATTTTATAGCTCTTTTCTATGACATTTATAGATATGTTTTAACTCAGCATAAATAGTTATATCTGATTTTTTTTTTTTATATGCTGATTTATTTTGAACTTGACATGATGTAACTTTTGTTTTCTTAATATATGAGTATACGTTCTTCCTTAAAAAAAAAAAAAAAAAAAATCAATAAAACCCTAACTAAAAAAAAGTCAATAAAACCCAACTAAAACAATCTACGAACAAGTATAACAACTAACAACCAACCTATTTTTTGGGATGTGTTTTGTACAAACATTATGGTTTTATTATGGTTCTTTAGAGTATCTTCAAACAACCTATTTTTTGGGATGTGTTTTATTTTGTACAAACATTATGGTTTTATTATGGTTCTTTAGAGTATCTTCAAACATAAATGTCGATCATTGCTTAAGGGAGTTACTACCTCAATTATTATACGAGGCAATGGGGTTGGTTTTGTGGTCTGTGAACCATACATGGAAATAAAATGTATTATATAAGTCGTATTCAAAGGCGTCCATGGTTGAGGTAAGTATGCATTCATTAAAAGTATGTGTTGTGTTGCTTTAACGTTATTTTATGTTTGCTTACTTATTCAAAAATAATATATAAGAAAATGAAATGCAATTCCAGTATTTTGGTATCCACAACTATCACCTACACCATCCCATTTGACGTGGCAATTCTTTTGTCAGACAATAAACATAGAGCATAACAAGGATGATAGTGTTTTTGTCGGATATCGTAATGATTAATAATTTAAGTTTTTTTAAATTTTAAATTTAAATAACTATGAAGTAAAAGTAAAAGTAAAAGTAAAAGTAAAAGTAAATGTAAATGTAAATGTAAATGTAAGTAAATGTGAAAACTTAAAAATATATATATTTTTTAAATTGTTGATTGATTTTTCATTAAGTTCATTATTACATGAAGCCGGTGGTGGATGATGGAATACGTAATGATTAATAATTTAAGTTTTTTTTTTTAATTTTAAATTCAAATAATTACACAGTAAATGTAAATGTGAAAACTTAAAAATATATATATATATATATATATTTTAAAATGTTGGTTGATCTTTAATTAAGTTCATTATTACATCAAGCGGGTGGATAAACACACCACCAGTAGGGTCCCTAGTAAACTATTACATAGCATATCCGCATGTGAGATGGAAAGATTTGAACCTGAAACCTCTCTAACATTAGAGTTTCAACTACGCACTCTTCTCCAACTCCCCCACATGACATGACGAATGAATAAATAAATAAATAAATATATATATATATATACTCACACTTAAAAAAAAAAATTGGAAAACAAAATAACAGTGATTACCAACTAGTCACACGTCCACCTAGAAGAAAGATGATGAGTGTATAAGTATGAGTAATTAATAAGTACAACATTTTGTAAAATTAAAATGATGATTGTTATTAAATGCTTATAATTGAGAAATGGTTCTACGTCAGAAGTTAGATCACATTTCATGGCTTTAGATGTCAACCATTTGGTGGAAAGTAAGCCCTCCACATAAACATTTGGAGATGATTGCTTAAGAAAACGTTACTTATAATTCAAATAATTTAAACATGATTATGTTCATATGCACGCAATTGGAGATGTTTGACATTATGATTGAACCTATCCACCTCAAAAATTACTTTGCTTTGTATTTACTTACAGTGTTATTTTGTTTTGTATTTACGCTATTTTTTTTCCTAGTGTTATTATTAATATTTTGAATTTTGGTAAGCGAATTGACATAAAGTTTTGCCTCATTCATAATTTATAGTTATTCTTTGAGTAAAAGTTATGGTATAATATATTAAGGTTTAAATTGTAGTATGAGTAAGTGCGAGGGAATGGATATATGTATGGTTTTTATTGATAAGTTTAGTTCTCATTTTTATAAGAAGTTATGGTTAAGACGAGGATACCCAACCTTACATAGAAGTTTTTCACACTAACCTCAATAATTTTTTTTTAAAACTAATATTATATATTATTCATGGTCCTTCCATATATATCAATCATTATATTTCAATTTTTTAGATATATATTATTTTGATAATTAAATTAATATAATTATAAATATAATTTTTCATTATAATTTGTAAGTATTTAATTGTTACAATTTTTTTAATGATTTGGTTAGTGTGAAAAAACCTCTACGACCAACACATAGGGTTGAGTAGTCTCCTCCCATCTATGACCCTTGTAAATTCGAGAGCTATGCTTATTAATAGGGAATTTAACACACAACCACCACACACCCACCCTCTCACACACTCGCCCACGTCGTGGTTTGAACCTTGAACCTCTCGAAAAAGAGCCAAAGTCTGAACTGTTGTGTTGTCCCCTGGGGACATTTGTTAACAATTTTATGAGTGTCTTTAATTAAGTTGTTATTCAGAAGATTCAAGTTCAAAACCTAGTACGATGGAATCAAAATCCCTTATAAAAATTCTTGTAAATTTAATTTTTTGTCTTATAAGGACAACTTAATGGTTAGGGTCTTGACCTCTTTTTGAAGAGATCTAAGGTCCAAACCAGGACATACCAGAAGGTGATAGGTTGGATTGTGGTAGTCGAATGTTTGCTAGTTGATTGCCCAGTTTGATGTCTTAAAGATCAAAGTCCTAACACACTAAGATTTATAATGACAATGTCCTACTAATTTTTCAAAAATAAATATAAATAAAATTAAAAATGAAGAATATAAAAATATAAATTGTATGTGTGAAATAAAATCAATCTAACATTAATCAATCTATCTATCTATCTATATTTCTTTAAAGAGGACACTCTTTTTATAAGTATCTTTTTAAAAGATGAGCATTAAGGTTTTTATAACTTGTTGAAAACATGTATACTATGATTCAAAACTTTGTTTTGAAAGGGATTACAATTGAGAATATAGAAGTGTGAGGTTTTGTTTTTTATTTTTTTTAATATGCATCTTTTAATGGTTATATGGAATTATTTTAATAAATTATATAATAGTATTATAATTAATAATATTATCATAGTATTGGTGAAAATTAAATTATATATAAAATTAACATTGATAAACTTATATTTTGTTTTTTACTAAATTTGTTATGATGTTCTTTTCCAACAAACTATTGTTTGGTTACACTAATATTTGGTTAATACATCTTTTTTGACACATAGATATCAATGAAGTAATAATATTTTAAAACATATCCTCAAGGGTTAGGTGGATTGGTAATTGTTTGTCTGACCAAGCACTTACCAAGAAGAGACCTAGGTTCAAACCTTGGGGGCATACCCTTTGCAAAGGTAGTAGTATGATCTAAATCCTTTGAGTGTGTGTCAGATTGATGATAACGGTACAAATCTTGAGCAATCGATGGTCCCCCTCACATCGGATCAACAATAACGAGGTGGTATAGGCTTTGTTGTGGCTGATCCACAACACACCCCAAAATTGGGGACCCACCTTTTTTGCATGCTTTCAAAGAAGATCTCAGTGACCCAGATGCTAAAAATCAAGAAAAAGGCAAATTTGCACAAGGATGAAAGGGTGTCGTGAAATCGTGACATGTCGTGAAATCGCGACATGTCACGAAATCGCGGCTGAAAATGAAAAGGTGTCGCAAAATCGTGACATGTCGCAAAATCGCGGTCAACGTAGTCAACGGCAGTAGGTGGGAGAAAAGCGTAGCGAAATCACGACGTGTTTGATTTTCACGGCCCAAAGAGGAGAGAGAAAGACGAAGCAGAAAAGCGTCGCAAAATCATGACATGTCGCAAAATCGTGGGTCAAACCAGTCAAACAGGGCAAAGCAGACAAGCGTCACGAAATCGTGACAAGAAACGACAAAGGAGCATGAAGCGGAAATATGTCACGAAATCGCGACATGTCGCGTTTTCGCGGCTCCAAACAGCGAGGTTGTACGGAATGCAAAATATGTCACAAAATTGCGACATGTCGCGTTTTCGCGACTAGAAGCAGCAAGGGAGCCCGAGATAGAAAAACGTCACGAAATCGCGACAGGTAGCAGCTAAGGTGCCCGAAGTGAAAAAACGTCGCGATATCACGACAACTTACAGTGAAGGTGTACGGAGCGAAGAGGAGTAGCGAAATCGTGACATGTCACATTTTCGCGGCCAAAACAGCAAGAGCAGTACGGAACATAAAAGTGTCGCGATTTCGCGACAGAAAGCTGCCAGAGTGAAAGAAATGAAAAGGCGTCACGATTTCGCGACAGGTTGCGGCCGAGGCGTACGAAGATGAAAAGCGTCGCGATTTCGCGATAGGTTGCCGCAAGACAGCTTCAAGTGAAAAAACATCACGATTTCGCGACAGGTTGCAGCGAAGGTGCCCGAAGTGGAAAAGTGTCGCGATTTTGCGACAGGTTGTGGGAAAATGGTACGAAACGAGAAAAGCGTCACGATTTCGTGACATGTCATGTTTTCACTGGGTGCGATGGCAAGAAAGGCTGCTGACAGGAAAACGTCGCGATATCGCGACATGTCGCGTTTTCGTGACATGTCGCGTTTTCACGACCAGGAAGACGGACAAAGCTGCATGCTATTTTTGGTCACGATTTACAGGGAGCCATTACGAAAGATGCTAAAAGTGCAGAACACGTGGCATACATGTATAAGGGTTACAGAAATGTTACATGCATAAAATATTATCGAACGTTTTAGCATTAAACATAAATTCAAGAACAATTCGAAAGGCGAGAATATGAAACGAATCGATCGGGAAGATGAAACGAAGCATCACAGGTCAAAACAGAAAGCATTGCCATGCTTTAAAAGCAGAAGCACAGGATAGATAGAGGGGTCGAAAACCGTTGGAGCAGAGTTGCAGTGCTAGAGGCCAGAGGGTCATTCTGGGCCTGCTTTGACGCTGTTTTCCTTCATTTTTTTTGGTTTTGAGAAAACTAGAGAGTTTGCTATTGTAACATGATTTATTTTTAATGTAGAGCATTCAGAAATTTGCATCTTGTTGGCAAGAAAGAAGGAGTTATTTTCTGCATGCATGTTTTAATGTTTATCTTTCCCTTTTTTAGATTTCTAGGCTTATAGATGAAGTTTAATGCAAGTTCTCTTGGTTGCTTCATGCGAATGTCTAAATCTGAAAAATAATAGTAAACCCCAGAGACCAGCACTTAACTTATCTGGATTGTGCGTGTTTGCAGGTTCAATAGGTTAGGTTGCATGCATGGAAACCTCACATCTTCGGTTTTGCCAAGACGGGATAGCATCATACTGGATGCAATTTTAATTTCTTTTCTTTTACATTTTATTTTCTTTTTTGCTGTATTTTATTTTCAGAAGCTCCAACTTTAATTTTTCAAGCTTTAAATTAAAATAAAATAAAAATTAAAAAACTTCAAAATCCATAAATAATTCCATCATTTATGGCATTTCATTAAACTTTATTTTGAAGTTACAGCATGGTCATATAAGGATCAGATCACGTTTTTTTTATAAGGGTTCAATGAACAATCATTAAATTTCATAGTAAAATAAACCACAGTGCCCCTTGTTTTCAGTTACTTGCAATCACTAAGGTGTTCCAAGCATTTTTATTAAATATCTTTATTTGATATTATTAATACACAGATGTAGAATGCTAACATAACAGGAACCTTGGAGAAATTGTTTCTTTGCAAGCAGAGGATTTAGAACCCAAATCCTATCGGAGAGTGTGTTTTCACAATCGGGTGAAAATACCACTCAACAGATTGGCGCTAGAAGGAGGGCATGTTAAAGTTTATTTTATCATGATTTTAGATGCTACGGGTTTATAATTGTTTAAGAATTTTAAATTGCTAAATATTTCAAGCATCTTCGGCCTCTAACACCACTCAACGGTTTGGTGCTAGGAGGGCCGTACGGGTTTATTTTTAGTGTAATATAAATTTAAATTTTTGTATGCATTAGTCCTCTAACATTCAGCAGATTGTAAAAAGGACGGCCTGAATTTATTTACTTGTTCTATTTTTCAGGTATGTTGTATATTATTCTAGCACTTTTCTGATTGTTCATACAGAAATATGTGATTTGATTTAATTTTGAAAATTTTGGTTTCATGCAATTACTTTTCATTTGATTTTAATGAATACATCTCTTGGTTGATGCTAACTTGATTTTTTTTTAATTGCAGGTTGAATATTCAACAAATTTGGTTCTAAAATTACATTTTAAGTTTCACTAATGGCAACACTTGAAGAGCAAATGGTATCCCTGAGAGCTGAAATAATGTCTCTAAGAGAGAGAATGGTATCAATGATAGAGGATTATTATGAGGGTTTACATGTGATACCCTATCATATTCCTACAATGTTATTGGATTTTTTACGGTGTTTCAATCAAGAGGTGCCACTAGGATACTTGCAAAAACTGCATGTTTACAAGGATGCATTATGTAAATTCCATATTTTTTATGAGGAGGTAGCTTGTAAGTTATTTGCATACATTTTGGATGATAGACCATTCTTTTGGTATAGCCAACTACCCATGGAGGTTAGGACTTCTTGGATACAACTAGAAGTAGCCTATCTTAATCATTTTGGTAATCAGGCTAACTTAGAAATATTGAAAAATCAGTTTACCTCCATATGTAAAGAGTCTAATGAATCCTTGAGTCAATTCAATGAAAGATTTCATGAGTTGCACTCCCAAATGTGGGAAAATTTTAACACATTAGAAGAAGAAGCCATGGAAGTATACCTAGGAGCCATACACCCCACACTTGCTTCACTCATTGAGGAAAAGCTGAGTGGCTTGTCTCTAGAGAAAATCCATGAGGTCTTAGAAGAGTTGGAACGATAAGGTCTTGAAGAAGAAAAGGCACAACATATTCACATGAGAGATTGTTCTTTTGATGCCAACCTACACCAACCATCAAACATAGTACCCTCCACTCCAATGATACCTAAGGTAAATGATCAAGGGGATGAATTTGAATATCCAAATATTACAACCACCTTGGATGTAGTCCATGAGGAGGTGCAAATTGCTAAGACAACATCCACTAGTGAGGATCATGTAGAGATACATGATTATCTAGATGAAGGGGTTCTAAATTCAACAATGTTTGATATATGTGAATGGATGGAACCCACCATAGAATTGAATGAAGTGGTTGAAAGTGAAATGGAAAGAAAATCAATAAATAAATTTGAAGATATGATAGAATTTCACCACTTGTTCTTGGAAGATACTATTGATGAGATGTGTAAAATTAAAGATCAAGAAATTCTTCACCCTCCAAACTATGATAAAATTGAATCATGGGTTACCAATTTGGATTATGATCGCCTTACAAATTTGAATTCAAGAAATAACCCATTTTTGGAAATAATTGAACCATCTAAGGAAGGTGAAGATGAATTTGATGAGAAGCACATTGATGAATTGGAATATGTTGAAGAAATAGTTG
Source organism: Wollemia nobilis (assembly GCA_028583015.1). Classification (NCBI taxonomy): domain Eukaryota; kingdom Viridiplantae; phylum Streptophyta; class Pinopsida; order Araucariales; family Araucariaceae; genus Wollemia; species Wollemia nobilis. The sequence goes on along the minus strand of JAQPPZ010016244.1, from coordinate 6,286,465 downwards.
AACGTCACCACTTGATTTTGAAAGATGATTATTATGATGCTTGGAAGAAGTGGGAAGATTTTACTCATTCCAAAACTACTAATGAAACTCGTGTGCCTATTGATATACAGGACAACATAATTGCCTACTCAAAGGAAGATATTACAACTCCTGTACAATTTGAGGATGTTTTGGAAGAGGGTTTCAAATCTCATCAAATTTTGGAAGATTATAACCATCTTATTGCCAAGGACAAAGAAGAAAAAGAATTGATGAATGAATCAAGAGATCATGTCACAAACATCATGGATTTTCATTCTATGGATTTGGATGACGATTTTTACAACGGTTGGGGGAGATATGATAATGCATTATTTTCTCACATCCCTATAGATGAAACTCATATTTCACTTGATATGCGGGATGTTGAACCTTCTACATCATACGAAGATCTCATATTCATAGGATTTGAAAAGGTGACAAAATTTGATCATGTTGAATATAAATTCATTGAAAGTGTGGATGCGAGTTTGCATGATGATTTTGAGGATTCAAATGAAGAGATACCATGGATAGTGAACAAAGAATTGGAACCAAATGACAAAGAGATTGATCAATTGGAAACAACTCAAATGAAGAATCATCATGAGTCATGGGACATATGTTGAGCAAAGTGCAGCAAATAGTATTATCATTGTTGTCAACACAGTCAGACAGATTTATTGATGCAATGGACAAGATTTTATTGAATAGCAAGGTGCAGCCAAAGTACAATGGATAGGAGTTTAGTGTTGAGCAAGGTGTTGCAGGAGGATTGTCATTGTTGTCAATACAGTCAGTTAGATCTAATGATGCAATGGACAGGCAGTTCAAAAGTCACTCAGATGCGAGAGGATAAAGTTTAGAAGTTAGTCAGATCATGAGTCCTTAAATGATAGATGCACAGAAATAGAAAACATAATTCGAATGAGAAGAAGAAGTCTTCAGATCTTGAGATGTCAAGAAGCGGAAAGGTTTTTTGTGAAAACCAAGGCAGTCAGAATAAAAAGTTTTATTTAAAACCATGGATAACAGATTTGAAATGGGTTTTTCTTAAAACCCAAGTTGGCTCTTCGTTTCTTTGAAAAAGATGCCCCGGTGATAAAGATATTTAATTTTAAATATTTAGTTTAAATTTTAAAGGTTTTTTGTGAAAACCAAGGAAGTCAAAATAAAAAGTTTTATTTAAAACCATGGATAACAGATTTGAAATGGGTTTTTCTTAAAACCCAAGTTGGCTCTTCGTTTCGTTGAAAAATATGCCCCGGTGATGAAGATATTTAATTTTAAATATTTAGTTTAAATTTTATTTTATTTAAAATTTAAATTAAAATATTAAATTAAATTAAAAGGGCCGACATGTTACTATTTCGTGGCAATAAGCTACAGGAAAGTGACGAAGGTGGAAGAAGTGTTTGAGACCGACAAAGTTAAATGCGGGCCGACGGATTTTAGGGTTTGGTAGCTGACAAATTCTAGGGTTTCTCAACCGACATTCTTTTAGGGTTTGTTCCTAAAACTTTTTCTATAAAAGCAAGGGTACTTCGAGTTTGAAAAGTGGGGTGTAAAGATAAAGTGCAAATGCGAGCATAGTGTTTGTGAAAGTGAAGTTCATGTTGAGCAGAGAGCAGAATGTGAAACGACACAAAGTGTGCGAAGCGTGTGCGCAGAGAAAGCAGAGTGTGCAGAGAAGCGCAAAGGGCAAAGTTGATTGCAAAGTCTGGCTGTAGCAGTGCAGCAAACTATGTGAAGTGATTGTGCAAGAGAGAGCAGAGTGCACAGAGATTACAAAGGTGATGTAGACCAGTTAGAGTCTTGCAATAACAAAGGTATATGTCAAACATTTTTTTTTATTCAATATTGAAGTCCAGTTGGTGCTGGAAAATTAAGGGGTTAGTGCCTCTTTCCGGTTGGTCTTGGTAAACAATTTGTCCAAGTTGGTGCTTGGCAAATTAAGGGGTTGGTGCCTCTTTCCGAGTAGGTGCTGGTAAAATAGGAGTTGGTGCTCCATTCTGTTGAAGTAGATAAAGTTAAGGGGTTGGTGCTCCTTCCAGTTGGTCTTGGTAAAGGATTATGTAAAGTTGTAGCTTTGCATTGACTGGATTTGGATGGTAGTCCAAGCAGTCTTTTTGAGGAGTAGCCACATTGGTGAACCTCATTAAAATGTTGTGTTATGTGTGATGCTTTCTTGATGCATTTAGTATCTCTTTTATCTGCTTTAAACTGCTGCTGGTTTTATAATCTAATTGTTTTAGAAGTTTTTAAAGAACACACTAATTCACCCCCCCTCTCAGTGTCATTGTGATTACAACAATTGGTATCAGAGCCAAGTTCCCAATTTTGGCTAAATCAGTCAGGGTTGATCTTGGATTAGTACACAATGGCTAAGAAGAATAGATCCTCATCCAAAAAGGCATCCCGATCGGTTTCGGTTCTCGTAGAAGAGAAATTTGAACCGAAAAAGGTAGAAGACGTGAATCCTGAAGTTTGTGATGAAAATCTTGAGGCTGAAGTAGATTTTGAAGGAGAGTTGATATCTGCTCTTGAAGAGTGGAGAATATAAAAGAAAAAGAACAAAATATTGTCCATGAAATTAGAAGAATATGAGGATGAGATTGAAGTTCTCTTCCTATAAGTTCAAAAGGCCAAGAAATCAGAAGAAGCCTTGAAGACACAGTTGGATAATAAGAATGATGTATACAACACAAGTGAAGAGGAATATAAACAGGTTATTTTTGATCTAAAGCTGCAAGTAGAACGAGAACAAAAGTATTGAAGATATTCTTAGGTCTCGGATCAATGAGAAAGAGACTGTATGCTGCCAACAAGAAGAAGATATTGTTTCATTGAAGAAACAACTAAAAGAGGCCAATATAAATCTCAAATTTGAGAAGAGCACAGAGTTGCTAGATACAATGATAAATCAACAAAGAAGCTCCACAGCTAAGTTTGGTCTTGGATATGAAGCTGAACAACCTTCATCCTTCAAATATGCAGAGAAGAAGTCCTCGGTTGAAGGATTGAAACAAGAAAAGTCTGAAGCTGAATCCTCAAAAGGAAGAAAATATCAAAGAAGATCTACAGCAAAGCAACCACAACAAAATAGGTTCTCTCACTCTCACTTTTTTAATAATAATGCTTTTTATGGCTATTGTTCCAAATGCAACCACTTTGGTCACAAGGCAATTTATTGTGGACTGAAAATAGATCAAAGAGTTATGCTGATAAAAATACTTCTATTTTTTTGAGTGAACACCTTGTGCAATGTTTTAAATGTAATGGCCATGGACACATAGCAAGGTTTTGTTCAAGCACTTCTGTATCCAATCTAAGGCAATACCATAGATTTCATCATACACATAGAATGCAATACAGATAGGGAATAAAACATGTGCAATGTTTTAAATGCAACGGTCAAGGGCACATAGCAAGGTTTTGTCCAAGCACTTCTATATCTAATCTAAGGCAAAACCCTAGATTTCATCAGACACAAAGAGGACAACACCGAAAAGGAACATATCATGTGCATAAAAGAAAAGAAAATAATCATCCATCAAGAATGCACAAGAGACAACCCCACAAGAGAAATGTTCAAGTTCACGAACAGGAGCAAAATAGGGATGTTGTTGAAAAACCCAAGCCCAAGTTCAGGAAAGTCTGGAGAAAGATAGAAGAAAGGAAATTGTGTCTTCTTTGACTGAAGGAGGCTACTCTGCCATTGCTCTAAGAAACTCCAGGTGGCACATCCTCAGGAGGAGCAATATTAAAGTTTTATTTTAATGCTCCTATGTATTTGTCTAGGTATCTGAGGATGAAAGGTAAGCGATCAAGTTAATGTTATATAGTTGTTAAAGTGTGTTTTTCAGTTTATATAGTGGTTTGTGGAAATGCCGTGAAGTGTGGTGTTTAATTTGAGAGTTGTCACCATTGGTAGTTTTGAGATATGTCATTGTTGTACTGTTGATGATTCTTAATACCACTGTTCAAAATTACAAATCATAATAGTCCAGATAATTTGCTCAATGAAAGAATGCTTGCCCTAGCTATGTATTTGTGTTTCGAGCAGCATGTATTTGTTTTTACTCTTTGATGTGAATATTTCCAGATATTTCATGACACCTTCGTGAATATATTTAATTCACAGACAATTTTGTTTCAACTATTGATTTCATTGGGTGCGATGGCAAGAAAGGCTGCTGACAGGAAAACGTCGCAATATCGCGACGTGTCGCGATTTCGCGACATGTCACGTTTTTGCGACATGTCGCGTTTTCGCGGCCAGGAAGACGGACAAAGCTGCATGCTATTTTTGGTCACGATTTACAGGGAGCCGTTACGAAAGATGCTAAAAGTGCAGAACACGTGGCATACATGTATAAGGGTTACATAAACGTTACATGCATAGAATATTATCGAACGTTTTAGCATTAAACATAAATTCAAGAACAATTCGAAAGGCGAGAATATGAAACGAATCGATCGGGAAGATGAAACGAAGCATCACAGGCCAAAACAGAAAGCATTGCCATGCTTTAAAAGTAGAAGCACAGGACAGATAGAGGGGTCAAAAATCGCTGGAGCAGAGTTGCAGTGCTAGAGGCCAGAGGGTCATTCTGGGCCTGCTTTGAGGCTGTTTTCCTTCCTTTTTTTTGGTTTTGAGAAAACTAGAGAGTCTGCTATTGTAACATGATTTATTTTTAATGTAGAGCATTCAAAAATTTGCATCTTGTTGGCAAGAAAGAAGGAGTTATTTTCTGCATGCATGTTTTAATGTTTATCTTTCCCTTTTTCAGATTTCTAGGCTTATAGATGAAGTTTAATGCAAGTTCTCTTGGTTGCTTCATGCGAATGTCTAAATCTGAAAAATAATAGTAAACCCCAGAGACCAGCACTTAACTTATATGGATTGTGCGTGTTTGCAGGTTCAATAGGTTAGGTTGCATGAATGGAAACCTCACATATTCGGTTTTGCCAGGACGGGATAGCATCATACTGGATGCAATTTTAATTTCTTTTCTTTTACATTTTATTTTCTTTTTGCTGTATTTTATTTTCAGAAGCTCCAACTTTAATTTTTCAAGCTTTAAATTAAAATAAAATAAAAATTAAAAAAACTTCAAAATCCATAAATAATTCCATCATTTATGGCATTTCATTAAACTTTATTTTGAAGTTACAGCATGGTCATATAAGGATCAGATCACGTTTGTTTTATAAGGGTTCAATGAACAATCATTAAATTTCATAGTAAAATAAACCACAGTGCCTCTTGTTTTTAGTTACTTGCAATCACTAAGGTGTTCCAAGCATTTTTATTAAATATATTTATTTGATATTATTAATACACAGATGTAGAATGCTAACATAACAGGAACATTGGAGAAATTGTTTCTTTGCAAGCAGAGGATTTAGAACCCAAATCCTATCGAAGAGTGTGTTTTCACAATCGGGTGAAAATACCACTCAACAGATTGTCACTAGAAGGAGGGCATGTTAAAGTTTATTTTATCGTGATTTTAGATGCTACGGGTTTATAATTGTTTAAGAATTTTAAATTGCTAAATATTTCAAGCATCTTCGGCCTCTAACACCACTCAACGGTTTGGTGCTAGGAGGGCCGTACGGGTTTATTTTTAGTGTAATATAAATTTAAATTTTTGTATGCATTAGTCCTCTAACATTCAGCAGATTGTAAAAAGGACGGCCTGAATTTATTTACTTGTTCTATTTTTCAGGTATGCTGTATATTATTCTAGCACTTTTCTAATTGTTCATACAGAAATATGTGATTTGATTTAATTTTGAAAATTTTGGTTTCATGCAATTACTTTTCATTTGATTTTAATGAATACATCTCTTGGTTGATGCTAACTTGATTTTTTTTTTAATTGCAGGTTGAATATTCAACAGATTTGGTTCTAAAATTACATTTTAAGTTTCACTAATGGCAACACTTGAAGAGCAAATGGTATCCCTGAGCTGAAATAATGTCTCTAAGAGAGATAATGGTATCAATGATAGAGGATTATTATGAGGGTTTACATGTGATACCCTATCATATTCCTACAATGTTATTGGATTTTTTACGGTGTTTCAATCAAGAGGTGCCATTAGGATACTTGCAAAAACTGCATGTTTACAAGGATGCATTATGTAAATTCCATATTTTTTATGAGGAGGTAGCTTGTAAGTTATTTGCATACATTTTGGATGATAGACCATTCTTTTGGTATAGCCAACTACCCATGGAGGTTAGGACTTCTTGGATACAGCTAGAAGCAACCTATCTTAATCATTTTGGTAATCAGGCTGACTTAGAAATATTGAAAAATCAGTTTACCTCCATATGTAAAGAGTCTAATGAATCCTTGAGTCAATTCAATGAAAGATTTCATGAGTTGCACTCCCAAATGTGAGAAAATTTTAACACATTAGAAGAAGCCATGGAAGTATACCTAGGAGCCATACACCCCACACTTGCTTCACTCATTGAGGAAAAGCTGAGTGGCTTGTCTCTAGAGAAAATCCATGAGGTCTTAGAAGAGTTGAAACGAAAAGGTCTTGAAGAAGAAAAGGCACAACATATTCACATGAGAGATTGTTCTTTTGATGCCAACCTACACCAACCATCAAACATAGTACCCTCCACTCCAATGATACCTAAGGTAAATGATCAAGGGGATGAATTTGAATATCCAAATCTTACAACCACCTTGGATGTAGTCCACGAGGAGGTGCAAATTGCTAAGACAACATCCACTAGTGAGGATCATGTAGAGATACATGATTATGTAGATGAAGGGGTTCTAAATTCAACAATGTTTGATATATGTGAATGGATGGAACCCACCATAGAATTGAATGAAGTGGTTGAAAGTGAAAAGGACAGAAAATCAATAAATAAATTTGAAGATATGATAGAATTTCACCACTTGTTCTTGGAAGATACTATTGATGAGATGTGTAAAATAAAGATCAATAAATTCTTCACCCTCCAAACTATGATAAAATTGAATCATGGGTTACCAATTTGGATTATGATCGCCTTACAAATTTGAATTCAAGAAATAACCCATTTTTGGAAATAATTGAACCATCTAAGGAAGGTGAAGATGAATTTGATGAGAAGCACATTGATGAATTGGAAGATGTTGAAGAAATAGTTGAACGTCACCACTTGATTTTGAAAGATGATTATTATGATGCTTGGAAGAAGTGGGAAGATTTTACTCATTCCAAAACTACTAATGAAACTCGTGTGCCTATTGATATACAGGACAACATAATTGCCTACTCAAAGGAAGATATTACAACTCCTGTACAATTTGAGGATGTTTTGGAAGAGGGTTTCAAATCTCATCAAATTTTGGAAGATTATAACCATCTTATTGCCAAGGACAAAGAAGAAAAAGAATTGATGAATGAATCAAGAGATCATGTCACAAACATCATGGATTTTCATTCTATGGATTTGGATGACGATTTTTACAACGGTTGGGGGAGATATGATAATGCATTATTTTCTCACATCCCTATAGATGAAACTCATATTTCACTTGATATGCAGGATGTTGAACCTTCTACATCATACGAAGATCTCATATTCATAGGATTTGAAAAGGTGACAAAATTTGATCATGTTGAATATAAATTCATTGAAAGTGTGGATGCGAGTTTGCATGATGATTTTGAGGATTCAAATGAAGAGATACCATGGATAGTGAACAAAGAATTGGAACCAAATGACAAAGAGATTGATCAATTGGAAACAACTCAAATGAAGAATCATCATGAGTCATGGGACATATGTTGAGCAAAGTGTAGCAAATAGTATTTTCATTGTTGTCAACACAGTCAGACAAATTTATTGATGCAATGGACAAGAGTTTATTGAACAACAAGGTGCAGCCAAAGTACAATGGATAGGAGTTCAGTGTTGAGCAAGGTGTTGCAGGAGGATTGTCATTGTTGTCAATACAATCGATTAGATCTAATGATGCAATGGACAGGCAGGTTCGAAGTCACTCGGATGCGAGAGGATAAAGTTCAAAAGTTAGTCAGATCATGAGTCCTTAAATGATAGATGCACGTAAATAGAAAACATAATTCAGAATGAGAAGAAGAAGTCTTCAGATCCTGAGATGTCAAGAAGCGGAAAGGTTTTTTGTGAAAACCAAGGCAGTCAGAATAAAAAGTTTTATTTAAAACCATGGATAACAGATTTGAAATGGGTTTTTCTTAAAACCCAAGTTGGCTCTTCGTTTCGTTGAAAAAGATGCCCCGGTGATAAAGATATTTAATTTTAAATATTTAGTTTAAATTTTAAAGGTTTTTTGTGAAAACCAAGGCAGTCAAATTAAAAAGTTTTATTTAAAACCATTGATAACAGATTTGAAATGGGTTTTTCTTAAAACCCAAGTTGGATCTTCGTTTCGTTGAAAAATATGCCCCGGTGATGAAGATATTTAATTTTAAATATTTAGTTTAAATTTTATTTTATTTAAAATTTAAATTAAAATATTAAATTAAATTATAAGGGCCGACATGTTACTATTTCACGGCAATAAGCTATAGGAAAGTGACGAAGGTGGAAGAAGTGTTTGAGACCGACAAAGTTAAATCTGGGCCGACGGATTTTAGGGTTTGGCAGCTGACAAATTCTAGGGTTTCTCAATCGACGTTCTTTTAGGGTTTGTTCCTAAAACTTTTTCTATAAAAGCAAGGGTACTTCGAGTTTGAAAAGTGGGGTGTAAATATAAAGTGCAAATGCGAGCATAGTGTTTGTGAAAGTGAAGTTCGTGTTGAGCAGAGAGCAGAATGTGAAACGACACCGAGTGTGCGAAGCGTGTGCACAGAGAAAGCAGAGTGTACAGAGAAGCACGAAGGGCAAAGTTGATTGCAAAGTCCGGTCAGTAGCGATGCAACAAAGCGTGTGAAGTGATTGTGCAAGAGAGAGCAGAGTGCACAGAGATTGCAAAGGTGATGTAGACCAGTTAGAGTCTTGCAATAACAAAGGTATATGTAAAACATTTTTTTTATTCAATATTGAAGTCCAGTTGGTGCTGGCAAATTAAGGGGTTGGTGCCTCTTTCCAATTGGTGCTGGTAAACAATTTGTCCAATTGGTGCTGGCAAATTAAGGGGTTGGTGCCTCTTTCCGATAGGTGCTGGTAAAATAGGAGTTGGTGCTCCATTCCGTTGAAGCGAGATAAAGTTAAGGGGTTGGTGCTCCTTCCAGTTGGTGCTGGTAAAGGATTATGTAAAGTTGTAGCTTTGCATTGATTGGATTTGGATGGTAGTCCAAGCAGTCTTTTTAAGGAGTAGCCACATTGGTGAACCTCATTAAAATGTTGTGTTATGTGTGATGCTTTCTTGATGCATTTAGTATCTCTTTTATCTGCTTTAAACTGCTGCTGGTTTTATAATCTAATTGTTTTAGAAGTTTTTAAAGAACACACTGATTCACCCCCCCTCTTAGTGTCATTGTGATTACAACAATTGGTATCAGAGCCAAGTTCCCAATTTTGGCTAAATCAGTCAAAGTTGATCTTGGATTAGTACATGATGGCTAAGAAGAATAGATCCTCATCCAAAAAGGCATCCTAGTCAGTTTCGGTTCCTGTAGAAGAGAAATTTGAACCGAAAAAGGTAGAAGAAGTGAATCCTGAAGTTTGTGATGAAAATCTTGAGGCTGAAGTAGATTTTGAAGGAGAGTTGATATCTGCTCTTGAAGAGTGGAGAATAGAAAAGAAAAAGAACAAAATACTTTCCAAGAAATTAGAAGAATATGAGGATGAGATTGAAGATCTCTTCCTACAAGTTCAAAAGGCCAAGAAATTAGAAGAAGCCTTGAAGACACAACTGGATAATAAGAATGATGTATACAACACAAGTGAAGAGGAATATAAACAGGTTATTTTTTATCTAAAGTCGCAAGTAGAACAGGAACAAAAGGATTGAAGATATTCTTAGGTCTCAGATCAATGAGAAAGAGACTGTATGCTACCAACAAGAAGAAGATATTGTTTCATTGAAGAAACAACTAAAAGAGGCCAATATAAATCTCAAATTTGAGAAGAGCACAGAGTTGCTAGATACAATGATAAATCAACAAAGAAGCTCCACAAGCTAAGTTTGGTCTTGGGTATGAAGTCTGAACAACCTTCATCCTCCAAATATGCGAGAGAAGAAGAAGTCCTCGGTTGAAGGATTGAAACAAGAAAAGTCCGAAGCTGAATCCTCAAAAGGAAGAAAATATCAAAGAAGATCTACAGCAAAGCAACCACAGCAAAATAGGTTCTCTCACTCTCACTTTTTTAATAATAATGCTTTTTATGGCTATTGTTCTAAATGCAACCACTTTGGTCACAAGGCAATTTATTGTGGACTGAACAATAGATCAAAGAGTTATGCTGATAAAAATACTTCTATTTTTTTGAGTGAACACCTTGTGCAATGTTTTAAATGTAATGGCCATGGACACATAGCAAGGTTTTGTTCAAGCACTTATGTATCCAATATAAGGCAATACCATAGATTTCATCATACACATAGAATGCAATACAGATAGGGAATAAAACATGTGCAATATTTTAAATGCAACGGTCAAGGGCACATAGCAAGGTTTTGTCCAAGCACTTCTATATCTAATCTAAGGCAAAACCCTAGATTTCATCAGACACAAAGAGGACAACACCGACAAGGAACATATCATGTGCATAAAAGAAAAGAAAATAATCATCCATCAAGAATGCACAAGAGACAACCCCACAAAAGAAATGTTCAAGTTCACGAATAGGAGCAAAATAGGGATGTTGTTGAAAAACCCAAACCCAGGTTCAGGAAAGTCTGGAGAAAGACAGAAGAAAGGAAATTGTGTCTCCTTGGACTGAAGGAGGCTACTCTGCCATTGCTCTAAGCAACTCCAGGTGGCACATCCTCAGGAGGAGCAATATTAAAGTTTTATTTTAATGCTCCTATGTATTTGTCTAGGTATCTGAGGATGAAAGGTAAGCAGTCAGGTTAATGTTGTATAGTTGTTAAAGTGTGTTTTTTAGTTTATATAGTGGTTTGTGGAAATGCCGTGAAGTGTGGTGTTTAATTTGAGAGTTGTCACCATTGGTAGTTTTGAGATATGTCACTGTTGTACTGTTGATGATTCTTAATATCACTGTTCAAAATTACAAATCATAATAGTTCAGATAATTTTCTCAATGAAAGAATGCTTGCCCTAGCTGTGTATTTGTGTTTCGAGCAGCATGTATTTTTTTTTACTCTTTGATGTGAAGATTGCCAGATCTTTCATGACACCTTGGTGAATATATTTAATTCACAGACAATTTTGTTTCAACTATTGATTTCGCTGGGTGCGATGGCAAGAAAGGCTGCTGACAGGAAAACGTCGCCATATCGCGACATGTCACGATTTCATGACATGTCACATTTTCGTGACATGTCGCGTTTTCGCGGCCAGGAAGACAGACAAAGCTGCATGCTATTTTTGGTTACGATTTACAGGGAGCCGTTACGAAAGATGCTAAAAGTGCAGAACACGTGGCATACATGTATAAGGGTTACATAAACGTTACATGCATAGAATATTATCGAACGTTTTAGCATTAAACATAAATTCAAGAACAATTCAAAAGGCGAGAATATGAAACGAATCGATCGGGAAGATGAAATGAAGCATCACAGGCCAAAACAGAAAGCATTGCCATGCTTTAAAAGTAGAAGCACATGACAGATAGAGGGGTCGGAAACCGCTGGAGCAGAGTTGCAGTGCTAGAGGCCAGAGGGTCATTCTGGGCCTGCTTTGAGGCTGTTTTCCTTCCTTTTTTTTGGTTTTGAGAAAACCAAAGAGTCTGCTATTGTAACATGATTTATTTTTAATGTAGAGCATTCAAAAATTTGCATCTTGTTGGCAAGAAAGAAGGAGTTATTTTTTGCATGCATGTTTTAATGTTTATCTTTCCCTTTTTCAGATTTCTAGGCTTATAGATGAAGTTTAATGCAAGTTCTCTTGGTTGCTTCATGCGAATGTCTAAATCTGAAAAATAATAGTAAACCCCAGAGACCAGCACTTAACTTATCTGGATTGTGCGTGTTTGCAGGTTCAATAGGTTAGGTTGCATTCATGGAAACCTCACATCTTCGGTTTTGCCAAGACAGGATAGCATCATACTGGATGCAATTTTAATTTCTTTTCTTTTACATTTTATTTTCTTTTTGCTGTATTTTATTTTCAGAAGCTCCAACTTTATTTTTTCAAGCTTTAAATTAAAATAAAATAAAAATTAAAAAACTTCAAAATCCATAAATAATTCCATCATTTATGGCATTTCATTAAACTTTATTTTGAAGTTACAGCATGGTCATATAAGGATCAGATCACGTTTGTTTTATAAGGGTTCAATGAAAAATCATTAAATTTCATAGTAAAATAAACCACAGTGCCTCTTGTTTTTAGTTACTTGCAATCACTAAGGTGTTCCAAGCATTTTTATTAAATATCTTTATTTGATATTATTAATACATAGATGCAGAATGCTAACATAACAGGAACCTTGGAGAAATTGTTTCTTTGCAAGCAGAGGATTTAGAACCCAAATCCTATCGAAGAGTGTGTTTTCACAATCGGGTGAAAATACCACTCAACAGATTGGCGCTAGAAGGAGGGCATGTTAAAGTTTATTTTATCGTGATTTTAGATGCTACGGGTTTATAATTGTTTAAGAATTTTAAATTGCTAAATATTTCAAGCATCTTCGGCCTCTAACACCACTCAACGGTTTGGTGCTAGGAGGGTCGTACGGGTTTATTTTTAGTGTAATATAAATTTAAATTTTTGTATGCATTAGTCCTCTAACATTCAGGAGATTGTAAAAAGGACGGCCTGAATTTATTTACTTGTTCTATTTTTCAGGTATGCTATATATTATTCTAGCACTTTTTTGATTGTTCATACAGAAATATGTGATTTGATTTAATTTTGAAAATTTTGGTTTCATGCAATTACTTTTCATTTGATTTTAATGAATAAATCTCTTGGTTGATGCTAACTTGATTTTTTTTTTTAATTGCAGGTTGAATATTCAACAGATTTGGTTCTAAAATTACATTTTAAGTTTCACTAATGGCAACACTTGAAGAGCAAATGGTATCCCTGAGAGCTGAAATAATGTCTCTAAGAGAGAGAATGGTATCAATGATAGAGGATTATTATGAGGGTTTACATGTGATACCCTATCATATCCCTACAATGTTATTGGATTTTTTACGGTGTTTTAATCAAGAGGTGCCACTGGGATACTTGCAAAAACTGCATGTTTACAAGGATGCATTATGTAAATTCCATATTTTTTATGAGGAGGTAGCTTGTAAGTTATTTGCATACATTTTGGATGATAGACCATTCTTTTGGTATAGCCAACTACCCATGGAGGTTAGGACTTCTTGGATACAACTAGAAGCAGCCTATCTTAATCATTTTGGTAATCAGGCCGACTTAGAAATATTGAAAAATCAGTTTACCTCCATATGTAAAGAGTCTAATGAATCCTTGAGTCAATTCAATGAAATATTTCATGAGTTGCACTCCCAAATGTGAGAAAATTTTAACACATTAGAAGAAGAAGCCATGGAAGTATACCTAGGAGCCATACACCCCACACTTGCTTCACTCATTGAGGAAAAGCTGAGTGGCTTGTCTCTAGAGAAAATCCATGAGGTCTTAGAAGAGTTGGAACGACAAGGTCTTGAAGAAGAAAAGGCACAACATATTCACATGAGAGATTGTTCTTTTGACGCAAACCTACACCAACCATCAAACATAGTACCCTCCACTCCAATGATACCTAAGGTAAATGATCAAGGGGATGAATTTGAATATCCAAATCTTACAACCACCTTGGATGTAGTCCACGAGGAGGTGCAAATTGCTAAGACAACATCCACTAGTGAGGATCATGTAGAGATACATGATTATCTAGATGAAGGGGTTCTAAATTCAACAATGTTTGATATATGTGAATGGATGGAACCCACCATAGAATTGAATGAAGTGGTTGAAAGTGAAATGGAAAGAAAATCAATAAATAAATTTGAAGATATGATAGAATTTCACCACTTGTTCTTGGAAGATACTATTGATGAGATGTGTAAAATTAAAGATCAAGAAATTCTTCACCCTCCAAACTATGATAAAATTGAATCATGGGTTACCAATTTGGATTATGATCACCTTACAAATTTGAATTCAAGAAATAACCCATTTTTGGAAATAATAGAACCATCTAAGGAAGGTGAAGATGAATTTGATGAGAAGCACATTGATGAATTGGAAGATGTTGAAGAAATAGTTGAACGTCACCACTTGATTTTGAAAGATGATTATTATGATGCTTGGAAGAAGTGGGAAGATTTTACTCATTCCAAAACTACTAATGAAACTCATGTGCCTATTGATATACAGGACAACATAATTGCCTACTCAAAGGAAGATATTACAACTCCTGTACAATTTGAGGATGTTTTGGAAGAGGGTTTCAAATCTCATCAAATTTTAGAAGATTATAACCATCTTATTGCCAAGGACAAAGAAGAAAAAGAATTGATGAATGAATCAAGAGATCATGTCACAAACATCATGGATTTTCATTCTATGGATTTGGATGACGATTTTTACAACGGTTGGGGGAGATATGATAATGCATTATTTTCTCACATCCCTATAGATGAAACTCATATTTCACTTGATATGCAGGATGTTGAACCTTCTACATCATACGAAGATCTCATATTCATAGGATTTGAAAAGGTGAAAAAATTTGATCATGTTGAATATAAATTCATTGAAAGTGTGGATGCGAGTTTGCATGATGATTTTGAGGATTCAAATGAAGAGATACCATGGATAGTGAACAAAGAATTGGAACCAAATGACAAAGAGATTGATCAATTGGAAACAACTCAAATGAAGAATCATCATGAGTCATGGGACATATGTTGAGCAAAGTGCAGCAAATAGTATTGTCATTGTTGTCAACACAGTCAGACAGATTTATTGATGCAATGGACAAGAGTTTATTGAACAGCAAGGTGCAGCCAAAGTACAATGGATAGGAGTTCAGTGTTGAGAAAGGTGTTGCGGGAGGATTGTCATTGTTGTCAATACGATCGGTTAGATCTAATGATGCAATGGACGGGCGGTTCAGAAGTCACTCGGATGCGAGAGGATAAAGTTCAGAAGTTAGTCGGATCATGAGTCCTTAAATGATAGATGCACGAAACGAGAAAACATAATTCGGAATGAGAAGAAGAAGTCTTCAGATCCCGAGATGTCAAGAAGCGAAAAGGTTTTTGTGAAAACCAAGGCAGTCAGAATAAAAAGTTTTATTTAAAACCATGGATAACAGATTTGAAATGGGTTTTTCTTAAAACCCAAGTTGGCTCTTCGTTTCGTTGAAAAAGATGCCCAGGTGATAAAGATATTTAATTTTAAATATTTAGTTTAAATTTTAAAGGTTTTTGTGAAAACCAAGGCAGTCAAAATAAAAAGTTTTATTTAAAACCATGGATAACAGATTTGAAATGGGTTTTTCTTAAAACCCAAGTTGGCTCTTCGTTTCGTTGAAAAAGATGCCCCGGTGATGAAGATATTTAATTTTAAATATTTAGTTTAAATTTTATTTTATTTAAAATTTAAATTAAAATATTAAATTAAATTAAAAGGGCCGACATGTTACTATTTCGCGGCAATAAGCTACGGGAAAGTGACGAAGGTGGCAGAAGAGTTTGAGGCTGACAAAGTTAAATCTAGGCAGATGGATTTTAGGGTTTGGCGCTGACAAATTCTAGGGTTTCTCAACAGACGTTCTTTTAGGGTTTGTTCCTAAAACTTCTTCTATAAAAGCAAGGGTACTTCGAGTTTGAAAAGTGGGGTGTAAAGATAAAGTGTGAATGCGAGCATAGTGTTTGTGAAAGTGAAGTTCGTGTTGAGCAGAGAGCAGAATGTGAAACGACACAGAGTGTGCGAAGCGTGTGCGCGAAAGCGAGTGTGCGAGAAGCGCGAAGGGCAAAGTTGATTGCAAAGTCAGGTGTAGCAGTGCGACAAAGTGTGTGAAGTGATTGTGCAAGAGAGAGCGAGTGCACGAGAGATTGCAAAGGTGATGTAGACCGGTTAGAGTCTTGCAATAACAAAGGTATATGTCAAACATTTTTTATTCAATATTGAAGTCCAGTTGGTCTTTGGCAAATTAAGGGGTTGGTGCCTCTTTCCGGTTGGTCTTTGGTAAACAATTTGTCCGATTGGTCTTTGGAAAATTAAGGGGTTGGTGCCTCTTTCCGGTAGGTCTTTGGTAAAATAGGAGTTGGTGCTCCATTACATTGAAGCGAGATAAAGTTAAGGGGTTGGTGCTCCTTCCAGTTGGTCTTTGGTAAAGGATTATGTAAAGTTGTAGCTTTGCATTGGTTGGATTTGGATGGTAGTCCAAGCAGTCTTTTGAGGAGTAGCCACATTGGTGAACCTCGTTAAAATGTTGTGTTATGTGTGATGCTTTCTTGATGCATTTAGTATCTCTTTTATCTGCTTTAAACTGCTGCTGGTTTTATAATCTAATTGTTTTAGAAGTTTTAAAGAACACACTGATTCACCCCCCCTCTCAGTGTCATTGTGATTACAACAATTGGTATCAGAGCCAAGTTCCCAATTTTGGCTAAATCAGTCAGGGTTGATCTTGGATTAGTACACAATGGCTAAGAAGAATAGATCCTCATCCAAAAAGGCATCCCAGTCAGTTTCGGTTCCTGTAGAAGAGAAATTTGAACCGAAAAAGGTAGAAGAAGTGAATCTTGAAGTTTGTGATGAAAATCTTGAGGCTGAAGTAGATTTTGAAGGAGAGTTGATATCTGCTCTTGAAGAGTGGAGAATAGAAAAGAAAAAGAACAAAATACTGTCCAAGAAATTAGAAGAATATGAGGATGAGATTGAAGATCTCTTCCTACAAGTTCAAAAGGCCAAGAAATCAAAAGAAGCCTTGAAGACACAGCTGGATAATAAGAATGATGTATACAACACAAGTGAAGAGGAATATAAACAGGTTATTGTTGATCTAAAGCTGCAAGTAGAACAGAACAAAAGGATTGAAGATATTCTTAGGTCTCAGATCAATGAGAAAGAGACTTATCTGCCAAAAAGAAGAAGAGATTGTTTCATTGAAGAAACAACTAAAAGAGGCCAATATAAATCTCAAATTTGAGAAGAGCACGAGTTGCTAGATACAATGATAAATCAACAAAGAAGCTCCACGGCTAAGTTTGGTCTTGGATATGCAGCTGAACAACCTTCATCCTCCAAATATGCGAGAAAGAAGAAGTCCTCGGTTGAAGGATTGAAACAAGAAAAGTCTGAAGTTGAATCCTCAAAAGGAAGAAAATATCAAAGAAGATCTACGACAAAGCAACCACGACAAAGGAGGTTCTCTCACTCTCACTCTTTTAATAATAATGCTTTTTATGGCTATTGTTCTAAATGCAACCACTTTGGTCACAAGGCAATTTATTGTGGAGTGAACAATAGATCAAAGAGTTATCTCTGATAAAAATACTTCTATTTTTTGAGTGAACACCTTGTGCAATGTTTTAAATGTAATGGCCATGGGCACATAGCAAGGTTTTGTTCAAGCACTTCTGTATCCAATCTAAGGCAATACCATAGATTTCATCATACACATAGAATGCAATACAGACAGGGAATAAAACATGTGCAATGTTTTAAATGCAACGGTCAAGGGCACATAGCAAGGTTATGTCCAAGCACTTCTATATCTAATCTAAGGCAAAACCCTAGATTTCATCAGACACAAAGAGGACAACACCGAGCAAGGAACATATCATGTGCATAAAAGAAAAGAAAATAATCATCCATCAAGAATGCACAAGAGACAACCCCACAAGAGAAATGTTCAAGTTCACGAACAGGAGCAAAATAGGGATGTTGTTGAAAAACCCAAGCCCAAGTTTGGGAAAGTCTGGAGAAAGACAGAAGAAAGGAAATTGTGTCTCCTTGGGCTGAAGGAGGCTACTCCGCCATTGCTCTAAGCAACTCCGGGTGGCACATCCTCGGGAGGAGCAATATTAAAGTTTTATTTTAATGCTCCTATGTATTTGTCTAGGTATCCGAGGATGAAAGGTAAGCGATCGAGTTAATGTTGTATAGTTGTTAAAGTGTGTTTTTCAGTTTATATAGTGGTTTGTGGAAATGCCGTGAAGTGTGGTGTTTAATTTGAGAGTTGTCACCATTGGTAGTTTTGAGATATGTCACTGTTGTAATGTTGATGATTCTTGTTCAAAATTACGAATCATAATAGTCCAGATAATTTGCTCAACGAAAGAATGCTTGCCCTAGTTGTGTATTTGTGTTTCGAGCGGCATGTATTTGTTTTTACTCTTTGATGTGAAGATTGCCGGATCTTTCATGACACCTTGGTGAATATATTTAATTCACGAACAATTTTGTTTTAACTATTGATTTAATGCCGGTCCAAGGATAAGAAGCTTGAGGCTGAGTAAGGTGCACTACGGTTGGCCATAAAGTGTTTGACAAAATGTCTTCTTCCGACATGCATAGTTGAAAGTAAGAGTTGGCAGCAAAATTGCTGTGCTGGACAAAAATTGGTACAGATGTGAGTCACTTGTCAATTATGTTGACAAAAGTGAAATCAGCATGTTGAATGGGAAGATTGAAAAAAAAAAAGTTTTTTAATGAGCGACCGAGATGATTTCCGGCCTGGTGATGAATAGTTGAGTTGCTTTCATAGTGGTTGTTTTGATCAAGTTAATGCTTTTCTTGATACATGATTTGGGCTTACTCCATTGAGTTTGATTTGAGCAAGTTATTCTTTGCCTTGGTGATTTATGTTGGTGGTTGTCTTGTTCAAATACCTTTGGAAGGAAAAGGATGTCTACTAGTTTCCTTTTCATGTAGTGATTGGTTGAATGCTTCAAAGTTAATCTTGAGTTGAATGATGTTGGTTAAACCTTGTCTATAAGCATTGTTGCTAAAGCCCTAATTGGTTGAGAAAAGATGTTGGTTGTCTTGTGGTACGGTGTTTGGTACCTGCACGAGTTGAAAGTGGATTGAGGGTAGCTCTTTGGATTCTCACTTCGAGAGAGAGACAAACAAGCTGTCATTGGGTTCAAGCTTGTTGAGAATATATCCAAGATGCATGGTGAAGTTGTATCCAGATGTTGCTGGCATTGCAGAACAAAAAGTTGGCTATATAAGATTATTGTATGCCTTCACTAACAGTGGACAAGTTTGAGTTTGCAAAGCAACAGAGGGTAGTTGCATAGAAGACAGTGGTTCAGTCATGTTCTTACACATGTTATATTGGTGAAGTTGACGGTGATGGTGTCATTCACTGGTTATTGCTGCTATTCACATTGTTGATTTTATTGATGCCTATTATGCTTATCATGATGTTGTCAATCAGTGAAATGAAGTGGTCTTGGACTCCGGGGGAGCATTTGTGTACTTGTTTTTCTTCTTGTTCATGCTTGGAATATTTGCTAATTGTAATAATTTGTGTCTAAGAATATTGTGCATAGACTCAAGGGGAGTCTGCAGCAGCCCTTTGGTATTATTTTCAAAGGGGAGAAGATTTACAGGAAAATTGCACATGTGTTGCCAACAATTCCAAAGGGGAGATTGTTGAGCAAAGTGCAGCAAATAGTATTGTCATTGTTGTCAACACAGTCAGACAGATTTATTGATGCAATGGACAAGAGTTTATTGAACGACAAGGTGCAGCCAAAGTACAATGGATAGGAGTTCAGTGTTGAGCAAGGTGTTGCGGGAGGATTGTCATTGTTGTCAATACGGTCGGTTAGATCTAATGATGCAATGGACGGGGGTTCGAAGTCACTCGGATAGTAGAGGATAAAGTTCAGAAGTTAGTCAGATCATGAGTCCTTAAATGATAGATGCACGAAACAGAAAACATAATTAGAATGAGAAGAAGGTCTTCGACCTCGAGATGTCAAGAAGCGAAAAGGTTTTTGTGAAAACCAAGGCAGTCAGAATAAAAGTTTTATTTAAAACCATGGATAACAGATTTGAAATGGGTTTTCTTAAAACCCAAGTTGGCTCTTCGTTTCGTTGAAAAAGATGCCCGGTGATAAAGATATTTAATTTTAAATATTTAGTTTAAATTTTAAAGGTTTTTGTGAAAACCAAGGCGAGTCAAAATAAAAAGTTTTATTTAAAACCATGGATAACAGATTTGAAATGGGTTTTCTTAAAACCCAAGTTGGCTCTTCGTTTCGTTGAAAAAGATGCCCGGTGATGAAGATATTTAATTTTAAATATTTAGTTTAAATTTTATTTTATTTAAAATTTAAATTAAAATATTAAATTAAATTAAAAGGGCCGACATGTTACTATTTCGCGACAATAAGCTACGGGAAAGTGACGAAGGTGGAAGAAGTGTTTGAGGCCGACAAAGTTAAATGCGGGCGATGGATTTTAGGGTTTGGCGGTGACAAATTCTAGGGTTTCTCAACCGAGCGTTCTTTTAGGGTTTGTTCCTAAAACTTCTTCTATAAAAGCAAGGGTACTTCGAGTTTGAAAAGTGGGGTGTAAAGATAAAGTGCGAATGCGAGCATAGTGTTTGTGAAAGTGAAGTTCGTGTTGAGCGAGAGCGAGAATGTGAAACGACACGAGTGTGCGAAGCGTGTGCGAGAAAGCGAGTGTGCGAGAGAAGCGCGAAGGGCAAAGTTGATTGCAAAGTCGGTTGTAGCAGTGCAGCAAAGCGATGTGAAGTGATTGTGCAAGAGAGAGCGAGTGCACGAGAGATTGCAAAGGTGATGTAGACCGGTTAGAGTCTTGCAATAACAAAGGTATATGTCAAACATTTTTTTATTCAATATTGAAGTCCGGGTTGGTCTTTGGCAAATTAAGGGGTTGGTGCCTCTTTCCGGTTGGTCTTTGGTAAACAATTTGTCCGGTTGGTGCTTTGGCAAATTAAGGGGTTGGTGCCTCTTTCCGGTGGGTGCTTGGTAAAATAGGAGTTGGTGCTCCATTCTATTGAAGCGAGATAAAGTTAAGGGGTTGGTGCTCCTTCCGGTTGGTCTTGGTAAAGGATTATGTAAAGTTGTAGCTTTGCATTGACTGGATTTGGATGGTAGTCCAAGCAGTCTTTTTGAGGAGTAGCCACATTGGTGAACCTCGTTAAAATGTTGTGTTATGTGTGATGCTTTCTTGATGCATTTAGTATCTCTTTTATCTGCTTTAAACTGCTGCTGGTTTTATAATCTAATTGTTTTAGAAGTTTTTAAAGAACACACTGATTCACCCCCCCTCTCAGTGTCATTGTGATTACAACAACATATGCTTTGACCAAGAATGTTTGAGGATTGAAAAGGATGACCAAATTTTGAATTTAAATAATGTTTATGGTGAAATGTCATTAAAGGTAAATGAAAAACAAGGTATAATTTTTAATCACACCTTTAATAACATTGTTTCAATGAATGGAAAAGAGGTTGATGCACTTGAATTGTTAAACAAAATTCATCAACAATTATTAATTGAATCTAGGATAAAAACTTTTAATGATCCTAATTTAGTAAATATCCTAGATGCTTGTAAATTGTTACACAAATTTGATTGGCCTACAAATTTGGAAAATGATTTGGCTGTGAAATTTGTAGAAATAGGCTTCTACTTACAAAATTGCATATTTGAAAAAGATAGCCTAATTCTAAATCAAGGAGGGAATTATGGAAGTTTTAAAGAATAGACATGATAAAATTGAAAATCATTTATTGTCTAATCATTTTAGTAATTTGATGCTCACCTATGGGAGTATTATTAGAACTAAATCAAATTGGTATGGTGAGCATGGCAAGTGGAAATTTGTTGCATTGTTTGGCTTAGTCTTGTTTGTGTTGGATTCCCACAACATTTGGCATGCATATCATGTCATATTTTTGTTGAAATGTTCTAATCATGTGTGGGATCCAGGAAAGTGATAATCCAAGCTTTGCATCATTTTGTATTATAGTGTACATTTGTATATAGATTTTGGTATCTGGTTTTGGGTTTGTGTTTTCAAGTTTCATTTTGGGATTTCTATTTGGATTTGGATTTAAAGTTGTGTGTTTATTTGACATATTTTGTTTGTCTATAAAAAAAAAATGATGAAAAAGTTGCCTTGAGATGCTAACTTATGTTCTAGATCGGGAGAATATGAAACATTGGAATTGTCTTGTAAAAGCTCCACAAGTAACACAAAAAATTTAATAGTATCGTTTGAAACTTGTGATGCATGAAGTAGTCAGTTTTATATAGCAATATTTCATTTGCAATTCAAAAGACAATGCATTCATATTACATCTCACTTTGCACATACATGCCATCGTAGTTGCAAGTGCATTTCAAATGCAAATCATTAAAGTGTGTCAAATCCTCTTAGGGTTGTGTTATAACATAAATATAAAAAATCCTAAGGTTGGAAACTGAGTCTTGAGATATCTAGAACCAAGCACGTCTTATACATTAAAAAGGATCTTGAGCAAAATGATCAAAACCTAACTTGGAAGAAAAGGTTGGGCGAAAGAAGTATTTCAGGTCTATCCTATTATGCAACATGATCCTTAAAACAGTGGTTTTGACCACTTCCATAGAGCTTAAAGCCTAAAATCAGAGTAGTAAGGATAGGATTAAATCCTCATCGAACTTAGGTTGAGGATCCAATTCCCCAAAGCTTTGATTTAACCTACATGGAGTAGTAAGGATAGGGCATAAATTCTCATCTCGCTTAGGTTGAGAATCTGATTCCCCAAAGCTCTTGTCTCATTTCATAATAAATCTTGGATTGGAAGGATCGTACTATTTGTCCTCTACAAAGGATGGGTAGTCATCCCCAAGGTCTAAGCAAAAAAATTAATATTTTCCATTTACATCTAAAGTTTGGATTGGAAGGATCGTACTACATGTCCCTAACAAGGATGGGTAGTCATCCCTAAGGTCCAAGAAGTAAAAAATAAATTTTTCCCATCTCATATTTATATTGGATTGGAAGGATCGTACTACTTGTCCTCTGCAAAGGATGGGTAGTCATCCCTAAGGTCCAAAGAAATGAAGATAAGTTTTGGATTGTGGGGTTAAGTGTGCCCATGCAAGGCAACATGTCTTGTCTAAAAAACAAGACCACTGATTGTTCAAAGGGTTAGACTAGCATGACCATTTCTTCCATAATTGGTTAAATTATTTTGCTCAAAGTGAGGTAATGAACTCTAAATCAGAATAGTAAGGATAGGGTTAAACTCCTATCTTGGTTAGGTTGGGAGTCTGATTCCCCAAAGTTCTGATTTCACATTCACTTGCACATGGGTTCAAGATAGTAGGGACTCATAACCAACTTTGGGATATAATAAAGTAATTAATTAGTGGATCCTAAGAGGGTTTGGCAATCTTGAATGTTTGTGTATGATACTAGAAGAAAGACTATGCCTTTTATAAAAGCAAGATCTCCTAGCATATTCATTAGGTTACACAAATCATTCACAATCTCACATATGCATTCATGTAAAACTGACGATGGAATGTTGATCAATTTCAAACAATAGGAATGAAAACACATTGCACACACCGAGCTGATACTTCATAATTCTGATGATTC
The DNA here is from genome assembly GCA_028583015.1 of Wollemia nobilis. Classification (NCBI taxonomy): domain Eukaryota; kingdom Viridiplantae; phylum Streptophyta; class Pinopsida; order Araucariales; family Araucariaceae; genus Wollemia; species Wollemia nobilis. Next base: position 6,262,764 of record JAQPPZ010016244.1, on the reverse strand, counting down.
ATGTATTTTTGATCTATGGACATTTGTTTATATTTATTATGTGCTAATGCTGGTTTCCAAGTTTTTATATTTCCAGGTTGGGTTCTCACCAAATGCTCAGGAGCATTTGATAGCAAAGTCGCCATTTGTTGTGGCTGATCCACAACACACCCCAAAATTGGGGACCCATCTTTTTTGCATGCTTTCAAAGAAGATCTCAGTGACCCAGATGCTAAAAATCAAGAAAAAGGCAAAATTGCACAAGGATGAAAGGGTGTCGCGAAATCGCGACATGTCGCAAAATCGCGGTCGAAAATGAAAAGGTGTCGTGAAATCGTGACATGTCACAAAATCATGGTCAACGCAGTCAACGGCAGCAGGTGGGAGAAAAGCGTAGCGAAATCGCAACGTGTTTGATTTTCACGGCCCAAAGAGGAGAGAGAAAGACGAAGCAGAAAAGCGTCACGAAATCGTGACATGTTGCAAAATTGTGGGTCAAACCAGTCAAACAGGGAAAAGCAGAAAAGCGTCGCGAAATTGCGACAAGAAACGACAAAGGAGCATGAAGCGGAAATATGTCACGAAATCATGACATGTCACGTTTTCATGGCTCCAAATAGCGAGGTTGTATGGAATGCAAAATATGTCACGAAATCACGACATGGCGTTTTCGTGGCCAGAAGCAGCAAGGGAGCCCAAGATAGAAAAACATCGCGAAATCACGACAGGTAGCAGCTAAGGTGCCCGAAGTGAAAAAACGTCGCGATATCGCGATAGCTTACAGCGAAGGTGTACGGAGCGAAGAGGCGTAGCAAAATCGTGACATGTCATGTTTTCACGGCCAAAACAGCAAGAGCAGTACGAAACAGAAAAGTGTTGCGATTTCACGACAGAAAGCTGCCAGAGTGAAAGAAACGAAAAGGCATCGTGATTTCACGACAGGTTGCGACCGAGGCGTACGAAGATGAAAAGCGTCGCGATTTCGTGACAGGTTGCTGCAAGACAGCTTCAAGTGAAAAAACGTCACGATTTCGTGATAGGTTGCAGCGAAGGTGCCCGAAGTGGAAAAGCGTCGTGATTTTGCGACAGGTTGCGAGCAAATGGTACGAAACGAGAAAAGCGTCACGATTTCGTGACATGTCACGTTTTCGTTGGGCGCGATGGCAAGAAAGGCTGCTGGCAAGAAAACATTGTGATATCACATGTCACGATTTCGTGACATGTCACGTTTTCGCGGCCAGGAAGACGGACAAAGCTGCATGCTATTTTTGGTCACGATTTATAGGGAGCCATTACGAAAGATGCTAAAAGTGTAGAACACGTGGCATACATGTATAAGGGTTACAAAAATGTTACATGCATAGAATATTATCGAACGTTTCAGCATTAAACATAAATTCAAGAACAATTCGAAAGGCAGGAATATGAAACGAATCGATCGGGAAGATGAAACGAAGCATCACAGGTCGAAACAGAAAGCATTGCCATGCTTTAAAAGCAGAAGCACAGGATAGATAGAGGGGTCAGAAACCGCTGGAGCAGAGTTGCAGTGCTAGAGGCCAGAGGGTCATTCTGGGCCTGCTTTGAGGCTGTTTTCCTTCCTTTTTTCTGGTTTTGAGAAAACCAGAGAGTCTGCTATTGTAACATGATATATTTTTAATGCAGAGCATTCAAAAATTTGCATCTTGTTGGCAAGAAAGAAGGAGTTATTTTTTGCATGCATGTTTTAATGTTTATCTTTCCCTTTTTCAGATTTCTAGGCTTATAGATGAAGTTTAATGCAAGTTCTCTTGGTTGCTTCATGCGAATGTCTAAATCTAAAAAATAATAGTAAACCCCAGAGACCAGCACTTAACTTATCTGGATTGTGCGTGTTTGCAGGTTCAATAGGTTAGGTTGCATGCATGGAAACCTCACATCTTCGGTTTTGCCAGGACGGGATAGCATCATACTGGATGCAATTTTAATTTCTTTTCTTTTACATTTTATTTTCTTTTTGCTGTATTTTATTTTCAGAAGCTCCAACTTTAATTTTTCAAGCTTTAAATTAAAATAAAATAAAAATTAAAAAAACTTAAAAATCCATAAATAATTCCATCATTTATGGCATTTCATTAAACTTTATTTTGAAGTTACAGCATGGTCATATAAGGATCAAATCACGTTTGTTTTATAAGGGTTCAATGAACAATCATTAAATTTCATAGTAAAATAAACCACAGTGCCCCTTGTTTTCAGTTACTTGCAATCACTAAGGTGTTCCAAGCATTTTTATTAAATATCTTTATTTGATATTATTAATACACAGATGTAGAATGATAACATAACAGGAACCTTGGAGAAATTGTTTCTTTGCAAGCAGAGGATTTAGAACCCAAATCCTATCAGAGAGTGTGTTTTCACAATCGGGTGAAAATACCACTCAACAGGCTTGTTGGGAGCAACCCTTATGGTTGGATCAACAATAACGAGGTGGTATAGGCTTGATGGGAGTAGCCCCTATGGTTTGAACCTTGTACTTGGCAGTTGCCAAAAATAGTGTGTATGTAACCAACTTCCCTATGTATCCAATAAAAATTAAAAAATATATAGAATAATAAGTTTTATTTAGAATTAGTCAATGGGGTAGTAGGCTTAAGTCCTTGGTCCTACTCATGTGGGATTCCTCATCCCTGTTAACATCAAGTTTGGGTATGTGTGTGGGGGTTGACCCTCTTTCTTGCTAGTTTAAATATTATCATGCCCCTATCAACTCATTAAAAGAAGAGTTGTAAGCTTATTGTGGTGGTAAGGGCTCTAGATTCTATTTGGGAGATTCAAGTTTCAACCTCCACTAAGTATGAAGGGACCAGGACCCTTCATCAAAACATGTGTAAACCCATCAAAATAAGTTTTGTTTGTGAATTGATCACACTAAGTTAACTAGAGGTCGGATCTCATGAATAGCATGATAATATGATTTGTTAAGATATTATTATACACTTTATTGAAATATTTTAACGATGTGGTCATAATATAAATGACATTATTTCAATTCCATATAATGAATTAAAATAATTAGAATTTTTTTAAGTATTTAATCCATCTTCTTATTCTTAGTATATATATATATATATATATATATATATATATATATATATATATATATATATATATATATAGTTGGAGAATAAGGAGTATTTCTCGAGTCCCTCACCCTTGAAAAATCAAAACTCTCTTCTTTAGAGCTTGAGATTTTACAAAAATATTCAATTCTCATCTCAATTGAGTTGTTATAGCTAGAAACCTACATCATTTTACATAAAATGTCTAAATTTCTTATTTTCATTTTCTAGATCTTTTTCAATTTTTGTGTGAATACAAATATTCTAGAATTCAACATCCTTCTTAACATTTTCCTACAACAACCTTCACAATACCAAAACTTCACCTCTACTATCTATGCATTGCATCTTGGTAGAGTAATATCTCCACAACGTAGCACTATCATAGTCTATTTTATTAGATCTGGATTGCTAGTTTCTTTCTTGAAGCACAAGTGCAACCACAAAAATTATAATAAATAGTTTATATGAAAGCACATTAGTGTTATAAAATAAAACATATATTACAAATGGAAAACATTAAAGTAAATCTTAATCATTATTTGAATTAGACAGTCAACATTTTATTTTTAGCTTCAACTTACTACTTCTTCTAACCATGGAAACAAGAATTTAACTTCATGATACTCAATTAAAACCCCTATATTGGACAACCTATTTGCACATTTATTTCCTTCCCTTAGCGTATGTGTAAACCCAATTTCTTCAAAATCTATAGAAAGGTCTTGATTTTTTCACAATTATCTTTTGTATGTTCATGGAGCCTTTGCTTTCTTCAAAATTGTATTTATTACTATGAGTGACTCACCTTCCATCCATACTCTATTCCATTTCATTTTTTTTCATATTTTTTACCCTTGCAAAGCCGCCCAAGATTTAACTTCATCATTTGTCTTAAATCCACGATTGAAAGTGTAATAAGATAAAATCTCTCTATTATTTATAATTATTCCTCCTCTTGTTGGTCTTGGATTTCTTTTAGATGCTCCATCAAAATTCAATTTGACCAACTCCATATCTGGTGGTTTCCACTTTATATTGTCTTATTTTTATTTCTCCTATACCCAACATCATAATTCCATTTGATGACTTGACTCCATCTATTAAGGCTCTCTCCTTTCTAATCAAGGATTGGGTTAGTCGATAGGGTTGGTTTTGTAAAGCAAAAATCAACAACACCTAGATAGCAATAACAAAATCAACACAAAATATATTGCACAATGAAGAGATAAATTTGTATTAATATGGTGGGAGCCTTGATCTCCAATGTTACAATATAATGTATATTGATACAATAGTTACAATCAAAGGGTTTTGAAAACCCTTGTTCACAAAGAATATTAGGTGTCTTCTGTGTCGTATTTCGGTCCAAAAAAATTATGGGTGGACCTGATTATCCCTACGATCCCACCATAGCTATAACATCCTTCAATAATATATCTCCTGTAACCTGCAATGAAATCAAAAACACCAAACAGGTTAATAGCATATGCAAGGGCTCCACTATGTGAGGTCCTTTGTAAAAACAAGCAAATCTACAAACCCTAGTGTTGTAAATGATAAAATGCAAGTTGAGTACAAAAAATGTAAGATGTGAAACAATAAATATTTTTACCTTGTCAAATAATATCAGATCTATCTGGTCCACACTTTTGTTTCTATTATCTGGAATTTCTTGAATGCCCATAAGCGTTCGAGGGTTTGTCGATGGTAAACTAAAAGGTTGAAAAAAGCCTTGGAGTATTTGGGTAGGGTTGTGAATGCCCTGCAACATTCTTGGAATGCTCAATAGTATTTTGAGAATGCTCGATAGCGTTTGGGGGTTTTTGAGGAAAGTACTGTGAAACCATATTTGGTTCGTAGGGGTTATGGGTGATAGAAATGGAGGATACAAAGGCAGCGAGGGGAGATGATGATAACAAGATGCTAGGGTTTTATATGGGAATGAATGCAAGGGTTATCAAACCTTAACCAATAAAAATACTACTTAACAAAAGTACTTAACCCTCATTCACCAAAGTGAATGATCTTTTATAACTTGTCTTCCATATGTTAGGATTTCAAAAACACCAACGTGTGGTCAAGATTAAAACATAATGGGTGGCTAAGATTATAACTTGTATGTGTGTCACAGATCAAGTTATATGGATGACTGAGATTAGGTCATGATGGATGATTGTGATTTATTCATATATATATTTATATTAAATATATAAATATAAATATATAAAATATTTATATTTATATATAAAATATAAATAAATATACATATATAAATAAATAATAGATGATTATGATGGGACAATGTGAATGGATGACAAGTGGCTAGGATTTGGTGTCTACAAATACCCCTTTTTGCATCACGTTCTGTGAAACACAATGTGGTGCAAAAATAAGAGACACCTAATATGGTGAAGCCACTTTCTTTCCTTGGAGCGCAAGAAGATCCTGAAGATAAAAATAATATGGGTGTAGCTTACCCCCTCAATTGGCGAATGAGTGAAGAATAAATCTAATGAGCCAATTGACAAAATTTTGGGTGATAATGTGAGTGTAAACGTGAGTGAAAATGTATTTTGTTTTTGCCCCAACATATGCAAAGGGGTTTTTGGAAATGTGGATGTAAATGTGACGTATTATGTTTTTACCCTAACAAATGCAAGGGCGTTTTAGAAATGCAAATGTTTTAATGGTGTAAATATCAATAGAGTGGCATAGATGATGATGCAATGATTAATTTTGTTCTTTGCCCTGATAGAAAAAGGAGTTTTTACCAATTGTGAGTGATGTAAATGTGATGTATTCTATTTTTATCCCAATAGATGCAAGGAGGTTTTTGGAAATGTGAATGCAAATATGATGTATCCTATTGTATGATGTTTTCACCATAAGGATGCTTACCCATATCATCGTCCAATATCAATAAAGTGACATAGATGATGATGCAATGATTGATTATGTTTTTTGCTCCAACTAAAAAGAGGTTTTTACCAATTATGGGTGATAATGTGTGATGATATGAATGATGTAAAATATGTGTCCTAATGTGAGAAATAAATTTCAAATTTGGTTACCCCAAGTTTGGGGTGGTCCTGTGCTATTGAAGAATGTGTCGTATGACATCATTGAAATGCAAAGTTATAAAAAAACAAGATGACATGGGGGAATGTGACTGTTATAGTGATTGTTGAGGAATTTTCTACTTTGGAACCAATCATCCTACTGGCATGTATCCTCGATGATTGTAAATGTAAAATAGATGATGTAATTAAAGTTGATTGTGTTTCAAGCCCCACAAACAAGGCCATAAATGACAAAGTTTGAGCAAATTAATCTGAGCATAGTCTCACTCAAAAAATGAGGGACCAAATATAATTTGATTTTGAATTAGAGGATATTCGATGATAATATGGGTAAGCATCCTTATGGTGATTTATCCAACCTACCAAATTGCATGGATAACAAATCGATATAATCGCCAAGTAAAATAGAGTAAACCACTAGATACGAGGTTCACTTACAAAATGTGAGTGGAATTGGCAAATGTTGAATGGAACTGTAATGGGGAATGTAATTAGAAAAGTGGAATGATGATGTATGATGTGAAATAGATATAGAGATGCACTGGGGAGTGAATTGGGTGATTTTGTGAAATTTAGAATTGTTTTGAAACGATTTTTGAGCAATTTTGGATAATTTCATGACTTCTGGTTGCAAACACATTTGATCGCCCAAATAAATCCATGTTATCATAAAATGTGATGAAATATTATGATTAATGACTATTACAATGAAAATTGTAGTTTTATGATTTTTTGGCCATTTTGATGCTTTTGTATGTGATTTTGGCATTTTCGTGACTTTTGGTCGTAAACAAAAATGAGGCATCCAAATTGGTTTGTATCTCTACAAAATAGAATGAGATGATAAAATGGATACATGGATGAATTTTAGAGTGATTATGTGGAGGTAAGCTACAATTTTTAGCTATTTTGGTCTTTTTGCAATATTTTGGATCCAGACATTGGCCAACATCTACATCCGATACAAACGCGAGAGAGCATTTGCCACTCTGCAAATTCTAGGTAGTGTTTAACTGTATTCTGCAAATGCCCATGGGAATTTGAGTGCACAAAAATTGGCTATAAAAATTTTGCAGAGGTTAAATTGGATTCATTCTTGCATTCATGAGTTCCAAAAGAAGCATCTAAGGGAAGTGAGTGAGTGAGTAAAAGAGTGTGAAGGAGTGCAGAAATGACGATGGAGGGAGTGGATGCGATAGTAGGTATGGAGCTGCAGGTGGTTGATGTAAGTGCCCTTGGCACTCTTGTTTCAATTTTTATGATATTTTTCTCCTTTTTCTTACAATACATGTGATGTTAATGTATTTGTAATTGTGTTGTGTTGTAGTTGATGATATTGGAGGCTTGACACTAATTCTCATCAATTATACCAAGGGTGAGAAAGGCCTTGTAGAAGGATGATTGGGATAAGTTGGAGGATATGGGGTTGGTTGGGATAGCACAAATTGAGGTGGTGAGGGTATATGAGGGGTATCTCTCAACCTTGGCTGAGAGATGGGATCCGGATAAGGGGACCTTCTAGCTCCCAATATGGGATATGATTGTGACTATGGAAAATGTATATTGTATATTTTGAGTGTCGATGGAGGAGTTGCATTTCCAAGTTGAACACGATAAGGAGTATGAGATAAGGCAGATTTTTGGAGATGGATAGAGGGGTGCAAATTAATCATAGTGGAGAGATAAGGTATTTGGCCAGGTATAATATTTGGAGGCTCTACCTACCTTGTTCATGTTATTTTTGTCCAACATAGTAGTGCCCAATAACATTGAATGTCAGTTCCCATGGAACATGATTAGGATGGTGTAAAATATGATTGATGAGCGTCGGGTATATGCATGGGAACCTGCTCTATTGACCCAACTATATGTGGAGCTTTATGAGGTGAGAAGGCGAGGGAATAAGGGGTTGCATTGAAGTGTATTAATATAGTATTGGGGCTAGGAGTACTTGAGTGTGGCTCATCCTGTGGGGTTACCTTGCGAGGAGTGGGATAGGGATAAACTCTATGATTTGAGGTTGTGAGTGACTGAGGAGGTGCAACCAAGTTGTCTTGGTTGTAGTGGCTAGGAGTATAGATATTTATGGGTAGGCCTGACATCAAATGAGGTGTATTGGAGGCCATGGTGAGAGGCCAAGTGGCCTAGTGATGGAGAGAAACTGTAGAGTACTCGATAGGCTAGATGGGTGGTTAAGCAACATTGAAGTGAGAATGAGCTAATCTAGTTCTCATGGGTGCAACAGTAGTTTGGACTGAGGTAGGGAGTTCTGGATGCTCTGGTGCTCTATAGGCATTAGTCAGATGATTCAATTCTACCTTTCATGGAGGAGTGGTGGGTGGAGTATATAGATGATGAGGATATAGATCTCTTGGATGTGGATGATGTCAAGATCATGACAGAGTATAATGTATGGTTTGCTTCACAACCACCATGGGTATCAAGTTAGGTAGTCAAGGAGGAAAGCAGATATAAGGAGGAGGTAGTAGCAAAGGAGGTAGATGAGGCTCCTTGACATTAAAGACATTGTTAGTCTAGTAGTCAAGGGAGGTAGGCAAGGGATGCAGTAGAGAAACCTTCAAATATTGGAGGTGATGATGGTGGCAGTGTTGGAAATTTGAGCTATTTTATTTTGTCATTGATGTCACATGGATCATTGATATCACATGGATCACATTGAGTTTTGGTGGCCAAATGATATTTTGGAAAGCATGGATAAATACAGGAAATTTTGTGAAAACCAAGGTAGGCAAAATAAAAGGTTTTATTTAAAACCATTGATGATAGATTTGAACTGAGTTTTTTTTAAAACCCATGTTGGCCTTTCGTTTCATCGAAAAAGGTGCCTTGGTGATGGAGATATTTAATTTTTAATATTTAGTTTAAATTTTAATTAATTTAAATTTAAATTTAAATATGCAAGATTTATACCGACATCATCGAAATAATAACGAGGCTATAAAAAGGGGATACCTAAAATTCATAAACTGATCCTTTCTCATGGTTAATAATCATTGGCTAAGCATCCAAATTGAGCTTGTGCGAAAATATTTTAGAAAGCAGAAGCAACGAATAAAAGAAGGTTGGTCGAAGTCCAAAGTCATCGTGGGCAGAGTGGCCCATTGGAAATTGGATTTTGGCTAATGCATGTGGCAGCACAAACATCAAGGTTTTGAAGCCCCTTGACTATGTTCGGAAGGCATTGGAAGAAAAGTGCTCGAAGCGCTTTTGATTTGCGAAAAGGGAGGAAAGGTTTTAAGGCACGTTGTGCCTTTCCCTTTCAAACAAGCGGCTAGCTTGTGTGGTAACCTTAGCCGTGGCTAAGACACTCCTGGTGTGGGAAAGTTAGGGGTTTGAATCCCCTTGAGGAGGTAAATAAGTTTTTGCTCTAATTAATTCTGTTAAGCCCTAAGTTGGAGTTATAAGGTGGTTAGGAATAATTAAAGTTTTTAATTAAACTTTGTTTTTATAAGGGTTGTGATTATTATTTCAAATGTGGATGAGTTGTTGATTTAATTTGATGTTCATGAAATTGAGAATTAATATTTAGGAGAAATAAGGAGTTGTTATAAAATAACTTTTGAGAGGTTTATTGATTATTATTTTTGATAAGGGTTTTTTAAAAGGACTTTGGTGGATGTGTTTATTAAGTTGGAGTAAAAAGGTGTAAATTGAGTTATGTTTTATCTTGTGATTATTATTTGAATTTCACTAACCCTTATTGAGATTGGAAAGGAAAATCATGTTTAGTGTGGTAGATTTTGTGGACAACTTCTTGGCATCAAAAAGGTATGGGTACATTATTCTATTAATTATTTATGGTGGTTGATTTCTGAAATATCATTGGAGTGAAAAGGATTGATTATGGTTTCCTTTTCGAAAGTGGTTGGTTGAATGCTTCAAGGTTTTCTGGTTTGAGAGTTGTGTTTAAACCTTGTTTTATAAGCATAGTTGTTGAAACCCATTGGTTATGTAAAGAACTTGAAAAGAACATGAGTATCATTGTTATGTGAGATTTGTGGTTGAGCATTGTTGGAAATATTTGAGTTGGTTGATACATACTTGGACTAGGATTTTGTGAGAAAGAGTATCCCTTGTGGTGATTGGTTGAGTTGAGTTGATTGAGCCTAGTCAAGTAATTGTGTGAGGTGATTTTTCAAGTCCCATGAAAGAAACAATTCTATAATTTTGATTTGAGTTGAGATTGAGCTTAGAAAATATTGAGTCTATTGGAAATTTGAGTTAATTTGAGGTATTTTATGTTGTCATTTATGTCACATGGATCATTGATATCACATTGAGTTTTGGTGGCAAAAGCACTTAATAGATAATCATCTATGATATTTTGGAGAGCATGGATATATAAAGGTTTTTATGAAAACCAAGGCAGGCAAAATAAAAGGTTTTATTTAAAACCATGGTAGGCTTATGTGGAAAGGTTTTTTCTTAAAAGCCAAGGTGGAATTTTGTTTCATTGAAAAAGGACCTCTGGTGATGAAGATATTAAGTTTAAAATTTAAGTTTAAATTAATGGAGGGCCGACCTATGTGCAATTAATTTTTTTTTTTTTTGTGGAAAACATCCCAAAAGGGATGCCACTTTCGGGTAAGACCCAAGGAGGCAGGGGTATCCATTCCGCCAAAAATGCCCAGGACTCGGACCTGGCCTACCACATTTGACATACTCAAGGAGCAAACAAACACACAAAACCAAATTAAAAAAAGTAAATAACAACAAAAATAATAAAATAAAATAAAATAAAAAACATGCTCCTTGAGTGTGTCAAAACCAAAAGCACAACCAAACACACACAATAAGATAAAAGAAACCACAACACAAACCACATAGAAAAACACAAGAACCACATAACAAAACACAAACAAGACAAAAACAACAGAACACTACAAAGACATAACCCAAAAAAACATGAAAAATAAACACAACCAAAACCTAAAAAATAAAATAAATAAAAATGAAAATAAAAACAACCAACAACAGACAATAAACAAAAACAAAAAACATAGAAAACACTCACACATGAAAAAATGAAATAACACAAACAAAGAGAAACCCAAGAACAAGAACGAAAAAAACACAAGAACAATAACAAAAAACATAAAAAAAAAAAAATCAAAACAATAAAAACACAAGAACAACAAAAAACAACATAAAGAACACAAAAACAAAACAAAACAAAAGAACCCACCCACCTTAAAAAACTAAACAAAAAAACAGAGAAGACAAAAAAAAAAAAATGAAGAAAACAATGACCTATCTAGACCAGAAGACTATTAATGCAAGAATCAAAAAAGGAAACAAAATAAAGAATAGAATGAGCTAGGGAACTAAAAAAACTGAATGAACCAAAGAGAAACAAAAAAAAAAACAAGAAGAAACTAGGTACCTTTAGAACTAGAGCCATCCAAAGAAATGATAGAAAGAAGAGCTTCCCTAATTTGAGAAGCCCACCATATAGGAGGGTGGCCATAACAAGTAAGATCACCTTTGTCCAAAGCCCAATTAGCTAAAGCATCAACACTCTTGTTTTGATCTCTAACTACATGATTGTAATCAACTTTCAAAAATCCCATCTGGATTAACTGAATCTTCTCAATAATTCTTTTTATTCTGCAATCCACCTTATGATTCTTCAAGAGATTAATCATAAGTTGAGAGTCAGACTAAACTATCACCTTTTCCCATCCAACCTTAGTAGCCTCCTAAAGACCTCTGAGGATACCATACCCCTCAGCAAGGTTATTGGAAAGAATACCCAAATTCTCAAGCAAAAGTAAAAACCAGGGAGCCATATGAAAGTCTACCAATTCCTCCCACACTTTGGATTTTCCAGGGTTCCCTCTAGAGGCTCCATCAGTATTGACTTTTCCAAAATCCTTAGGAGGAGGTTGCCAATTTCTATTCCTATCCAATTTACTAATACTCACATTCCCTTTAATATGGTTGCCCTTAGAAGGTTTAATATTCAATATTTGCATCACTTGATCCCATATTTGGTGGGAGTTTTGGGGGTGATTAAGGAGATGATGGACTAATTTTAAGGAAGAAATAAAGTTATGAGATCTTCGAGCTAGAAGAGATTTGTGGAAGAAATTTGTGTTTCGATCTCCTTCTTTGAGCCATTGAATTCTAGATTTTTGCTTCTATAAGATTTCTTCTCTTTTTTCCCATTCCTCTAACTGAGTTGTGAGTTTAATTTCATCTGCACTTCTCTTCTCTGTGAGGCCATCTAAACGGATTTTCTTATTCAAATTTTCAAGATGAGCAATAACTTAATTTTTTTTTTTTATGAACATCCCCAAACTTTTTCCAGTTCCAAGTCTTGATTTTGGATTTAATGTATTGCAATCCTTTGGCAAAACAAAACATCTTAGTCCTATGCCTAGGTTTACCTTCCTTCCACCATTGTTGCACATGAGGTCTGAAGGAAATGTCTGTAAGCCACATTAATTGAAAATGAAAAGGAGAGAAACTCACATTGGTTTTCCACATTTCCACCATGACTGGCCAATGATTAGAACCAGACATTATTAAGAGTCTTCACTTTAGGAATGTGACCATGGATTAAGAAATTTTTAGAGAGAAAAAACCTATCCAATCTCTCCATTATACAAGCTAAGCCTTGCCTTCTATTAGACCAAGTCATAAGGCCATTATCTGGTTGGATATCCACAAGATGGAGCTTTGCAATATATTCACTCATGAGGTCAGTACTTTTGTCCAAATTTCTATTTGCCCCCTTTTCTCATCCAGAGAGAGGATGGTATTGAAATCTCCTCCGATCAAGATCCAAGCTTTAGGAAAATGAGAGATAATATGAGTAATATCCTTCCACTGTCTTATTTTTTCCTCCAAAGAATTTGGGGCATAAACAGTAATACAGAGCATAATCTGGTTGGAATGTCTACTTTGAATAGCTATAGCCAACAAACCCCAACTGCCAACCATATGGTGAATAACTACCTCTTTTGGGTCCCAAAGACAAGCAATGCCACCCGAAGTCCCTTGGGAACCGAGGGAAACCACTTTTCCAGGTGGCCAAATTTTACTGGCGAGTTAAGTCCATATCCTCCATTGACATCTTTGTTTCTTGAAGGAAAACAATATGTGGATGATTTATCTGAATCATTCTTCTAATTTCATTTTGTTTTGAAAGACTCCCTTTGAGTCCTCTAATATTCCAAGTGATGATATTCATTAATACCAGGGCTAAAAATATTGAGAAGGTCATTAATTTTACCTTCCTCTACAAGCTTTTCACCTTCTTTTACCATATGATATTAATTGGTCTTGCGACCTACTTTTTGATTAGAATCCATCTTCAATTTTTTTCCCTATTTCTTGACTTATTCCAATTGAATCTGAGATGGCTTCTAACCTTGAAGAATGCCCATACACAGCCAAAATTTTACTAGATGGTTCAATGGAGTCTATATTGGGACCTGCATTATTTGAAGTTTTGACATTTGAAATATTGTTTTTCTTGTGTAAATTTTCTCCTTTTTTTCTGTTGAAAACCTTTGATTTGTTGGTTTGTCTCTCATTATTTCCTTCATATTTAAATTGTGTTTCTAAGATTTCAGTTTCCATTATTTCCTCTTCCTCACTTGGGACATCATTTGTGGAAAGGATTTCAAACATATTAGCAAATGACTTTGATTGATGCTTCATTACTGTTTTTTTTCTGAGTGTTCTTCTTCTTAGGTATTTGGAAACCTGCTGAGTTTATATCTTCTTTCTTTTGATCAGGAATTTTATTTGGGCAAGCATCGGCCAAATGACCATATTCATGGCAAATTCTACAACGAAAAGGAATGTTCTCATAGTCCACTACTTGCTCCCAAGTGTCTTCCCCAAATTGTAATGTGATCTTTTTAGGTAGGGGTTTGTCAAAATCCATTAAAACACAAATTCGAGCATAAATAATATGTTCAAAATTTTGAGTACAATCAACAGTCATCATAAAAGTTCCTAAAAAGTTTCCAATTGAAGAAAAAATAGTAGGATTCCAAAATTCAATAGGGAGGCCAAAGAGTCTAACCCACACGGGAGCTATAGAGGGCATCTCTTCTTTAGCTTTAAATTTAGTATGCTAGGGCTTCATGAAAAGCCCTGCACTTCCAAAAAACCAAGGACCCCCTTGAAAAGTTTTCTCTCTATCTTCATTATTAGCAAATAAAACAAGAAAATAACCATTTGGATAAATAGAGATTTGTAACTCACCTTTAGTTTTCCAGATTTTTGCAGCCCATACTTTGAAAGTAGATAGACTCGGAAGAAAACCCACGAACCGACAAATTAGTCCTTTTTTTTCCAAATCTTCAATGCCAATCTGAATGTTACCCATATCAAGCTTAACAATAGGAGTTCCATCAGCTGCTTTAAGACATCCTGACTTCATTTTCCTGGGATCAATATTAGGAATTCTTAGAGGTTTATGAGAAGCCCTAATATTGATATTAGCATTGGGCTGAGGCTGTCCACCATGAAAGGCATCCCTAAAATTTATTTTTGGGACTGAGTCTTCAAAATTCTTACCCTTGATAGGGGTTTTCACAGTAGAATTATTTTGTGGGTGCACCTTAGCACTAGATTCACTTGAGATATGAGCCATTTTTTGATCAACTACTTGAAACTTATTTTGTGGTCTCTTTAATCCTTGCCCTAGATTCCGTGGAAAGGTATGGTTTTCACTTTTCTTTTGTGCAACAAATTGGAAGTCATTGTCACTCAAGTTCACAGTATGATCTATTGAAAGACAAATTTCTAACCCATATTGTATCCCATGCAACATTTCCTGCTAAAATATTGAGCATAAACCACAAAAATATTGGCCACTAGGGCCCGAAGGCCCTAAAAACCAACCTCTAGAGCTGCTTGCACTCAACCCAGATGAAACCCTCGCATAGCCGCTTACCAAATATATCGTTCACACATAGGGATGTGCTAGGATCTGTGTTGCTCCAAATTATATGAAAATTTTTGGAGACGTTCTAGGGTTTTTCAGGAATCTACCCTCAAAATTTTAGCTCAATCCGAGTTCGGATGAGTGAGATATGGCCAAAACGAGTTCGGCAGTTTGGGCAGTCCTGCGAAAAACGTCTCATCCAGAGCCATGTGTAATTAATGAAGGTTGGCATATATATATATGTAAAGGTTTCAATTTTTTTTAGAAATGGGGCATATTATGTATCGTTGAAAAGCTTATTTCGAGGGCTATTTGACTTAACTTATTTAGAAGGAGAAATAAGGTATGTGTAAAGAGATATTTCTAATTTTGCAAAGGGGTTCCAAAAGTGAAGTTTGCCTTGTTATTTTTAAAGAGGATTAATTCTTTCATGAGGTGACAAGGTATGCAATATTATAATTTATTTTATTTTATGGTATAAGTGGTTTTGGGAGTGAAAAGGTTATGCAATGTTTTTATTTATTTTATTTTATGGTACAAGTGGTTTTAGGAGAGATAAGGAAGTTGTGCAATTAAAGTCCTTGGTGATGATTATTGAAAAGTGGAGTAATGTTGATTATTTTGTGATCTACTAACCCTTGTGACTATTGGAAAAAGAATTTTGTGATTGTGGCAGATTTACAACAAGGTTTTTTTATCTTCATAAAAGGTATGGGCACATTCTTCCATTGATTGTTTATGGTGGTTGATTTTTGAAATATCATTGGAGGGAAAAGGATTGTTTGTGGTTTCCTTTTCAAAAGTGGTTGATTGAATGCTTCAAGGTTTTATAAGTTGAGAGTTGTGTTTAAACTTTGTTGTATAAGCATAGTTGTTGAAGCCCATTGGTTGTAAAAGAACTTGAGTTAGAAAAGAACATGAGTATCATTGTTATGTGAGATTTGTGGTTGAGCATTGTTGAAAATATTTGATTTGGTTGATAAATACTTGGACTAGGGTTGTGTGAGAGAGTTGTTCCTTGTGGTGATTGGTTGAGTTGAGGTTGATTTGAGTTGAGAGTAATATTAGAACATATTGAGTCTCTAAAAATTCACTTTATGCTTCTATGAGTTGATTTGAGTTGAGTTGAGATTGATTTGGGTTGAGAGTGAGTTTAGAACATATTGAGTCTCTAAAAATTCTCTTTATGCTTCTACGAGTTGAGTTGAGATTGATTTGCGTTGAGAGTGAGATTAGAACATAATTAGTCTCTAGCAATTCTCTTTATGCTTCTATGAGGTTAATTTTAGTTGAGATTGCTATTCATTTTTTAGTTCATTTTGATTACTACTTGAGCATGATTGATTAAGCCTTTGAGAAGGCATTTGGGATAGATTTGAGGACAGTGTTTGGACAAGTTCTTAGTGAGTTTGTTGGAGCAATTTTGGGCAAGTTCTTGGTGAGCTTGCTAGAGAAAATTTGGGCAAGTTCTTGGTGAGCTTGCTAGAGCAGATATGGGTAAGTTCTTGGTGAGCTTGCTAGAGCAAATTTTGGGAAGTTCTTGGTGAGCTTGCTAGCGCATATTTGAAAAGTTTTGTGTGAGCTTGTTAAGCAAGTTCTATGTGAGCCTATTGAGCAAGTTCTTAGTGAGCCTATTGACAGAGCTTTGGAGGTGACAGAGTATAAAGGACAGAGTCTCAGTGGATAGATATCCAGTAACCAACACAGTTGAAGACAAATCTAAGTGAGGAGTCTTCAAGTGGAGAGAGGTCCACCATTTAGTGTAGCAGAGAGACAAAGTCTTATACAAGATCACATAGCCAGATTAGAAGGGGAAAAAGTTCTTTTGTGGAAGATATCCATGAACTTGAGATTAGGGGATCAACATCTCCTTTGGACAGAGATCCATAAACATTATAATTAGGAGGGATTCCCAAAGATATTGATTGAGAAATTTTTAGTAAAATATTTTCTCCATGGAGTACCTCACATTGGGGAACCACGTTAAATCTTGTGTCTCAATTGTGTGTGGTGACTTGTGCTCTTGCTTACTACTGCTATCTGAGTTATTAATGCACACTGCTATATTTGGTTATTGTAATTAAGGACATTAATTGATATTGGTTTGGAAAAAAAGTAAAAAATGATCTTATACTGTTCACCCCCCCTCTCAGTATAAGATTGTGTTCTTCAATTGGTATTAGAATGGGTTCCTTAGGAAAGGCTAATAGCTTGAAGGCAAATTCTACAAGAACATGGATGGCTTCACAAAATGGATTATATTCAAATAAGGCTTCATTGTTTGATGGTAACAATTATGCTTTCTAGAGCATGAGGATGAAGAATTACTTGATATCACAAGGATATGAGGTATAGTAGATGGTTGAAAAAGAGTATAAAATTGAAGGTGATCCCGAGGAAGATAAGACTACTAGGAAATTGGTTGAGATCAATGCAAGAGCAATGAATTGTATTTTAAGTTGGCTTCGTGAGACATATTTTGCAAAGTTCATGGTATGTACTTCAGCTAATGAGATGTGGACCAAGTTGAGGAATACTTATGAAGGAGATTCCAAGGTAAATTTGGCAAAACTACAAACTCATAGAAAAATATTTGAGGAATTGAAAATGAAATATTCTAAAGATATTGCAAAGTTCTTACTTCAAGTTGATG
Source organism: Wollemia nobilis (assembly GCA_028583015.1). Taxonomy (NCBI): domain Eukaryota; kingdom Viridiplantae; phylum Streptophyta; class Pinopsida; order Araucariales; family Araucariaceae; genus Wollemia; species Wollemia nobilis. Next base: position 6,245,019 of record JAQPPZ010016244.1, on the reverse strand, counting down.
AGATTACTAACACTATGAGAGGCCTAGGTTTTGAGATGAAAGAATCAGAAGTTACTCAAAAAATTTTGAGATCACTTCCCATGAAATATGATGCAAAGGTTTCAACAATAGAAGAAACAATGGATATCAACAAGTTAACAATAGAAGAATTGCAAGGTACTCTCATAGCTTATGAGATGAGAGTAAGTAAGCATCAAGCTCTAATAAAAGAGATTGCTTTCAAGGCTTTAGAAAAATATAAAGGGAAATTTTTAGAAACAGATAGAGTTTTATAAAATGATGAGGAAGCTAACTTCATCAAAAGGAATAAGGACTCTAGGAATTTTAGAGATATAAGGAAAGTCAGGTGCTACAAGTGTGGTGATCTTGGTCACTATGCATACAAGTTTCCACATGAAGAAATTAGTGATGATGAAAAATAGGGTCACATAAGAAAAGAATATGGAAAGCATAAGCATGACAAAGATGTCAGATTCAAGAAAAACAGGTATGAGAAGAAAAAACTTTTTTGTAAGGTAGAGAAATATTACTACATTGTAGAAGCAAGTGATAGCTCAGATCATAGTGATAGAGACAATTCAGATGATGAAAAGGAAGAGCATTTATTCCTAGGAATAGAAGGTGAAAGAGAAAAATGTTTTGTGTGTGGTCAAAGAGATCACAGATCAGGATATTGCAATGGTTTTAGTGATAGTGAAGATGAGATGACACATCAAGGAAACTGGCATGGTCAAAGAAATCTTGAGAGTTTGATTGCTATAGAAGATTATAATGATATTATTGATAGTGAATATGAAGAAGGGTTTTTCTATGGAATAAGAGAAGTAGAAGAAGAACATTCACTCCAAACTATTGAAGCTAAAGAAGAGGATGTGCCTATTGAAGAAAGACATGAAGAGTTTGCCATAGACATTGAACAAGAAAATAGGTACAAGAAAGGTCTAAGGATAGTAAAATACTTCATATGTGGATATTTTTGGCATATATATGATTATTGCACATACTACAACAATTACAACAAGGAAAGTGTATTTGAAAAAGAAAGAAACAGTTCTAGTGACAATTCCAGTAGCAGTGAAAATAAAGAAGTCTCATTTTTGTAATAGAAAAGGAAAATGATGAACCAAGTAAACAAAAATCAGAAATAAAAATGTTAAAATAAGAATACATGAATATTTAAAAAAATATTCGAACAGATGTCAAAATCAGAGAATAACTACTTCAAATAATTAGTAATCTCAGAGAAGAGCTTCAAAATGTAAAAAGGATAGAAGAGAGGATGAATGAATAACTAAGGATAACAAAGACAAGACATGATACATTAGATGAAAAGATTCAAAAAGGAAAGGAAGTTCTAAAATATGAAAGAAAGGAAGCACCTAAGATTTGTGAGGAAAGTTCCAAAGTTCCTATGGCTTCAAATATTTAGTTTTGTTCTTATTTTGAGTTAGGTGAATCAAGCTCAAGGGGAAAATAAATTCTTGAAGAGAAAGGCAAGGAAGAGGTTTTAGATGCTACAAAGAAGGTTCAAGAATGAAATGCACAAGTTGAAGATGATCATAAGGATAATGGTCAAGAAAGGTATGAGGAACCAAGGCATGAACAAAGGGCTTTTAAAGGATATTGTTTTTCTTGTAATGGATTTGGACACAGGGCTATACACTACAAGGTTTATGAATCAAAGAAGTTTGATTTTTCTAGAAGAAAATTCAAGGGAAGAAGGTATGGTTTTCAGGACATTGCTTCTCATGCAACATGATTGGTCATAGAGCTTTTCAATGCAAATGAAGTGAGCAACATGGTTTTGGTTTTAGAGCTTCACAATACAGGATTCAGGAAAGGAATGGATATGGAAATTATTTTAAGAATAATTTCAGGACATGGGCACCAACCAAAGGCTACAATATCAAGTGTTTTAATTACAATAACTTCAGGCATATTGCAATATGGTGTAGGACTCAATTCCAAACAGGTTCAAGGCAAGAAGGTCAAACAGTTTCTAGACAAGAAGATAAAGCAATTCATCAAGAGAAGGGTATCATAAAAACATGGAAGGAAGTTGATAGAGGAAATAAACAAAGTGAGATGGGAGTAAAAGTACTCTCACCCCAAAATTAATCACTTCAAAAGAGAAGGGGGTGAGGGGGCTAAGATTAAGAGTCATATCTTTTAGCCCCATAGGTGTCCCTTTTGCCATTGATGTCAAAGGGGGAGAGATTTGAGTAAGGGGGAGAGAATTGAGTTAGAGGGAGCAACCTCTAAAGAGAATATTTCATTAGGGGGAGCAACCTCCATAGATAGTATTAAGTCAGGGGGAGCATCTTTGATTCTCAGAGATGGTTTTTACAGTGATTGCGGTGTTTGAATTAGAGGTGTTGCCATCAATGACAAATGGGGATATTGTTGGGAGGCATGTTATGCTGTCATTTATGTCACATGGATCATTGATGTTGCATTGAGTTTTGGTGGCAAAAGCACTTCATAGATAATCATCTATGATATTTCAGAGAGCATGGATATATACAAGGTTTTTATGAAAACCAAGGCAGGAAAAATAAAAGGTTTTATTTAAAACCATGGTGGGGTTATGTGGAAAGGTTTTTTCTTAAAATCCAAGGTGGAATTTTGTTTCATTGAAACAGGACCTCCGGTGATGAAGATATTAAAGTTTAAATTTTATGTTTAAATTAATGGAAGGTAGACCTATGTGCAATTAATGGAGGTTGGCATATATATGTAAAGGTTTCAATTTATTTCGGAAATGGGGCATATTATGTATCGTCGAAAATATTATTTCGAGGGATATTTGAATAACTTATTTAGAAGGAGAAATAAGGTGTGTGTAAAGAGATATTTCTGATTTTGCAAAGGGGTTCCAAAAGTGAAGTTTGACTTGTTCTTTTTCAAGAGGATTAATTCTTTCATGAGGTAACAAGGTATGCAATATTGTGATTTATTTTATTTTATGGTATAAGTGGTTTTGAGAGTAAAAAGGTTATGTAATGTTTTGATTTATTTTATTTTATGGTACAAGTGTTTTTAGGAGAGATAAGGAAGTTGTGCAATTAAAGGCCTTGGTGATGATTATTGAAAAGTGGAGTAATGTTGATTATTTTGTGATCTACTAACCCTTGTGAAGATTGAAAAAATAATTTTGTGATTGTGGCATATTTACAAAGAGGTTTTTTTATCTTCATAAAAGGTATGGGCACATTCTTCTATTGATTATTTTTGGTGGTTGATTTCTGAAATATCATTGGAGGGAAAAGGATTATTTGTGGTTTCCTTTTCGAAAGTGGTTGAAGGTTTTATAAGTTGAGAGTTGTGTTTAAACTGTGTTGTATAAGCATAGTTTTTGAAGCCCATTGGTTGTAAAAGAACTTGAGTTAGCAAAGAACATGAGTATCATTGTTATGTGATATTTCTAGTTGAGCATTATTGGAAATATATGAGTTGGTTGATACATACTTGGACTAGGGTTGTGTGAGAGAGAGTTGTTCCTTGTGGTGATTGATTGAGTTGAGGTTGATTTGAGTTGAGAGTGATATTAGAACATATTGAGTCTCTAACAATTCGCTTTATGCTTCTATGAGTTTATTTGAGTTAAGTTGAGATTGATTTGGGTTGAGAGTGAGTTTAGAACATATTGAGTCTCTAACAACTATGGTTATCAAAGAAAAGGAATATGAGTTTAATATTGTTGTGTTGGGAGGACACATGGAAATAGATTCAATAGATGAATCAAGTAATAGGGAAGTATCCAGATTGATAAAGTTTTGTACCAGATGTGGGAAAACATATCACCATGCAGTTCATTGTCCACAAGAATGTTTTGTTTGTGGTCAACTTGGCCATGATGCAAGATATTGTAATGGGTTTAGTAGCAGTGAATATGAAGATGATATTCTCAAAAATGAAATCCTAGATATTGGTTCAAGAAAGGATAACAGGGACATTCAAAACATATATGAAGAAGAAAATCTATTTTTAGTAATAGAATAAAAATAAGATGCTTCAAAAAAAGAAAAAGGGAAAGCCACTCTTAAGGAGCTTATTGAATTGAAAAGAGAGAATTTAGAATTGACGGCTCAAATACAATAAGATGAGAAACATAATAAAAATATTCTATAGGATATCTCTGACTTGAGATATAAGTTTGAAAAAGCAAGAAGAGTTGAAGAAGGTATGATTAAACAATCAAAGGCAAAAGAGATAGAATGTGAAAGGATTATGATTACTCTTGAAGAACTAAAAAGGGAGAACTCATGATTAAGGGATCAAGCTCAAGAAGATGAGAAAGAAAAATCAAGGTTTCTATAGGAACTCACTAACTTCAAAATCAAAGTTGAAGAGACAAGAAAAATTGAAGAAGGTATGGTCAAAAAATTAAAAACAAAAGATATAGAGTGTGAAATATTAGAGCATGAGATAGTTTTACTAAGGTTGGAAGTAAAAGGTTCTAATGAAAAGCTACACATGTTTGAAGAAAATTCAAAGACCTTGGAAAGGAATATCAATGCACAAAATTCATCAGTCACTATAACAGGACTTAGTTCTAAGGAAGAACAAGGGAAACAGGAAGCAAAAAAAGGAGAATCAAGCTCAAACACCAGAAAATAAGAAGAGTCAAAATAAGTAAGTAAAAGAGAGAGTAAGATCTCTAAGGATAATTTGGACAATAGAAAGTTCAACAAGGAAAGGAACAATGCACAAGTTAGGAACAAATGGAACATGAAATAGGTAGAAGATACTAACAGACCAATGGGGTCTAGACAAGGTTTCTTCAATGGAAGATGTTTTTCATGTCACAGGTTTGGGCACATGGCTTCACAGTGCAAGACACATGAAAGAAAATAATATGGGAAAGGATAGATTTTCCATGGGTATTGCTACTCATGTAATGAGTTTGGTCACAAGGTAATGAATTGCATGGTTCATAATAGAAGAGGATATGGCTTCACTAGGAGAAGTCCTAAGATAGTTGCACCTCCAAGGAATAACAACTTTAAGTGTTTTAATTGCAATAACTTTGGAAATATTGCAAATTGGTGTAGGACTCAATTCCAAACAAGTTCAATACAAGAAGGTCAAACAGGTTCAAGACAAGAAGATCAAGTAACTCATCAAGAAAAGGATATCAGAAAAATATGGAAGAAAGTTGACAAAGGAAAGAAATAATATAGGTGTCCCTTTTGCCATTGATGTCAAAGGGGGATATATTTGAGTAAGGGGGAGAGCATTGAGTTAGGGGGAGCAGCCTCCATAGAGAGTATTGAGTCAGGGGGAGCAGATTTGATTCTCAGAGATGGTTTTTGTAGTGATTGTGGTTTTTGCATTAGAAGTGTTGCCATCAATGACAAAGGGGGAGATTGTTGGAAATTTGAGTTATTTTATGTTGTCATTGATGTCACATGGATCACATTGAGTTTTTTTGGACAAATGATTTTTTGGAAAGCATGCATAAATACAGGGTTTTTGTGAAAACCAAGGTAGGCAAAATAAAAGGTTTTATTTAAAACCATGGATGGAAAATTTGAACTAGGTTTTTCTTAAAACCCAATTTGGCCTTTTTTTTTGTCTAAAAAGGTGCCCCGATGATGGAGATATTTAATTGTTAATATTTAGTTAAAATTTTAATTAATTAAAATTAAAATTAAAATTTAAAATTAAATATGCAAGATTTTCGTTGACGTCATCGAAAATAATAATGAGGCTATATAAAGGGGATATCTAAGGTTCATAAAATGATCCTTGCTCGTGGTTAATAATCATTGGCTAAGCATCCGAATTGAGCTTGTGTGAAAATCTTTTAGAAAGCAGAAGCAACGAATAAACGAAGGTTGGTCAAAGTCCAAAGTCATCATGGGCAGAGTGGCGCATTGGAAATTGGCTTTTGTCTAAGGTGTGTAGTAGCACAAATGTCAAGTTTTTGAATCCCCTTGACTACGTTTGGAAGGCGTTGGAAGAAAAGTGCTCAAAGCACTTTTGATTTGCAGAAATGGAGGAAAGGTTTTAAGGCACGTTGTGTCTTTCCCTTTTGAATGAGCGGCTAGCTCGTGTGGCAACCTTAGCCGTGGCTAAGGCGCTCGCGGTGTGGCAAGTCGAGGGTTCGAATCCCCTTGAGGAGGTAAATACGTTTTTTCTCTAATTAATTCTGTTAAGCCCTAAGTTGGAGTTATAATGTGGTTAGGAATAATTAAAGTTTTTAATTAAACTTTGTTTTTATAAGGGTTGTGATTATTATTTCAAAGGTGGATGAGTTGTTGATTCAATTTGATGTTCATGAAATTGAGAATTAAGATTTAGGAGAAATAAGGAGTTGCTATAAAATAATATTTGAGAGGTTTATTGATTATTATTTTTGAAAAGGGTTTTTTAAAAGGACTTTGGTGGATGTGTTTATTAAGTTGGAGTAAAAAGGTGTAAATTGAGTTATGCTTTATCTTGTGATTATTATTTGAATTCCACTAACCCTTATTGATATTGGAAAGGAAATTTGTGTTTAGTGTGGCAGATTTTGTGGACAACTTCTTGGCATCAAAAAGGTATGGGCACATTCTCCTATTGATTTTTTATGGTGGTTGATTTCTGAAATATCATTGGAGTGAAAAGGATTGATTGTGGTTTCCTTTTCAAAAGTGGTTGGTTGAATGCTTCAAGGTTTTATGGTTTGAGAGTTGTGTTTAAACCTTATTTTATAAGCATAGTTGTTGAAACCCATTGGTTATGTAAAGAACTTGAAAAGAACATGAGTATCATTGTTATGTGAGATTTGAGGTTGAGCATTGTTGGAAACATTTGAGTTGGTTAATACATACTTGGACTAGGATTTTGTGAGAAAGAGTATCCCTTGTGGTGATTGGTTGAGTTGAGTTGATTGAGACTAGTCAAGTAATTATGTGAGTTGATTGTTCAAGTCCCATGAAACAAACAATTTTACAATTCTGATTTGATTTGATATTGAGCTGAGAACATATTGAGTCTCTAACAATTCTCTTTATGCTTCTATGAGTTGACTTGAGTTGAGTCAAGTTTAGACTGAGCTTAGAACATATTGAGTCTCTAATAATTCTCTTTATGCTTCTATGAGTAGACTTGAGTTGAGATTGAGCTTAGAACATATTGAGTCTCTAATAATTCTCTTTATGCTTCTATGAGTTGACTTGAGTTGAGATTGATTTGATTTGAGTTGAGTTGAGTTGAGATCATAGTGGATCATTGTTGTCATCCATTGTAGAGTACATTGCCATTCATTATTGAGTTCATATTTGAGCCTTGCCTTCATAGATTTGTGGATGAGATTTGAGTACTACTTGAGCATGATTGATTGAGCCTTTGAGAAGGCCTTTGGGATAGATTTCTAGATAGATTTGTGGCAGTTTGTGTATGATTGATTGAGCCTTTGAGAAGGCTTTATGGACAGTTTTTGGGACAGATTTGTGGACAGTTTTAGACAGATTTGTGGACATATTTGGGATAGATTTTGATGAGGTTCTGAGTGAGCCTATTGAGCAGAGTTGAGCAAGTTCTTGGTGATCTTGCTAGAGCAGTTTTGGACAAGTTCTTTGTGAGCTTGTTGAGCCGATTTGAGCAAGTTCTTAGTGATCTTGTTGGAGAAGATAGGATCAAGTTCTTGGTGAGCTTGCTAGATCAGATTTGGACAAGTTCTTATTGATCTTGTTGGAGCAGATTTGAGCAAGTTCTTGGTGAGCTTGCTAGAGCAGATTAGGACAAGTTCTTAGTGAGCTTGTTGGAGCAGATTTGAGCAAGTTCTGTGTGAGCTTGTTGAGCATATTTGGAGAAGTTTTGTGTGAGCTTGTTGAGAAGTTTTGGACAAGTTCTATGTGAGCTTGTTGAGCAGATTTGGACAAGTTTTGTGTGAGATTGTTGAGTAGTTTTGGACAAGTTTTGTGTGAGCTTGTTATGCAGATTTGGACAAGTTATGTGTGAGCTTGTGATTTCCTAGCTTTAAGTAGATCAAATAAATTTGGACAAGTTTTGTGTGAGCTTGTTGAGTAGTTTTGGACAAGTTCTATGTGAGCTTGTTATGCAGATTTGGATAAGTTCTGTGTGATATTGTTATTGTATAGATTTTATCAGATCAAATAAATCATTGTATTGGATAAGGATCCTTATTTTTGTGTGAAATATTATAAGTATATTATCTTGTGGAGTACCCCACATTGGGGGAACCATGTTAAATCTTGTGTCTCAATTGTGTATGGTGACTTGTGCTCTTTCTTACTATTGCTATCTGAGTTATTAATGCAGACTGCTATATTTTGTTATTGTAATTAAGGACATTAATTGATATTGGTTTGGAAAGAAAGTAAAAAGTGGTCTTATACTGTTCACCCCCCTCTCAGTATAAACTTGTGTTCTTCAAGCAAGGATGATATGGAGGAGGTTTCAGAGAGGCCTCCATATTAGCATGAGTAGGAGTGGGCTAGGATCAATGTAGAGTGGGATCAGCTCCAGGAGATGGTGGTAAAGTGAGATGTGGTGATAGTGACTCAAGATTTTGATATTACTCAACTACGGGTAGAGTTGGATGCACAGGTGGTGGTAGTTAGAGGTAAGGATGCAATCACATGGCTCTAGGTAGAGCTAAGAAATAGGGACTCTCATCATAGGTATGATGTACTGAGCCTTTGATCTCAATATAGGTATATCCAGGATTTAGAGGATCTATGCATGCAACACCACATTGAACTTCTAGATCGACCTTCTTCCTTTATAGCAACTTTTTTTAGGTGTAGTGACTCTAGGCCTAAGGCTCTATCAGGGTCATAGGTATCTGCTTTTGGGTATTAGTAAGTGCTTAGATGCACTTTTGTATATGAGCCTTGGTTCTCCATTGTATATAGTCTTCGAGCATTTATTGTACATGAGATTATATATATACATGGCTTTTACTTTTGTTTTATGAATTTGTGTGGATGTTTGTGTGAGTGCATATGTGATGGATGGTAATGTAATTATTATGTGGATGAGTGTAAATGAACTAATGTGCTAATGATATTTCATATTTTCAGATTTGTATTGATCATTATTGATCATTGTTGTTTTAATCAGGGGTACCAAAATGGTGGTGTGTGAAATGGAAGGTAGGAAAATGACAAGAATGGTGTTGTGTCTTATGGATGGCAGACTATTTTGTAGAGACTCAAACATCCTAGTGATTTCTAATAAAATCACTAAGTTATGTATAATTTCTCTAAGACCAAATGTGTGTGCATAGTGAAGGTTCATTTACCAATAATGAGCATGGTAATGACTCAAGGAAATCAAGAACCAATGTGTGTGCAAGTGAGTTTATTAACTCATATTGAGTAAATTGAGATGAAAACCTATCATTGAGGAGACTAGAAAGCTAGCTTGTCCTTATGTGTGATCAGAGATCTCTTCAAGAGAGACGTGTCACCACACATGAGCTTACTCCATTGCCAGTAAAGTTTATAGTCCCAGTAGAGATTAGCTCCATAGTCCAATTATCTAACCTCAAACCTTTGGGGATTCTAACTACCTAACCATCTAGATGGAAATTTAGTTTTATCCTTACAACTTGTGGGTTTGTGGTGCATGATCTGTAAAATAGTTAGAGCTTTTGGAAATTGGATTCTAAATCGAAGTGTGATGAGAATTTACCCTATCCTTACTACTCATTCTTTTTGTTTGGAAGTGTGAGTAGTGGTGAAGACCACTATTTTTTATTTTGGACTATGTGCATAATGGGACGAGCAAAGATAACATTTTTTGCTTTAAGGTTCAACCCAATCATGGTGTTATCTCTCTTTGACACAAGATCTTTTTTGATATGTATGAGATGTGTTTGGTTCAAGAATGTTAGATTCAATTCCTAGAACTCAATATTTTCTTAGTTAAAATGTGACTTGGTCCTAGAGACAACTTGATATGTATTGGAGGTTGTTTGAAACACTAGAAGTGGCTAAGTGACCGAAAACACCTAGGTGTAATGAAGTGATAGTACAAATGGTAAATTGACTATTGAAATAGTGTAATGAAATGGATGTGAAATTAAGGGTGCCCTTGATTAAGGCAACAAAAATTTATTGGATTAATTATTGTCTAAACTTAAAAAATGACCCCTAATATGGTAGATGGAATGTATGGGAATGATAATGAATATGATTGTGTAATGCAAATGTGTGAAATACAATATGTAAAATGCCATGTGTGAAATACAATGTGTATGAATGCAATGTGTATGGATGATATTTTTGTGTATTAGCCATATATATATAGATACTTTTAAATCACTTTAATCATGAAATGCTCTCATGTGGATAATGTTAAGTGGTTCAGGATATTCTTATCCCTCTATAATGGCAAGTCTATATGTTTCTTGACCCACTTTTTGGGTGATAATGTATGGACCTAACCAATTAGCCACAAATTTATCATGAAGATGCAACAATGCATTGGTGTTTTGTTGATTCTCTTTAAGGACAAGATCTCCTACTTGGAATTCACGTAGATGAACTTTGGAATTGTAAGCACACTTTAAACAATCTTGGTAGACTTGTAGATGATCCAAGACATTGATTCACCTTTCATAAAGGAGTGTAAGTTTGTCTAGACATGCTTGTGTAGTAGTATCATCATATATGAAATCTTGCAATAAAATTCACAATGAGGGATCTCGAGCTTAAGAGGCATGATTGCTTCGATGCCATAGACTAATGAAAATGGTGTTGCCTCGATAGGCGTGTGGATGCTTATTTGATAAGCCTATAATTCCAAGGGTATCTATGTGTGCCAATCTCTATTATTTTCTTTGACTAGTTTCTTGAGAATAACAATCAAGGTCTTATTGGTTGTCTTAGCTTGTCCATTTGTTTATGGAATGAGTCGAGAAACCGTGTTGGATATTATATTTCTCATAAAGTTCTCAAAAATACTTGTTCTTTAAAGACTTACCATTGTCAGAGATGATTTTCAAGTGAATACTAAAATTATAGATGATATACTAAAGTATAAACTCCACAATCATAGGTCCTGTCATATTGGTTAGAGGAATTACCTCAACCCACTTAGTGAAGTATTCAATGGCTATGAGGATAAATGTGTGTTATATTGAGGAGGGAGGTAAGATTTTACCAATTAGGTCCAAACCCCATTGTGAAAAGGGCCAAAGAATCTAAATAGGTTGTAAGGCTTGTGATGGTACATGAGTTAAATTAGCATGTTGTTGACATTATTGACATTTATTGATATAAGTGCAACAGTCACGTTCCATGGTGGGCCAATAATAACCCATGCATAAATGTGCTTTGCAATGGCCATTCTACTAAATTTACCACCACGAGTACCATAATGAGCTTATGATGTTGCTCTTTGGGCCTCTGCAAGCTCAAGATTACAAAGGAGGACTCCATCATAACCACGTCTAAACAACACATCCCCCAAGAGAGTGAAACAAGCTACCTTTTGTTTGAAAGTTCATTTGGTAGTTCAAGACATGTCTTATGGGAGTATTAAAAACTTGAGAAAGGCTTTTATGCGGCTATACGAAGGCTCATATGAATCTACATGGATAAATTAAATATCCTTCTCATCTTTAAATTCGGCATGGAAAATTGTATATTTAGAGATTGTTGTGAAAATTAGGGGTTGTATCTCTCCTTTAGAGTTCTTTGGAATCATTGATCCTAGAGAGTCCATTACATCTACAAATATATTAGTCGATCTGGAAAATCTATCAATATCATACCAGTAAAATTTGGTGAGCAACTTCATTGCTACTTCATGATAAAATTTTAAGATTGGTTCTTTGATTTGGTATTCTTTGTTTACTTGATGAACAACAAGTTGAGAATCACCAAATATCTTGATATCCTTTATGCTCATATCTATGGCTGCTTGAAGTCCTAAACTTAAGTCTTCATACTCTACATTATTATTTGTGCATGGGAAATCAATTTTGAATGATAATGGAATTGATACCCCCTGGGGTGTATGAAACACAACTCCTGCACATTACCATTTTTTGCACTTAGAATCATTAAAGAATAATGTGATATCGACATCTTCCTCAGGAATGATATCTTCTTATTATTCAATGATAGTAAATACTAAATCATCTAGGAGCTCAATAATCAAGGGTTGATCACTAGGAAGTGGAGCTTTCACAATATGATCGGCTATCACATGATATTTGATTTATTTTTGGCTAATGAACTCAAGATTAAATTCAGTTAGAAGCATTATCCATTTTGTTGTGTGGGTGTTAGTGTAAGTGTGATACGTCATGTAACGTAGAGGATTTTCTTTAGATATGACATAGGTAGTGTGACTTAGCATGCAATATATGAGTTTCTTAGTGGCAATAACCATTTCTAAGCATAATTTTTAACATAAGCGTATCAAGTTTCATAGCTTACCAATGTTCACTAATGTAATAAATAGCTTGCTCTCGGTTGTTCTTATTCTTTTGAGAAATCATTATCCCTATTGTAAATTTTATTGCTAAAACATACAGATGGAAGGGGATCCTTGGATGGGGAGGAGTTAATATTGGTGGAGAAGATAGGTATTGCTTAATTTCATCAAAGGCTTTTTGACATTCATATATCCATGAAATGTCACCCCCTTTTGCAATAGGTGATTGAATGTTCCACATTTTTCTTAGAGTTGTGCAATGAAACAATGGATCAATTGGATCTGTCATTGTAAACTAGACAACTCTTTCAAGTTTGTTAGGGGAGGCATCTCCATAATGGCATTGACATTGTTTGGGTCCACTTCAATACCTCTTTTAAAGATAATGAATCCTAGTAGTTTGCTTGAGGTGACGACAAAGACATACTTTTTGGGGTTCAACCTTACATTATGCTCTAGAAGTTGATCAAAGACTTTTTTCAAGACACCAATGTGCTCTTGTTGAGTTTTAGATTTTTTCAAGAAATCATCCACATAATCTTTGATGATCTTATGCATGTAATCATGGAAGATGTATGCCATGGCACATTGATAAGTAGCACCTACATTTTTTAGGCCAAATGGAATCACCTTGTAACAAAAATTCCTCGAATATGTAGTGAATGTTGTTTTGTGTTGGTCATAAGGATTGATTCGAATCTGGTTGTATTTTGAAAAAACATCCATTAAAGATAGCATTTCATGGCCAATGCAAGTATCGATAATAGTATCGATGTTCAGTAGAGTAAAGTCATCCTTAGGATGTCCTTTTTTGAGATCTTGAAAGTTAGTGTGAATGTGTATCACCTCGTTAGGTTTGTGAATGGGTACCATGTTTGAAAGCAACTCAAGATAGTCAATGGTCACAATGAAACCCATATCTAATAGCTTGTGAAGCTCTTATTTGACCATGAGGGCAATGGTAGGATGTATATTTCTCATTTTTTGTTTGACTGGCTTAGCATCAGGGTGCAAGGTTAAATTATGGACAACCAAGTTAGGGTCAAGTTCAGGCATGTCTTTGTAGGACTATGCAAATATGTCCTTCTTCTTGAGAAGAGCTATCAATTGATCTTGTTCATCAGTGGATTGTTTGCATCTGAACTAAGGTTCACATCAATGGTATCTTCAATAGACATGTGATATCTTTCCTCAATTATTTGGGGTATTGGGATCATATGAATTTCATCAAATGATATTATCAAACTCTTCTGACTTAGTCTCTCCTATGTCTACCTATAAAACCTCAAGATCTGATGGTGAAGGTATAAGTGAAGGTGAGGGTGATGGAGGAATGTAAGCGACGAAAGTTCTTAGTAATTCCTCAAAAAGGATAAACTTAGAAAAGGATGATGGTGATGAAATCCATTCCATATCGATAAGACTAATGTCAATTGGAATTGGTTTTGCCAAATCATATGGATTTAGGAGTGGGGTGAATTATTTAATAGAATTCATGATGACTTAATTGGGGAATGGTGGTTGGCAATGTGAAGTGGAGGTGGTCTTATCTACTGGAATCGATGAAGGGACCTTGAGAACCTGAATAGCAGTAAGCAACACTTGTGAATGCAAATGACAAAGTCATCCACATGCAATGGAAAAGATTTATTTTTTAACTTTTATTTTTTTGAATTATGTACATATGTTACAAAATGTTCTAGTGAGGTGGATCAATGAAGTGGAGGTGGTGGTTCACTGGTTGGTTCAACTTGCTCCCTAGGGAGAAGCAAACAAAAAATGAGCTAGTGGATGGGGAATATTCTAAGGTAACATTCATCTGGTTGATTCCTCTTTGGATTCATTAGAAGCTATTGATATAATATCGTGTTCTTCAAAAGACTCTTCCTCAAAGTCATCATTGTGGTTGGTTTCCTCTTCTAAATTTAAATGAAGGCTTTGAAAAGCTTGTTCAAAAGAGGAAGTGGTGGGATGGGAATGATAGCCTAAACCTGAATGGTCATGTGCTTCTTGATATGGAGTTTCAATGATTTCATGCATACCTTGTTCATGTTTTCCTAGGCCATATCCTTACCAATTGACTTGATGAAAGTATTGTGAAGGAAAAATTATCATGTGCTCTATATTGGCAAGGACTGGTTTTGTAGGTTTGTCTAGGGGAGGAGGATCGAATGAGTAATCAACCCCCCCATATATATAAGTTAATTTGATCAAGTGTTGAACCCATGGTGCGCACCGCTTCTATGGATAAGGGTGGGTCACATGGGTGACCATAGTCCCTAACAGTTTGGATGCTTAGTGGTGTAATTTGGATATATTGGACCACATATTCACCAATGCTAGGATTGGTAAGGTGGATTGCATCTTGTGAGGATGTGTATGAGGTGGATGGAGTGGATGTGGAAGTGGGGGGATCATGGATGATTGATGACTCAGATAATGGGAGGGACGTGTGCTGGAATGGCATTTCATAATCTATTAAATCAACTTGTGGGACATCAGCTGGTGAAGATGAAGATGGATTTGGTTGAAGGGTTTGATGTATGGTTGAGGATGCTGATGTGGATGGAATGGTAGTGGATTTTGACATTGATTATGTGGTTGGGATGATAGTGGATGTTGATGATGATAATGTGATGGTGTGGATTGGGTTCGACCACATGTACATGTAGCTTACTATGATGAAGGTGGTGGTGTGGAATTGGAGGTTTGATGTGGGGTAGTGATGGGAATATCCTCAAGAATAGGAGCTTTCCATGAAAAAATTATGGGTGTTGTGGTTTATGGGGTTAGGAATAGGTGAGTGGATGGAATTTTGGATTCATAAAGATTTGAGATGAAATTGCAATACTTAAATGGTTCAATATTTTTTGGTATGCAATGGACTTCTCCCTCATGCACATATTTTAAGCATTGATGTAGAATAGAAGAGACACATATCACCTCCCTAATACATGGGTGTCCAAAGAGTACATTGTAATCCATGAAACCCTCCAAAATGTGAAACATGGTATACAATATTTTTACCTCCACTTCTATGGGTAAAACAACAGTGCCAAATTTGGAACAAAGAGCATCATTGAATGCTCTTAAGGTGAAGGTGGATTTGGTTATGTGTGATGGTGAAATATTGATGTATTGAAGGGTGTATTTGATGATGATTTTGATGTAGGATCTATTGTCAGTAAGCACTCATTTAAAGGGCTTCCTATCAACTTGAGTCATAATATGTAGTGGAGGATCCACCAATTTTGATGAAATTGATTTTACTTCAAAATCATAGAATGTGATGGAAGGCTCCATACACATTATAATACTCCCCAAAACATTGTTGAAGGAATTAGTGTCTTGGGATTGAAGTTCAATGGACTTTACAATTTCCATTAATGCCTCACGATGTGGGGAATATTATTGTATTAGCTCATAGATATATAGTTTATTGAAGCTATTTTGAGGCTAGCTATCAGTCGACCGTTTAATAAGATAATGGGTCGTTGTGGACAATTTGGTAGATGAGCTAGTTGAGATGGATGGCTTGGAAGGTGAATGGGTTGGGATGAATTTGGGAAAAATGGATGGGTGATGAATAATTTTAGGTTGTTGATACACACTTGCTTAAGGTGCTATAGGGGGTTGAGTTGCCTATTGTTGTTCATTTTGTCTATTGGTGCTTCTTTGATCTCAAGTAACTGCGTGAATAGCTCCCACAAAACCTTGATATTGTTGTACATGGTTGACCTTATTAGGAGGAGTCTTAATGTTTGATACCCCTATTTTCTGTTGGATTTCCTCATTATGAGGAAGTGGTGTTTGGTATATAGCATGGTTTTGATTTTGTTGAGCCAAAGGGTTATCAAACTTGATGGCCTCTAGCTCTATCAAGTCTTGCATCATGTGTTTGAACGACTAGCAGTTGTTAATGTCATGTCCTTTATGTTGATGGAAAGGAAAAAATAAGTGCTCCCTGTATCCTTTACCACGTTTGATTTGGTCTTTAGGTATAATCTCTGGCAAGGCAATAGTGTTAGTGTCATACAACCTATGAAAGATGGAGGCATATAATTCAGGCAAATATGTGAAAATACGGTCTTGTTGAGCAGATTGTTGATATTGGTGATTTTTCACAATTGGCACTATGGCATGATGTTGGTGAGGTGGGGGAACCACTTGATAATTGATTTGTTGTGGTTGTTGTTGCACTGGTTATTGTTGTTCTTGATTCATTACCGTATAACTCAAGACCACTTGATTTACTTGAATTGGTTTTGACTGGCCAGAATAACTTCCTTATTCTTGGCCCTTATTTTACCAATCCTTTTTCTTAGAATTTATCTCACCCTCTTGGATTTTTATCTCTTCGATGATAAGATCCTGAGTGAAAGCCTTGTCAAATGTTCTATATTTCTAAAGTTGTAACAAGGAGATGGGTTTTAAGAAACTCCTTGTGAACATTCGGGTTAGTTCTTCCATTGGTAGGGAGAATGGCAACTTGGTAATAATTGCCCTCCAACGGTTACCAAAATTATAAACTAACTCTTCTTAAAAATTTATAATATTGTATAGGTTAGTAAATATGATTTTATTATGAACATTGAGGGAAAATATCTCTAAAAATTTATCTGCCAATTGTTCAAATGTATAAATATTGTGATGAGGTAGATGATTATACTAGTCTTAAGCATCTCCTCCCAATATCTAAGGAAAAGTTTAGAGCATCAAAGCATCTTGGTATTGAATCCAAAAACATGAGTGGATAAATGTAATGATGTGCTCTCGAGGGTCCTTAGTCTCCTTAAATTTATCAAATTTTGATATTATGAAGTCTCCTGGATATGACGATGATGGTATCAAAAAATGGATAGGTTGATTGACTAGTTGTCTCAAGGTAGGATTCTAGTACATCATACCAGGAGTATGACGAATCAATCTATTAATCTGTTATTGCATTGCTTGGATTTTAGGTTCCTCCACTTGTGTGTGAAAACCCTAGATTGTTTGATGGTTGTGCTAAGGTGGGGTATGTGGATTGGTGAATTATTGTGAGAAAATATGGTGTTTATGACTTAATGGATTGATGGGTGTTTGATGATGGTGGATGTGTTTTTGGACTTGGTGGTAAGGTGGCTGTTGTTGATGGAATATAGATGAGGTTTAGGTAATGTGAGTATGTTGGGTTATGGAAGTGGTTTTGGCATGGGTGAATGGAGGTGTGGTTATAGCAACTTGAGAATGTGGTGACACCTAAGATAAGTCAGGTATGAAGTATTTTGGCTTGGGATAAATGGGGTTTAAAATATACTATTTATATTTATTTTTGGAAAGAATAATAAGCGTCTTACTGGCCCATGAGCAATTGTTTAAGGTGCTACCATGCTTGTTGTATGTCAAAAACTGAATTAGATGGTGTGGTGGAAGTGGATAGAGGTGAGGTGTGAATGTTTGCCATGTTAATGGAAGTTGGTGGAGGGTAAGTTGCAAAAGGAATTGCAACAAAATGAGGGATAGTGGATGGAATGGTAGATGGAATATGCAAAGCTACATTGACATGTGCTTCGTAGAGTGGATTGGTATAGGTGGTGGTATAGGTATATGGGATGGAGGTAATTTGGCTATGTTGTGGTGGAGACATGTGATGTGAAGGTGCAGATGATGCCTCAAAAAGAGGGTTGGTGTAGACTTGGTTGAAAGTGTGGGGATGTGAATGGGTAAGTTCCAACTAAGAATAAATAACTTGACTATGTGGAATGTGGAGTTTTTTAAGACTGGTTTAGTTGGTCTTAAGTAAGCTCCAACTTTTTTCATGTCTATGTAGGTGGTGTGGTTATCTATGGGTGTATATGGATCTATTTTTGAGATGGAATTATGAATGTCTCTATGCTTCACATCAGCATTCAAAGTGAATACCGTGTGTGAGGTTCCTACAGACGAACCAAGATAGCTTGTCTATGTTGTGTTGGAAGTTTTAGCCACAAAAGTTATTGGAGAAGAGGTGGAACACTCCATGGATAAGGTTGGTGCTTGGCTCATAGTCTTGGATTGATTTTTGGTCAAAACCATAATCTATAATTAGGGTATGGGTTGCAAATATGAAGAATGTGTGTGAAATGGTATAATGACAATGAAAGAGCATACAAAATAAAACAAACAATTGAATCCTATTTCTTGCAATATTTTTTATGTAGTTGTTTTTTTTATGTGCCTAAGCCTAAGCTACTATGCAGGATGGATTTCTAAGGTGAATGGCAAATGAAAATTTTCCTAGTGATGAAATCTAAAAAAATCACTCACAGGATACTATGGTGGCCATGGGGTAAGATAGTGGATGGAGATGAAGCCCATTGTCGCTAGTATTGATCAGTAGTTGGCGATGAAGTCTAACGTACTAATGTTAAAGTGATGTGTGCACTCACATGTAATTATTTTTAAAGTTTTTATTATCTATGGTATTCACACAATGTAAAGAAACCCTCTTTTACCCAGCTAAGCTAGTAACCAAGAACATTAATATCAAATTCCTCAAAATAACTTAGGGTACACCACTTAAGATCCACCTTGAATCATCAAGTGATTTCAATATTGTAGGTTTCACCTAGTTCTTCCCCTGAATCATCAAATGATTCCAAAATTAGGAGTATTCTCTAATAATAGTGACTTTTTCCAACTTAAAATAGTAAAATTTGGGATACTTTAGCCTAGAAGGCAGCTACTTATGCATTTTCATTTTATTGTAAGCAACATTCAAAGTGAAAGGTATAAAGACCACAAACAATGAAAACTTAAATTTAATGTGATGAATGTTTTAATGCAGCTAACATGGATGCACAAATGTAGATCTAGCTTATGTGGCAACTATATGAATCAATGTTTGTAAATTTCTAATATGCAAAATGTGTTGCTTTTTAAATAGAAAATAAATCTCTCTTTAAAAAGCAAAAATGGAGGTGGGGTTTGATCAAGACTTACCAGGAAGCCTATGTATTTCTTCCTAACTCTCTTGAGTGAGGTTCAGAGTCTCCTATACATTGTGATGCATCTCCAAGATGCAGTAGGGCATCCCTCAAACACTATAGGGCATTCGTACAACCATAATGTTATCTTTTGATGCAACGATCCTTGGGAGATAGCAATCACAAGATGTAGAATAATATGAAAGAAATTTAATCAGCTAGATGACTAAAATATATTATAAATATAAATCATATAAAAGAATACAATGTAGCTATGGAGGAAATGGACACTCCATTAATGAACCTACTGAACTACATTACACCCATCACCATTGGATGGTGATGTACATAGAAGTGTACTATATTCTAAGCTATAATATCTTACTATGTCCCTTGACTCTACATATATCTAAAAATGAAGGCTTTCTTATATAGGAAGATAGCTTCCTTGGCCTACACTTTACCTAGTTGTGCAAGGGATAACTTGCACATATACAACTTGCACATTGACACTTGTACATTTATTACATTGCATGAATTAACTAGATAAATTCCCCCTAAAGTAATCTAATGTGCTAAGTATGTACCTTGGAAGATACATTTACATAACCCAAATGATGGAATAAACTCTATTTCTAACACCCCTGTATTATATTATTTGGGTATTGAAGACTTTAGTCTTCAATATGGATCTTCTTCTTCATATTGATCTTTGTACTCTTCTTCTACATTCTTTATAACATGTTCAAGTAAATAATTAGTGTCTCTATAATATGTAGAATTTGTTGATAAAGCTTTCACCTCATAGGCATATGTGGGTTCTTCTAGTTCTTCAATTTCTTCTATCCCCTAAACTAGGTGTCCCTTATGATTCTCTTCTGATATTCCAATTGAGGATAATTGGTTCATCATTGAAATTACTATTGATGAGGGTTCCTTTGATATTGTCGAGTTTGAAATTAATTTTCATTATTCATATGATTTCCTTACCTTCAATTTTTGGGATTGTATCTACAATAGTTGGGACTATAACCTTTCTTTCTACATATCTGGCAATACCATGTTTTTCATCCTCTTGTTGAAGAAGCAATATTTCCTTGTGGATTATCTTTTGATGCCAATGTAGTGTTAGTCATATCATCTTTCATAGTATTTTCTACTTCATATTCTTGAAGTATATTGACTAGGTCATCAAAAGAAGTATATTTTCTTAAAACCTATAAAGATGTGACCAAATATTTATAGTTGTTTGGAAGTGCTCTCATGGTTACTTGAGTGAGAATTTCATCCTTAAATGATTCTCCTAAGGTCAATAATTTCCCTTTAATATCTGCTACCTTCCTTAGGAACAATTCTATGCTTTCTCCACTATTCATCTTTAATGAGTGAAGTTGAGTTTGGATATGAAGGATGGTCACCTTATTATTTCCTTCAAAAAAATTCTCTAGGCTTGTCCATGCATCTGAAGATGTTTTGGTTGAACTGATATATGGTTGAATCTCATCAGTGATAGCAAAAGTTATTACATTAAATCCTTTGGATAATTTTCTTCAAACTTTAGGATTTTAGTTTCACCTATGGTAGGTCTATGTGTTTTCCCTTAGATGAAATCCCAAATTTTTTCATAAACTAAGATTGCTTTCACTTTATTTCTCCAAGACAAATAATTTGTACCCTTGAGTAGTTGAGATTCTACTAGGGAGAATTAGTTTGATGCCATTTGAATTTCCCTAATATCAATTCTTAGATTTTGTGGGCTTCCTTATGTCTCCTTAGAAATTTTTGGAAGATGATATAGTGCTTTTGTAAAAATATAGTTCAATTTTGGTTGATTTTGTACAAATTTTGTAAAGATCAAAAATCAACTTCTTAACACCTTATTACTCCTATTGAACTAAGCACTTTTCAAATTTTTGAAGAGGTTTTAATGTTGGATTTATTTTGTCCCTTTTTAGAAGTTTTGAGACAAGAAAATTATAATTTTCCAACCTTAGTAAAAATATTAATAACCTCTTTCTATATCCCTTGGATTATTTCTAATTTCCAATAAATTAATTTGATGTAGTAACCCTTATGGCTCCCAAATTTGGAAAATTAGAAAAATAATAATATTTAAAAAATGTTAAATGATTTAATCCAAGTATAATTCCTTATTTATTCTAGGTTAAATTGCAAATATTATTTCAATTTGATAAGTTATCCCTTATATATTTTGCCTGTTAACCTTAGCTTATAACCCTTATTTCTCCAAAAATGAAAGCAATAATAAAATGGGATTAAACCTTACCTTTGGATGCTAAATATCCTCTCTGTTTGATGCTTTCTTTGGCTGGATATAACAACAGTATTAAGGTCACATTTGGTGCTAGAATAAATGGATATGTTTTGGAATTGGTTGTCTTCAATGCTCAAATGTAGATGCTATAAAAATAGGAAGGTTTGACCTTCAATACAAAGAGCCTTTAATGCTCCTTCTTCCTTCCTTCCACATTGTACTTTAGATGGCTTTGAACACACTTTTTTGTGTCTTAAAATTTGGACTTCGAGCACCTTTTATGGAGGAATAATAATGGGATTTGTGACAAGTGTCACATCCATTAAAAATGAGGGCTTCTTTCCTTATTTAAAGTACCAATTCCTTGTTCAATGCTTCTTGGTTATTATCTACTATATGGCAACTCGTGTGGGCATTTTTGTGAAGCTTGTGGAGGATAACAAGTGTCACCACTTCCTTGATGCTCCCTATAATGCTTGCATGAGATTTCTTGAGCATTGAGAGATGAAATGGTGCCTTAGAAAGTTTATGCGAAGTGGCATTCAAACTCTCTGTATGAAGTTATTTTCTGTAACAT
Source organism: Wollemia nobilis (assembly GCA_028583015.1). Classification (NCBI taxonomy): domain Eukaryota; kingdom Viridiplantae; phylum Streptophyta; class Pinopsida; order Araucariales; family Araucariaceae; genus Wollemia; species Wollemia nobilis. The sequence goes on along the minus strand of JAQPPZ010016244.1, from coordinate 6,222,818 downwards.
CTTCCAAAGAGAATATAAATCCTTAAGTCCTTTCGTATGTCATTCCTTTGGTTTGCTACATTTATTGGGAAGCAAGCAATATTTTCTTTTGTAGGTGGATTTCCAAGGTACTATGGAGCTTTGAATGCTGACTTTAGTGGATGATATTCTCCAAGTTTAAGATCTTGAATGTAGCACCTTTGCTCCTTATCTTCTATGCCTCCAACATGTTGATTCTTGTGTAGAATTTTGACTTATTTTTTTTGTATATGTGCACTCTTTTTTTCTATGTAAATCTAGCTTGACGATAGCCTTATGTGGGCTTTGATTTTTGCAGGTTCATTCATCCAATATGAGCCTTTTGAGTGGCTCCTTTTGCTTGGGAAGAAGAGTGCTGACGTTCGACCTTCCTTGGCTGATTTACCCTATAGTATTTGTGTCTTTTGAGGCACTTTCAAATCTAATATTTTGATGTAAAAACCATATTAGAGTAGTACAATAAAATATACCATAAATTGTATATGAAGCTCCTTTAATGCACCTTATTTTGCACTCTTTTTTCAGATCTAAAATTCTGGTTTTGTGTCAAATTTTTTTTCTGCAATATAAGGGTTTTGAGGTTGTCTTTTGTGGCAGATTTTTTTTCTACAATATAATGCACCTTTTGTTATGAAAGCGAACAATAATTGATTATTATTTTTTTGCAATCCTCATGCATGGGGCGTAACTTCCCCTAAACACTTTGTATTTCAGAACTTTCGTTAGGATATATGCCTAAACACAAGAACTGTTAGGGTAATGGATGGAGTAAAAAAATGCAAAATGGCAAACTTATCTCTCCTCGATGATTTATAGAGAACAAGATTAGACATTATTTTTGCAGCTATATTAGGCGGCGGATACAGTAGCGCAATCACGAAAACTTTACCTATAAGTGTTGGCCAGAGGTATCACAAATACCAAACGTTGCAGTGCAATAAATTGCACGGATGGGTTTTAATTATTCCGGGGACTTAGGGAGTGAATTTGATTTTTTTTTAACTTTTAATGAAGTAGTGCAAAACAAAAAAAAATGCAACCTACAACATAAAAGTGCCCACAGGAATGACCCACTAGGTGTCGGGCGCAGTCGAAAATGCACCTTTACAATAATGCCAAATTTGCTTTTCAAAAAATTACTCACTTTCCCCCTTTGATTTTTGAAAAAAAATACCCCCCTTTAAAAAAAATCTCTCAACAAAGCATTTTTATAATTATTATATAGTTTTAAAGTTAAAAAAAAATTAATTTTAATTTATATAGTTTAAAAACTATTAAAAAATAAATTAAAATCAAACTTTTAATTTAACTAAATAATAATAATTAAAAAAAAATTTATAAAATTTTTTTTTACCTTTTTTTTCAAGAGGGGGGGGGTCTACGGGATTGGAACCCATGACCTGAGGGCTCCCTGATCCCTACCGCTCAGTCCACCACCAGGTGGACTAGCGGGCTGATCCGAGAGGATCAGGGACCCCCTCCTATTTGAGGAGGGTCCTGGAGCCCATCCGCCTCACGGTCGCGTGGCCACGGCTTCCTCCATTGCTGGCGATGATAGTGGGCCGCGGTTGCCTCTGCTACAGGCAATGGCTTCCTCTGCTGTAGGTGGAAGCTTCCTCTGCTATAGGTGGCGGAAAGGGGCCATGATTGCCTCTACTTCAGGCGGTGGTAGGGAGGGGGGGAGTCACTACGTCATGCAACGTGGGGTGGGGGGGTGGTCTGCGACGTCGCAAGGAGTCGCACAAAATGGGGGGGAAACATGAGTGGGAGTGCACACAGGAGAGGGAAAAAATGCATGTGGGAGTGCATGCAAGGGAAGGAAAAAATGTGTGTGGGAGTGCGCGCACATGGGGTTGGGAAAGCCTGAGTGTTGCGACCTCAGTGCTGCGACCTGGGTGCTGTAGCACCTGAAAAAAAAAAAAAAATTAAAGGTATGAACCTTTGAAAAATATTTTTTTTTTTTCACGAGCGCATTCTTCAGCAAGCTTTCGCTGTGCAATGTTTTCCACAGACCAGCTCTTCTAAAAAAAATTCTTTCAGTCTTCTGGCTCTGATGCCATGTTATGAAAGTGAACAATAATTGATTATTGAATCAATGATTAAATAATACACAACATTCTTGGATTAGCCCAAATAGGGCACATCTCAACAGGATGTCGCTGCAATAGTATGCTAATAATAATCAACGTATAATTGAAATAACTAATCTCTCTTATAATGTAATATTTTTGCTAACACCTTTCCTTTTTTTCTTGGATACTTTGATAACAAATCTAAACTTAGATAAAAATAGATAGAAGCTCTTTAATTTATGCAATTTTTTGCACTTCCTTTTCTTGCATCTAACCTTGTAATGCTTTGGATTTGAGACTCACCAAGTCTCAATATTTGAAGCTTCTATTTCTATTTTTGGTTAGTTGTTTTCTTCTCCAAATTTTGGAGGATTCTAACCTATTTCGATGGCTTCACTTGGCCACTATGTGTTGCAGATTTTTGTGCTTTAATAGTGTCTTTAGACACTTGATACAAATCAGATTTTGTGCCCTTAAAAAACACAAATCTAATTTCTTTTGAGAGTAGTATAATAGTGAAAATAAGTCTAATATACTTTCTTTTTAATGCACTAGTAATTTCACCTTATCACTCCAATCAAATCTCAAGATAATGCACTTAATCAAATTTACTGCAACTAATAAAGAATAATCTAAATTTAACCTTCAATAATTATTTTGCAATTTCCCTACAATTTAGTATTGTCGGACTTAGTCTTCTTTTTCTTTTTCCAAAGTAGATGATAGGTAGTTGATAGAAGCAATTCTGAAATATAATCAACTCATAATTAATGTGTAAATGAACCTTAAAAGGAACCTTTGTTTCTTTTGAAATTTTGAAGACTGTAATCCAAATTTCTTCTTGCAACTTTAATCTTAATTTAGGTGCTCTAACAAATCTGATAAGTAATCCAATTAATGAATCTACTTGCATCAAAAGTTCTCATATTTTGAATTTTTTTGTAACTCTTTTGCCGCTTCTGTAGAGGATGTAGATATTGGTGTCTAGGATCACCAAGTTGCTACTTCGAGTAGGATCTTACAGCTCTGTGTAGATTGTCCTAAACAACTCCTTCTTCACCAAATGATGGTCTCTTTCTTTCATATGCCTAGGATTTGGTGGTTTGTTATTCTCTTGTCCTCTCCTCATTATGTTGTAGATTTGGATAAGTTTTTATCTCTTAAGTGGTGTCTTCTTATTGTGAGAGGTAATCTTCAAATCTCCAATATTTGGTGAGCTTCTTTTGTCTTTAAGTCTTCTTATCAAATTTTGACTTCAAGCAAGATCTTCTTCTAGGATTTGACACTCCTTGCTAAATTCTTCTTGATGGATTTGGTACTCCTTACCAAATTCTTCTTCTCTTGGGCTTGTTTTCGTATGGTGACAATTGTCCCAAGTCCTTCACTATTAGGGTCTTCTCCTTGGTAGTGGATTTATCCAATGAGTTCTTCTAAGAACTCTTTTGATGATCTTTAGAAAGGCTCTACAAATATTTTTTTGGATTCTTTTTGATACCTCTCCTTGATCTTCAATATTAGATCTTCTTATGGTCTTCCTTGAGATCTTCTCTTCAATATTCCACTCCTAAAAGTGTTGGTGGTGAGATCTTCTTCTAGATATTTGATTATTTTACTTCTATATTTGAGCAAGACTCTCCTACTCCTTCTTCTTGCAAGACTGGAAGTTATTTATCGAGATCTTCACCTGATCTCTTTGATTTTGCATGAGATGTTGAATTTATTTTGAAGAAGATATTCTTCCTAACTTTATTGTAGGAAGTTTTCCAACTCACTGAATCCTATTTCCATACAACAAAGTATTAGCACTGAAATATTTAGTCTACTTCTAAATTAGATATTCTCTTCGAATTCTTCTTTAGGATCAAGGCTATTGTGGCCTTCTTCAGTATCAAGGCTTCTATGACCTTTTTCAGTACCAAGGCTTCTATGGCATTTTTTAGTATCAAGGCTTATGTGGCCATTTCAATATCAAGGCTTATATGGTCTTTTTCACTATCAAGGCTTCTGTGTCCTTTTCAATATCAAGGTTTCTATAGCCTTTTCAGTATCAAGACTTCTGTGACTTTTTCTTCAAGGCTTCTATGGCCTTATATTCAAGACTTCTATGGTTTTTCTGTATCAAGGCTTCTATGGCCTATTCCTCAACTATGAAGTTATTCAATCCAACAATGGAGATCTTTAGTCTCCTGACTTCACCACAACTCTTCACTAGAAGTCTTCTTTTGCAGTATTCTTCTCTTACATAAGGAACTAATCTCTACACTATGAAGGCATGTTGACATTCGAGAAACAAATTTGGAGTCTCCTAGATTTCTATTGTAGGAGTCCCAATCCTTTGAGAATTAAATTTTTGCAACAAAAGAAAATTTAGGCAATAGTTAACAGAATTCAAATATCTTGAATTATCTTCACTAGATGATTTGTCAATCTAGTGGATTGAATGTTGATTCTTAGTCATCATAAGTTTTTATTGCAACTTTATGGAAGAGACTCTAGTCAAATGTAATCTCAGTATTTCTAGCTATAAGATTTCTTTCAGTCCTAACTTTGTGACTCTCCCTAATTATACCACATAGACTCTTCTGAGAGTTTTTTATAGTGGTTGGTTTGTAGCACGCCAGGTTGATAAAAAAATTAGGATCAACGATAATGGTTTTTTCTTATTGACCTACTATGGCTAGATCTACTGTGGCTCTGATACCACTATTAGATTTTGATATAACGAGCCTTGGGAGATATCAATCACAAGATGCAGAATAATATGAAAGAAAGTAAATTTTCTAGATGACTAAAATATTCTATAAATAGAAATCATTTAAAAGAATACAATGTATGGAGGAAACGAATACTCCATTAATGAAGCTACTAAACTACATTGCACCCATCACCAATGGATGGTGATGTACATAGAACTATACTATGCTCTAAGCTACACTATTTGACTATGTCCCTTGACTCTATATCTATCTAGCAATGAGGTCTTTCTTATATAGTAAGATAGATTCCTTGGCCAAAACTCTACCTAGTTGTGCAAGGTATAACTTTCACATATACAACTTGCACATTGATACTTGTGCCTTTATTAAATTGCATGAAGTAAAAAAATAACTTCGCCCTAAATTAATCTAATGTCCTAAGTATGTGCCTTGGAAGATACATTTACATGACCCAAATGATGGAATAAACTCTATTTCTAACACACGGGATAAAATCTTGTTGCTCCCAGAAACCCTAGTTTCATGATTTTTGTATGATCAAATCTTTGAATACCTACAATAGAAATAGAAAAATTAGATCATAATTTTACAAGGTATATTAAAATAAGAAACCCTTTGGTGGTCCCATCGTGATTGCCATTTTATAAAGTAAAAATTAACAACACCTATATAGCAATAACAAAATCAATACACCAAAATATATTGCACAATGAAGAGATAAACTTGTAATAATATGGTGGGAGTCTTGATCTCCAATGTTACAAAATAATGTGTATTGATACAATGTTTGCAATGTAAGGGTTTAAAAACCCTTTTTTACAAAGAATATTTGGTTTCTTCTGCATCATCTTTCACTCCAAATCGATAACACCTAGATAGCAATAAAAAATCAACACACAAAATATATTGCACATGAAGAGCCAAATTTATATTAATATGGTGAGAGCCTTGATCTCCAATGTTACAATATAATGTATATTGATACAATAGTTACAATTGAAGGGTTTTGAAAGCCCTTGTTCATAAATAATATTAGGTGTCTTCTACGTCGTCTTCTTCTCCAAATAATTTGTGTGTGGACTTGAGCATAATTATGAGGCCACCCTAGCTATAATTATCTTAAAAATATATATCCTATAACCTAAAATCTAATCAACAACACCAAATAGGTCAATAGCATATGCAAGGGCTCCACTATGTGAGGCCCTCTATAAAAACAAGAAAATCTACAAACCCTAGTGTTGTAAATGATGAAATACAAGCTAAGTATAGAAAATGTAAGATGTGAAACAATAAAGCTATTTACCTTGTCAAATAAAATCATATTTATCTGGTCCAGGCTTTTGTTTCTGTGATTTGGAGTCAATTAAATACCCGTAAGTGTTCAATATTTTGTTTATGGTAAACTGAAAGGTTGGAAAATTCCTTGGAGTGTTTGGGGAGGGATGTGAATGCCCTATCGTATTCCTAGAATTCTCAACAGTATTTTTGGAATGCTTGGTAGTGTTTGGAGGTTTATGAGGAAAGTACTACGAAACCATATCTGGTTTGCAAGGATTGTGTGCAATAGAAATGAAGGATACAAAGGTGACGAGGGGAGAGGATGATTGCGAGATGCTAGGGTTGTAGATGAGAATGGATGCAAGGATTCTTAAATATTAATAAATCAAAATATCACTTAAAAAAAATGCTTAACCCTCATTCACCAAAGTGAATGATCTTTTATAACCTGCCTTCCATATGCTAGGGTTTCAATGATACCAACGTGTGGGATTAAAACATAATGGATGGCTAAGATTATAAATTTGATGTGTGTCACAGATCAAGTTAGATGGATGGCTAAGATTAGGCCATGATGGATGACTATGATTTATTCACACACACACATATATACACACACATATATATATATATATATATATATATATATATATATATATATATATATATATATATATATATATATATATATATATATAAATATATAAATATAAATACATAAAATATTTATATTTATATATAATATATAAAATATAAATAAATATACATATATAAATAAATAATGGACGATTGTGATTGGACAATGCGAATGGATGACAAGTAGCTAGGTTTTGGTATCTATAGGTTTAGACTCCTTTATGTCTAAACAAACATTCCTTTTCATTACCTCTAAACTTCTTTCCTTTCATTTAAATATTCTTCTATCCCTTTATAGCCATACAGTCCAAGTATTGTATCTTTTGATATATCCCAAATTTTCTATAAAACCTTATTTTTAAAAGTGCTTTGCCATTGCTTTAACCATTCTTGAATTTTACCTTTCATCACCATGCATTTACCATACATATTAAGAATATGGTTCCATAGTTTCCAAAATATTGAGCAATGTCCCAAGAGATGGTCTATGCTCTCCTCCTTTTTACAAAGAACACAATGTGAGGGTCCATGAAAACCCGTTTCATAGGGTTATCCTAGGATAAAATTCTTATATGGTCTACTATTCAAACAAACATTTTAACTTTAGGAATGCTTGGGCTATCCCAAATATCTCTCCATATTATTGTGATATTCCTATTTGATTGGTGCTTTACATTATATCCACTTCTTGTTGTGTATTCTCCTAAGTTATTCAACTCCCAAATCAACTTATTCTTGGATCCTCTCAAAATAATCATTGTTGTTATGTTTCTACTCAATTGCCTCTTAGCCTCAATATCTTGTATACTTGTAAAAAAATCTTATTTCCATTTGTATCTTCCTTCTTGGTCATTGTACAAAAATTTTGAAACTCTATCACCATATTTTTCTTGAAGTAATCTCATCCATGGTTTCAAAATTGTATCTATATTGAGTGGTTCTTTTATCACACAAGTATCCATCAAAATATAGTTTTTTCTCCATTTTCCACCATCTATCTTAATCCTTTAATCATTAGATCAATTGAATTTTTTAAACTGTTCCATAGTGCAAAACCATTTGGTAGAGAGAATGCAATAAATATTAAGCTTGGGTTAGTGTGTTCAACATATTTAGAAGAATTATTGCCCATTGTATTTGACTCTATTTGTAAAATCTTCAAATTACTTTCCTCCTAAGAGCTAAATTTACATATGTAAGATCAAGATTTTTCCTAGTTTTTTTTAATAAGCTATGTGTGGATTCTATTGGGGAGCACTCCCATTACAAAAACAAAATAAAATATTTCTCTCATTAAATTTATAACAAGTTAACTAAATCATACCTATATTTGCTTTTCTATCAATAATATTCTCCATCTTCCTCAAACTGCCAAGTCTCCATAATCAACTCTCTTTTTTAAGGAACTAACAACAAGAACAATCCTTACATGACACAAACTACAATAGATAGAATAAAAACAAACATAACAATCATCCATCAAAGAAGAAATCAGTTCGATTATTTTTCTTCTATAGTAGAGGTTCTTCCTCTTGTAGAGTGGCAAGTGTAGCACCCTAAAATTGGCACGGTTAAAACCTTAGTAAAAAGATAAAATATTAAAATTTGAATTTCAACCCCAAACTGCCCGTTAAACCGCCTTTTACCCGCTTTCCCCATTTTTCGTGCCATTTTTAGGATTTGTTTTGACCGTTGGACGATATCGTCGCATATTAGATGAAATCGTCCTCGATCTGACGAATTCGTCTGGAATGGAACGTCCAGACGATTTCGTCCCAAAACTGAATTTTCATAATTAGCTTATGTTTCAACGGCGTCTCTAACCTGGGCAAAAGCGTGTCTGCACCGTTAGAGACCTTCCCCGTTGGAGATCTCCCAGATTGGGATGATCTCCAACCTCCCAACCTCCTTCCTATGCCTATTTAATCTTAGGCCCTCCCCTTGACCTACCCCTGGCTGAATTCCCCTATAATTTGATCTTTGTGTGCGTTAGAATACCCTGAATTATCATTTGCATTTGTGCCTTTCTAAGTTTTCTTGCAGGAACCTCATTGTTTTTCAATCGAAGCAAGCTCAGATCATCGTAGACGATCCTGTACGATCTCGAACGATCACGCCGCAATTCAAGATGATTTTGTATTTTGCAGGCGATTTCGACTGCAGCCAACATTGGGGGCAATCAGTGCCCTGAGTTTGCATTCTTTCTCCACCATCTATTGTTTTGCTTTGCATTAGTTAGACTTATTACTATTTTGCATCCTGGAGTTCACCTCATTTAGCATAGTTGCATGATAAAGGTAAAATCAATCATTAAATTTACATGCATTTTCCTCATTTGTTATTAGACACTATTATTTAGGCAAGTTTGCTATTATTTCTATCATTATCCCTTGCTTCTGCATTTGCATATTTGGTATTTTGTGTCTGTTTCTATGATTGCAGGTTTCTGACGGATTCTTCTGACGAATTCATCAGATTTCAGACGATCCTGTCCTATTTCAGATGACCTTCTGTGATTTGAGACGATCCCGAGAAATATCAGATGATAATGTTCAAACTGAGACGATCTAAACTGCTACAAGACTCAGAATCTCCATCAGACATCCGAAATCAGGTATGAATTCTTCTGGTTAACTTATTCTCTGTAATTTGCATCTATTTTTGTTTTTTGTATTCATTGAAATCTGCATTGGCATATAGAATAGTTTAGATTCATATCGGCCAAACCTAGGAATTGAATGATCAAGCATAAAAATGAACACATCAAACACACTATCAACCTAGGCGTGGAAACTGCCATTCAAAATTTTCCTGGTGAACCCACCATCCGTCGAAAATTCACCCTTATACACCTCCCCCGAGAGGCGGGACCTTCAAAGGGCCTCTCAGTCCGAGGTATTGTCCCATCCTTTTCACATCCCCCTTTCGGGCACGGATCCTATAGCCTGAAGGTAAGGGTGCAAAAAATTTGGAGCGATACATTTTGGTGAACCCGACGTGAAAAACTAAAAACCTTTTGAAAACAACTCAATTCAATCCAAAAAAAAAAAACAAAACATAAATGCATTTAGAATCAAAGATTGCATGTCATATTTAGATGGTAGATTATAATAAAAGACGAGTTGTCACCATTAATGTTGAAAACCAATTAGCAGCTATAGAGATTACTTCTGTGCTTAGAGTACCTCAAACAAATAGGGTTCAACCTTTGTGGGACGAACTTAATAGGAGATTAGATCTCATTTCATCTAGAGCAACTGAACTTAGGCAAATCAAGAGGTTTGTCCTAGATAGAATCCTGGATCCCGATCAAGTGATTTTGTACCATGAACTTCAGAGAGCTTGCCATAGGTGGTTAGCAGATAAAAGAGCCCTTGTGTCTTCTGAGTTGTATACCTTTGAGAAATACCTCGATAACGCAGTTGTAGTACATCAATTTCTAGCTCGTATTGAGGACCAAGAGGTCATTCTTACAGATAGAAAAATATGGAATAGAGTTCCCAGAGCTGTGTTATATCGAGAATATTGCCATGAGATTTATTTTTACAAAACAGAATCTGAAACAGATAATATCACTATAGCACACTTTGTTGACTTCTTGAAAAACAATTTCCAATTTGAAGAGGAGCACTTTATGACTCCTGATGAACTTGATCCTATCAATGACATCTATAAACTATTTATAGAAAACTAAGTTATTATTTTATTATTGTTGTTTCTTGTATTTAGTGTGTTGTTTATTATCTTTATAAAAAAAATAAAAATAAAAACAAAAACAAAAACAAAATAAAATTATCATAAAAATATATATAACAAAAAAAAAATCAAAACATTTTCTTTTAAATATTATAGTAGGTATATAATTAAAATATATACCTCCCAAGATCTGTTGCAAATATATTAATATATATTTGCTAAAACCTAAATTTAGACACAATGACTAGACTCGGGAATGGAAAACAAATTGAAGTAGAAGAAGATTGGTTAGGAAAAACCAATAGACCGGATGCCCTTCTTGAAGAACCAATTCAGGAAGAAGTAACTTTAAACCAACAAGAAGAAGAATTTGTGGACGCAAATGAACAAAAAGAAAATGATAGAGAGGAAGGATCCTCATCTCCTAAAATAACCCCAGAAGGAGCTGTTACTTTTGAAAACATGGACCATTTTTGGAAATTTCTCAATAACAATATTGGCACCCTTAATAGAGCAGTTCGTATGGATAAAGATCAAATTAGTGATACTCAAGCAACCCTAGAAGATATATATCGCATACACACTAATCCTTTGTCCTTTGTTGATCAAGAGAGTGATCAAGCCGGACCGTCCAATTTGGACATGGCTGCTATAATCCAGAACATGCAACAACAACAGGTTACCCAACCACCTAGAGTGCCTGTTACCAAACCAAGGGTTATTCCTACACAAAAGAAACCTTCATTCATTGCTCTATTTCGCCAAGCTATTGATCAATATACCTCAAATCAACAAAAGCCTAAAACAAAACCAAATGTTAATTTCCAACAATCTGGGATACAACATAATGCTACCACAAATCTTCTTCATAATACTCTTTCTACCAATCATTTGCATAATAGTAACATAGCATCGAATCCTTATGTTCCGCCTTCTTACGCTCACAAATCCCATGCTCATGTACCACCGAACCAATATGGTGGGCAAGCTGGCAATCTGGAAGCCATGGTGAAACAGTTAACCTCCCGTATGGACCAAATAGATCCCTACCGTCCCTCGTACAATTATCGAGAGATGTGTAGTCAACCTCTAGATCCTATAGTTGTAGCACAACCATATCCCAAACACTTTCCTATGCCTGTCCTACCTATATATAAAGGAACCGAAGATCCCATAGAGCATCTTCGTATGTTTAGGATAGCATGTCATGACATATCACATGATGATTTGCTATTACTAAAAATGTTCCCAAAAAGCTTAGGGGGGATGGCATTGGAGTGGTATTATCAACTACCCACTCATTCTTTGAGAAATTTTGAAGAGACCACTGAGTCTTTTGTGCATCAATTTAGTGCCTATATCGAAAGGCATGTAACCATTAAAGATTTGTACAACCTAAAACAAGACAAAGATGAGTGTTTTGCTGACTTCTTAGCTCGATGGAGACAGTTGATAGGAAAACTACACTTTGTGTTACCTTATCGGGAGATGTTGGATATTTTTATCAATAATTTACAAGAACAACTATCCTATGAACTATCAACTGCTACCTTGACCACCTTCGATCAAGCTATAGACTTAGCTCGAAGGGTGGAAGATGCTCTCATTAGAAGAGGTCAGCTCAAAAAGAAAGATGATGAGAAAACATCCAAAAATCGGTATAAAAATAAACAAGTTGTGGGTGACGGAGTCATTGATAGTAGAAACATTGCTAATATTAATACTACGAAAACAACGGAGAAGTTCATATTGAAACCTCCTGATAAACCACCCCAAGAATTTACTAGGTTAAATCAACCTTTATCAACCATTCTCCCCCAATTACTAGCATGAGGCTTGATCCAATTACCAGCTATCCAGGAACCTGATCCAACTATACCCGGATACAGAGCTGATTTACATTGTGATTTTCATAGAGGACCTGGACACGCTACAAACTCTTGTAAAATATTAAAACATAAAATACAAGATCTGATTGATAATAATGAGATGGAGGTGCAAGCCTTCCAACCTAAACAAAATGCTTCTAATAACGCTCAAAAGAACATTCCCCAAAATCGGAATCAGAATGCCAATCAATCATTGGACATATTTCAACATCCTTTACCACAGCATGGTAAAGAGGTGGCTAATCAAATCGAACATCATAATGTTCCCCCTCCTACCCGATATGTAGGGACTATTAGCGGACAATTATCTGTTCAGGATCCTCAAATATTTGGCACAACTTTCTCCATGGTTACGTCCAGACCCCTATATAATACTCAAACACCGGATCTTAGTGATGTAGAATCGGATACTGAAAGTGAAATAGACATCACCTCAAATCAATCGAATAGTTCTGAAAACGAATCAGATCCTATTCAACCTATCACAGATTCTATGGTTTCGAAAGAACCATTTCCTAGAAGAGTTACTACTCGACCCTCTTCTCATCAGTTCCTTTCTAATGAACAAGCCATAAATGCTAGACCGAGACCAATTCAGTGTCCTCAATATAACATTGTAGGTACCATCAGAGTCGTTACCAGACAACAGGCTCAAAATTCTCAACAGGATCAAACTCAGAATGATGGATCAGCTCCATTTGTTTTGAAAAATCCCAATAAAGGGAATCATATGTCTAATGTTCAACCTAAGCCTCCTTACAATATTAATGAACAATTATCCAATACTACAGCCAGAATTTCCCTTTTGGACTTGTTAAGATCTTCTCCTACCCATAGGGATGAGTTAATGCTTACATTAAGCCAAATGATGGTACCTCAAAATATTCAACCTGAAGCCATGTCCAATACTATCATCACTCGAGAAGTCGATTGTATTGACTTTCGAGATAGAGATATACCACAACATAGTTTACATAAGGATAATCCCTTATATATTACTACCCTAATTGGAGATGTAGTTGTTAAACGAGTCTTGATTGATAATGGTTCATCTTTAAACATCTGCACTTTTGACTTTTACCAACGATTTGGGTTTAGAAGTGACGAGATGAAAAGAACGGATATGATTATCAAAGCCTTCAATGATGAGACACAAGAAACATGTGGAGTCATTACTATACCCTTGCAAGTTGGTCCTAGAACCCTAGATACGACCGTGTTTATTGTACATTGCCCTGCATCGTACAATATACTTTTGGGTCACCCTTGGATCAATGCGATGCGAGCGGTTCCCTCCACTTTACATCAGTGTGTTAAATTTGAATTTAAAAACCAGTTGGTTACCATTCATGGTGATCCTAGACCCTTTGATATGTGTGCTTTGGTAGAACCTGTTGGAGTGCAATTTTGCCCTGCCCTATCATCCACACATCCTAATTCTTATCATCCATCCAAACGTGTGAAACACACACCCATAACATCATCTACTCTTTCAACTACACCTATACATTTAGCTCAACCATATTCTGAACAAACCACATTAGGACCTCGAAAAGAGCCTAAACCCACACCCAATGCTTCCCGTTTTACTCCTATATCTTCCATACCTCTAGATTCACCCATCAATATTCCTATGACATCTACATCCACTACTGGCATTCTTTCCACATCAGAAGATCAAGGAAATGTTCCTTCTACCTCTTATGCTCTCACTGATGAGCTCCTACCCGATTTATCTAAAATTCTTATATCAGAAGAGATCAACACTGCCATGCAGACTTCCCTCCTTTTAAATAAACTCCCACCTTCTCCTCGTACCTTGGGCCTCCCACAACCTATGGGAAGTATCTACCAAGTCGAAAGTTGTGCTTTTGTTTATAAAGGATATGATTGGGGAAGAATACCCCGAAACATCAAGACACATTGTGATGGATATGCTCGATGCTATTTTGCTAATGAATATATTAAAGCTAAGCCCATAATGCTTAAATTGGGATATAAAGGGAAAGGTTTGGGACCTTTCCAAAATGGTATGAAAGAACCTTTCGAGGTAGAACCGTGGCCTGCCCGCTGTGGTGTGGGCCTATTTTCTAGTAAAGGTCAGCCCTTTCCATTTGAGGATGATGACCATCTCGTATGTTATCAAGATTATCTAGATAAACAAGATTCTTTGTATCCAAAGAATAATTCTTTTACCTGCAATATGCTATCCATAGCCTATCCTGAAATGATTGCCGAATCCGATGACGAGTTGGAGGGAGATATCTTTCATGATATTTCCATTGAGGAATTGTTATATAATGAATTTTATTTTGATGGCTCTATACCTAGTATAGCCCAGCTTGAGGCCTCGACTCCTCAAAATGAATTATCCAAGCTAACCTTGGAAGAATTACAAGAATTGGGTGTTTCACCCACCCCACCTAATTTTGAGAGAGATTTACATATGGAAGTTGAAAACGTTATAAAAATTAACATTGGAACCGAACATAACCCTCACATAATTAATATTGGATCAGAATTAAGTCAAGAAAAACAAGATGAATACATTTCATTTCTTAAAGACTATGAAGATGTCTTTGCTTGGACATATGAAGACATGCCAGGTCTGGACCCTTATGTAGTCATGCATCATCTAGTAGTCCATCCAGATGCTAAACCTGTTAAACAGAAACTTAGAAAAATGCATCCCAAAGTGGCCTTACTAGTCAAAGGAGAACTAGAAAAACTGTTGAAAGTCATTTTTATACAAGCCATTGACTATGCCGAATGGATCTCAAATGTAGTTCCAGTAACTAAGAAAGAAGCCACTAAAGTTAGGGTTTGCACTGATTTCAGAGACATTAATGTTGCATGCCCTAAAGATGATTTTCCTCTTCCCAACATGGATCAGATCATTGACTTTACTATCGGAAGTGGAATGATATCCTTAATGGATGGATTTTTTGGTTATAATCAGATCAGGATAGCTCCTGAAGATCAGGCCAAAACAGCCTTTATTACCCCTTGGGGAACTTTTTGTTGGAAAGTGATGCCATTTGGCTTAAAGAACGCAGGTGCAACCTATCAACGAGCTATGACTTATATTTTTCATGACATGATGCATGATATCCTACATGATTATGTAGATGATATCATAGCTCGTTCCATCAAAGAAGATGATCATTTAAATGACTTAAGGAAAGTATTTGATCGGTTAAGGGAATATCTTATCCGACTAAATCCTGCTAAATGCATATTCGGAGTTAAGTCCGATAAATTATTAGGGGTTATAGTTTCTTTACGTGGCATTGAAATTGACCCTCTCAAGATCGTGGCTATCACGGATATGCCCGCACCCACAAATATATCAGAATTACGAAGTTTACAAGGTAAGCTTCAAGCTATTCGTCGCTTCATCGACAAGTTGGCGAACAAAACTGGACCCTTTCTTAAGCTTCTTAAGAAAGATGTCTCTTTTCATTGGGACGACGAATGCCAAGAAGCATTTGAACTCCTTAAGCAATATCTCCTCAAACCTCCAGTGCTTTCCCCACCTAGATCCGATCGTCCTTTTATCTTGTACATTTTTGCTTCTGATTCTGCCTTAGGAGCTATGTTAGCTCAGCTTGATGATGAGAAGAAAGAACGTGCTAATTATTACATTAGCAGAACCCTCATCAGTTATGAAACTCGTTATACCATATTAGAGAAATTATGTCTAGCAGTCATATTTTCTACACAGAAACTACGACATTATATGCTCAGTCAGAAAACCTATGTTATTGCCAAATTCGACCCTTTGCGATATCTCATGAGTCGACCGTATTTATCTGGTCGCACAGCCAAGTGGGTTCTTGCGCTAAGCAAATTTGAACTCACCTTCATAGGACAAAATTCTGTTAAAGGTCAAATCATAGCAGATCAATTAGCTGCTGCACCCTTAGAATCTACTCATCCCCTCATCATTGAGTTTCCTGATGAATGCCTTAAACTTGAGGCAGACCATTCAGAGCAATGGTCCTTATACTTTGATGGAGCCCGATGCATGAGTGGGGCTGGTGCGGGTATTATTTTAATATCTCCACAAAAACATCTTATTCCTCTGTCCTTCAAATTAACATTTGCTTGCACCAATAACACTGCTGAATATGAAGCTCTTATCCTTGGATTACGAGCTGCCTTGGCATTGAAAATCAAAATTTTATTGGTTTTCGGTGACTCCCAACTTGTCATAAATCAAATCAATGATGTTTATCAGACCAGAGATGATAAATTATGCCCATATAAAGCATATGTTTTGTAGTTGTTATCCTTGTTTGATAAAGTTACTTTGGAAGCTATTCCTCGAACTAGCAATCATGCGGTTGATGCTATGGCTGCAGCTGCATCTCTTTTACCCTTGGAGTTAGACGATGAATATGCTACCATTATTATTCGTCGACTCCAGGAACCCGCTTCAAGAAAATCATGTTTAGAACCTTTGGATGTGTTTCTCATCAACGAAACAACTCCTGAACCATGGTATATTGATATATTTAATTTTTTGCAAAAAGGAACCTTCCCTGATGGTTGCACTAGCAACCAGCGTAGGTTATTACGTAGACAAGCAAGTCACTTTGTGATTATTGGTAATACCTTGTACAGAAGATCTTTTGAAGGCATCTTATTGAGATGTTTGAATTTAGAAGAATCCAGATCAGCTTTGAATGAAGCCCACAATGGATCTTGTGGGGGACATTTTAGTGGTAGCGCCATTGCTAAGAAACTCCTTCGGATAGGATATTTTTGGCCTACCATGGAAACTGATGCACATAATTATGTGCGACATTGCGACAAGTTCCAGAAACATGCTGACCTTGTCCATGCGCCTGCACAAGAGCTACAGGCTATTTCATCTCCTTGGCCCTTTTCAAAATGGGGCCTAGACATCATTGGAAAAATAAACCCTGTGTCATCCGATGGACACAAATTCATCATAACTGCCACTGAGTATTTCATGAAGTGGGTTGAAGCTATGCCATTAGCTTCTTGCACTGGAACACAAGTTTCCAAGTTTGTTTTTAATCAAATTATTTGTAGGTTTGGAATTCCTGCCAATCTCATTTCTGATAATGGAACTTGTTTCAAAAATAAAGATGTCAAGAAATTATGTCAAAAATATAAAATTCAACATCGCTGGTCCACTCCCTATTATCCTCAGGGTAATGGTCAAGCAGAAGCATCTAATAAAACCTTAATCAAAATTCTCAAAAAATTGGTCAATAAAACCGGTCGAGACTGGCACATTCAGTTATATCCTGCTTTGTGGGCTTATCGAACTAGTGTTCGAACCCCCATCGGAACTTCACCTTTTGTCTTGGTTTATGGTGTTGAAGTCATTTTTCCCTTTGAATTAGAAGTTCCTTCTTTAGCTCTACTACTTCAAGATACTGAAGTAGGGGATGAATATCATGTTGGCAGATTTAGTCAACTAGAACTTCTAGATGAAAAGCGCATCAATGCTTTGGAGCATCTTCGCGCCTACCAAAACAAGCTTAAGAGAGCATATCTTAAGAAAGTTCATCCTCGATCCTTTGAGATCGGTGACCTTGTCTTAAAAGAAAATCAAAAAAATACTAATGCAACTACAAACCTTAAAGGTAAATTTGAGCCCAAGCTGGCTTGGACCATATGTCATCACTGCTAAATTTGGATCAGGAGCATACAAATTATCTACCTTAGATGGTAAAGAACTTAAAGAACCTATGAACATTATGCATCTTAAACGTTACTATGCATAAAAATTGGTCATTTCATCATTGTATATATTTGTTTAAAACATTTCAAAAAACCACTATCTCGTATTTCTTTCAATTCATAAACTTAAAATATAAAAACACCAAAAACATCCAAATCATCAAAATCTTCAAAAAAACATCTTTTATTTTTATATCTGTCAATTTGTGAAGTATTGCAGTTATATTTTTAGTTATTTTGGATAAATTAGTATTTATTTGGAATCCCGCACTTTCACATTCACATGAATAAATATCTTGATTTTATTTGTTATGATTATTCATCTCTCTTATATCAAAGTCCACATTGGCATTAAATAAAGTTTTGAGCATAGAGAACTGATCTTGTTATTTACTTGAACCAAGTATATCTCTTCACATTAAAATGATTTCATTGCACATTCGATATGATGCTACATAGTAGAAATGGTTTCCTGAGCGAAAAGTTTCCCCTGCTATCCTATCATGCACATGGTCTAGAATCTTTGAGAATTGACAAAAGGACAAGCTCACCCCTACCCAGAATAAAAATCCCTTGCTCTACAGCTAATCCGAGCAAGTATCCCTAGCATAGGAAGAAAAGAAAAGTTCAAGAAAAAGAGAAAAAGAAAAAGGTTATTTTGAATCATCACAACAATATTTCAGCATTATCTCAAATATCAAGCAAAAATACAAAAGTACAAAAAAAAAAAAAGAGAAGCAAAAGTGAAAAGCAAAAGCAAAATACAATAAACTCCTTTCCCTACCCCTTGAAAAGAAAAGAAGGGTGAATGAGCTTGAATCCCTGGAATTCTCAATTATTCGAAAACTGTGAGGTAAGCCCCATAACAGGTGGTTTGTGCCCAACCCGCTTGGCCTTGGGTAAATCCTAGCATGGCGATATGTCTGTCACATTAGCGACCTTCTTTTGTACAGACCTCTGTCAGCTTATGGATTAGCTAGCTCTTGATAACCTAACTTACATAGTAGTTTGGTACGGTTACATGCATATAAATCATGGTCAACGAACATTTATTTGGTCAAGGCAAATTACTTGTATCAAATTATCTTGCTCAAAATTGGTAAATGAACAATACAATTGCACACACATTTGTATTTGAGAGATTTTGTATCATTATGATAAATCAAGATTGGTAATGAACTCACATTTGCACATGAGGATTCCTTATAAATCTACATTTCTCTTTGAGATAATTTAAAATATCTCTGTAACTCTTTTCGGAATAATTTTATCCTTTTATTTCAGAATTTTTGTTTTGTATAAAAGCAATTACATACATCTTCTCATAAAATCTCAAAAAAAATTTCAAACAAAATTTTCATATTATTATTTTTCTGTTTATCAAAAGTCAAAAATGCATCTTGCAATAAAACCAACAATCTATTTTCTTCTTTGGATTTCGCGATGATGGTATAAGTCTATACCTATAATTCTATGCCTAGCGCAAACCATCGTTCTAATTTTCTTTTCCATGTATTTTAAAACAAAATTCATCAAAACATGTGACTTGCATCATTATGTTACACAATTATGCTTTACAAACAAACAAACACTTATTCTATTTCATGTCATTATGTTCAAATTCAGTTTTTGCAACCATGGTATAAATTCTAAGGAATTGTTCAAAATTTTATCACACTTAGGAATTTATGCCTAGCAACATCATATTTTTTCATGCATACTATTTTTATGAAAATCTGAAAACAAATCATCAAACCATCATTATCTCCATCATTACAACACCAAGTCTTAAGACAGTCTCTTAAGCACTCTTTTACTTTTAACAATATTTCTATACTGGGATTAGCTTGACGACCGAGTGAGCGGCGACTCCATGAAATGGTCTATAATAGTGACAATGTCCTTTGAAATTATTGTTAGAAGTCCCTTTTATTTTTTTATCAAATCACACCACAAACACCAATTTTTTACATCAGATTATTTCATTTAAAATCTTAAAGCATGACATCAAAATTATAATATTTCAAAACGACATAATTACATGAATCCTCAATCCAATAAGCAAACAATTCAAACAGTAAAGCATCATAAAAACATATGAACAAGTCATATCATCAGAAACAAGATCATATATATATATATATATATATATATCCAAAAATTATATACATCATATCAAAACTGGATTGGTATGCCACAATCTATACCCTGGCATACTCAATCCTCTCAACAATCTCTATAAAATTTATAGTCCATAGACACCTTAGCCTCGAGAAGCCCTCGAGCTCTCAGCCTCATCTCCCCCCCCCCCTGACGTGGAGGAGGTGGTCCCATAGAGGTCCGGGATGTATCTCGGGTCCTCGTCATCGATCGGGAGGATGTCCTCACCGATCCCAGCCTAACTGGTTCTACAATGTTGGCCAGTAGCTCTACCCTCTGGCCCTCTAGAACCAGCTAGAAGTATACACCCTAGTAGAATGCAGTCTGCATCATCGACCGCACTAGATCATCCCTGCTCGCTCCTCCGCTCTGCACCCTGAGTCGTGTCATCTCATCCTGCAGTGTTCGTACCTACGTCCTCAGCTGAGTGGCCTCGTCCTGTAGTGACTACACCTGAGCTCGGAGGTGGGCAACCTCAGCCCGGAGAGCCACTGTCTCATTGCTCTCCCTTGTGTCAACACCCTTGCCCTTATCAGGCGATGGTGGTCTCTCCCCCTGCTATGAAGGGAGCCTCTCCTCCCTCCGCCCTATCTCCCATGGCCTCTGTGGAGCCCGTGCCATCCTCTGGCGTCTCTCCTGTGAGATCCATCATTGCTCTCTCCCCCCGTGACCCCACGCTACCTCAATAGCAGCCTACCATCGCCTCCCCATCTGGCACACCATAGCATGTACTGGACCCTGTGCCCTCGTCATCCGAGGAGGGTGGATGCCTGCGTACCAAGCATCATAGCCATCAGCAACCCCAACATCATCACCATCCACTAGTTTGATGGGGGCATCATCTATATCCTGACTCCAGAATCACTGCATATCTAGAACCCCGCTCAGTGTAGTACTATCCTAAACATTTTGGGAGTACTCGTAATCCCTGAGAGAAGGGATACCCTGCTGTAGACCGAAATGTCATAGTACCCGATCATAGCAATGGAGCTCTACCTCTCCTCACTCCATCCTCAGCAAACAGACTCACCTAATGTGAGCCAGCTCTTGCCCATCCTCTGCCCACTCGGGGTGCTCTCGCCATGGCCTCTAGGTGATCTGGTCTACGATGAGATCGTCTAGCAACCTCCGAGACATCGACAGATCTATCCGCCGCTGTGAACCCCTCTACAACCACCAGTAGAAAACTCGGGGTCTCTCCTGATCAAAACCTATCAATGGGAGCCTTATCAGCCTTCGCATCATAATGTGCTCCCAACACCAAACCTACAGCAATGATGTCAAGACCAGACATTGACCTCCCTTGTATACGACCCCATGCAAGATCCTATACAAGTGGCAGAGTACAAAGCTCCCTCATGCAAATATATACCCGTGGTCTCTCATGTCGTAGACTATGTCTGAGAGCACCCACAGTAGTCTGCATCTACTTTGGTGGCACAACAATAAGCCATCGACAACCCCTGTCAAAACCTGTGTCAGCCTAGATGCCCCAGGCATCTACCGTAGTGACTCGATGTTCACTCCGCCCTTCTCTAGGGTGAAGCTCGGGTCTCCAATAATTCTCATCATCGCTTGGCCGTAATTGGCCATATGCGTCATTAGCCGTCCCTGTATGGGGATCCTTAGGATCCTCCATACGTCCTCTAGAGTGGGAGCCATCTCCACTGTTGGTAATCGGAAGCAGAACAACCCCGCATACCACCTCTCTGTTGGCAATTTTGGGTACCTTGGGTACATTGCATTTGCTCAAGTGAATAAGTTGTCATTGATGTCAAGAAGCTATTGAAGGAATTTGAATTAATGTCAAATAATTTGTTTTGATGAAGGTTCGGCATGACAGGTTCGAAAGAAAGCTTTTTAGAAAAGTGTCGCGATATCGCGACATGTCGCATTTTCGCGACTTAAGCCGGCGAGAAAAAGCTTTTTAGAAAAGTGTCGCGATATCGCGACATGTCGCAGTTTCGCGACTCAAAGAGGAGAGAGAATGTTCGGAGTTAGAAATGTCATGATTTCGTGACATATTGCAAGGAAGGTTGAACGGAAGAAAAAGTGTCACGATTTCGTGACATGTTGCAGGAGAGAGAGTCCGAAAGAAAAAGTGTCACGATTTCGCGACATAATGCAGGAGAGAGAGTCCAAAAGAAAAAGTGTCGCGATTTCATGACATAATGTAGGAGAGAGAGTCTGGGAGAAAAAGTGTCATGATATCGCGACATGTCGGGTTTTCGCGACCCGAAGAAAAGAAAAGCGCTAAGGAGAAAAAGTGTCACGATTTCACGACAAGTCAGAAGACAAAGTGGAAGCAAGATAAAATGTCACGATTTCGTGACATGCTGTAGATGAAAATGTTCCAAGTAAGAACTGTCATGATTTCGTGACATGCAGCAAAGAGAAGAGTCTAAAATGAGAAGCGTCACGATTTCGCGACAGGTTGCAGAGAAGTCGTACGGAAGCTGAAAGCGTCACGATTTCGTGACAGGCTACAAAGAAAACGTACGGAAGCTAGAAGTGTCACGATTTCATGACAAATTCAAGGAGGAAGAGCTCAAAGGTGAAAGCATCACGATTTCGTGACATGTTCCATTTTCGCTAGTGCAGACAAGACAAGAATGCAAGGAAGAGAAAGTGTCACGATTTCGCGACAGATTGAGATGGCAGCGTTCGGTTGGAGAAAGTGTCATGATTTCATGACAGAAACACAAAGCAGGTCTTCAACAGGAGAAGTGTCACGATTTCATGATAGAAGCCAAGTTGTGAACTATGAAGACAGAAGTGTCACGATTTCGTGACAGAAGTGAAGTCGAAGTCTGCAGAGGCAGAAGTGTCACGATTTCGTGACAAAAGCAAAGTTGATGCTGACTAAGTCAGAAGTGTCACGATATCGCGACAAGAGCTTAGTTGAAGTCGACAAAGGCTGAAGTGTCGCGATATCATGACAAAAGCCAAAAGAAGGTATACGGTTGCAAAAGTGTCACGATATCATGACATGTTGTAGTTTCACGACAGAAGCTACAGAAGAGTTGCAGAGGCAGTGAGGCCGACAAAGTTAAATTTGGGCCGACGAAGATTAGGGTTTGCAACCGACGTAGTTTAGGGTTGTGCAGTCGACTAAGATCAAGGTTTTGATCTTGAAAGTGTTAGTATAAAAGGAGGGCTGTTTGGAGAGTTGGAAGGTCGATGGATGTGTTGTTGATATGCGACGTTCGGAGATAGTGCGTAGTGCAAGAAGTTCGATCGCTGTGAGCAGAGTGCGAATTCGATCGTAGTGTGCAGAGTGCATTTCATCGAATCATTCTAAGTGTGAAAGATCACAAAGGAAGCAGAGTGTGCGAAGACGATGCCGCTATGATTGCGCAGAGGTGCAAAGGTTGAAGTTCGACCAAGTTCGGTTGTAACTACGCAGAGAGAACTTAAGGACAGATTTGTGTGAGCTTTTTTGAGAGCTTACAAGCAGATTTGGACAAGTCATTGAGAGGGCTTGTTGGATAGATTTAAGCAAGCTTTTGTTGAGTTTGTGGAGCAGGTTGGGCAGGTTCTAGTGAGAACTTGCAAAGCAGATCTGAGACAAGTCTAGGTGAAGACTTGGGTGAAGATCAAGCAAGCTTTAGTGAAAGCTTGTGAACCACTTTTGTGAACCAGAATTGAGAACCAGTTGAGGACAGAGATTGGTGCAGATTCGAGGACATTTGTGCCAGACCGAAGGACTATGTTTGGTGCAGATTAGAGAAAGAGATCGAGGACATTTGTGCTAGACCGAAGGACTGTGTTTAGTGCAAATTCGAGGACCAGCTTTGGAGGTGATACAGTTGAGGACAGAGGTCTCCAGCCAGAGTAGGGAGGACAGGTGTCTTCTATGGATAGAGTTCCATTTGCTAAGGGCAGCGGAGGCAGAGGTCTTCTAGAGGATCACCAGCCAGAGCAGAGCTAGGGGATTGGTGTCTCCTTTGGGTTGGTGCCCATAAACATTGTAATCGGGAAAGGTATTCCCAGAAGTTGGATTGATAAAATTTAGTGAAATATTTTATCCGTGGACGTAGCCCAGCCATTCTGGGTGAATCACGTTAAAATTGTTGTCACTTTGTGGATGTTTTATGCATTGCTTTGATATTGTTGTGGGTATATTGCTTTACTATTTTGTAATATAAATAAGAAAAGTAAAAAGTGGTCTTATACTATTCACCCCCCCTCTCAGTATAAGCTTGTGTTCTTCAATTGGTATCAGAGCGGGTGCCTTCGAAAAGTTTAACAGCTTGAAGGAAAAGCTAATACAGAACACAATGGATTATTCAAGTGGCAATGCAGCACCTATTCTTGATGGGTCAGATTTTGGTCTTTGGAGTGCGAGGATGAAGGTTCATCTAATGGCACTTGGTAATGAGGTATGGGAAGTAATTGAAGATGAGTACACTATTCCTGTACATGGTCCAAATACTAAAGAAGAAAGGCTCCTACATCACAGCAATTCAAAAGCAATGAACGCAATCCTGAAAGGCTTACAGAAAGCAGATCTCACCAAAGTAATTCATTGCAAAATAGCTAGTGAAATGTGGAAACAGCTGCAGGTGGTTCATACAGGTGATACAAATGTCAGAAAGGCCAAGTTGAGACACTTCAAAGGTATGTTTGAACAACTCAAGATGAATGATGATGAAAATATTAGTGATTACATGCTTCGTATGGATGAGGTTGTTAACTCCATGAAAGACTTAGGTCTTGAGCTTGCTGAAAATGATGTATGTGATAAGATTTTAAGATCTCTTCCTAATAGATTTAGTGAAAAGATTTTTGCTATTGAGGAAGCTAAAGATTTGGATAAGTTGAAAAAGGATGAGCTTCATAGCATACTTGCAGCATTTGAGTTGAGAACTCAGGTGAAGGTTGACGTCAAGAAAGAGGCAGCTTTCAAGGCTACCAAGAAATCCAAGGGTAAACAACTTCAAGAGAGTGATGAGTCTTCTAGTGATGAAGAGGCATATTACAGCAAGAAAGGCAAGTTCTCTAGAAAGCACAAAAGCATGAAAAATATAAGATGTTTTAATTGTGGAAAGTTTGGTCATTATGCTACCGACTGTACTGTTCTCAAGAATGAAAGTGATGAAGATAAACAAGATTCTAAAAGCAAGGATTCAGAAAAGCACAAGCATCACAGGAAGAACAAAGATGAGCACAACAATCAAGGAAAGAGGTATTCTCACAAGCACAAGAAAAGTTTCTACCTAGACAAAGCAAGTAAGTGTTCTAGTAGTGATAGTGAAAGTTCTTCAAGTGATAATGAAAATGAGATGTTGTTCATATCAAAAAAAGAGGAAGAACCGAAACATAGGTTCATTATCATGAAATGTCTTAGATGTGGAAATTTTGGTCACCTTGAGGATAATTGCACAAATAATGATTTGGTTTCTAGTATGTATGAGGATGCTTCAAAAAACTATAAAGAAGATGTTTGTATGGTTTTTGAAAAGGGTAGCACCTCTAGTGATAAGAAATCTGAAAAAGGCTTTGATGATTCAGAAAGCAAACAAACAAAGGATCTTGAAAGTGAACTTACTAACGCTCTTAGTGTTTTGAAAAAGGAAAGAAAGAAGAATGCTAGACTCAAGGATAAGTTAGATGAATGTTGTATGGAGAGAGACGATCTTATAGAAAGTCTTGACTTCTCTATGGCTAAGATACAAGAACTCAAGGATGAGTTAGAGTCTAAGGTTCTTGAGTATAGTGAGTTAGATCAGAAAATGGCCTCTTTGAAAGAGGAAACTAAAGAGTACAAGGATAAGCTTTACAGGTTTCAAGATAGCTCCAAAAAGGTTAAGTCACTCATCAAAGGTCAAAGAAAGACAACGGATAAAATAGGCCTTGGTTTTGTTAAGGAACAAGCTGGAGAGTCTAGTAAGAGACTCCAAAAGGAAGAGAGTTCTGATGAGGAAAGTATTTCAGATCATGAGTCCTTGAATGATAGATGCGCAAAAATAGAAAATGAAATTCAGAATGAAAAGAAGAAGTTTTCAGGACCCAAGAGGTCGAATAAAGGAAAATTTCATGATAGATGTTTTGCGTGTCACAGGTTTGGTCACATGGCTGCACATTGCATGGCTCAAATGAAGAAGGTAAATGGCAATTTCAGAAGCGCTAGTTTCTTTCAAGGGTACTGCTACTCTTGTCAATAGTTTGGGCACAAGGCAGTCTATTGCAAGGTTAATTACAGGAACAGGTTTGATCAAAACAGGTTCGGCCAGAACAGGTTTAGTCAGAACAGGCGGATTCAAAGAACAGGTATGCCTAAAAGAAATAACATTGTTACTTGTTATAAGTGTAACAATGAAGGTCACACAACTAGACAGTGTAGAGCTGAACTTCCAAGGTATAGGAATAGAAACAGTGGTATGAACAGGTCCAAGGATCAAGGCATGGATAAGAACAAGAATGATAACAAGAACAAGAACAGTGACAAGAACAGGAATACGGGCAAAGAGTTCAAGAGAAGGCCCGACAAGGAAGTGATAGACGCTGATGATGATCAGTGCCTAATGGGAGTTTTACTCCCACCCCAGAATTAATCACCTCATCAGGAAGTGGGGGAGGGACTAAGCTAAGAGGCTCATTCTTAGTCCCGAGCCCCAAAGGTGACCCTTTGCCATTGATGACAAAGGGGGAGAGATATGAGTAAGGGGGAGAGCTTCAAGTGAAGAGGAAAGCTTCAAGTCAGGGGGAGCAAAACTTCAAAGGAATATTCTCAGTTGTGGGCATAGTTTCTCAGTTGTTAGCACAGTTGGTTTCAGTTTTGGCTCTTGAGACGTGTTTTTAGTAAAGGTTTGCCATCAATGACAAAGGGGGAGATTGTTGGCAATTTTGGGTACCTTGGGTACATTGCATTTGCTCAAGTGAATAAGTTGTCATTGATGTCAAGAAGCTGTTGAAGGAATTTGAATTAATGTCAAATAATTTGTTTTGATGAAGGTTCGGCATGACAGGTTCGAAAGAAAGCTTTTTAGAAAAGTGTCGCGATATCGCGACATGTCGCATTTTCGCGACTTAAGCCGACGAGAAAAAGCTTTTTAGAAAAGTGTCACGATATCGCGACATGTCACAGTTTCATGACTCAAAGAGGAGAGAGAATGTTCGGAGTTAGAAATGTCATGATTTCGTGACATATTGCAAGGAAGGTTGAACGGACGAAAAAGTGTCACGATTTCGCGACATGTTGCAGGAGAGAGAGTCCGAAAGAAAAAGTGTCACGATTTCGTGACATAATGCAAGAGAGAGAGTCCAAAAGAAAAAGTGTCACGATTTCGTGACATAATGCAGGAGAGAGAGTCCAGGAGAAAAAGTGTCACGATATCGCGACATGTCGGGTTTTCGCGACCCGAAGAAAAGAAAAGCGCTAAGGAGAAAAAGTGTCACGATTTCACGACAAGTCAGAAGACAAAGTGGAAGCAAGATAAAATGTCACGATTTCATGACATGCTACAGATGAAAATGTTCCAAGTAAGAACTATCATGATTTCGTGACATGCAGCAAAGAGAAGAGTCTGAAATGAGAAGCGTCACGATTTCACGACAGGTTGCAGAGAAGTCGTACGGAAGCTGAAAGCGTCACGATTTCGCGATAGGCTGCAAAGAAAACGTACGAAAGCTAGAAGTGTCATGATTTCATGAAAAATTCAAGGAGGAAGAGCTCAAAGGTGAAAGCGTCATGATTTCGTGACATGTTCCATTTTTGCTAGTGCAGACAAGACAAGAATGCAAGGAAGAGAAAGTGTCACGATTTCGTGACAGATTGAGATGGCAACGTTCGGTTGGAGAAAGTGTCACGATTTCATGACAGAAACACAAAGCAGGTCTTCAATAGGAGAAGTGTCATGATTTCATGACAGAAGCCAAGTTGTGAACTATGAAGATAGAAGTGTCACGATTTCATGACAAAAGTGAAGTCGGAGTCTGCAGAGGCAGAAGTGTCACGATTTCGCGACAAAAGCAAAGTTGATGCTGACTAAGTCAGAAGTGTCACGATATCACGACAAGAGCTTAGTTGAAGTCGACAAAGGCTGAAGTGTCGCGATATCATGACAAAAGCCAAAAGAAGGTATACGGTTGCAAAAGTGTCATGATATCGCGACATGTTGTAGTTTCACGGCAGAAGCTACAGAAGAGTTGCAGAGGCAGTGAGGCCGACAAAGTTAAATTTGGGCCGACGAAGATTAGGGTTTGCAACCGACGTAGTTTAGGGTTGTGTAGTCGACTAAGATCAAGGTTTTGATCTTGAAAGTGTTAGTATAAAAGGAGGGCTGTTTGGAGAGTTGGAAGGTCGATGGATGTGTTGTTGATATGCGACGTTCGGAGATAGTGCACAGTGCAAGAAGTTCGATCGCTATGAGCAGAGTGCGAATTTGATCGTAGTGTGCAGAGTGCGTTTCATCGAATCATTCTAAGTGTGAAAGATCGCAAAGGAAGTAGAGTGTGCGAAGACGATGCCGCTGTGATTGCGCAGAGGTGCAAAGGTTGAAGTTCGACCAAGTTCGGCTGTAACTACGTAGAGAGAACTTAAGGACAGATTTGTGTGAGCTTTTCTGAGAGCTTACAAGCAGATTTGGACAAGTCATTGAGAGGGCTTGTTGGACAGATTTAAGCAAGCTTTTGTTGAGCTTGTGGAGCAGGTTGGGCAGGTTCTAGTGAGAACTTGCAAAGCAGATCTGAGACAAGTCTAGGTGAAGACTTGGGTGAAGATCAAGCAAGCTTTAGTGAAAGCTTGTGAACCACTTTTGTGAACCAGAATTGAGAACCAGTTGAGGACAGAGATTGGTGCAGATTCGAGGACATTTGTGCCAGACCGAAGGACTATGTTTGGTGCAGATTAGAGAAAGAGATCGAGGACATTTGTGCTAGACCGAAGGACTATGTTTAGTGCAAATTCGAGGACCAGCTTTGGAGGTGATACAGTTGAGGACAGAGGTCTCCAGCCAGAGCAGGGAGGACAGGTGTCTTCTGTGGATAGAGTTCCATTTGCTAAGGGCAGCGGAGGCAGAGGTCTTCTAGAGGATCACCAGCTAGAGCAGAGCTAGGGGATTGGTGTCTCCTTTGGGTTGGTGCCCATAAACATTGTAATCGGGAAAGGTATTCCCAGAAGTTGGATTGATAAAATTTAGTGAAATATTTTATCCGTGGACGTAGCCCAACCATTCTGGGTGAATCACGTTAAAATTGTTGTCACTTTGTGGATGTTTTATGCATTGCTTTGATATTGTTGTGGGTATATTGCTTTACTATTTTGTAATATAAATAAGAAAAGTAAAAAGCCATCTTATACTGTTCACCCCCCCTCTCAGTATAAGCTTGTGTTCTTCACTCTCTGCTAGGGCTGTTAGTAGCCCTATGTTAGTCAGTACTTATGGCATCTCTACCACATGCTGTAGGCTGACTAGTCCAAGTCGGTCACGCTCTGCCTGGTCAAGCATGGCTATGTCATCCCTTAGCCTGCCATACTTCCATTCCTGGATCTTTAGTAATCCCTTCTGCAAAACAAACAATAAAACAACAAAATCATTAATAACTTAAGCATGCAAATTAAACAACTTAAAATCAAGTTTAAAAGGATATCGTCCACCATTGGATGATATCGTCCCACATTGGGCAAAATCATCCTTTGTGAGGACTAAATCGTCTCGATTTCGCAACTTGGGAATCGTCCCTTGTTGGACGAAATCGCCCCTAATTCATCGATTTCACCGTCAAACAAAATCGATGATATAGGGATGATTCCGACGAAATCAAGACGATTTCATCCCGATGACGTCGACGACCTAAAAATGGTCGTGATGCCCCAAACAATCAAATTTAAATCAAAATAATTGCACAAAGTTACATTAAACCTAATCTACTAGGATTAAATCCTTACCCGTAGCCCGTGTCGGACCTCTGTCGCTTTGTGCGCTGTCTCCACCATTTTCTTTTTTTGCAGAACTCTGGAAAAATCAAAGTGAATAGTACAAATGAATTAGGGATTTACCCTATTTTCTTAATTTTATTTAAAAATCAGCATTTTTAATTTTTGCTTTTTCGCATTTTTACCTCAAACGTTCGATTTGGGTAAAAACATGGAGGGGGCACCATAGTCAGCATTCATACGATTCAACCAAGAATCGTCGTCTAAAAAATTGAGTATATTTTTATTTCTCGTAAAATGGGAAAACCTCGTCTTTAACGCATTTTCCTTAGAAAATTTGCTAAAGAGGGGGCAAAATGTAGCACCCTAAAATTGGCACGGTTAAAACCTTAGCAAAAAGATAAAATATTAAAATTTGAATTTCAACCCCAAACTGCCCGTTAAACTGCCTTTTACCCGCTTTCCCCGTTTTTCGTCCCATTTTTTGGATTTGTTTTGATCGTTGAATGATATCATCGCATATTAGACGAAATCGTCCCCGATCTGATGAATTCGTCTAGAATGGAACGTCTAGACGATTTCGTCCCAAAACTAAATTTTCATAATTAGCTTCTATTTCAATGGCATCTCTAACCAAGGCAAAAGCGTGTCTGCGTCGTTAGAAACCTTCCCCGTTTGAGATATCCCAGATTGGGATGATCTCCAACCTCCCAACCTCCTTCCTATGCCTATTTAATCTTAGGCCCTCCCCTTGACCTACCCTTGGCTGAATTCCCTTGTAATTTGATCTTTGTGTGCGTTAGAATACCCTGAATTATCATTTGCATTTGTGCCTTTCTAAGTTTTCTTGTAGGAACCTCATTGTTTTTCAGTCGGAGCAAGCTCAGATCGTCACAGACAATCTTGTACGATCTCGAACGATCACGTTGTAATTCAAGACAATTTTGTATTTTGCAGGAGATTTCGATTGCAGCCAACATTGGGGGCAATCAGTGCCCTGATTTTGCAATCTTTCTCCACCATCTACTGTTTTGCTTTGCATTAGTTAGACTTATTACTATTTTGCATCCTGGAGTTCACCTCATTTAGCATAGTTGCATGATAAAGGTAAAATCAATCATTAATTTTTCTACATTTTCCTCATTTGTTATTAGACACTATTATTTATGCAAGTTTGATATTATTTCTATCATTATCCCTTGCTTCTGCATTTGCATATTTGGTATTTTGTGGCTGTTTCTGTGATTACAGGTTTCTGACAGATTCGTCTGACGAATTCGTCAGATTTTAGGCAATTCTGTCCTATTTCAGACGACCTTATGTGATTTGAGATGATCCTAAGAAATATCAAATGATAATGTTCAAACTGAGACGATCTGAACTGCTACAAGACTTAGAATCTCCATCAGACATCCAGAATTAGGTATGAATTCTTCTGGTTAACTTATTCTCTGTAATTTGCATCTATTTCTATTTTTTGTATTCATTGAAATCCACATTGGCATATAGAATAGTTTAGATTCATATCGGCCAAACCTAGGAATTGAATGATCGAGTATAAAAATAAACACATCAAACACACTATCAACCTAGGCGTGGAAATTGCCATTCAAAAGTTTCCTAGTGAACCCACCATCCGTCAAAAATTCACCCTTATACACCTCCCCCGAGAGGCGGGACCTTCAAAGGGCCTCTCAGTCCGAGGTATTGTCCCATCCTTTTCACATCCCCCTTTCGAGCACGGATCCTATAGCCTGAAGGTAAGGGTGTGAAAAATTTGAAGCGATACAGCAAGATCTAAGAATGCATTTTTGCACTTCAAGCTCCTAAGGTAATATCTAGTTGTAACATATTTTATAGGATCTTCTTTTTTAAAAACCTGACCATCACCGATTATTTCATATTTAGCTTCAAGAATACCATATGAGGTGCTAATATTTTCCATGGAACCATTTGGATGGTCTTTAGTAACCATTTAGATTTTATCAATGATCTGATTCAAATTCTCCTTTTGGGGTTGAGTCTTCTATTGCTCACATTATTCCTTTTGGACAATTGGTGCATCTAGAGGATGAAATTCTTTTGTTTGAACTGATGTATTTGAAGGTTTTGAATCATTCACATTAGGGCCTTCTAGTCCTCCACTAAGGAGGAATTAGAGCATGATCATATGACTCGAAATCTCTTCTTTAGGTGGCCATATTACTGATAATCATAACATCTTAGGGAGAAGGTTTCATATTCAATATTTTGAATCCATTACCCTTGCTTGAGGAGATAGTAATATATTGAGGTCTAATAACTAAAACATCCATCCAAAAAACCAATCTTACATTACTCATTAATTTTACTGGGTAAATTTTCCTCTACTTGGGTATCCATATATTGGAATCCGTCAATGTCATTGCTGATTTTGGTAAATATCTTCTCTCCCTAAAACTCCACAGGGAAAGCATAAAGATTCAACCAGATTGGAAATCCATTAAATTCTTCTTTAAAGGGGTTGAAACTAGGAGTCCAAGATCTTATATATACACCTTTTGTCTAAAAAAACATTTATATCTATAATACATCACCTCATCTCTATTTGCTAAATTAGAAAAGGAAACATAAAAGAAATTTTTGGGTAGGAGAGTTACTTGGAATTATGTATCAGTTCATCAATATTTAATGTATTCTTTGAGCTTCTCCATGCTTGGTCTTTTGCCCTTGAGTTTTCAGATAATTGTTCAAACTTCATGATCAATTAGATCCAACCCAAATTCATCCTTTGAAATCCTCATAGAGGGTAGAGGTTCATCCACCCACTAACCCAAAGATCCTTGAGAGATGTTTTTCCTGATCGAAGAGGCTTTCTCACAAACTGAAGAGATAGTTTGCAAACTAACATCTTTTTTCAATGCTTTATTGCACCTAGGGGTTGCATCTCTTTCGTGAAGATTATAGTTAGTCATATTTGTTGCTTTGTTCCATCACTTGACTTCACCTAGGTATTATACCCCTTTCGCAAAGAGTAGTGCCAACGAAACCATAGGTGGAGGTCATGAGTAGTTTTCTAAGCCCATTGTGTTTCATGATGAATGACTTATCCAATACCCATTGCCACTGTTGGAGCTTCTTATAATCCTTTGGTTCCCCATGGGATTCACCCTCGCCTACCTCCACATGGTTGTGGGAGCCTTGCTGCCCATGTCCATCGTCTACTACGCCTCCCTTAGCGTCGACATCCATTTCTAGATGTCCCCTAGTTTTATCATCACACACCTTGCTTCGTTTCACCAAAGAAATTTTTTTATCATGTAACCTTGACCACAAAAATGATCGCATAAATTAAATTAAACTTTTTTCTATCATTTTTAATATATTTTTATAATAATTTAAATAAATAAATTATTCATATTTAAAAATAAATAATTATAATTTTACATTGTGATTGGTCAATAATACATATACAAAATAATAAATATGCATAGTATTGAATTATAGACCATATGCATAATGAAAAAAATTTAAATAAATAAATCTATAAATATTTAACTATACTTAATAATTTAGAACATAATTTACATAAATATTATAAAAAAACTTAATCTTTAATACCATAATATATATTTTAAAATTATTATTAGATTAAAGTTTTTTTTTTAATCTTCAAGATCCATCCATAAGAAACAAATAGTTCAAGTATGAAATTACAACCTTCCTAGACCATAGGAACATAATTAGAGGTTAAAATTATTTCTTACCATAATTTACAAATAAAATAATCTTTTATCCCATAAAATAAATTAATAAATGTTAATTATTAATTATATATTTTTATTATTAAGTATAGATATTTAAATGTAGTTGATTTAAAATATTATCCCTATAATATGTTAAAGGATGCTAAAGAAAGCAATGATTTTTCTGGGATAAAATTTAATTATTTCACAATCAATATTTTGGATCTGCATTTAAGTCCATTGCCATCATACAAATTGTAAATATTATGATTTGGATTAATATATATCATATTCAAAATATATTGTTGTGTTAAATTTTTTATTGATAAGTATAGCTCTCCACTTTACGAGGGTTCATGGTTGGGAGGATATTGCTCATATTCAAAATATATTTTTGTGTTAAATTCTCTATTGATAAGTATAGCTCTCAGCTTTATGAAGGGTCATGATTGGGAGGAGACTGCTCAGCCCTGCGCATCGGTCATAGAAAGCAATGATTTTTCTTGGATAAAACTTAATTATTTCATAATCAATATTTTAATTATTTCACAATCAATATTTTGGATCTACATTTAAGTCCATCACCATCATACAAATTGTAAATATTATGATTTGGATTAATATATACCATATTAAAAATATATTTTTGTGTTAAATTCTCTATTGACAAGTATAGCTCTCGGCTTTACGAGGTGTCATGGTTGGGAGGAGATTGCTCATATTCAAAATATATTTTTGTGTTAAATTCTCTATTGTAAAGTATAGCTCTCGGCTTTACAAGGGATCGTGGTTGAGAGGAGATTGCTCAGCCCTGTGCGTCGATCACAGAGGTTTTTCACAATAACCAAATAAAAAATAATAATAATAAAGATTTTACATTTAAAAGGGATAAATTTATAAATTTTTAATTTTTAATAATCACTTCCCAACAATGACCCATTGTAAAGTCGAGAGCTATGGTTATCAATAGAGAATCTCCTCCCAACCATGATCGCTCGTAAATCTGAGAGCTCCAAGAGCTATGTTTATCAATAGAAATTTAATACACAACCATCACACACCCACCCCTCACATACTTGCCCACGCCACAATTTGAGAGCTATGCTTATCATTAGGAAATTCGCCCACGCCATAATTTGAGAGCTATGCTTATCAATAGGGAATTTAACACACAACCATCACACACCTACCCCCTCACATATTCAGCCACACCACTATTTGAACCTTGGACCTCTTGAAGAAGAGCCAAAGCCCGAACCGTTGCCCTATCCCCTGAAACTAAATATTTAATTATTTTGAGTTTGAATTACATGAATGGTTTAAGATTTTTCAAATTTTATTATGTTAATATAATAAATAATAATGCACACTTAGTTTCTATGGAGAGATTCCATACGACAAATATAGATGGTTTAAATTTATTAAAAAAATTATAATAATGTGTAATTTCAATGGGTTTTACAAATAAGATTTTGGAACTCTAAATAAGAGGTTAAAGGTGGGGTAGGATTCGACACCATGTTATAATAATAAGAGTATGTTTGGTTAGATAACATGTATGTGATAAAACATAGTCTCATATGTCTGAGGGAGACAACGCAATGGTTTGGGTTTTGGCTCTTCTTCGGGAGGTTTAGAGTTCAAATCGTAATGTGGGTGTGGTTGTGTGTTTGGGATTTGGATCTTCTTTGGGTGGTTCAGAGTTCAAATTATAATGTGTGTGGTTGTGTATTAAATTACTTACTGATAATCTCAACTCTCCCCTTATGAGAGGTCATGGTGGTATGGGGATGCTCAATCCTAAGAGTCAGTTGGAGGGATTTCTCACACAAACCAAATAAAAAAAACATAGTCTCATATGGTCTATGGTGCTATAGATGTTAAAATATACTTTACTTCACTCTGTGAGGTAGAAGGTAGTTGAATAAGTAACATTGATAATGTCATGCAATGTTTAAACATATTTTGTGAAGCCTCAAGGTCTAGAATCTAGTGATAAAAAACTCAATGTTATCAATAATCATTTTTGTCCAAGCTTGTTTGGTTCAACTAATTTAATTGGAAATAGATCCAACATGGTGAAATGTTTAGATTCTTGGGCATTCCCTTTGCCTTTCAGTCTTCTTCCTCTATGTTGTGGCAATATATTTTAAACATAAGCTTCACAAGTGGATTTCAAAGCCTTTGTTGCTAGCTAGTAAATTCTAGGTCTATTTCAAAATGTTTGCTATCACTCATATTTATAATTCATCTTTTTGGGCTCCTTCCAAAGCCTCTTAGCTCCTTCAATATTTTTTTTGGGCGTCGACAAATTAAAAATGCTTACACATAGTGGCCTAGGAGTTTTGTTGTCTTCCAAGAAATTCTATAGGTTTGGGCCTTCTTGATACCCAAAGGTAAGGAATAACCGTTTATGCAAAATAGATCGTTAGAGATGTGCAGAGTAATGAA
Organism: Wollemia nobilis; assembly: GCA_028583015.1. Taxonomy (NCBI): domain Eukaryota; kingdom Viridiplantae; phylum Streptophyta; class Pinopsida; order Araucariales; family Araucariaceae; genus Wollemia; species Wollemia nobilis. The sequence goes on along the minus strand of JAQPPZ010016244.1, from coordinate 6,186,575 downwards.
GCTTTGAAAAATATTGCTCCATAATTGAATTTCCTTAGGTGCCCTATACAAAAGAAAAACCTGGAAAGGACTTAGGCTACCCTCACTTCCAATTATGAAAATGTTTGTTCAAATTCAAGGTACCTTTGTTACCAAAAGTATTTGGAAGGCCTGATAATCTATCAAACCTTGGCTCCAATGGAGTGGTAGTAGGCTGTAGACTAGGCTATCTATGAATAATCATTCACTCTAGTGGTTCTCAGTTATCATGCATCAAGACCAACCTTTAGCTAAGCTTCCCTAGGTTAAGGCACTATATTTATTTCACAAAGGGGTAAACGTCATCCCTAAAATTTTTCTAGTAGCGCAAAAAATTGGATATCTTAGGGTAAAGCTAAATTCTAGTTCAAACTCTAGGAATATGATAAGGAGACATTTTTATATTCCAAGAGGTGGTCCCTTACGATATGTTGTCCAAAATTGGGGTTAAAAACACATGCCCATGGTGGAAATATTGGAAGTGGTATCCAAATACTCCTTTCAAAAATTATAAACCCAAAAATAAGTATCATTAGATTTCTTCCCACTTGCCCATGATACCAATGCTCAATGCTTGTTGGTACCTCTAGTCCTCTGACAAGTATTGGTAGTAAAATAATTTCTCTATTTGGGATGCAACTTTGGATCTCAAATTGGATCACTTCTCCTATGCTTGTTCTTCCAAGGCTTGCTAGGTGGGGATTGGTTGGTTCACTTGGGGTGAGAAATCCTAGATTCCCTTTTTATCAATGTAGAGAGATTGTTAAGCATTTAATTTGGTTCTATCCCATAGCCCAATAAATATAGGCCTATATTCATGACTTCTTTCAACCATTTCATCCCAGATATTTCTCTTAGCATATGGTGCTTCTTAGGGATAAGGAAGGCATGCTTGCAAGCATTGACCAAATTTGATATTTTTTAGCTAAAAAATTATTTAGCATTTGGAAGGTTGATGCTATTTTTTATCCATATGCTTCCACGGACTTCTTTGCTTACTCTAAATCCATGATTTACTCTAATATTATGCTACAGATTTAGGCTTAGGCCAATAAGGTAACACTCAAAGTTGATCACTTGTATACTTTGTTAGATCACTATTCAAATGTGCCATGTTTGATGGCAAGAGTCCTACGCTCTCTATCAAATCATCAAATTCAACCTCCCTTAAGAGGGTGAAAGTGAGGTCATAGTTCTTAGGTTCTACAATCTCATAGTCCCCAACCCTACAAAAGACCAAATAGCCTACCACAATAGTGTCACTCTCACTCAAATCAGAGGATGGAATTTTACCCCACCCCCTTCCCCTCAAGTGCAAGGATGGGGGTGGGAAACGTTCACCCAAACCTAGGTTGGGAGACTTATAATCAAGAGCAGGGCTAGGGATCCAAGGACTATCCCTATTCACTAGTTGGGCATCGATGAATCCTACTGAAAATACTTTGGTGTAACAATCTTCTAATGTACATGTTGATTGGGATAACCTAGAATACAAGGAACCTCCCTCTACTGGTGTTGTCATTGCTTAGATCTTATCACCTTGGTGTGACTATTTTTTTCTTTTAAGTTTAGGTCTCGTGTTGTAAGTCCTAGAGGCTAATATTTTTTTCTCTTAGAATAAATTTTTCATGTGCATATTACTTTTTTAAATTGGTTATATGGGATTGAAATTGGCCCCACCCATATTACATCATTACCACATAGTGGTATTACAATAAATCTTAGATATTATTTGTGTATCACTTGACAAGATTTGAACCTAAGTCTCCTCCTTTTTAATGTTGAAAATTCTAGCCGGTTAAGCTAATGTCATTTGATCCATGTACATCTTCCTTACCACCCACATTTTTGTGATTAGTGTATTTTTTATTATTTTAGAAATAAAAATCACTTTTCAACAACAAAAACAAAATATACTACTTTATGAGTACCTATATCCATAGATCTAACTAATATAAACTTAATAACTACATAACAATTCTTCAACTTAAATAAAAAAATTAACTATTAAACACCAATCTCTATATGAAGGATACTCAACTAGTTATTGCAGCATAATCCCCTAACAAAAAAAATAAAAAAATCATAACATTAAATATCATAGAGGGTCTATAAAAAATGATAATATTTAATTAAAAGTAGTTAATTATAATGATTAATAATTAATGTTGATCACCAAATATGACTTGATTGAGGGTTAAAAATAGAGACAATCTTAATACATAGTAAAGAAGGCCAATGCTAAATATTCATAATAATAATTAATTAATTTTAATATAAACCCTCTCTTAATAAGATATGATACTAGGTTTTGGAATTAGATAAATCATCCCTCCAAAATTCAATTAATTAGGGGCTTGGGATTTTTTTTGATGGGGCTAGACAAGGGTCCCTAAATTTTATGGGGCAGGAGAATTATATATTTTTTATTTTCATTGTTTCAAATTCAAGGTTGGATTGACATAAGGTTCCAATAATTATGCTGAAATTATGGCACCTAGATTATTGGTTTAATTGGTAGAATCAAAAGGAATATAAAAAATTAAAATTTAGAGAGACCTTACAAGTGGTAGTATACTGGATACATGGTGTTTTTAGTATGGAAAATGTAGTTCTACAACTCATCTTATCTCAAATAAAAGAAGTTGTGGATCAAAATGAAGGTTTTATTGTTTGGCATATTCATATAGAACCGAATAGGAAAGCAAATAAACTCTCAATTGAGGGGCTTTATATTGAACCAGGTATGTGATTAGTATAACAATTCAATGAGGGTAATGCATTTCAGTTGGTCCATATCTTTATATGGGGAATTAATCCACTCTAGTTAAAGCAAGGACAATTAAAGCATTTTTTTTAAAACCTCCAAAGCTAGTGATTTAAAGGATATTGGTTGACAATTTGGAAAGGTGTGTAAGAATAGAACTTAGCATAATAGAGATAGCTAGCTATGATGTATAAGCAACCTAATTTTTATATTATTATTGAATCTTTGAAGAAATAGCAGAGTAATCTGAAAAAATGTAATTTCATATTTGCTTGATATAAAATTATAATTTTTTTCTAAAGAAAAAAAAATATGATACATAATGTCACAATGCTCTCTAGTTTGTTGTTGAAGGATGATTATCTTTCATATTGGGATTGGCATTTATATTGTTACGTAACAGTCAGTTTTTTAATATGCATAGAAAATTATGGTGTAATAGCAAAAATTTAGGTATAATATTAAGTCAATATATAGTTTATATGATTTGTTTTTAATGATAGGCCGAAAAGTGAGACCTAAAATTTTATTAATAAAATAATTTGGCACAAATTCTATACATAATTTTTTTCTTATTATGATGATTTATGAAAATCGATCATAATATCAAATTAATTAGCAATATTGACTATATAAAAACTAAAAATATTTAAGGAACAAATTTAAAGAAAAAAAAAATCAATAAAAATGAAGGGATTAAATTATCAAATGGTATGAGTTTAACTGGTAAAATTCATGACTTTCAAGGAGAATATCTATGTTTGAATCTTTCCAAGGGATACATGCATAATTGTTAAGCTATTGTAATACCACTATGTGATCATGATGTAATGTGATTGGGTCTGCTTCAATCCCATATAACCATTTTTCATAAATAAAGAGATTATATTGAGTCACATTTGAATACTTATACTTAATAACAATTACACTTGACTCATTATTATCATTTATTACCTTGGATAGTTCAAACAATGATTATTTTTCCCATTATTTACATGTTTATGATTAATAAAAGATAAAACTATAATAACCTTATTATCATGTTTACTTTGTTAGAAATTATTATATTATTTGATGTTAAGTAATTATTACACCTTAGGGGATGTTAGATACTTAATTGTTACACCTCATGAGAGGTTGAGAGAAGCTAAACAATTAGATGAAGGTGAAGCACTAAGAGTCTCTCAAGACATCCAAGAGATATACCATCCTAAGTATTTATATGTGTACACAAATTCAATAAGCAATAAATAAAAGAGATTTAAATTCCTATTATTGGTATCATAGAAAGGTATGTTATGAACAAAAAACTAAAACATTATTTTTTCTAAGTAAATGTTTATTCTAGTACATCATCTTGTGAAAGGACATCCTAATTGGTGGAGAGTGGCAAGCATAATTGGCCAATGAAAAGCTTTGAGAGATAGGGCACCCACCATGGGACCTACTCTAATGATCTAGAAGAATTATAGAATAAAATCAAGGTAATTTGTGAAGTTGCAAGTCACTTTGTCAAATATTTTTTAAACTCCCTAGAAGTCAATATTTCCATAGCACTAGAGTATTTGGAGGCTTGGTGCAACATAGATTAATGGAGTTCACCAAATTTTGGACTAGTATAAAGTATATCACTGTTCACACGGTTCTATTTTTTGCCATGATTACCATTCTACTACTATCAATAAAGGTCTATATTTACACCGATTAAATTACGAAAATCTATTTTTGCCATCACTTTGTAACAACATTGCTTATATTTTATGACTTCTCTAATATTTATCTATTTAGTGTTCTAAGGTGATGTGAAAACTCATATTAACCTTTTGTGTTGTAAATATTTATGAATAGACATGATTTTTTCTTACTTTTTACTCTGGTTCAAAGAACTACATTCACAAAATATTTGGTGACATGCCAAGACAAAGGCTTAGTGGAATTTGAGTACTATCCCATTGAGCATAGACTTATGGGTGACCTAGCCTAAAATTTCTACATGCTTATAGTGGAAGCGACATAGACCCTACACAAGGGCTCTAATGTGGGTAGATTTGAAAGAGGCACAACTTAACTGCCAAGCTATTTTATTTACTTGCTCCAAAATATTAGCTGCAAGATACTCCATAATGGTTGTAAAATATATGAAAGCCACCATTCCATTTATGGGATTTTAAATTCCATTTTTTAACATACTATATCATTCCATTGGCCCTCTTCTTGAAAAAAAGTACCTATTACCTAAAAATTGTTGGTCCCTTGCATGTCACCTAAAAAATACCCGTATTCATTGTGAATTTTTTGTTGACATCTATTGTGCTTGAAACTATTTTTTCTCATTCTCTTTATTCTTGTTTGCACATATTTTGTGCTCCTCTTTACACCTCTCTCAAGCAAAATTCAATAGAAATACTAAAACCAGCTATGGTTAAAATTGTGGTCAAACCAATTTGGTTTATCTTACTATGCTACTCAAATAACTCCTTACTATCCTTATGCATGTCAATAGATTTATTGCTATGATATGCATATTGACAAAGAATTGATCAGTCTTCCAAGCTACATGTAGTTCTTTTTATTGCTCTCATCACACCTTTTCCGTCACCCTTGTGAAGGACCATTACTACCAACTAGACACTATTGCAAGGAGGTGGCATATTCCCTAAGAGTAGCTATAGACATTGACTACAAAGGTATCAAAAAATATCACAAATTCTTTTTAATGCACGAAATGAATAATAAGAGTATTGGTATTTCAAAGAAAGGATAATTTTTTTTTAATAGAGGCTAAGAGTTCAAAACTCACCAAAGGAAAAAAGAGTTAAAAAATGAAAAACAATGTATTTATAAAAAGAATAAATAAAAAGATAAATAAAGTTTTAAAAAAGGAATATATATATAATTGAGATGTAAAGTGTCTTGTATGAGTAAAGCTTAATGTTGGTTGGTAAAGAGACATGGTTATGTTTTTTAAAATTCCAAGTATATTATGTCAAGTAAGTTGTAAACTATCCTTTCTTCAAGTGTGTTTTTTATAAACGTCAATTCAAGACTCATGTTGTGAGATTCAAGTTAAGACTTATGTTGTAGATGTCAAGTTATTATGTATTAGTATTTAGTGTGATGAGGAGTTATTATATCTTTGGATGTCAATAGTTTGTGTTGTCTAAACATAGTTTATAAATTGTTAAAAGAGTTTAGTGTAGTGTTTAAAAAAAAGTTGATCTATAGTGGATAAGGAATGTATTTGATACTTTATATATAAATCATATACGTATTTAAGCACACTCATAACGTTTAGTATAAATGGTACCTTTAGATTATATTTATAGGTAAATCTTATGTGTTAACGTATTGTGTCTATAGCCTAGTAAAGCTATCATAACAATGTTTAGATATCAACCTTATAAATCATTGGGGAGAAATAAGGACATCATTTTGTTATGTTTCTTTCACTCCATTTTTTACCCTATTTGTCATTATCATTAGATGTAAATATTGAAATTGAGAAATTCTAAGTATATAGAAAAGTGACACCCATGTACAAGGATTTCTCTTTAAGCAGGTGTCATTTATTGGGTGAATTTTTTTCATACCACCTTGGTACCACATATCATTCTCTTTCATATATATTAAGGTCTCTCACATGCAATCGTGTATGTCAAGAGGACTAGCTTCTTCCATGTACCAAAATGTGTATAAAAAGAGTGGGTATATAAAAAGGTTCAGTATATTAGACTAGTGGTTTATTGAAAGGGAGACCACTTGGAATACATAAGGAACCCTCACTATTGTGTTGAAGAAAACAAATTCTAAATACTACAATAAGAAGTGTTCACATCACTTGACTAAATGGTAAATGTAAAGAGGAAAAAATACAAGAAACAAGCATAAATTCAAAAATGTATGACACTAGATAATGATCTTTATTTCCCATAAGCTAGTGAAGGTGGATAGAAGCAAGTTGAATTTTAAATGTATGTAACACCAAAATTCAAGAAGATTATAAGATGAAAACTTCTTAACATTTAAGTTTTGCTTACACACAATTTTAAAAGAAGATTGCTTTGAAGATGGTGTTATAATCTCTATTGGTGCTATGAAGAGAATGTACTTGGCATTAATAACTCATGACATCCTTGAGGTGAAGTGTAAAAGACAATAAGAATAAATAAAAAATTGAAGGTCAATCCTATGAGAGCAAATGCTTGTTGTGATACAATATATCTTATCCAAATGATAGATTTTGCTTGTAATACTAATAAATTGAACACCATTGTTGATAGTGGTGTTGAGTACAAGTCTATAATGGAAAATATTTATTGTGACACAAGAAACCTTATTTAAACGATAAATTTAACTTATGATACTAGTTATTTGAAGATTGTTTATGATAGTAGTGTTTGTGTTTAAGATGAGCATAATGATCTCACGTTCAATATTATTTATTGTGTTGGCCATGCCAAAGGCCATATTTCTAAAGACCATAGTAATGATGAAAATTTTAGGTGTTTGAATATTGTTGGTGTTGGTTGTGACAAAGGCCATAGTGATGATCAAGATATTAGGTTATTTGAATAACACACCAAAGGTATTAGCTCAAAATTAATGAAATAATGGGTTATAATAACACAATATTGGTAAGGAATGGGCAAGTTATAAGAAAGCCCATAAAGCCAAATATAAAGCCTAAGAATGAAGGCCTTGGTTTTATTAGTCAAATAGAAAGAGGTGAGACCAAGTTTGTAAAAAGAGAAATATATGTAGAAAATGAAAATCCTAGAATAAATTATTGTAGTCATTATGGATAATCCATACATGTGACATCTAGGTGTTGGAATTAACATACTTGTGAGATTTATGGAGGCAATAATCACTCTTACAAATATTGTTGACATAAATATAAAATGACGAATAAAATATATGTTGATTGTGGATTGATGTATGTAATAGAGTGGGGCAAAATGAAAGAAATGTTGAGTGGATTCTACAAAAACATATTTTATTCTTAGAAGAGAGAGCAAGGATAAGATAAATTTTGGTGGTTAAGAGAGATCACAATATTGATTTTCCCATGGAACAATTCAATTCTTGGGATTCTTTAGGATGCTTAAAAAGAGAGATATGTATGAATTCTACACCAAAATTTATAGATGTAACATGGGCTATGCTCAAAAAGCCTATAGTGATAGAGCTTGTAGTGAAACATCACATGGAATATTTTGAATGTGTAGTGAAAAGCATTAGTTTGCTTGGGTTGTTTAGAAGGAAATAAACCCTAAGTATCAACATTCACAAAGTTAAAGGGCCATTGGATGTCAGCCAAAATGTGGATCTAGAGCATTGATTTCAAAAAACAAGTATACATAGGTTAAATTCATATAGATTTATCTATTTTATGAATCACATAATTTCTAGCTCCATGGGAACTACTTTATTTTATATTTAAATAATAATTTTATTTATAATTATTAAAATATATATTTAAGTTTTTAATGGATTTGGGATAAGTAGGAGAGCTAAGATTTTTGCATAATTGTTCAAAAAATCTAATCTCGTGATCATGCACTTTGTACAATCATAAGGATACTTGGACATAGGGGTCAAGATTATGGTAATGCATGGATGTAAAATTGAGTAGCCCTAAACTTAGGTTTCAGAACGGTCATATTGTGGATCTAAGTCATCCTCATATTTCTTTCTAATTTTGATCTTAATTCCATTGAGTCAAGGAGAATAATGAATTTTATACCATAAACCAATGTTCCAATCCTATGGGTAGGCATGTTGTAGTGCCACTAAAATTCCTATATGGAGAGATCAAACTTATGGAAATGCATCTTAAATTCAGGATATCATAGACCTAAGGTTGAATTTACATATATCGTACACCCAACACCATCATCATATTCTCTTAGAGATCTATTAAAATGAACACCTTATCATGTTAGGTCCATCAAGCTGATCTTGTAGATATGTAATTTTGAATACATAGTTAACCTTCAATTTTGTCAATCCCTTCATCGATTATACTTTTAATCAACCAAATTGAATCAACATTTCTTGGCCTAAATATGAAGCATTTATTACTTCAAAAGTGATAGTGTTGAGGCATGAGTGGTAGTATCAATGGTGCTATCATAACCTGGTGGTGCTTTTGTAAAATATTTCAAATTTGACTTTTTTTTTTTCCATTTTTTACCTCTAACAATCATGAGGTAAAATCACCAGCACAATAGCTCCAGTAGTGCTACCGTATCCCAATTATTTTGACTACCACACCAAAATTAAAAATTTTGACTTTCCATCCATTTCAAGTCCCCAACCATTAATGAACTAAATACTCAAACATTTGATCCACAACCCCTATAGAAGATCCCAAATATAAGACTTTCCACTCTCATCATATTCCATTAATGACTTCTTGATCCTATTTTCAAATTCTTACCTTCTCAAATCTTGTCATATTCAAAATAATCCTTCCCCCAAGTATCCATGGATGCCTATAAAAATATCACTTGGGGTGTCCATTTCATGAATAGATTTAGAGTAACAAAATTCTACAACAATCTCTCTAGAATCATTGGAATTTTTTATTTTACATGACAATATTATGACAAAATCTTATGAGGGCCATCCTTGCAAGCATTCAAGATCTTATTCCTTGCAAGCTCTCTCCAAACATTCTTGCAAGCATATAGGGGACCATATTAATATTTAAGCTTTGGCATCAAATTAAAAACACATATAGATACATATTAGGCTTTGTTTGCTACATATTATTATGCCCTTGCCTCTTTAAAAAATATTATTTCTTTTATCAAAAAAATAAAATAACATTTTAGTTGTAGGCCTTGTATGTTATATTTTTTTATGTGCATTAGGGATGGGTCAAGGTTAATCTTAGACAAATAATGTTTTTAGGAGAAACATAGGTTTTCTTCAATCAACCTAACAAACTAGACTTTATGCTCACTACATACCCTAGTATCGAAGCAAGAAGAGAAGAGAGTGGATAATATCACGAGGATGCCCTTCATGACACCCCTTCCAAATCTTTCCCCTTCTCACAAAGCTTAATTGTTTGTTGGGTTATCTTACACATCAAACAAATTCATGTTTTGATAAGCATAGAGACCTAGTAGGTACAACTTAAGTGAACCTAATGGTGGAGACTTTGAATCTACAAATAGAATACTCAAGGTTTGAATTTGGGATGGGGTAGAGTTGTACACCATATTCTAGAAACTAGAGTTTGTTTTGATAAACACATATATGTAAACCATATTTCCCCATATGGCCTATGGTCTTATGGATGTTAAAATCTATTTTACTTTACTTCACCCTATCTTGATCCTTGTACCATATTTTAACCCAGTTGGATTGTGCTACATTCTTGTTATAAGCTAAAGGCAAGTGAGTTGAGCATGATTTCATTTTAAACTAAAATTTAAAGTGAACCATTAAAAATATATTTAAATTAAAAAATTTATTTGTTATTTATCATATATTTTAATAAATTAAATTAAAATATCAAGTGACATTAGCTCAACTGGTTAGATTCCTCAACATTTAAGGAGGAGACCAAGGTTCTAATCTTGCCAAGCGATACATGGATAATATCTAAGCTTTGTTGTAATACCACTATGTGGTGATGATGTAATATGGGTGGGGTCTATTTCAATCCCATATAACCAATTGAAAAAATAAATTAAAATAAAATATTTAAATAATTTAGCTACATAAATTAGATAAAATTAAAATTTTAAATAAACTAAAGGTTAAGTTTCACCAGTGGGATTAGAACCCTATTTTATAGGATGGAATTCCTCACTTACCACCACTTATTCCAAACCTATTTAATGCAATAAATAAATATATTACAAATACTTAAATGTTAATATTAAATATTAGATAGGAATTATGTCTACTTGATATTCAAATATTGAGAGTAGAAAGCACTCATTCAAGGGAAAAGCGACTAAATTCAAACAAGTGTTAATTTTTATTTTGTTGTTCATTGTTGATGCTTGGACCTAGTTTTTTTATAAGCATTCATGCCACCCAACACATTATCCTTTACATGTCAATATTTGGTAGGCATTGTGACTATTTATAGTTTTTTTGCAATTATTAGCCAAAGAATTTATGCTTCTTCCTTTGTAGTTTTCCTCTAATTCTTATTTTGCTTTCATGGTCTATCCATGAATTTAACAAATAAAAGTAAGTCAAGAAATAAAATCTTTAATATTTTGTCAAAGATTTTCTCTTTTGGCTTAGATTAGAGGGTCACCTCTGAATCCTAGTCATGGCAATAGTAGCAAGGGATATCCCTCCCCATACCAAACCCTTCTCATGTGATGTTACCATGATGACTACATCCATACTCAAGAACACTACAAACCCAACCAAGTAGAAAAAGCTCCTTTATTTCTAATTTTATTGATGCTTTAGTGGTGAAGATTCCTCTAGACTATATTCAAATCCTGATCCTCACCCTAACTAAGAGATCTCTTGCTTGCAAATTTACGGGTATTTGGCCTAGTCTAACAACCATTCAAAAATGGATAACCTCTTCTTAGGGATCTAAAATATCTAGATATTAATTTATGATGGTAGGGAGGGGTATTTCATAGTTATTTTCTCCTCCATAGAGGAAATATATGCAATATTTCAAGGAGATCCTTGGTTCCTTGGAGCAATTCCTCTCTACATGACCCTACGGTTATTTAGTTTTGACCCACAAGTAGAAGAACTAGAAGAAGTCTCAATTTGGATAAGACTATACTTTTTACCCCTATATTTATGGAATAAACTGACTCTCGAGATGATAGGTAACTCTATTATCACATTTTTAAATTTGACTCCTTTAAAGGCCAATAATGCAACTTATGCTAGGTTGTGTGTTCAAGTCAATCTAAAAAAGGGCTTCCTCAAAACACAGGTATCAAATTCTTGGACTGGATCCATACCCATCCATTAGATTATGAGCACATTCCATTTAAATGTATTAACTATCATCAATATGATCATTTCTCAAGGAATTATCTCACTAAGGTACAATAAGAGACAAATGAGGAAGATCAAAAATTCCAAACAGTAAGAAGGAAACAACAGAGAAGATCTAGAAGTTGAAGAAGGTCTCAACCATAGACAAAAAGACAAAATAATAATAAGTTCTCTATTTTATCATAAAATTAGGATTAGGAACATCCAAGGACATCTAAAAAAGGGGAAGATCCATCAAATCTTGAATCAAATGACAAAGTGGAGGAAAGTCAGGTTACCAAAGAAAACCTTTAGAAAGAGGAAATTGAAGAAATAGAAGAGACTCAGGTAGTAGTAGCAATAATTCCAAGAGGCACCCCAGCTACCATATCTTCTACTAGAAGGAGGAAATCTAATCAAGAGGTAAGAATAAAACAATAAAATATATAGATTCAATAGAAAGCATAGAATATACTTTAGCAAGGTTAATAATCCACTTAAGAAATGAAGGTTCTATCATGGAATAGAAGGGAATTGAGTAGTCCCTTGAAAAAACTACCTAAGTCAATTAATATCCCAACAAAAACCAATGGTTATCTACATTCAAGAAACTAAATTGACAAAGAAATTAGCAAAAATAGATTGAAAAAATATATGGAGATCCTTAGACCTAGAAGTAATATATTAATCAAGTGCCTCGAGGGGAATTCTCCTTACATGGGATCCAAAGGCCTTGATATGTATTTATAAAACAAGACACTCAAATTGGGTAGCAACTTCTTTCTCCTCTCCATAGGGACAAACTTGGACCATAGTCAATATCTATGGACCAAATAACATAATCTTAAAACAAAAGGCTTGGAAAAGTCTTTGACACTATATTATCAGGAAAGACCCCCAAATTTAATTATATCATGGGATTTGAATGTGAATTTAGCCCAATGGAAGAAAAAATGATATATTCTCTCAAAATACCCTTCTAGGGACCTATCTATGCAAATTATAATTGAGCAAAAACTTCCGGACATAATCCCCAAAAATGGAAAATTTACATGCACAAATAGAAGAGTTGGGGTTAAATTCATTGCAAAAATAATAGATATATTTTTTATACAAGAGGATTTATGATTTAGGTATCCCCTTTTATCAAGTGACATAATTCAAAGTTTGGTATCAGAACATAATCCTATATATTTAGATATGAGTAATAGTGCTCTTGAGAAAAGGAATATTTCTTTCAAATACAATCCAAAATGGATGGAGCATGAGGAGTTTGCACCTTTAGTAGAAAGTATCTAGAAGTAGCATGTCTATGCAAATATTCCCAAGAGGTATGGAAAATGAAAATTTCCAATCTCAAGAAAGCCATTAGGGAATGGATTTCCAATAATACTAAAGTTCAAAATAGGTCAAGCTTATTGCTACAATAAATGGAGGAAGCAGAGCAATAGATAAGTGATCATCCTCTAACCCCTAAAAAACAAGAGAGAAGACTCTAATTAAACTAATAAATAGATCAAGAGTTCAGAGAAGAAGAGGAAAATTGGAGACTTTGATCATGAATGATCTGGATCAAGAAAGGAGATATAAATACAAATTACTTTTATCTAAAAATAATGCAACACTACCAATGAAATACAATCGAAGAAATTTATAAAATTGAAGAAACTTATTTAGATCAGACATTCATAAAGAAACTAGCAAGAGATCATTACTTGGTCCTTCTCACAAAGATAACAATAAATCAACAGGCTCAGGTCACTTTCCTGAACAAAATTTCTCTTTTGTTAGAAAATAGAGATAGAGAAGATATCTCTTCAGTAGTAACCAACAAAGAGTTAGAAGAAGTTATACGTTCACTACCCAAGGACAAAGCTTTGACCATATGGCTTTACAAAAAATTGTTATTAGCAGATTTATCAAATTATATGAGAAGACCTATTGGCAATGATAGAAGAAATAAGGATAGAGGTAAGCTATTTTGGGCAATCAACTACACTTTTTTAGATTTAATTCTAAAAGAAAAAATGTAGTTACTTTGACAAATTCAAACCTATATCTTTGTGTAACTGCTCTTCTAAGATAATGGCTAAAATAATAGTAAATAGAATTAAAAGGAATATTAATGATTTGATAGAGCCAAAAAAAGGGGATTTTATTCTAGGGAATCAAATATATGAGAATAGTATAATGATTTATGAAGCCCTACACTAAAGTTCCAAGTCCAAAAATAAAATAACAATTGTTAAAATTAATATGGCTAATGTGTTTGATAGAGTAGACGTTGAATTTTTAACACGGGTGAGCCAAATTTATATTTATAGCTCAAATGATATACTAGATAAGAGATTGCATAAAGTGACCTAGGATATCCCCTATAGTCAATGGAGAACCTAATAACTTCTTTAAATCCCCTAGAGGATTAAGGAAAGGGCATCCTATCTCCCCTTACATTTTTATCCTTCTAGCTAAAACTTGAGGACGGTTCCTAACCAAACTGAGAAGAAGGAAAGAAATCTTGGGAATTAGAGCAGCTATAGGATATAGAACAACCAGTGATTCTCAATTTTTATATAATATTGTTTTACTAGGGGAAACCACAAAACTAAATTTTTAGTTGATCAAAGAAGTTTTAAATTGCTTCTCTCCAACCATAGGGGTAGAGATAAATACCCAAAAGAGTATAATTTACACTATAAACACTTCAACAATAGAAGTTAAATATTTCTCATAGATTTTGGGATTCACAAAGGTAGTGATGCCTTTAACTACTTAGGTTTTCCTATGGACTTCCATAAAAAAAAAGAGGAAACTTGAAATGTAATTCTAGAAATTATGTCAATGAGAATACAAAAATAGAGTAATGGTTGGTTTAGTTTGGCTAGAAGAGTTATTTTAATCAAATTATTCTAAGAAAATCATCCCATATATCAATTTTTCATGTATAATGTACCCTTATATATCTTGTAGAAGTTGATGCAATGTTAAGAAATTTTTTATGGCAAGGGGGAAGGCAATCAAATAGGAAAAAGTTTCATTTGGTCAATTTTGAGACTGTTACCAAGCCAAAGGAGTAGAGAAGCCTAGGAATTAGAAAAACAACAATTGTTAGCAAGGCGATAAGTGCTAAGCTACTTTAGAATCTGCTCACTCCACGAGAATCTCCATGGAAGCAAATATTAAAATACAAATAATTGAACAACTCTAACGGGATCCAACTCATAAAAAGTGTTAAAAATATAGCAAGCTTCTCCTTAATTTGGAAACATGTTATGGAATCTAAAGATATTATATTAAATAGGGATGGTAAAAAAATCAATATATGGGATGATCCAGCCTTGGTAGGGCCTCCAATCATTAAGAATTATTTCCTAGAAATAAAAGTAGACCTACAACAATTGAGTGTTAATTCTTTTGCAAGCTTAATTGAATGGGTAAGAGATCCACCCCTGCCACGTCTTGGCCAAGACTCATGGATACAACTACACATATAAACTAAAGGTATTAAAATTTGTACCCAATCTCTAGATCATCTTATATGGGGCTTTATTATTGGGCCAGGTGTTTACACAATCAAGAAAGGGTGTTATTATAGCAACAAGGTCAAAATAACTCAACCATAGATAAGGTATGGAATTACAAGGTTCCCCCCAAACTTAAAGTCTTTATTTGGTTGGTGCTGCAAAATAATATTCTTACTAGAGACAACCTCATTAAGAGGAATATCATTGGGCCTCATATTTCCTATAGGTGTCTTAAGAACAATGAAATAATATCATATCTATTCTTTTGGTGTACAAAAGCAGTTAAAATCTGGATTGAAATAACCTAGTTGCTAGGATTAGCACTTTCAAGAATCTTGTTGTGGAGTTTTTTTGCTTACCCTTAGAAGATTTGTCACGTCACGAGAAACTCTGAAGATCACAACCAGCACTGTGGATTCTAGCGGATCCACCTCATTAACCTAGGAAAAGATTACCTAGATAGCTCTAGACAGACTAGGTTGGGTAAGGAAACCCCAAACGGTGGGTTCATCTAATGGATTTCATAATGCACATGCCCACTATGCCAGACAAAAATATTGTTACTTTGTTATTTTGATATCTTTAGTGATCGAACCTATCAATATTGGAAGCTTCATCAAGCCTAGACCGGTGCCTTATCCATTACAGAGTCGTAGCAGTTTGATAAATGACCTTAGAAAAGATAACAGAAAGAAGAACTAGTTCATTTTACTCCATTCAAATGATGTAAAGTAAATAAAATTATTAAACCAGTGATAGAAGGCATCATTCACAGGTTTTGATTGCAGGAACACATGAATGAGCATCACACAAATCATAAACATAGAAGATGAACTAGGAATGAGTTGGAATTTGTATTAATATAAATATATTACATAAAATAGGCCCAACAGAGTGCTTGATCCTCATATGCCATTTGATTACAATAAATCCCTAGTTTGAATAATCGTAACAAAGGGGCTATCTTCTCTCCATCCCGATTGCAGTGACGTAAGAGCTCTCAACTCCAATGCATTCCACAGGAAATGATCACAGTGAATAATGCACCTTAATAGTCCCTGGTATATGATAAGAGAAAGGGCGATAAGACACATAGACATAGGAAACACAAAGGAAAATATGACTAAACACTAGACAAGGCTATACCTAGATTTTCTCTCTCAGAGGTTTGATAAAAATTGTAGTTGCAGTGCTCTCCCTTATATAGTGCTAGTTGCTCGAGCGAGGCTGTAACCAGTTTCCTCTAGCTGGATCAATCTCGTTCCCTCAAAAAGTAGGATGTAATAAAAATGGGCACGTAGCCCATGCCTTCTATCTACGTAGGTGATGGCTGTGACTGTGTATCATCTCCTCTACTACCATGGGTAAGTGACTATGCTGCACTCGGCTCATGTGCTCTCACTAGTGAACTGGGCCCCATTTCTTGTTCATTCTCCTTTTGATTCTGCCAACCTTTCCATCTGATCAACAATAAATTATGCCTTCTACTGAGATCCACCTTTATTTATCTTTTCATAACTATCTTGCACTCACATATGCCATTAGCAGTACCATGTTTCTCACATATAGGTAAAGTATACATATATAAAAATATATTTGCTTTATTTCAATACTCGATCTATGGAGGGTTACTACACGTGTTTAATTTTCACTTGGAGAATCTTAAAACATGGGGCGCACAAATTTAAAATGGGATGCACAAACTTGTGCACCCCTCAAGACCTTGGTGCACTCCATATGAATATGGGGCGCACAAAATTACATGGGGTGCACAACCTCGCGTGCCCCTCGGGATTTTATGCGCTCCAAAATTAGGGTAAAATTAAAAGTTCTCATAATTTTATGAAATTTGTAGGGGTGTAAACAAGCCAAATGGGTACTCAAAATCAGTTGAGATAATCAAAAAATTCCTCCTTGTTTGTGAGATATAGCCCTCCAAATTTTGATGTAAACTATGCGCGCATTAATGGGGCGCACAACTTTAAAATGGGGCACAAAACTTGTGCGCTCTTCAAGATCCTTATGCGATCCATAGGAAGATGGGTCACACAAAATTACCATGGGGTGCACTAGTTTAACATGGGGCACACAACCTCACGCGCCCCTCGAGATTTCATGCACTCCAAAATTAGGGCAAAAATCAAAGTTGTCAAAATTTGATGAAACTTTGCAGGTGTCTAAATGGGCCAAATGGGTACTCCAAATCAGTTGAGATCATCAAAAAATTCCTCTTGGTTTGTGAGATATGGCCCCCCAAAGTTGGACGTAAATGTGCGTACGAGTTAATGGGGCGCACGACTTTTAAAATGAGGGCGCACAAGTTGTGCGCCCTCAAGACCCTTGTGCGCTCCACCCTCTAGTGGAGTGCATGAACCTAGAGGTGAGCGCATGGCTTGGTGCACCCAACTAGACCCTCGCGCACTCCATTAGAGTGGAGTGCATGAACTCGACTTGAGGCGCATAGACCCGTGCACCCTTTAAGACCCTTGACAACCTTAAAAAAATGCTCAATCTAAACCATTGCCACTAGACCCTGATCTTCAAGATACACAAATCTCAACACTTTTGCAAGCCAAAAATTTAGATTAAACCCAAGCCTTAATTTCTCTGGAGTCATCAAAAATTGGACCTTGCACCCTAAGCTCACCTAGACATCAATTTGATGAAATTTTTCAAAAATAATGGGGTGAAAACTAAGTTGTAACAATGGGGTACAACACCGACTCTGACTGGGATAGGTAGTATGAATGGCACATGAATGCTCCTGAGAACTCCAGAATATTTGGTTGACAATCAAGAGACCACAAAAATTTAGACTAAAAGCCGAAAAGGAAAACAAAGGCAACAAAGAGAAAATACTAAAGGATTGACCTTGGTTCTGATCAGTAAAATTTGATGACCCAGTTTAAAAATAGATGAACTTTGACTTATGGGGCAACAGATCTGTCAGCAATGTCTTAAGATAGAGTTGAGGCAGATTTATTTGGAAGTTGTTGTGTCATCATGCCTAGGCTTGTGTGTGTTTTGTGCATTCATTCTTATCCCTTGATCAGTCAGAAATTCACCATATCGGCAGGAGTTGAGCCTATTAAGTATTTCACTCTGATAGATATTCACCTTGACATTGCTCCACTGCCATCCAGGCATCTATAGCCCCGGTGGAGATGACCTCGATTTCCTCCAGACCTGCTCTACTGCCAGCCAGGCATCTATAGCCCCGATAGAGGTTATCTGGATACCCCAACATATAGTTGCTTTGCATTATTTATATATTTTCTTCTTTTTGAGAAGGATTATGATGAATTACAAAGCTCACGTTGGGTTAGAAATCTGTAAGGCTAAGGAAGTAGAGTGTATGTATTTTTAGCTCAAGGCATCCTATCAATGATGACTTCATTCTTCTTGATCTTGGAATATCCTTAAAATATGTGGGAGATGTGAAGCTTCAGCATAATGCACCGCACCTTCCTCCTAATCTGTTTTAGCCTCAGACTTGTTGGACCATTGCCTAAAACCTGGCCCACCAGATCTCAGTGTCATCTGCCCTCACTCTAGGTCTTCTTTCTTTGACTGATTAGAACAAGTCTATCAAAATTGTAGTGTATAACAAAAATTTTAAGGAGACAAAATCATAATCACTGCTGGATACTGATGATGATCAAACAAAAAGGAAATTATCTCATTGGAATATTTGCAATGACGATCAACTTTTTTGGGATAATTTTTGTGAAACCTAGAATAAGATGGGGGGTAACGCTTCATTTTGCAAAAAGAGCTTAATGACCTCAGGATGTAGAGTGAGTTCAAATTCCTTTCATTTTTGTCTGCATGGCCTAGGATACACTCTCAATTCTTGATGACTCCAGAGAAAAATAGACTACAGTCAAACTTTATGCATTCTTTTTATCCTTGTCCTTTTTATGATGTGTCTTCTGTTAGATTGGGCAATTCTTGTGGGGTTCCTGATTATGGGTTGGGCATTGGGGATTTCACTCTGAAATGAGGTAACAGATGCAATATTACCTAGGACTGGGATTTTGTCACTGAACATGATGGAGAAGTCAGCAAAGGGACCAACCTCATTTTCTAGACCAATGAGTACTATGAATTTATCGATTTCATCTGATTTGGCCTATTTTAATCTGACTGATTTTACACTAGAAATAGGGAGATAGTTCTTTGCAGAAGAAAGACTCAACAGATCAACTATGATTTTACATGAAGTTCTATTATCAGGCGGGCGATTGTAGACAGAGTAGTCATTCATTGAATTCAACATATATCTTTGGAAAACATGGAGAGGCCTCATTTTTGACTGGTTAATAGGCTTAGAAGACCTAGAAAATTCATCTTCCTTTTGTACTATGATTCTCTGACCAATATCTTTTCCAGACTTAACCGTACTTTTAGGCTTGTGATTAGTCAGTTTTGTTTCAGGGTCTACCTCTGCATTGGGCTTCACAAGGAGAACTACATCTTTGGATAAATCATCCTCAATTATTGGCCTTCCATCTACTTTTTCATCTTCAACCTCCACAATTTTGTTGGACAATGCCTCTTCCTCTGAATGTTGTTCTGGCATTTCTAATATATCGAAATCATCGATTTGAAGGCTTTTTGGAATTTCTACTGTTATAGATTGATCTTGTTGGCTTTCATCAGGAGCTTGATGATGATGTTATTTTCTAGGAAACAAAGTCCTTTGCTCATTACTAATAAGGCAGACGTTGATATCTCCTTCAACCCATGGTTTGTGATCAATCCATTCTATTTTGTGGTTCTCTTCCACATTGGACTTAAAAAGACCCCCATTTTTAGACTCATCATTATTAATTGTTGCCCCCTTATCAATTTCTTCTTCTTCAGTCTACACTATTTTGTCTGATAGTGCCTCTGCATCTGAGTGTTGTTCTCTCATCTCACCCATATTAGGAATATTCATCTCATCTATTGTACTCTCAAATTCCATGGCATGGCTTTCTTGAAAAATATCCACTACTACAATAAGTGGTTCCCATTTGGCTTCATCAAGTATGACATTAGAGGTTTTAGGATGAAGTTGCTCTCTTTTGGATATTAAAGTTCTATGTTCTTGATAGACCTCAATATCTCCTTTAGATTTAGTGTGATTATCCTTGCAATCTGAATTGGTCCTGACTGCTTTACTAGGTCGATCCTTGAGGTTCAGGCTAGGGTGTGAAGCTAAATAGATGGCACAACTAGAAGGCTTATGAGGTGAACTACAAGCAGGGCAATAGAAAGGGAATTTACTATCGATCATGTTCCTTTCTATGTGAATAGCCTTATTCATGCACTCATCAATAGTGTTTACTTGCTCTTTCCCTAGTTCATGATTAAATTTTGCAGAGAGAGCATTTTTATAAAATCATATGGATCGTTGATCATCGAGAGCTAACTTATCAGAAATTTTATCCTTAACCTTGATGAATCTTTTGTTGAAGTCATTAACCGATTCATTTTTCTATTTTTTCATTGTAGCCAATTCAGTTATGAGTGAACGTATATTTCTCTCCTCACCATACCTTTCTAAAAAGGCTTCTTCCATTTCTTGGAAACCCAATATGCAATGTGGGGGAAGACTATTGAACCAATCTAAAGCATCTTTCTCTAGGGTCTACCAAAATAGCCTAAGAGCCACATCTTCTTCTTCGACTTCCAATCTATCCATGGCATACATAAAATCTTGAATGTGGTCTTCCCTAGTTACAGTGTTATCCCCCAAGAATTTGGGTATGTATTTGTGGGCCTTAGGGGGTAATGGATTTAAGATCGGGGGTAAGATAAAAGGCCTGTATCTATTTGTATGCCAATTGTTTAAAATATGATTGGCCATTTTTATAACTAGGCCCCTTGGCATAGGAGGTACAATAGACAAAATAGTACTTGATAGATGGAGACTTTTAGAAAAAAAACTAGTATTGTTGTTATGATGCTTATCTAAAGGAACAGAGAGTGAAAGTTCCTTTCTAATCTTACATAGATGGAAAAGTACCTGTGGATCTAGAAGTTTGGGGTAGAGTTCCTTTTCGCTGCTTCTTATGGCCGCCAGATCAGCTCCTTCTTCTTGATGATGGGTTCTCCAGAGTCGCCAGCACAAAGTGCAAAGTAATGAATACAGGAGTGCACTCTGGCCAATATTGCTCAGCCCAATAACTCTAAATCTCATAGGGAAAACAAAAAGAATCAGGGAGACTTTGCAGATATTTAGTGGAAGGTTAGTCCTTGACAACGGTGCCAAAAACTATTGTGGAGTTTTTTCGCTTACCCTTGGAATATTTGTCACGTCACGAGAAACTCTTATAAACACAACCAGCACTGTGGATTCTGGCGGATCCACCTCATTAACCTAGGACAAGATTACTTTTGATAGCTCAAGACATACTAGGTTGGGTAAGGAAACCCCAGACGGTGGGTTCATCTAATGTATAATGCACATGCCCACTATGCCAGACAAAAACATTGTTACTTTGTTATTTTTATATCTTTAGTGATCGAACCTATCAATATTAGAATTCATAAAAACCAAACCAGTGCCTTATCCATTACATAGTCGTAGCAAATTTATAAATGGCTTTATATAGATTAAAGCAAGAGTAACTAGTTCGTTTTATCCCATTCAAATAATGTAATGTAAATAAAATGATTAAACTAGTGAAAAGAAAGCATCATTCACATAGGTTCTGATTCATAGTAACACATGAATGAGCATAACACAAGACATAAACATAGAATGATGACCAAGGGAATGAGTTGGAATTTTCATTAATATAAATGATATTACATAGAACAGATCAATAGAGTGCTTTATCCTCATATGTCATTTGATTACAATAAACCCCCGGTTTGAATATTCATAACAAGGGCTATCTTCTCTCCGTCCTGATTGCAGTGACGTAAGAGCTCTCAACTCCAACGCATTCCATGAGAAATAATCACAGCGAACGGCGCACCTTAATAGTCCCTAGTAAATGACAAGAGAAAGGGTGATAAGACACATAGATAGAAAAACACAAGGGAAATACGACTAAACACTAGATAAGGCTATACCTGGATTTTCTCTCTCATAGGTTCTATTAAAATGTAGTTGCAGTGCTCTCTCTTATATAGTGTAGGTTGTCCGAGCAAGGCTGTAATTGTTTGCTCCAGCTAGATCAATCTCACTCCCTCCAAAAGTAGGGCGTAATAAAAATGGGCATGTAGCCCACGCCTTCTATCTATGCAGGTGGTGGCTATGACTGCGTATCATCTCCTCTGCTACCCTGGGTAGGTGGTTGTGCTACACTCGGCTCGTGTGCTCTCACTAGTGAACTGGGCCCCACTTCTTGTTCATTCTCCTTTTGATTCTGCCAACCTTTCCATCCTCGATGCAACAATAAAACATAGCCCTTCTACTGACTTGTCAACTTTCTTTATCCTTCTGTAGTTATCCTGCACTCACAGATGCCATCAATAGTACCATGTTTCTCATATATAGGTAAGTATATGTATACAAAAAATATATATTTGCTTTATTTCAATACTCGTCTATGGAGGGTTACTACACGTGTTTAATTTTCGTTGGGAGAATCTTAAAACATGGGGCGCACAACTTTAAAATAGGGCACATGAAAATAAGTTAATATCATCAAAAAATTCCTTATATTTTGTGATATATTGCCCCCCAAATTTGTACGTAAATGTGCACGCGAGTTAATGGGGTGCATGACTTTTAAAATAAGGGTGCACAAGTTGTGCGCCCTCAAGACCCTTATGCGCTCCACCCTCTAGTGGAGTGTATGAACCCGAAGGTGAGCACATGGCTTAGTGCACCCAACTAGATCCTTGCATGCTCCATTATAGTGGAGCGTGCAAACATGACTTGAGGCGCATAGACCCATGCGCCCTTTAAGACCCTTGACAACCTTCAAAAAATGCTCAATCTAAACCATTGCCACTAGACCCTGATCTTCAAGATACACAAATCTCAACACTTTTGCAAACCAAAAATTTAGATTAAACCCAAGCCTTAATTTCTTTGGAGTCATTGAAAATTGGACCTTGCACCCTAAGCTCACCTAGACATCAATTTGATGAAATTTTTCAAAAACAATGGGTGAAAACTAAGTTGTAACAATGGGGTTCACCAAACGTTTAACTCAAAAAATTTCCTAACCAATTGGGGCCAAATGTACAAATGGGGACTGAAGAACAAGCACCTTATTAGGCAGATATGGTATATAGTGCCTTTATTCATTTGGCACATATGGAATGATAACATGATATTTTTTATGATAAAAGAACCAATTTTTGAGTGTTAAGGGAGATAGTATTCAATGCAAAAGCTATATATCATAAACAACAAGACATTAGAATATTAAGAAAAAAGAAAATATAACTGTTATACCAAATGGATCTCCAAAATCTCCTAAATTCTAGGCCATAGGTTAGAAAAATTAAACCTCCAAATATAAAGTTCCTTGTACTTTTCTTTGATGGAGCCTCTAAATCAAACTCAGGCTATGCAATGGTTGGTGATGTGATACTAGTGGCACCATAGTATGAAATGCTTCAATTCAAAGTCAATTTGAGGAAAACAACCAATAATGTTGTAGAATTGATAGGCTATAAAATGGGATAAAAATTGGCTCAGAAACAGGGTATTAAGCAACTCCATGTATACAGTGATTCAAGACTTGTGATCTCTACCCTATCTAAGGGGAAGAATTTCTCATTAGCCCAGCTACAAATAGTTCATATAAGACTAAGATAATTGGAGCAGAATTTTAAATACAATACTCCCATATTTGAAGTGGGCATAATATAGTGATTGATCGTCTTGCAAATGAGGCTATAAACATAGCCTATTTGCATCTTAGAGTAATAAGAAAAAATAAAAGTAGACAACATAAGTGGAATAGATGATAGGAAGCATATTTCTATTTTGAAATCTTTTACAATTTTGGTACCCCTAGATATTTTGATGCCTTTGGACAACATTGAAACAATGCGTGATTTTGGAGCTTTTGGTGTTTCAATTTTTCTCAGTGATTATGGTACCCTTGGTATACTGTTACATTTTTTGGAGTTTATAAATTTTCTTTGTTTCTCATTCCTCCTTTTAGACATCAATATTGTGACCTTCAAGTTGCTTGTTGGATAATTGTTCTTTTCAAATTTGAATATCAATATTTAACTCCTTTTATTTTATTTTATTTTTAAATATTAAATATTAATTATAAATTTATAGTATAAATAGAGAATTGGATCATAACATATTATTTTATTTACAATAGAACATATCCAATAGAATAATTATTTTTTTTATAAACTTCATTGAAGTGGACAAATTCATCAAGCATGTAAATTGTTGAAAGTAAGAAAAGACATGAGAGCTACACAAATTTGAGTCACAATATTTAGTCTTGGAAATTAAAAGCAAGTTCTTCAAAATAGAGGATTGCTATAAGGATCATATTTTTACCTTGATGATGATCTTACTCTTGTGCAACAAGAAGAGAATAGAGTAGAATTGGAAAAGTTAAAGATAGCAAGGAGTGAGGGTATAGAGGTGTTGAGTGGTATTTTCACACACTTGTGAAATTACACTCTTCCTTAGGATTTGGGTTCCAAATCCCCTCTTGCAAAGAAGTTAAACAACCAACTTCTCCAAGGTCTCCGTTGTATTAGCATTTGCAACTGTGTATTAGTAATCTCAAATAAAGATATTCAATTAAAATGCTTGGAACACCTTAGTGATTGCAAGTAATTGTAAACAAGGGGCAATGTTGGTTTATTTCACCATGAAACTTTAGTGATTGTTCATTATTTTACTTTTTTTAGATTTTGTAATTTTTAAATGTTCATTTTAAATAAGTTGAACCTTCTGGAAAAATAAAATAAAATGAAAAGAAATGCAGAAAATTAAAAATTGAACACGTTCAGTCTGATGCTATCCTATTCCGACAAAACCGAATACGTGAGAGTTTCGTACATGCAACCTAGCCTATTTGACCTGCAAAACAAACACAATCAAAGTAAACTAGGTGCTAGCTCCTAGGGTTTAAAATAATTTCCAGATTGCAGACATTCACATGAAATAACCCAAAACAATGGCATGAATTTCATTTATAAATCTGAAATCTGAAAGGAGAAAAATAGAACAGTTAAAATGAAGCATGCAAAAAATTTCTCATCCTTTCTTGCCCATAAAATGCAAATTTTTGAACAATTTTGCATTAAAAATATGTCCTGTTACAATAGCAGAATCTCTGGTTTTTCTCAAAACCAGCAAAAGTGGAAGAAAAGCACTCCACAGTAGGCTCAGAACGGCTAATCACCATCAACTCTGCAACCCCGCTCGCAGCGGTTTTCGACCCTCGTATCAATCTGTGCCTCTGCTTTTATACTTTTGACAAATTGCTTCTCCTTCCACGACGGTTCGTTTCATCTTCCAGATTGCTTCGTTTCACCTTCCCCACCTTTCCATTGCTTTTGATTTTGTGCTCGAGATCTTCTCTGTGAACTGTAACGCCTCTGCAGCCCTTACACATGTACGCCACGTGTTTCACACTTTTTTGCATGTTCTGTAATGGCCCCATGTAAATCGTGACCAAAAATAGCATGTAGCTTTGCTCCTTTACTTTCATCGTGAAAACGTGACATGTCGCGATATCGTGACATTTTCTCTACCTTGTCCGCCTTCATGCACAGCGAAAATGAGACATGTCGCGATATCATCGACGTTTTTGTCACTTTGTTTCTCCTCATGCATCGCAAAATGATACATGTCGCGATATCGTGACATTTTTCTTCCTTGGCAACTGTCCGAAATCGTGACTTTTTTTGTTGCTAAATCGGACTTTTCTCAAATCGTGACGTTTTCTTTTGTCAAATCGTGACATATTTTCCTTCGTACTTAAATTCGCTGCTTTGTCGTGAAATCGTGACGCTTTTTGCCTTTTGTGTCGACTTTTTGTCTGTCGAGAAATCGCGACGCTTTTAGCGCCTTGCCTTTTTGGTTTGACGATGATTTTGTGACATGTCATGATTTCGTGACAATTTTGATCAATGCCTCTTCCTCTTCGGCCGAAATGACATGTCGCGATATCGCGACAATTTTTCATTTTTGCCGCGACGGAGCAACATGTCGCGATATCGTGACACTTTTTGATTTTCGGCCGCGACAGAGCGACATGTCGTGATATCGTGACACTTTTTGATTTTGGCCGCGACGGAGCGACATGTCGCGATATCGCGACACTTTTTCTCCTTAGTGAAATTTTTGCTTTTTTCTTGATTTTTTTAGCATCTGGGCTACTGCAGTTTTCTTTGAAAGCATGCAAAAAGGGTGGGTCCCCAATTTTGGGGTGTGTTGTGGATCAGCCACAACAAATGGCGACTCTGCTGTCAAATGCTCTTGAGCATTTTGGTGAGAACCCAACTTGAAACATACAAGCTTAGATACAGGCGTCAGCACATAGAAGATAAACAAATACCGATAGATCAAAAATACATGAAACATCAGAATCATTAAGTATCAGCTCGGTGTGTGCAATGTGTTTCATTCCCTATCATTTGAACTTGTTCAACATTCCATTGTCAGTTTCACTTATGATTTGTATGCAAGGCTATGAATGATTTGTGCAGGATTTGATGCATGATGAAGATGCTAGAGATGTAACAACCTGCTTTATAAATGCTCAAACCTTCTTATATCATGGACAAACATATTAAAGATGTCAAACCCTCTTAGGACCAAATATATGTATACTGAATTAATTTACTAGATCCCAAAGTTGGTTATGTGTCACTACCATCTTGAACCCATGTGCAAGTGTGAGTGAAATCAGAACTTTGGGGAATAGGATTCCCAACCTAAGCGAGATGGGAATTTAACCCTATCCTTACTATTCTGATTTGGAGTTCATTACCTCATCTTGAACAAAATAATTTAACCTGTTATGGATGAAATGGTCAGGCTAGTCTATCCATATGAGCAATCGGTGGTCTTGCTTTTAGGCAAGACATGTTGCCACGCATGAGCATACTTAACCCCATAATCCATGACTTGGCTTTCATTCATTCTTTTCTCTCTTATTTCTTGGACCTTTGGGATGACTACCCATCCTTGCTAGGGACATGTAGTACGATCCCTCCAATCCAAGATTTAGATGAAATGGGAAATATTAATTTTTTATCTCTTGGACCTTTGGGATGACTACCCATCCTTTGCTAGAGGACACGTAGTACAATCCTTCCAATCCAAGATTGAGATGAAATGGAAAAAATTAGTTTTACTTTTATTGCTTGGACCTTTGGGATGACTACCCATCCTTTGCGAGAGGACATGTAGTACGATCCTTCCAATCCAAGCTTTATGATGAAATGGGAAAAATGGAAGCTTTGGGGAATCGGATTCTCAACCTAAGCGAGATGAGAATTAAGTCCTATCCTTACTACTCCATGTAGGTCAAATCAGAGCTTTGGGGAGTTGGATCCTCAACCTAAGTTCGATGAGGATTTAACCCTATCCTTACTACTCTGGTTTTAGGCTTTAAGCTTGATGGAAATGGTAAAAACCACTGTTTTAAGGATTATGTTGCATGATAGGACAGACATGAAATATTCTTTTCACCTCACCTTTTCATCCAAGTATGGTTTTGACCATTTTGCTCAAGATTCTTTTTAATGTGCATGGAATGTGCTTGGTTCAAGATAGCTTGGGCAGCAGTTCCCAACCTTAGGATCCTTTTAATATATGTTATGTAATAATCCTAAGAGGATTCAACACCTTCTCAATAATTGCCCATGGAATGAAAATGTAACTGAGATGACATGTATATGCAATGTGGAATATGACATGAGATATGAATGCACTACTTCTTTTGGAATATATCATCTATTTTACCATAATGTGCAAAACTGACAACTTCATGCATCACAAGATCCAAACGATAATATTTAAATGTTTGTGTTACTTGTGGAGCTTTCTACAACACAATTCCAATGTTTCATATTCTCCTGATTTTAGGCATAAGTTGACATCTCAAATTTTCTTCTTCTTTTTTTTTTTATCAAAACAAACCAAACATGTCAAATGAAATCAACCACACAACTTAAATCCTAATCCAAATAGCAATCCCAAAATGAAACTTGAAAACACAAACCCAAACCAAAACCAAAATTTATATACAATATAGTACAAGATGATGCCAAGCTTGGACTATTACTTTCCTGGATCCCAAACATGATTAGAACATTTCAAAAGACATATGTCACAATACACATGCCAAATGTTGTAGGAATCCAACAACAATAAGATCAAACCAAGCAATGCAACAAATTTCAACTTGCCATGCTCACCATACCAATTTGATTTAGTTCTATTACCAACATCATAGGTGAGATTCAAATTTTCAAATTGATTAGACAATGGTTGGTATTCAATTTTATTTTGTCTATTCTTTAAAGTGCAAGTTTCATCATTCCATTCATGATTTAGAAGTAGGCTTTCCTTTTCAAATGTGAGATATTGCAAACAAGAGCCTATTTCTAAAAGTCTTGAATTCAAATTATTTTTCGAGATTTTAAAGCAATCAAAATCAATCAAAACTTGACAAACATCACCAAGATTTGACATTTCATCATCAATGACATTAGCATCCAAAGGGACATCATGTAACCCATCACTTAAAATTTTTGTGGCTACTACCAAAGGTAAAGATTTCACCTTGTCACCCATACTCAACCCATCATGATTAGAATTTATCACAACTTGATGAGTGTTAGTAGCTTTTTCTTTTTCTTCATTGTCTTCTTCATCATCCAACACCTGTTCAAAAACACCAAAGTTAGGCACCCAATCAAACATGCGTCCATATTTTTCAAAACAAGAGCCTAATTTTTCAAGATATGTGTCACGTGACACCTTTCCATGATCAATGGCTTGAGTTGCCTCAAAATCCATATTTTCATTAGGATCATCAATAGTATCAAACCCACACCACTTAGGCTTTGTAATTTCATCATTTTGAGATGGCATAGACATTGTAGAAACAATAGGTGGATCAAGATTTTTGATTTCTTGCCCCTCAAGGGGAACAAAAACAATTGATTCTCCTTCTTCATCCATGGTAGTAAAATCATTATCCTTCTCCAACCTTTGATGAGATTCCAACCCTTCTTCCAAAACATTCTCAGATTGCACAGGACTTGTAATATCCTCATATGAAAGGGCAATTGTATTATCCTGCATATCAATAGGCACACAAATTTCATTAGCAGGTTTGGAGTGAGCATACTCTTCCCAAGAATCATAATGATCATCTTTCAAAATCAAATTGTGATGCTCAACTATTTCTTCTTCATCTTTTAATTCATCAACATGTTTCTCATCAAATTTATCTTCACCTTCCTTAGATGGTTCAATTACTTCCAAAATTGGGTTATTGCTTGTATTCAAATTGATAAGGCTATCATAATCCACATGTGTAACCCATGATTCAAGTTTAACATGATTTGGAAGGTGTGAATTTTCTTGGCCATCATTTTCAACAATGTCATCCGAAACAGATTCATCCTCATAGAATTCATCTTTTGGTGAGTCAAGGGTTTCCAATTTGTCACATGTTTCAATACTAGTTGGATCTAGTACTCCTCCCTTGCCTAAAATCATATTCTTATGAAAATCATTAAAATTGATTTTAGAAATATCCTTTGAATCAAGATGAGTATTTTGAAGTTGATTCATACTTAAGAAAGATGGTTGATCTTGCATAGTAGGTTGAGGATTTTGAAATTGATTGAAGCTTGGGAATGATTGTTGATTCTGAAATTGATTCACACTTGAATTTGGTTGAGGTGGATAAATCATTGGATGGGTAAAGGAGGTATTAAATGATTGAAGATTATATGATCCAAAACCCCCACCATAATTTTGACAACTCAATTGTTGCTCAATTGCCATTGCTTGAGTATAGGCTTGTGACAAAGATGTGATTTGAGGCATCCCTCGCAAATATGTGGAAATGAGTGGGTCAAGAGCATTTACATATATTTGGAGAGCCATTTCTTCTTGAAGAGCATAAAATGTCACTAATTGAGCATATAATCCAAAGAACCTTTCAGAAAATGACTTCACATTTTCACTTGGTCCTTTTTTAATAGTGAAAAACTGCTCATACATGCGGATTGGGTCAACTTGCTTTTTGTTGAATTGATTAAGAAATGTTGCCTCTAGTTGAGCCCAAGAAGTGATAGACCCTAAGGGCAGACTTGTAAACCAATCAAATGCCACTTTGTCCAAGGTGTAAGGGAACATTTTACAAACAACATCATCATGCCAAATTGTTAAGTGATTCACAACAAATTTGAATGCTTGAATGTGTTCTCCTACAATATTTGTCCCGTTAGACAAAAATCGAGGAAGACATCTCTCAAAACCAACGGGAAAATAATGTTGAACTCCTGGTATGTTCAATGGGCTACCTGTCATCCACGGTGAAAACATAGCCATTAGTGAATCTTAAAGAATATAACTTTAATACCAAAAAAAAATTTATTTATTTATTTATTATTATTTTTTTTTTAAATTAAATTAAATCACATTATTCCTGTATGAACAATCAAAGCGTTAGACCAGTGCATAGCAATTCATGTCCTCCTTTTAACAGTACAAAGTTGTATTGTTAAAAGAGGGCTAAAGATAATAATCAATAGGGCATGAAATATTCAAAATTTAAATCCCTATAGCATTTAAATCAATCTGAAATAAACCGGTTCATGCCCTCCTAGCGCCAAAATGTTGAGTGGTATTTTCACACACTTGTGAAATTACACTCTTCCTTAGGATTTGGGTTCCAAATCCCCTCTTGCAAAGAAGTTAAACAACCAACTTCTCCAAGGTCTCCGTTGTATTAGCATTTGCAATGTGTATTAGTAATCTCAAATAAAGATATTCAATTAAAATGCTTGGAACACCTTAGTGATTGCAAGTAACTGTAAACAAGGGGCAATGTTGGTTTATTTCACCATGAAACTTTAGTGATTGTTCATTATTTTACTTTTTTAGATTTTGTAATTTTTAAATGTTCATTTTAACTAAGTTAAACCTTCTGGAAAAATAAAATAAAATGAAAAAGAAATGCAGAAAATTAAAAATTGAACACGTTCAGTCTGATGCTATCCTATTCCGACAAAACCGAATATGTGAGAGTTTCGTACATGCAACCTAGCCTATTTGACCTGCAAAACAAACACAATCAAAGTAAACTAGGTGCTAGCTCCTAGGGTTTAAAATAATTTTCAGATTGCAGACATTCACATGAAATAACCCAAAACAATGGCATGAATTTCATTTATAAATCTGAAATCCGAAAGGAGAAAAATAGAACAGATTAAAATGAAGCATGCAAAAAATTTCTCATCCTTTCTTGCCCATAAAATGCAAATTTTTGAACAATGCCGCATTAAAAATATGTCCTGTTACAATAGCGAGAATCTCTGGTTTTTCTCAAAACCAGCAAAAGTGGAAGAAAAGCACTCCAAAGCAGGCCTAGAACGGCTAATCACCATCAACTCTGCAACCCCGCTCGTAGCAGTTTTCGACCCCGTATCAATCTATGCCTCTGCGTTTTATACTTGTTGGCAAATTGCTTCTCCTTCCACGATGGTTCGTTTCGTCTTCCAGATTGCTTCGTTTCACCTTCCCCGCCTTTCCATTGCTTTTGATTTTGTGCTCGAGATCTTCTCTGTGAACTGTAACGCCTCTGCAGCCCTTACACATGTACGCCACGTGTTTCGCACTTTTTTGCATGTTCTGTAATGGCCCCATGTAAATCGTGACCAAAAATAGCATGTAGCTTTGCTCCTTTACTTTCATCGCGAAAACGCGACATGTCGCGATATCGCGACATTTTCCTGCCAACAGCCTTGTCCGCCTTCATGCACAGTGAAAATGAGACATGTCGCGATATCGTGACGTTTTTGTCAGCAGCTTTGTTTCTCATCATGCATCGCGAAAATGATACATGTCGTGATATCGCGACATTTTTTTTGCACATGGATGCAACTGTCGCGAAATCGTGACCTTTTCTCTTTGTTGAATCGTTAAATCGTGACGTTTTTTGGATGTCTTATTTGGCCATGTCGTGAAATCGTGACATATTTTCCTTCGTACCTTAGGAAATCGTGACGTTTTCTGCCCCTTTTCTTTTGTCGCGAAATCGCTACGCTTTTCCTCGTGCCCCTTTGCTGCTTTTTGTCGCGAAATCGCGACGCTTTTAGCGCCTTGCCCTGTTTGACTGGTTTGACCACGATTTTGTGACATGTCACGATTTCGCGACAATTTTTGATCAATGCCTCCTCCTGCTTTTCTGGGCCGCGAAAACGCGACATGTCGCGATATCGCGACAATTTTTCATTTCTGCCGCGACGGAGCAACATGTCGCGATATCGCGACACTTTTTGATTTTTGCCGCGACAGAGCGACATGTCGCGATATCGCGACACTTTTTGATTTTCGGCCGCGACAGAGCGACATGTCGCGATATCGCGACACTTTTTCTCCTTAGTGAAATTTTTGCTTTTTTCTTGATTTTTTTAGCATCTGGGCTACTGCAGTTTTCTTTGAAAGCATGCAAAAAAGGTGGGTCCCCAATTTTGGGGTGTGTTGTGGATCAGCCACAACAAGAGGTATGGTTGAAAAAAGGAAAAGCATATTTTATATATGGAACACACCAAAATAAATAGAAAAATGGGGCCCATTAGGAATACTTAACATTGGTGGATTAGAATTGTCATGGATATTCATGAAAAGCAGGTCTTGGTCTAGTGCACATAACTAAAGTGAATGATGTAACTATACTTATAGAAACATATGAACAAGATGGATGCAAGATACCAAATTACAAAGGACACAAAAATGTATTATTTTGGAATGAAGCAACAAAAAATAAAAAAGTACATAGAGGAATAACAATGCTAATAAAAAAGCCTTGGGGTAGACTTATACAAGTTAAAAAAGAAGACCCAAACAAACAATATGTATGGATAAGAATTACAAATAATGACAGGGTGATTAGCATTGTAACTTGTTATTTTTATCCACAACAATCAAAGCTTTATAAGAAACATAGCTTAGGTCACGAGGATCTATATATAGAACTAACAAAAAATATCATAGAACATAGTAAGGTTCTAGAGGTGGTATTAGTGGATGCCCTTAATGCCAAGACAATAATTAGATTAGAAATATCTTTAAGTTGAATCACCATTGGTTAATTTCCTTGAATGATAGTTAAGCACTTGTCACACATTATCAAGATGAACTTCTTAAACTATGTAGCATAGAGGGATTGATCATTCAAAATGGCATAAATAAGTGAAAGTTTGAAAAAATATACTTTTCAAAAATATAATAGATAGAGTGTAGTTGATCACCCAGGTGTTGTAGGTGAGTTGGAGAGGAGAGGGCAATCCTCCAAGGGAGGTACCAGGTTCAAATCTCCACCCTACCAAAAAGCTGAATTGGGTATCTAAAATCCAATTGATAATGTTGGTGCGGGCAGGGGTCGGGTGCGACCCCCGGGTGACTTTGACGGTGTAGAACCCCCTGTTCATGGTCTCTCAGACCAAGGCGGCTCTGGAAGGGGTTTTTTGCTTTAAAAAAAAAAAAAAGTGTAGTTGATTATGCTATTTTCTCACAAACTTCATTTCAATAATAAAAGATCTAGAAATTAAAGTAGTTCCCATGGAGCTAAAACATGATTACAATCCAATGTACAAAAATATCTAAATGCAAGAAAATTGAAAAGAAGAACATATTCAAATAATTAAAGGAAAGAGAACATGAAATATCTCTATAAAAAGGAGAAATCAAGAAAAATTTTAAATATCACTCAACCATATTATGCAAAGAGAGGAAAGAAAGAGGGTAGATATTTTCTAAACCTATGCTTTTGATAGCATTAAACTGATGGATATAATAAGAGACTCATTAGAAACATGAAAATTTTTAAAATCAAAGAAAATAAAAAATAAACTCTTTCCTATAAATTATGGTATGATGAAAGACACAAAGCAATAAGGAGAACCTTGAATGAACCAGACAAAAATAAAATAAATAACAAGATATATCTAAGATCAAGAAAAAAAAGAGTTAATATATCTTGCAAAGCAGAACCCAAGATAATTCTTGAAAGAGCTACAACAAATCAAAAGGTATGCTAATCAATTATATATGATAAACCAAGAAAAATATATCCCTTCTATAATTAAAACAACTAAGTATTTTTTCTATGAAATATGTGAAGAAGGATATTAAGAAATTAACAATAGGTAAAGCTTAGGATATAGATGGTCTACAAGCCAAACATCTCAAGTGTGGTGTTGACATTTTAGCACTACATATACAAAATATCTTTAATGGCATATTTAAAGGAGGATTTCCATTGGAATGGACAAACAACCTAGTATACCATTGCTTAATATAGAAACATCAATAATCCTTCAAATTACCATGCCATTATGAATAATCCTTTTTTTTTTTTTACTTTTGGTAGCATAGTAGAAAGTAGAATCAAATAGTAGGTAGAAAATCAAGGAAAGAGGGCAATAGGCCAAACAAATTTTAGATCAATGTACTCAATAAGGGATTACTATATTACTTTAAGACACCTAATAGAGAGGATATGGAATGAAAAAGAATAAGTTTATTATTGTTTTGTGGACTTTAAAAAGGATTCTAACACAATACCTAAAGGTAAATTATGGAAAAGAATGGGAGAACTTAGTGTGCCAACCAACTGCAAGGAAGTTGTACATAGAATTTATGAGAAGGTGGTAGAAAAAATCAAAACTCTAGAGTGTTTTGAGAATGATTTTAGGGTGAAATAGGGTTGTCCATTGACATTTGCTTTATTTGAACTTTATATTGACAAATACAAGGAATGGGTGAAAGCATGGGAGGAGAAGAAATACAATTAGCTAGTTATGGAGTGAAACTTTTACTTTATTTTGATGATCTTATCTTGATTAGAAAGACACTTGAAAGTTTAAAAGAATATCTAAAGGCTTTATAGAATTTTTAGATAGAAGTAGGAATTCAAGTAAACACTAAGAAGACAAATATTATAATATTCTATACTTAGAGAGCAAAGGCAGCTATATATTTTGTTTGAAGGAAATACTTTTTTTTTTTTGTAAAAGAGGGTAAAAATTTATTAACTCAACAAAACATTCATGATACAAAGAAAAAACAGAAGCTATTCAGACATATCAGCTCTCAATAAAGAAGAGAGAGATTGAGAGCAATCAGAATAAATTTGAGACCAATTTTGAACATCCCAACCATCTTGAAACTTAGAAGCCCATTTAGCTAACAAATCCGCTACCCTATTCCACTCCCGAGGAATATGCACAAAAGAAATGAATTCCAAGTGAGCAGAGATATTAAGAATTTTCCGAGCAACCCAACTCAACCGCCAACAACCATGAAGACTATCTCCAGAATTTAACAAATTTATAACAATTTGAGAATCAGATTCACAAACAATCTGATGCCAACCCAAAGCATACCCTTGCTCCAAAGCATATAAAATTGTGAGTGCTTCCATGAAGTTATTAGAATGATGTCCCTTAAAGCAAGAGAAAAAAATTGGATAGTACCACTACTATCCCGCCCCACACCACCAATACCAGCATTACCCGGATTAACCCGGGAAGATCCATCCGTATTAATTTTCAACACTCCCGAGGAGGCGGATTCCATTTTCCAGCCCTCAGCACCCGATTATTCTGACCCATCCGTCTGCAAGAGATATTAGGACCAGGACCATTAACCATCAAGCCTAATCTTTCCATGATCTGACGTTCCGCATGGTCCATGGGAGAAATAATCTGACATTTTGCAGACACAGTTTCCTGGATCATTCGCAAAATCCTCTGCCAGACCTGGGAAGTAGTTAACTCCTTACCTTGGAAAATTCGACGGTTTCGTTCAAGCCAAATCTGCCAAAAAATGCATGAAGGACCAATACTCCATCCAACTTGTAAAAATAAATCCGCTGCAGGAGGCCGCCCCATACTCCTCCAAAAATAAACTATTGATGAAGCATGCGAACAAGGGTGATTCCATACTCCCCACCAATAATTCCAGACTTGTCGAGCAAAGTCACATTGGAGAAGTAAATGCCCAATAGATTCTTCAGCCTTCCCACAGTTATAGCATAAAGAGGGGCCAACAAACCCATGCTTTTGAAAATTATCCCAAGTGAGACAACGATTATGAGTAGCCTGCCACCCATAAAAACTACACTTCGGCCAAATAAACTTATTCCAAACTTGCTTCCACCATGGAACCTCCTCCTCACCAAACCGCTGCCGATCCAAAACACAATAACCAGCAGCAACCAAAAATATCCCTCTATTATCTCTTCCCCATGCTAGCACATCATCCCCAGGTAGAGAAGAGCAGGGACGGCTAGCGAGAATACGGGCCAGCTCTGCCCTCGCATCCATAGTGCCACCAGCAGGCCATTCTTGAGGATCCTTCCACTGGAGACTAACCATCTGACCAAAGGACTTAACAGTTTTGAAATCTGCCACCTTCAACCATCCAGCATCCCAAAAGCATTGAGCAAGATCTTGAAGATGTGGAAACTCGCTAAGAAGAGGAGCAAAGCCATCCCAAGAATCTTGCCAAAAAAGAGCCCGAGACCCAGTATAACAAATCCAGAATAACCCCTGCTTAACCAGCTCTGCTCCCTTTTTCAAAGTATTCCAAACAAATGATCCTCGACCAGTCAAGCTGTATCGAGGAATCTCTGAACCTTCCACTCCCCTAAGATACTTGTGGGAGATAATCTTGGCCCAAGTTTGCTCCTGATTACTACACCAACGCCAATACAGCTTAGCAGCCAAAGCAGTCCCAGAAAGAGAGCTTAGACGAAGACCCAACCCCCCAGCTTGCCTTGGTCGACAAATAGTCTCCCATTTAACAAGACTCCATTTTGAGGAACCAAGATTGCCAGCCCATAGGAATTGCCTAGAAAGAGAATCCAGGTCATGAAGAAAACTTGCTGGAGCAATCTGAATAAGGCATCTATACACCGGTAAAGCCTGAACAACTGACTTCAAAATTAAAACCCGACCAGCAAAAGTTAACCATCTATGAGTCCAATGACTAACTCGACTACGAAATTTGTCAAGTATGTTAGTCCAAACCGCCCTAGGTAGAGGACCAACAGAAATGGGAATCCCCAAGTATGTAAGAGGAAGAGTTCCAACCTAAAACCTGAGAATATGAACAATTCTAGCTTGAACCCTGGGATCTGTATTGAAAAATAAAATAATAGACTTGTGCTCATTAATCTCCTGACCAGATACAGCCAAATACAAGTCCAAAGCATGTCTAAAGTTGGTTGCTTCACAAATAGAAGCTACACCCAAGAGAGCAGTGTCATCAACAAACTGAATATGGGAAATGGTTGGCCTACTATTCTCCCATTTCCATCCATGAATAAGACCCTGGTGAACCTGATCTTTAAGCCAGCGACCCAGACCTTCAGCCATAATTATAAACAAGTATGGAGATAAAGGATCCCCCTGCCGAAGACCCCGAGAAGCATGAAACAAAGGAGAGGGCTTTCCATTAATTAGGACAGAATATGAGGGAGTTGTAATACAACTCATAATCCACTCAATCCAAGAAGGATCAAATCCAAATGCCAAGAGGATTTTGTGAAGAAAAGACCATTTCACCCTGTCATAAGCCTTCGCCATATCCAACTTCATAAACATAAACTTATTCTTAGAAGTGCTCATAGAATGAATCACCTCGGCAGCAATAGCCACTCCATCCAGAATCTGTCGGCCAGCCACATAGCCACCCTGCTCATCAGAAACAACTCTATCCAGCCAAGGCTTGAGATGCTCCGCAATCAGCTTAGTAATAATTTTATACACCACATTGCAGAGAGCAATAGGTCGAAACTGATCAAAAGAGCTAGCACCCTCATTTTTAGGAATTAGCATCAAAAAAGTGGAATTCAAAGCTTTCAACAACTGATGGTTATGAAAGGACTCAAGAACAACCCTCAAAAGATCAGATTTAATAATTTCCCAAAAGTGTTGAAAGAACTCAACCGGGAAGCCGTCAGGCCCCGGAGCTTTCCCAGTCTTCATAAGGAAAACTACCCTTTCTAGTTCATCAATGGAAATAGGTTGAAGAAGGCATGCATTGATCTCTTCTGAAATAATAGAAGGAATACAACGCAAAATAGTATGATCATCAACATGATCCCCACAAAAATCCTTAGAATATAAGGAAGAAAAAAATCGAACAGCTTCCCGAGAGATATCCTGAGAAGCAGACAACTGAATACCTTGAGAAGAAATAATCGAAGAAATACCATTACCGTGTCTTCGAGCCTTAACAGTGTTAAAGAAAAAAGTTGTATTTCGATCTCCTTCTTGTAACCATTCCACCCTGGCCTTTTGCTTCCAGAAAATCTCTTCCCGAAGCTCCCATTCTTGAAGTTCATGCAAAGCTTCAGACTCCTCCTGCAAATTCTGCTCTGTTAACCCATGATCTCTGATATGTCTGGTGATAACATCAAGCCTTCTTTGGGCCAAAGTTTTAGCCTGAAATAGATTCCCGAAACACTGCCTGTTCCACTTTTTGAGTTGATATTTCACAAATTGGAGTCTTTT
This sequence comes from Wollemia nobilis, assembly GCA_028583015.1. Taxonomy (NCBI): domain Eukaryota; kingdom Viridiplantae; phylum Streptophyta; class Pinopsida; order Araucariales; family Araucariaceae; genus Wollemia; species Wollemia nobilis. The sequence continues at coordinate 6,147,575 of JAQPPZ010016244.1, read as the reverse complement.
AACAAAAGAGTACATAGCAGTACCGTGGGAAGGACAGCCCTGACTCCACCAGACTTTCATCAACTCGTACAAATAGGGATCCCTAAGCCACATTAACTGGAATTTAAAACTTGGATGATGATCCATTTCTTGCCGAGAGATAACAAGTTTAATAGGCCAGTGGTCTGATCCCCTCCAGTCAAGAATCGTTGAGTTAGTAACCCAAGAATTGCTAATCCAAAATGAAGAAGTAATAAACCTGTCCAACCTCTCAGAGATCGAGTTAGAACCACACCACTTATTCGTCCAAGTGAACACACCATTCTTTGGCTTAATATCCACCAGATTAAGAAGCTGAATATTATCATTAAGGAGTCTAGAGGCAGGCCCCAAAGTACCCACACCACCCCTCTTCTCATCAATACTAGATACAACATTAAAATCTCCAGCCATAATCCAAGGATAGAATGGAACCAAGGCTCGAACACTTTGAATATGATTCCACAGCAGCACCTTCCCAGCAAGATCCGAGGGGGCGTAAATGTTAGTGAACAAAACCACTTCTCCAGACTCATGGCAAGAAGCTATCATAGAAAGAGATGACTTATTCGATACCCACCAAAGAGGAGTAAGCTTCTACGGATTCCAAAGGCTAACAAGCCCCCCAGCACTACCCACAGCCCCAACACACTGACAAAGACCTCGAGGCCAGAGTTTAGAAGCAATACTAAATAGACCCTCCACCGATAATTTAGATTCTTGAAGAAAAACAACATCCGGCTTATGTGCCTGAACCAAATCCCGAATAGATTTTTGACGAGGTAAGCTATTCAAACCTCTCACATTCCAAGAAAGAACAATCATTTAGAGAGAGAAGAAAAGTGAGACTCTAGGGGTTTAACCACCCCACTCTCAACCAATGTTTCTCCCTCCATATGCAGTTTATGTGCATCTTTCTTTCTACCCGCCTTAATCAGCTTCACAGGGGCCTCTTTTTTAAAGTTCTATTGGAGTAACCCTAGAGAAGGACTAGGCCAAGAACCCTTTCCTCTACTAGAAGTCAGCAAATCAGCCAAAAGAGGGTCATCCCCTTTCACACCGTCCTGTTGCCCCTCCGAAACAGGAACAATTGCCAGGGCTGTGTTCAAAGAAGAATCTGTCACTTCCTGTTGCCCATTAGGATTCAACACCTCAGTTACATTTTGAGTATCCATATTCAAATTACCATTCATTCCTTCATCAGGAGATACCAACTCATCTAAGGCATCAAACTTATTATACAGGCCATCCATTTGTCTAGCAGTAAAGGTCCGCTTCAACCCTTTTCCCTTATTACGATTCTTAACTGGAACAAAGCCTTCTTTGTCTACCCCACTAACATCCATGGGAGCCCTCCCCTGTCTAGGTCCAGCCTCTTGTGTAACTGACTTCCCACCCTGAGATTGTAGATTTGGATTTTTAGAACCAAATGATTTATTTTCAGGCATTTTAGGGCATTTACGCTGAAGATGCCCGTACTCATGACACAACCGACAACGGAAAGGAATAGTTTCATAGTCTAATTGTTGAACCCAAGAAAAAGAGCCAACACATATTTGCATAGAATCAGGTAGAGGCTTAGATAAATCCAATTCCACACAAATACGGGCACATGAGACTACCTTTTTGTCTGAAGTTTGCTGAGACGGTCCCACCGGTTTGCCTAACACCAATGCAATCATGTGCAGAATATCCGTCCGCCAAAACTCCAAAGGTAGCCATGGAAGTCGAACCCACACTGGAACCCTAGAAGGAATCTCCTCAGTCGGATTAAAACCCATATGCCAGGGTTTAATAAACAGGCCAATCTGGTTGTAAAAGTATGGGCCCCCCTCAAAAGCCCTATTCCGGTCTGCCAAGCAGGAAAACACCACCAGAAAGAAATTATTAGCTCCCATCATGATCTCCATATCACCGACCGGGTTCCAAGTACTCCTGGCCCACTTTTCAAATGCCAAGAAAGGGATGCGAATACCCAAGAATTTGCATATTAAAGCATGATTTTGCATATATTCAACATCATCTGCAATTGACTCAGGCTGAATCACAAGAACAGGCCGCTCCCCAGCCCTTTCCAAGAATCCATTAACTCGCTTTGCACGAAACCCTCCTTCCAAAGAAGAATTACTTGGGCCTGAAGAATTACCCTCTGCATTATGCCAAACAGAAGAAAAGCCTGAGCCACGAAGGGCTTCCTTAAACGAGACATTATTTCGACATTGGGTACCTCCAGGCAAAGCCATTCATGCTGTTCCAAAAATCTCAGAAATCCCTTCTCCTCAGAGCACCTCCTAATTTTTTCCTGAAGGAAATACTTTAGAGATAGTAACAAAATATAAATACCTTGTGTTAGATTTTCAAAGCAAAGTCAATTGAGGGATATGCAGGATTAAATGGACATATGCAATATGGAGGGAACTTTACTAATTGTAAAATAGGGATATAAAAATAGAGTTTTTGGGATTGGAAAGCTATTAGGGTCATTTTGGATTATTGGTTATTCTAGTGGTGCTATATGCATATGAGGTGTGGGCTATGAATACATCAAATTCCAAATGGAGACAAATAGAAAGAATTTAAAAGCAATTTATTATAAATAATTTAAAAATTAAAGCATTAGCCTCATATGAGATTTTACTTGCTAAAATATGGACTTTTCCATTAGAAGTGAAATCTATGGTATGCAGATTAGAATACCTAAAGAAAAATAAATAATGGAAGATATCAAGTTGCCAAAATAATCAAAGAAACATCAAATAGAAGAACATACATATAGCTAAAACAAAACAACAAATAGATGGAAATTTGAGCATTAAATTTTATGACTTTCCAAACTCCAACAAGAAATTATATAGTATGTGAGAGGAAAATTTATACTTTTCATGTGGACTAAAAATTAGAAAGGTAAAATCAATATTACATCAATAAGTTCAACCGAAACTATGAACATAGCCAAAATAAGTACATAGATGCAAATATCAAATGGAAGGGGAAATAATGCTTATAGCCCAAGTAAGATCTATTTCACACAAACTTAGATAGAAATGGAATATGGACAACACCTCAAGAAGCATGGTTAATGTATCTTCTACACAATAGCAGTAGTGAAGACCAAAAAGCTTTTCGTTATGGAGTGGAAGCCTACAAGTACATCAAGAATGCATATGAGGACACTTTAAAAGTGAACTTATTGGTCGAATTTGAGCATAGAAAAAATAGAACTTCTCATAAAAATCAACAACAAAAGAAATACACTCTCAAAGATGATAAGAGGATGTTGAGCTTTTTGACTTTGTTGAACAATTTTTTTAATAAAAATTGTAAACAATTATATTTATATATATATATATATATATATATAAAAGTTTACTGAACAATTTTTTCTTGGATGTTGTTAAGACTTTAAAACTATAAATAGGAGGTCCAAGGTTCAAATCCAAAAGGGATTAAGGTTATACAACATACTTCATATTGTATTAAAGCTCTTAGTCCCATAGATTCTTTTAATCATTTCAATTCATTAAATTACATAAATACATTATTTTATTTAACAAGAAGATTTTACAAATTTTATTTATAATATAATTTAATTTAAAAATATAAAGGGAACAAAATTAGTTTTAATGTCCATGAGTTATAGGACATATAGGATAATAATGTATAACCAATATATATTAAGTCACCTAGACCTCAGTTAGAGTTTGTTGTACAAATTATACCCTTTCCATATTTTAAACCTTAGATATCCCATTTAGAGTGTCAAACCCTTTTCTATTAGGTCCACTCAATCTTAAGCATTAAAATTGTATGATATGTTGGTTGTGATCTAAAAATTTACTTTCCATTAATTTAAATTTTATAAGCAGTCCTTGTTTGAGAGGGATATTTAATTTAAATTTAAAATTGCTGCTTATTAGCATAGTGAATTTTAATATGTTTTGGGTTAAAATTGATGTGTCCCTTGTTTTGGTATATCTACCTAATTGAATAATAATTTTTACAAGTGTGGGCTTCTATGATAGTTTTCTATATCTAATTGGATATTTTAATTTAATGTTTTACATACAAAATGATAATTATAAATATTTATAAAATTATTTTTATATGAGTATAAAAGGAAAGTATTAAAAAAATATTTCTATCATTTACTTGATTCAAGTTACATGTTTTGTGTAAGTTTTTTTTTTATTTCTTATAGGATTTTGACCATTCTTAGCTATCAATTTTGATATGAAATTCATGTACTTTAACCCATAATTAATTAATCATAATATTTTTATTGTGTTAGTCATACTAGATGGCCCTTTCTTACATTAAAATATCCTTATTTAAAAAATTACATCTTTAAATAGTAAAGGTTGATAGTACATTCTTAGATTATTGATTTTTTTATTATTATAAATATTAAAAAATAATTGATGATTTTGACTTGAATATTTTCTCTTGGATAAGCTATCTGTGGATTTTATTGGGAACACTTCTATCAAAATATCAAAATATTACATTTATTGTTAGATCAATTAAACCACATCTAGCTTAATTTTCAATCAAAAATATTCATCTTTCTCAAACTACTATGTTTCCTATATGAATTTCTTGATATCATTTTTATTAAAAGATAAAATCTCCCTCAGCTAGTTACTTTCTAAAAAAATCATTTCAATGTCAACACTATAAATAGTTGAATTATCTACTACCATATTTTCTTCGCTATCGGTATGCTAATATTCCCAAAATAGTACCTCTATCAATAGTTCATGGGCCTTAAAAGAATAATTTTACTTCCATAAGATATCAAACTAAATCCCAAAAAGAATACATATATAGACTTAGATCTCTTGTCATCTAGGAATATTATTTAGCCTACATCCATACACCCTATCAAAAATAACTACTTGTTGTTCTTGTACTCCAAACCATACTAAGTAGTACCATGGATATACCTGAGTACTTACTATATTGCCTCTTAGTGACATATCCTTTGATCCAACATCAACCATGAAAGATACCTAACAACATATTAGATACCTAGTTTAGTATAACTCAAATAAATGGAACTCCCAATCAACTATCAATAAAAAGTTATATTTACCTATGGTGAAAGATAATTTTTAGATACCTACAACCTTATCTCCATTATGTAGGTATTGGTTAGTATTATTTAATTTAAAATATCTCAAGCAATGTCTTTCTATACTTCATATATGAAATAAAAATGCGGTTCTTTGTCTTCCACACCTCCAAGCCAAGACAATAGTGGATGAGCCTAAAATAATTCATATGAAGTAAATTCTTCAGATCATTCTTGGTCCTCTCAATTAACATATCTAAAGTACTTATGGTGATTGGGTCATTGATATATACAATTATGATAATGACCTTTCCCCTTGTTGTTTGAGGTATAGGTTCATATCATCAAGACTATAACAAAATCCATGTCACACAAGAAGCTAATATTTTTTTATATAGTAGTATTTGGGGCCCTACTTCATCTTAAATGAGTATATGTTGAGTTGATGTACCTTAATATCATACCTAGGTATCATAAACCCATTTTGCTAAGTCATATAGACTTCTTCTTTGAGATCCCTATTATGAAATATACTCTTTACATTCATTTGATGCAACTTCCATGAAAATTGAGTTGTTATGAACACCATTCAAATGGTCTTGATTTTTGTTATAGGATCAAAGGTATATTTATAATCAACACCTTATCCCATGTATATACCTTGGCAACAATATTTATATTTGATCTTGAAAACCAACTTGCAATCAATAGATTTTGTCCATGGTGGAATATCAAGAAGCTACCATGTATTCATAAAATCCTGATACTCAACATCCATGGAATCCTTCTGTTATTTTGATAAAGAGGTCTACTTAACCATTGGTGGTTCAAAAATCCAAACCACCATGATTATAAAGTGATATTAACATCATTATGGACTCTCCTATGATTCCTCAACACCATAGTTTATGTACCTGGCACTTCATCTAGCTTTTCATATCAAATTGTATTATGATACCACTTAGGTTGTTATGTGCTACTCAAATAAGGTAGGTCAAATGGTCTAGGTCATTTAATATATCATGGATAAGTTCATCTCCACCATCAAGATCATCAGCATCATCAAAGTAATCAACATTTATCTTAAAGGTTTAATTATTAAAAAGGTGAGTGAGAGTTCCATTTTAAATATGCGACTCATTAGAAGATGAGTTGGACTAATTCTTATCACTAGATACAACATCACTACTAATATAGAAAATTATGTGTCAGGATCCATGAGCCAGTAGTCTCTTGACACGTTACTATATCAAAAAAAACTATATTTTTCTTTCAATTTTGTTTGCTTCTACTTCAAAATGTGCATGAATATTGTTCATCCAAACACTTGAATATGTGAAATTAAGAGTTAATTCCCATCCATGCTTCTTCTAGGGTAACACCATTCAATTTTTTTATTGGTGTGTAGTATAATAGATAAAATAGCATGTGTACATCCTTTACCCAATATTTTTGCTCCCATTATATATCAATCAACATAACACCATATCCAATATGGTATTATTATATCTCTTTGCAACACCATTTTCTTACGGTGTATAGGAATTTTTCAATTATCATTGAATGTCATTCTTCTTCAAGAAAACAAAAAACTTATTACTTTTATACTCCCACTTTATCTGAGTAGAGTATATGGATGTGGAAACCAACAGACTCCTCCATAAAAGTCTTCAAATCCTTAAAAAAGTGTAAATATTGGTCCTTAGCTTGCAAAAAATACACCCACATACAATGAGCATGATCAATAATAAAAAAACTAAAAATACCAATAGCCACTAAAAACTGGATCCATGGGTCCACACATATCAACATGCATCATGACAAGTGGTCTAATTGCTTAATGATTACTAGATATAAATGGGGCTCAATGCTACTTTTTGGCCAATCAACTCAAATAAATACTATCATATCTGTTGATGGAAGTCTTAGCACTACAGCACTGTTGTGGAGTACCTTTAGGTAGCCAAAAGTAAGGTATCCATATCATTGATGACAAAGAGTGAAAGCATCAACTACCTTGGCTACCAAATCTTGGTTGTTAATTAGTACAACCATAAGCTAAAATCTAACTTGACTTAACTTGAATGAGACAAAGCTTATGAATCCTATCTTACCTATATTAATTTTTTAAATTATTATCAAGCAACTAATTCATAGAGTAAATATTTTATGAGGCTAGGCATGTAAAGAAAATTAATCAAGAAAATGAGAATCAATAGATATAGAAACATCATAAATACCTACAATGGTATATGTTGTAGATTATTTTCAAATATTATCTACTCATAATAAGAGGAATTATCATAAGACACAAATGATTCCTCTTAGGCTATAATATGTTTGCTATTTCCCAAGTTAATGTACTAAATCAAGAGGATTTGAGGAACTACATAGAATACCATGATGATTACATGAACTTGTCATGACCAAATCTTGGATCCTTTATAATATTTCCATGGTGGCATTATGGAACATTCCTCTCCGAGTGAGCACCCTTTTGTTTAGTCCTGATGCCTACTTTAGTTTATTTCTAGAAGTACAAGAAATTGTACTTTATAATCTTTAAGTATATGCCTAAACTTTCCACTTATATAGCAAGTTGAATTAAGATGTGAATAGTTTTCTTGCTACAACTATTATTGATTATGGCCTTTCTATTATTGTTGTGTCCTGGAGGGTCTACCACTTTTCATCAATTACATAGGCATCTTATCCTTTGGATGAGAAATTAGGGATCATTCATATTTTATCTTTATTTTATGAACTGCTTCCTCTTGTTTAATGAAATTTAGAAGATTAGTGGCATTCAATATTGGCACCAAAAAATTGTATGTTGATGGTATAACTCATAGAAAAGTAGGTATAACAATATCATTAACCATGATTTTACCTAATGCTTGAAGTGAGGCCTACAACTCTATAATCCTTCTCAAAAAAACCCTCTAACTTCTCACAACTTTTCATCTTGAAAATATACAACTAACCCTATAATGTATAATTTAGTTCTTATTTTTTGATTCAAACACCATATAGAGTCTTAACCATGTATCTTTAATTGTCATGGTATAACACATCTAAACTTATATCTCATTGGATGTGTTAAACATTATAATTAGTCGATATTTTGATCTACCATATCAAACTTCCTTTGCTCATTAGGATTGGTGGCATGTATTTGAGTGGATCCTAAGATAAAAATCCATTGATGTTTAAACTAAATATGTACCTTTAATTTTTTCTTCTAGGTAGAATAATGTTTTTGTTCAACAACTAGGAATCAAGTAGTAAGAATTTTGGAAAATTTTCTATTGTAGACACCCAATTTTGAGCACATGGTTAGATCTTCAATTTACCAATCCCTTAATCACTTAGTCTTCTAACCATACAACTTGATCCAACCTTCCTTGTGCTCAATTTGGAGCATTTATTACTCCAATATAAATAGCATTAAGTCATGAGTGATAGATTTGTTGATGCTAAAATTTCCTTGATGGTACTTCTACCAACTTCAAAATTTAAAATTTTCCTAGAAATTTTTTACCTTCAACAATCATCTAGCACTAGTAATGGTATGGTAGCACTATTAGTGCTTATGCCTCCCTGTGTTTTTAACTTGACATGTGCCAAATCTTAGAGGTACACCTCCTTGTATATTTCAACCACCTATCATTAATAGGTTTTATCATGCTTGTTGATCTATCACCCCTACAACAAAACCCCAAGACTAATACTTTCCCTTATCATGATCTCCCTCTTGATCCTTTCTTCTCCCTTTCAAATCCTTGCCTTTTTTTATCATGTCTACATCATGTCCATTTATTTCATCTATTTCCTCCAAGAGTCCATGGATGCCTATAAATTCAATTGTTGGGGTGGCCATTTCATAAAGTATTTTATGTACTAAAATTCTATCATTTTTTCTCTAGGCTCTTAGTCATTCTATCACTTTGCTTACCATGGTTATACCAAAATTTTTGCTCATTCTTGTGATAATGTAGCTTTCATATTTATAATCTCTCCCTCTCTCTCAACTCTATTACAAATATTTGATCAAGCATTAAAGCATCCTACCAAGTTATAAAGCTCTCAAGCCATCATCAAGCATTAAGCTCTTAAACCATCATCAAGCACCAAGAATCAAGCTTTCAAGCTCAAGCATTTGGGAGGTCTATCCACAGGCTTCCAACAAGGGGAAAATAACCTTACATATTAGGTTGTGTTCTTCCCATTACATTGGCCTATTAGCTTTCCTTTTGATTTTATCTTTTAGTTCTAATCATTTTTTGTTTAGCTAATCTATGATCTTATTTCATATTTTGGCTAACCTTTACATATTTGCATCTCATATATTGTATTTAACTAGGATTATAATTTTGATCATTTAGGCTTATTTTTAATAAAAAAACTCTATCATTTTGTTGCATAAACAAGTCTCTATCCTCTTAAGTAAAAACATTGTATCGTTATCATTGTTGTCTTAAGTTATCTTGCATTTAATCTCTCTATCCTATTTTTAGAGATAGTAGCATTGCTAGAGTGAAGGTTGGTGGTGCTATTGCTCTCTATTTTAATATAGAGTAGAAAAATGGACAACGATAGGATCGATGGCACTACTTATAGGTGGCTTTTCTACCAACCTAGCATTTATTTTATTTATTTAATCATTTTGTTTTTTTCTCATCTAAATAGGAGTTTGATCATCACAACAAGGAAGCTCATTGTCTTACCCTAGATTAGACAAGCCTCTCTACACTAACTCAAATGTTTTTATCTATTTTGTATATTTTAATGATAATTCTAGTAGCATATGATAGCACCAATAGTAGACAAAAGTGTTGATGACACTTCTATGAATAAGTAATCACTTCTATGAGTAGGTGGGGATTTGGTCTCTATGGAAAAATAGGTCTTCCTACTCCCATATCTATTTCTTTTAGCATTTTAGACACTGGTTTATTTTATATTTGTATAGCTTAGATTCTATTTTCTATTTTTCATTATAATTTACAAAGAACAAATTATGAACCTAGTATAATTGTAATATTATAGGGGATATATCTTGATAATTAGTATTAGTCATTAAAAATAAAATTTACATGTAGTTACATTAGTCAAAATATTGTTTGTTGCATTCCCTCTTGAATACTTGCTCAAAATGAAAGAACAATATTTATTTTATTTTATCATTGAATCAAAAATTATTTTAGTCATAGGTTTAAGTGCTACATATTTGTGTGTTTCATTTAAACATAGATTAAGGTTAGGCTTTATAAAAGTGGAATCTTAAAAGGAACATAGTTTTCTTTGAAAGTGTATGTGTTATTTGATTAATCCATCAAAATATCTTAAGCTAACAACATCCCCTAGTCTATCTCAATGTGATAAGAGAGGGAAATATGTGTTGGATCCCTTTAGAGGCCCTTAACGATCCTTTCTTCTTTCACATTTTGGTGAATCTGATGTGAACACCATCGTAATTCCTAATATTTCCTTTTGTCTTATCCAAACCTTAATCAGTTCTAAAATTTATTACACCTTAATAAAGACCACTTAGATCTTATTTGTTTAGATTAAATTATACTAACCAAGATAACCAGAACCTAACCAAGTGCTAGTTGTATTAAGGGATTTCATATCCCTTTGAATAACTACCATACAAATCATTAGGCTATATTGGGTATATTATAAGCTTGGGTTACCAACTATGCACATAGGGTCTCACGCATACTTAATATTAATGAGTATATCATAGTGGTCTAGTGGTATTTATAAGGGGGAACATTATTACTATTCATGTACCATCTTGACCATGTATCTAAGAGGTCACTTCCGTGTATTATTAGTAGCCCACACATCATATTTCTCTCATATACAAATAGATATACAAAGAGGAGTTAGGTATATAGGAACATTTGATATATAGGGAGGCCCTTGAGGTATATAAATTGGATGTAGTATATTGAGGTAAGGGGATACAAGGTTGATAAAATATCTTCTCTTTCTTCTTTAATCAACATAAACTTTAAAACTCAATTATTTGAACATTGTTTCCTTCCAATCCATGGCAAAGAGATGCTACCTAACCCATAGTGCAATGCATCAATTGCCTATTAACCCTAACCCTTCACTAGATGATATTGTGGATTCATCCATATTTGAGAACTCTTGGTCTAAAATCCACCTAAGTGGATGAGTTACACCCTCAAGGCCTTGGCCAAGATTAGAAGAGATAGAAATAGGATTTTTTAAGTCATCCTCTAGAGTAGGTTGATTCCTATGATTTTAGCTTACTAATGGAAGGGGTTGTAGACTAAAGTAATAAATACATAAATTTAGAAGCTATAATTAAATTGGAATGGATTCAACAACATCAAGAGACATAAAGCATGAGAGTCTCACACTTTGAACTAAACAAGACTACCTAACAGATCAGCTTGTTGAGATATATTACATTATTTGGTACATGCTAATGTACCCCCATGGTACCTATATGGTATATTTGTAAATAATATATTAGAATTGAGTCTATACTTTTAGGTGTGATTTATATTCCCCTATTATGTAAGTGTGAATGTATATGAAACGCACAAGTATCATGTAAGAGAATGTACACAAGTATCTTGTATATACAAATGTAAATGTGTAATATGTCCTAGAATAGGAGTCCAAGAGTCTTCTAAGTATTGTAGAGTCAAGTATACAAGTGGCAAGATGAGAATTCAAGAGTCATAGGAAAGCAATAGTCAAGTAGCCAAAGAGTCACATTACAATGGCTATATTATGGAGATAATAACTCCATAAGAGATGAAGTTCGTTCAATAAATATTGTATACATTTCTAAGCAATTAATATTGTAATTTATTCTTCATTCTTAGTACATAAATAATTTAGGCTATTTACATTCATATTGGTGCATATAATATATAAGTCTTGATATACATATTAAGTTGCTCATATTATTATACTCTTCATATTATTATTTAACCTTTATTGTGTCTAATTTATATTTGAGATCTTGTGTGATATATTTGAGATATTTTTTGGTAGTATAAAGGCTTAAAAACCCAACAGTGGTATTAGAGAAATCATTAAACTTTGTCCAGGTTGATAGAGATTATTGAAGCCACTATTATTTATCTTTATCCATTTTTATAAGGTTAATCAAGAGTCTATCCACTTTGAAGGTAATGAGACTCAAACTCTATTTCAAAGGTCATATTGAGTAGAAAAAGCTAGGGTCATTCCACTAGGTTGAAGGAAAACTAGTGAAGAATAGGACTCAATAAGATTGGAGGTATACCAACCCAAGAGGAAGTTGGTCATTCAGGATTTAGCCACCCTAATATTGGTATTCTCTAGAAAAAGGAGAATAATTATTGATATTGATATTAGAAACCAACTCTAAATAAATTTGGATATTTGAGGACATACAAAGTCACCCTAATAATATTTTGGATTCTCTAGAAAAAAGTACAATCATTATTGAATATTGGATAGAACCAAATCAAAAGAAAAATTGGTCATTTTGGTACATACAAAGACACACTAATAACATTTTGGATTCTCTAGAAAGAAGGAGAATCGTTATTGAATATTAGATAGAACAAAATCAAAAGAAAATTTGGTCATTTTGTGACATCTACAGTTACCCTTATATTGATTTTAGATTCTCTAGTAAGGAGGAGAATCATATTGTATTCTTAGGTGCAACCTAAGACATTGAAGATTCAAAATAGTAGAAGAGATTAAGCTATAGAAGTTTGAGAAGCTTCCTACAGAGATAGAGAAGAGTTTTAGCTTCATAAAGTAGTAGGGAAAGTAGCAGTAGATTGAGAAGCATTTAGATATTCCTAATATTAGAAAATTAAAGTTATAATATAGAAGAAGAATCAAGTCATAGTTCAAAGTGACTTTGACACATTTGAAAAAGAAGATTATAGAGAAAAGAGGAAGTATCTTCCTAGAATACATTGAATAATTAGGTTGTATATAATTTTATTCTTGGTCATGGATAATTTTTTTAAGTATATTCTTAAAGGTAGACACATACATTACTACATAATAAAATAAGGAGCCTAAGAGGCCATTATACTACAAAGCCCATAAGCAGTCAATATTGAAAAGTGAAGAAGTCTACAAGCCTAGATAAAAAAAAGGTTTGAGAAGCCTATTAAGAAAGGATTTGAGAATTTCTTAAGTTGTCTATGATAAGTGGAAACTATAGCAGCATTCAGGAAAAGAAATAAGATCATAAGTCTCCAGTATCATATTACAAAGTATATGGGATAAGGCCCATAATAAAGCAAAAAGTAAATAGTAAAGGAGAAGTTAATAGTTTTTACCTATTTAAAAGATATATTATTTATTGTTTAATATATCCAAAGGAGAAGCTTCTTCTCAATATACAGGATTCTATGACATCCAAATAACACATGTGTTAGCAATCTTCGTATTCAAACTGCATAGCAAAATAAGTATTCAAGTTAGAAATCAAATGAGACATGAAATGCACAAAGGAGAACAAAGGTGACTTGCACCATAGTAAGGAGTGCAAAGGAAGACATGTGCTAAGGATGATAAAGAAGTGCACTATTGAAAATAAATACAAATATAAATACTAAGAATCAAATGCTAAGAGAAGTTACATTCTATACCAATAGAAATCTACAAAGGAGACGATGACTCAATGCAACATTTGATAGAACTTGTAAATAAAAATAAAGTGTTCAATTGCAACCAAATAAAGGAGGTATAGGATAATACGAGTAGTATTCTAGAAAAGACACCACAAAAGTAAATTCTTGAAGAAAAAAAAAAGGACAACTAAATATTTTGGAATAAAACTAGAGAGTAGAGGAAGAAGAACATAGAAGTGTTCTAGAAAAATAACCAGTAAAATCTAGAGTTGAGGCATTGAAACTTAGAAAGAATTAAGGTGTAATGTTGAAGATGAGATGAGAAAGCAAAGCAAAAAGGAACAAAGGTAGTGTAAAGATCTAACGTTAGACTCAAAGCAAAATAATATATTAAGTTGTAACTCAAAACAAACATTACAAAGAAACCCACATTCAACAATCAATAAAATTGATGCCTAAGTTTTCCAATAAAGCATTTGATGCATCATTACTTAGCAAGAAATTGAGACACTTTATTTTTTATGTTTCATAGACCATGCAGATGTATAACTTGAGAAGAGCAACATTGAACAAGGAAATTGAGTGCAATCCGTTGAAACCATGAAAACACATAACCTAGGAAGAAAGTGTTTGAATCAAGAAAAAGAGTGCAATATGAGTAGGATAATATTCACCTAACAATGTTAGTGAAATTTTTGAGCCAACAAAGAGAGCACTATTATTCAGTTTCAATTAGAAAGCATAGCTATTTGGGCTATATAAGGCAATAGAGGGAGCAACAGTCAGAGTGAACGGATGAGAAGCATTCTAACCAACATAGAGCACATAATTGAAACCTTTGAGAAGTTGCCTAAGCTAAAGTTCGAATTGGAGTATAAATTTGAGGTAAATTTTTATTATTTTTATTATTTTTAAATTTTTTTGGAGTTATAAGGAAATTTTAAAGGTTAATTTTTGAGAATTTAATATAAAGGTGGAGTAATAAGGTTGATTATTTAATTTAATCATTTGAAATTAAAAGCTTATTGGGATTTGATGAATTGTTAAGATAAAAGTATTTTTGAAATTTTACAAACTTATAAAAATTGGGAGTTAAAATATTTAGAACATCAAAATATTAGAAAATATTTATTTACAAATTTCATATTATTTAAGTTATTAACTAGGGAGACGTAAGGTTTACTACTTAAAGGGGTTGAATGGGTTCCATCATGTCAACACATAAAATCTTCCTTTTTGAATCACAAATTTTGAAAGGATCAAATTTTACATCATGGAAGAACAAAATGAAGTCTATCCTAGTTGTAGAAAAGCTTTGGGATATAGTTAGTGGAACAAAAATAAAATCTAGCAAGGATGCAAGAGAAATACAAAGATTCAAAGAAGGTGATGCAAAAGTACTTATGTCGATAACATTCAAAATAGTAGCTAAAATTCAACCATACTTAAGTGGAGCAAAAACTTCTATAGAAGCATGGAATACTTTATGTAAAATATTTGAAGGGAAAAACAAAGCTACTATTCTCAATTTGCAATCATAATTGTATTCCTTAAAATTCAATAGTGGAGAAAGTATAGAATTTTTTCTTCTTAAAGTAGTAGATATAAAAGAAAATTTATTAACTTTGGGAGAAAAGTAGAAGCTAAATTTCTCGCTCAAGTAAATATTAAGAGCACTTCCATAAAGTTACAAACATCTACTCATGTATTTGTAATTCTTAAGTAATAAAACTACATTTGATGACTTAGTTAACATCCTACAAGATATGAAGTAGAAAATTCAGTCAAATATGAAATGATTAATAATGCCTTGGTATCTAAATACAATACACAAGGTAATATTGCTTCAACTTCAAGATATAGAGAAAAATAAAATCCAATATATTGTTAGACATGTAATAAAAATGGCCACAGTAAATTTTTTATAAATACAAAGGAATCAGTATCAAGGAAATCTGGATGGTCAAATAAGCAAATAATTTCAACAAAAGCAGTTTTAATATCAAAAAAATCCTCAAAGACAACAACAATTTTAGTATCAATATTCTCAACATCAATACAGTCATCAGTAACATCCTCAGATATGGTATAGATAAGGAAATAAAAAATGAAATATAGCTCAAGAAATTCATGATATTCAAGAAGTAGAAGAAATGTCAAAATAAAATGAATTTAAAGCTCTTTTAGAAAAACTTATGATTAATAAAGATGTATATTTTTTAGAGAATTTGAAGGATACTAGTGTTGTAGTTGCTATAGAACATCAGTGTATAGGAAAAAAAAATTAGAAAGATAGTGTCACAAGTTCCAGACCAAAACATAAAAGAATAAAATAAAGAAATAGAAAAAGAGGATCACAAAAGAATAGAAGAAGAAAACAAGGGTAAATCAAGAAGATGAACCTAATGGATCTCAAGCAAGATATCATATACAATTCAATATCACTTGAAGATTGAATATAAATACAAATACCAATATTGAAGACTAAAGTCTTCAATAACCAAATAATGTAATATAGGGGGATGTTGAGATATATTACATTATTTGGTACATGCTAATGTACCCCCATGGTACCTATATGGTACATTTGTAAATAATATATTAGGATTGAGTCTATAGTTTAAGGTGTGATTTATATTTCCCTCTTATGTAAGTGTGAATGTGCAGGAAATGCACAAGTTTCATGTAAGAGAATGTGCACAAGTGTCTTGTATATAAAAATGTAAATATGTAATGTGAGGATGTGCACAAGTGTCCTAGAATAGGAGTCCAAGAGTCTTCTAAGTATTGTAGAGTCAAGTATACAAGTGGCAAGATGAGAATTCAAGAGTCATAGGAAAGCAATAGTCAAGTAGCCAAAGAGTCACATTACAATGGCTATATTATGGAGATAATGACTCCATAAGAGATGAAGCAAGTTCAAGAAAGTTCAATAAAGCTTGTGTACATTTTTGAGCAATTAATATTGTAAGTTATTCTTCATGCTTAGTACATGAATTATTTAGGCTATTTACATTCATATTTTTTCATATAAATGAGTGTTATTTGATTGATTATAAGCCTTGATATACATATTAAGTTGCTCATATTATTCTACTCTTCATATTATTATTTGACCTTTATTATGGCTAATTTATATTTGAGATCCTGTGTGATATATTTGAGATAACCTGTGATATTTTGTGGTAGTATAAAGGCTTAAAAATCCAACATAGCTATCCTTCAATATTATAGAACATTTAAAAAAATTAAGCATTAAGTATTACTAAGCATTCTAGAAACTATGAATGGTAAATCCAGGGAGAAATCTAAATAGCAAAATAATTGTAGCTGAATAAACCATTCACTTAGCTTTAACAAAAATACTTAATAAATAAATTAGCATGCATACATGATCTGCAATAAGTTTAGTAAGAGGCCAAATAGCAATCCAATCTTTATTCAAAAGCACATAGTACAATCATCATACAATATGCAATTGTAAATGCTAAAGATTTGAACAGTTGAATGAGCTATTTTCAAGTATATATAGCTTTACATTTGCATTTAGTTATTTTATCATGATTTCTCTTAGAGTGAACTACTAGTTTTTCTTGTTGATGTAGCACGTGTTCATCCCTTTACAGCTCATTCTATTGCAACTAAATTGGCATCATGATGTTGGTGTGTCTTGCTTCTACTTCATCTGAGAGAGTGGTGGCTAAAATTTCTTCATCTAATCCACAAGATCATCTAAAAAGTTTGTTTTTATTGTGGTTGCCCCATGAATGGTCTAGTTATATCAACACAAGTGTTAATAAAGAATGTTTTTGGCTATTGATATTTTCTAATAGCATATTATAACTATTGGGAGCATTTTTGGGCACTTCAACTAAACTCAATCCATACTTATATAATGTAGACACCCTTAGCTTCATTTATCTATCTAATGCTTTTTAATAATTAACTCAACCTTTTTTTAGATGCAAAGTTTCTTAGCTTACCTTAATTATGTCAATGCCTCCAAAATCCAACTGCCCTTCTTGCTTAGTCGCACTCTTATACATGATGTTGAATCCAAAAGCTAGATACTTGTTAGGTTTTATTCCTTATCAATTCTTTGTCCAATACTACTTCATCTTTGCCAAACTTCTATGTGCCTTATGGTGATGTCAACATTTAAAGTGTCTAGCGCTCTTTGATACTTAGCATAAATAATTCTATTGAACATCAAATGAACATTTTACTATCCTCAGTGTGTTGGTTTCAATGCCTTAGAATATTTTTTTTACAAGCTCTATTCTACTATGTCAGGATTTTATGCAACCTATATTGATGTCAACACCTTCAAAAACCTAACCCTCTTTACTATATAGTTGAGATTTTGTTGTACCCAATTGTCTATGCTATAACACAGATGTTAGATTCTTATCCACACTTAACCAAAAT
This sequence comes from Wollemia nobilis, assembly GCA_028583015.1. Lineage (NCBI taxonomy): Eukaryota > Viridiplantae > Streptophyta > Pinopsida > Araucariales > Araucariaceae > Wollemia > Wollemia nobilis. The sequence continues at coordinate 6,129,422 of JAQPPZ010016244.1, read as the reverse complement.
TATTTCATAATCCATTAGGTGTTATTGCATAGTGCATCAGATGCTAGGTTTTTATCAAGCCTTTGCTAACATTAGCATTTTATATTTTTGGCCATGTCCCATAGTCAAAATTTGAGTCCAGCATAAAAGAAAAAATATGGAATCTTCTGCTTCATTTGAATTCTAAGCTTTAGCCATGTCAAAAGCTAGATGATTTTATGCTTTTTGCTAACATAATCATTTCAAAAATCCAACAACTCTCTATACTTAGCATAACTTAATGTTGAGTACTACTCAAGCTCAGCTAATATTTATCTGCATTCCCTCTGATTTGATGGTTATTTCTAGTGTTTTATTGAGTTTCTAAAGTTACCTTAGCAAAATGGAAAAATATACCAAAAAATGCTTTCCTTCTAAGGAGATAATTGTGCACAAGTTATTTTATATGCATTATTGGCACCTCATGAGGGGTTTCTACTTGCAGAAGCATAGAACCCATATGGCCTTATACTATTGGGTAGTGGAGTCAAAATTGAAATAAAAAAAGGGTAAAATTGAATAAATATTTCCTTGTATAAGGGATGACCTCCTATATGCTTCCCATATTTGAGGTCCCCTCTATTACACTAGATTCTTCCTACTCTTCTTCCATAGTTACTCCATATGTTTTACCTTTTTGACTAATTGCTTGAGCTATTGTGGGGAGCTACTATTACATAGAATAATTTGCACATTTTATCCCATGACTTTTAAGAGGGGATATGTATTGCTTTAAATTCATGAAGAAATTCCTGAAATTCAAAGTAATTATTATAGGAGGGGTTCCCATATATTCATGTCAATTCATTGAATTTTGATAGCAGCACTGAGAGCTTATGAAATAAGGAAATGATTTTCTTTATTGATAATGAGGCTCTAGTTATGGCTTCCTTTATGCTTTTGATAGCCTCTCTTCTAGTTTTGGTCCATGTAAAATTTGCTTATTTTCTAAGCATCTCTATCATTGGCTTCACTATCTAGGCAAAGTCAAATACAAATTTTTGGACAAAATTAATTTTCCTAAAGAATGACTGCAAACCTTTCTTATTTTGTAGCAATGGAAGTGCTAATAATTACCTTTACTCTATCAAGTTCAATAGCTAAACCTTCATTTAACACCACATGATCCAACAATTTTCCTTCATGGATGGAAATTTTTTACTTTCTTGGATTGAGTGGCACTTTGAACTCTTTGAATTTTTGAAAAACAAATTTGAGATAATCTAGATGCTTTTCTTTTTTATGGGAAAATACTAGCATATCATCTAGATAGATTGATATCACTTTTTTCACCAACTCATCAAAAGCTAAATCCATAGCCCTTTGAAAATTATCTCTAATATTTGATAGGATGAAATACATTATTTGGTAGGCAAATTTTCCCCATTTGGTTGTAAATGTAATTTTATATTGACCTTCATCTTGGACCCACACTTGGTTAAAGCCTAAAACTCCATCCAACAAGGAGAACCTCTCTACCCCAACAAAAGAATGCAATATTTGATCAATTTTGAGCAAAGGATAGTGATACTTTAGGGATGCTTTGTTCAGGTTATTAAAATCCACACAGAGGTAGATATTTCCATTCTTCTTTCTAACGGGTCCCAGATTAGCTACCCATGTGTAATGCTTAACTAGGTAAATGCTATTTGCATTGATTAACCTCAACAATTCTTGCTTCATTAGTGCTTCTATATTTGGATTTATTGGCCTTTGCTTTTATTAAAATGGCTTAGCATTGGGCATCAATTCCATGGCATGTTGGATAGTCTCCTTATTTTAAACCTTTATATCATCATAGATCATCATAGCTCCATGCAATGGTGTCATTAAATTCTTTGTACAAAATTAAAACTTGTTGAATGTCTTCTTCAAAGCATTGTACTCCCATATTTAAATTCTTTTTAGGTTCCAATTAGACCTCTCTAAACTCTTGTTCATCGATTTTCATTTTTTGACCAATTTATTAATCACTATTATCAAATAAACTTTCAAGGGTAATTAGTCATATCCATGCATGTTCTCCATCATGTCATTAGTCATATTTGTTCAATATATCTCTTGAACTAAGAAATCCACTCCTTCTTTATCATTATAAAACACTTGCTAGAAATAATCTTTATCTAGAATGGAGGGCCTGAATGCCAATTTAATAGATCTTGAAGATTTAACTAAATTAGAGACCAGATATAAATTAGCTCCATAGGAAACCAATGCATCATCTTGCACATTTTCCTCTATAGGGATTACTTTTATATTCAGTGCATCAAAGCTTTAAAACAAATCCAAAACTCTAATTTAGTAAGCTTTTAAGTAATTTTACTTCTTGTTGCATTTTTTACTGATTGTATTTACTACTAGCTCCAAATCTCCATAAATAATCAATAGTTATATTCCCATTTTCTATACTTATTTCAACCCAATGTATAGTGCTTCATATTCTATTGCATTATTGGTTCAACTCCATGTTAGGCAGTATGAAAGACTTTTAATTCATTCAAATGGGGATACAACACTATTCCTACTTCGACACCATTTCTACATCTAGCTCCATCAAAGTAGAGCTTCCATATCTTGGTTTGTCGAAGATCCTTGTTTGTCATGGTTGGAAGCTTTTTCATTTTTGGATTTGAGATGGAATATGTGTCGATTCCTATTTCAATAATAGCATTAAAAGTTTTAGTGAAAATGATCTTTAGTTTGCAACTCATCTATGATGTTTTCTACTAGGTCAACTTCCTCACCAATCATGTTGACATTGTTCTCTTCTTCTTCAATTGTTTTTATATGGTATGTAGAAGGCTTTTATACAAATATCTTCACTTTTCTACCCTTGTGAGGAATTTCCATATGTGAATAGTCCAAGGATAGGTATCTGCCCAATTTGGTTGTGAATTCATGGGAGAGGCACATACCAAAGTAAGGTTCTATCACTTCTTGTATGACCATTATCTAAGGTATCCTATGTAATACCATGGGTATGCACTTAATCACTCTAATAGTCTTTACTAGAGTTTTTTCTAGCTACAATAATCTAGTATTGGAATATGTATTCCATACCCATAGCCTCACATATAGTTTTTAGCATAACTATCATTTTTGCTTCAAAATCTACCATGCAATTATTTACGTCCCATCCTTCCATGTATAGGGACATGTAGAATGGGGATGGCCTATTTTTACCCACTCCTCACATAAGTTTACCTTATGCTAGATTGAGTTTTGTATGAGACTAATTTTTAGGTCTAATATATTTTAGTGATGTCTAGAGGGAGACAATTTATCCCAGAATCATCATAGAATCATACATACTTTCTTTGGATGGTTTTTTCTTTGAAACATCCATGATATTGAAGTTGGAGTATTTTGGCTACTTTTCTCTTTTTTTGGTTCATTAAATTCCCTCTAGTATTCTTGTGTTGCTTTAATTCGTTGTCACTTAGTGACTGGAGGATACAAGAGCTAGTTTTTTCTTGAGTCAACTTATTTTGCTTGCACTAGTTTATGTTGTTCTTTAGGATGGGTTGTTGGAAGCTGCTCTATTTTATAAGTAGTTTGAGGTGCTTCCTTTTTTGTTTGCTTTGTTTGTTGAGATAGAACTTTGAATAGGTCTAATATTTTATGATCTACTTGCAATGGTTTTTTGCTAGATCGGATCAAGATTGCAATCAACTCATCTTCTTGCATCATCAAATTCTAACCCACTTCCCATAGCATATTAACTTGGTTATTTTGTACTTTTTATACCTTTTCAACCATAATTTATTGCATCTGATGTTGGTGAAGCATACAAGTATTTTTGCCATGCGGGTCATTACAAGTTGAGAACCAATAATTTACTTCTGATTACAAAGTAAAAGGATCATATTTTTAGTTATTGTATACAACATTAGGTCTTCCACCAATATTACTAGAAGAAGCTCCTTGATATTTTACCATATGTGAAAATATCCTAGGCTAGAAATTCCATTTAACTTCCCTTATTTTCATGCTAGTGATTTCATTAGTCATATTTTTTAATGTCATCATTATTTTCTTCATTCCAGCTATTTCTTGAGGTTTATTGGGTGGTAATGTAGGTATGGAGAGGTGTTAGTAATGCTAGAGCTGGCAAGTTTATTGGCAATGCTAGAAATTTGGCTACAGGAACTGGGGATATATTTGAAATATGTATGATTATGACCCATGCTTGTGTTTCATGTCTAAGTTGTGGAATTTATGTAAAATTTGGTATTATATTCTTGGAAGGAAGTTTGCCAATACCTATCAAAGTATTCTCTACCATTATAGTTGCTTGGTAAATTTTAGGAAACGTCAACACATTATATTACAATATCAACAAGCCTAATTCTAGGTTGAAAGTACAAAAGTAATAATATAGCACTTGGGGATCTATTGGATTAATCTCTTATGGCACTCTTTTCCATGTTTTTCTATTCCAAATGTTAAAGTTCATTATTGCTTCCTGAGGATGCCTTTGTATAGTAGTGAATTGGGTTAGCAGTAAGAACAAATCTACTTATTAATTAAACTCTTAAACCAGTCTACCCGTAAATTGTGCCCATGAATGAATACTACCATATTTAAGGGTTGGTACTAGTATAGTACCTTACCTTTAAATAATAATACCAATAGCCTTATTATAACATCCTCATATTTAATATAATGGATTGCATCTAAGGAGGCTGCATCTTAAAAATGCTCATAGGTTATTTTTCTAGTTTTATCATATATTGGCAACACCTTTAATGCTACCTGAGGAATGGGGTTATGATTCACTAGGTTAAGAGGTCTTGTGTTATTCCAATTTGGAAATTTCTATGGAGGTGGTATTTGAATTGTTTGTTCAATTCTAATTGAGTGGACATATGGTGGACAAGTGAAATATGTAGATCAATTACTTTTTGTAGGATTTGAAGAGGAATATGATGTAGGATATGATTATGATCTACATATTTTAAATTCTAATGGAGGTAGTCCTATAAACAGTACCAGTTTATTAGCTTTTTAGATACTGCTATTTTTAGCATACGCTTTTAAATAAAATTATGATGGGTTTCTCTTATAATTATTTTATTTCAATGGATTCGCCAGGTGACTAGATAAAGATATATTAGAGTAAAATATCACCATGGTTCTAGTCAATTAGGGAGGTGAGATTTGGTTTCCACTGAGCATGCCAAAATATCTCGGTCTAAAATCCCTCTAAGTGGATGATTTGCACCTTCAAGACCTCAGCCAATATTGAAAGACCCAAAAATGGGGTTTTTTTGAGTTAGCCTCCAGAGTAGGCTAGTTCCTATAATTCTAGCTTACTAATGAAAGGGGTTTTAGACTAAAGTAAGAAATATATAAAGTTGGAAGCTAGACTTAAAGTGGAACAAAATCAACAACATCAAGAGACATAAAGCATGAGATTCTCATACTTTAAAATAAAAAGACTACCTAATAGACCAACTATCCTTCAATATTATAGAACATCTAAAAAATTAAGCACCAAGTATTACTAAGCAGTCCAAGAACTAAAGAATGATAAATCTAGGGAGAAATCCAGGTAACAGAATAAGTATAGCAAAATAAACCATTCACTTAGCTTTAATAAAAATGCTTAATAACTAAATCAGCATATATACATGTTACAAAAAATTTAGTAAGAGGCTAAATAACAATATAGCTTTATAATATACAATTGTAAATTCTAGAATATACAATGTATTCATCATACAATATACAATTGCAAATTCTAAAGATTTTACCAATTGAATGAGCTACATTCAAGTATATATAGCTTTACATTTGCATTTAGTTATTTCAGCATGATTGCTCTTAAAGTGAATTGTAGGTTTATCAAGTTGATGTAGAAAATGTGCATCCTTTCCAACTTATTTTTTTACAACTAAACTAGTACCATGATACAGATGTGGTTTGCTTCTACTTCATCTGATAAAGTGGTAGTTGACATGTTTTCATCTAATCCATAGGATCATCTAACAAGTTTGTTTTGCTTTTGGTTTCCCCATGACTAGTCTAGTTGTATCAGTATAGGTGTCAATAAAGAAATATTTTATCTATTGAAATTATTTGACATTATATTATCACTATCAAGAGCACATTTAGAAACTTTAGATAGACTCAGTCCATCATTCTATGATTTAGGCACCCTCAACTTCAATAATCTATTTGACACTTTTCAATAATTAGCACAACCTTTTGTTGGATGTTGGATTTTTAGCTTACCTTGATGACATTAGTGCCTCTAGAATCTAGACACCCTTATTGCTTAGTCACACTCTTATGCATGACTTTGGAAGCTAAAAGTTAGATGTTTAATTTTTGGGCTTTGTTCCTTATCAATTCTTTATCTAGCACTACTTTATCTTTATTAGACTTTTATGTGCCTTATGATGACGTCAGAATTTGAAGTGTCCAACTCTCTCTGATACTTAACCTAAAGTATTATGTTAGACATTGAATGAACCTTATAATATCCTCAATATGTCAAGTTCAATGCCTTAGAATGTTTTTCTACTCAAACTCTATTATGTTGTGTCAAGATTTCATGCAACATATGCTAAAGTCAACACCAACCTTAGAATTTTTTTCTACTCAAGCTCTATTCTGTTATGTCAGGATTTCATATAACCTATGCTAACATCAATACTTTAAAAAATCTAGCCCTCTTTTCTATATAGTTAAGATTTTATTGTACCTAACAATATTTATTGTAATATCAGATACCAAATTCTTATTCACACTTAGCTAAAATTATTTCATAAAGTAACAAGTGTTATTTCATAGTGTGTTAGATGCCTAGTTTTTATCAACCCTCTACTGAAATTAGCATTTTATATTTTTGGCCATGTCCCATAGTCAAAATTTGAGTTTGGCACAAAATATAAAAATACAAACTCTTATTCTTAATTTGAATCATGAGCTTTACCCATGCCGAAAGTGTGACACTTCTATGCTTATTATTGACCTCATCATTTAAAAAATATAGTAGCTCTCTATACTTATAAAAATCTATTGTTGTAGTGTTGCTCAAGCTCAACTGATATTTATCTGCCTTCCCTCTAATCTAACAGCTATTTTTTGTGTTTGATGGAGTTTCTAAAGCTGACTTAGTAAAATGGAAAAATATACCAAAAATTCTTCCCTTCTAAGGAAATAGATGTGGGCAAGTTTTTTCACTCATAAGAACCCTAAATTTGAAAAATAAGATGAGGGTGCTTCCCACTAGCCTTCTCTAACCCCTATCCATGATTATCAAGGAAGAGTAGTCTTTAAATACTTTGATCACATGGATTCATTTTTATAGAGACATAGGGAATACATGGCATCCATCCTTAAGGAAGGTAATGATAACCTAGGTGTTTTTATAGAGGAGGGTTCTCTTTTATACCATACACAACAACTTAGCTCTAATCCCTTATATTTTAATCAAGCATGTCCATAATTTTGACCCTTAAATATAAATATTAATGCATCAACATCTAATCTTATTGACTCTGCTCCTCCTATCATCACCACTTTCATGGACTCTAGGATGTAAAATATTCTATCCTTAGGATATCATTCATATTTACCTCCTCTTGATGAGATGTTGCAGGTCAATGTAAGTTGTCTTGCATCTCAAAAAGTAGGAATAAGCTACATTCCTAACCATCTCAACTTCTAACCCTATTGTCAACAAACTTCCTTCTATTCCCACAAGCATGAGTATGGATTTTTCTCAAAATCCTATTCCCACAATCACTTATATTTTATCTTCTAATCCTTTTATTTTGACTGGCTTAGATACGAGTCATATGATAGCAACCTCAACATTGTATATGCCCTAATGCATCAACCTTATTCTTACATAAATTAGCAAGGTCCTCTTGTCTCATCACACATGCCTTATGTGCAATCAAATACTATTTCTTCTAAGATTTAATATTTGATATCTAATTATAACCACTAAAACAACAAATGGCCTCAATCTAATGGTATTCTTCTAGACACAAGTATTCCTATGAGGACTAGTGCAACCAACCCTTAGATTCCTTCATAGCTAGTTGTCCTTTTCCTCCCAACTTCAAAACTACTAAGTTTCAAATGTATAAAGGGAAATAAGATCCCATAAACCACCTTAGACTATTTAGATCTTCTTATAGCAACATTTCTTATGATGAAATATTGCTATTGAAATTTTTGTCTAAGAGCCTTAGTTTCCTTGCCTTGGAGTGGTATTACCAAATACAAAGGTATTCCCTTAAAAGCTTTAGGGATCTTATTGAGATGTGTGTTAAGAAATTTTCCATCTATATCAAATTAAATGTTATGATTGGTGATGTATATAAGCTTTATAAAGATAAGGATGAGAATTTTATGAACTGCTTGTAAATATGGAAAGCCCTAGTGGGGAGACTCTAATATGTCCCTCCACTAAGAAAACTCCTAAATATCTACATAGATATTCCCTTAAAATATTTAGGGATCTTATTGATATGTGTGTTAAGCAATTTTCCATCTATATCAAAGAAGAGGATATGATTGGTGATGTATGAGAATTTTATGAACTACTTGGAAATATGGCAAGCTCTAGTGGGGAGACTCCAATATGTCCCTCCACTAAGAGACCTCCTAGATATCTTCATAGGCAACCTTAATGAGCAATTGGCCTTCTATTTGGAGATGGCAAATGTATTCTTTTGAAGATGCAATTAACATGGCTAAGAGAGTAGCCCTCATAAAAAGAGGACGATTGAAATAAAAATCCCATGAAGAAAATAAGTCTTTCTCCCACCCAAAGGGATAGTACAAAAACAAGCACATGGTAGGTGATGGAGTTATGAACTTGCTCTAAACCAACAACATGAGTGCTACAATGGATCTTCAAAAACTTGTCTTAGATAAGTCACAACAATTGAAACCTAGGAGGAAGTACTCTAAGCCACAATGATTGAAACCTAAGAGGAAGTATTATTGACTAGGTTTGCCTTCTTTAGCCATCCTAGAGCAACTCCTTAAATCCTAAATGGTGGAGCTTCCACCTGTTAAGCCTTTAGAATCCAAAAGAGAAAAATCTCATTGGGTCTACCCAAATAAGCATTATGCCTTCCACCACACCAATGGTCATGTGATCAACAAGTAAATAAGCCTTAGAGATCTCCTCCAAGACCTGATCAAGAATGTTAAGTTATTTTTAGCATATTTGACTCTCAACCTTCTTCCAATAAAGAGGTTGGAATTTTTTAAGATCTACTACCAAATTATAGTAAATATAAACATAGAAAACAATGTTCACTACAAGAATTTTTTGCCTCCAAACCAAAGGATAGTGGTAACTTGTTGGTCATCAAATCCGCACAGGAAAGGACTTTCGATGGGTTTGCGCGCCCTGGACCTGCGACCAACATTGAAAGGCCGAGGGGAAGAGATGCCCCTCGTGCCGATCTCCGGAGAAAGGCCGGCTCCTATACTAATCTACTTTTGGGGTTTGAGACAAGAGTGCAGGAAAGAAATAAACAGAGTAAGGGTTAGGAAAAGAAATAAAAAAGGGTAAGGGTTAGAGAAAGAAATAAAAAGAGTAAGGGTTAGAAGATGATGATTTGAGGTGGGAGAGAACAGGAAGCACGATTACTCGCTAACAACTCGAATAGCAACAAGAAATACCAAGAATGAAATGAAAGAAACGCAATGCCGACCTCCCTATGTATCCTCTGGACGGGTTCGCAGGGTTCTCCTCTCTCTCTCGCTGGAATTCAGGGTTCATAGTAACAACGATTAAGACGAGGGAATAACAAAAACCTCGATCCACCAGGCAGCATAAAAGAAAGCAACAGGAACGTTTTTCCTCTCCTATGTATCCTTCAGGGCAAATTTTAGGGGTTCGGTCCCCGATCGTACATCGGATTCAGGGTTCAGAGTCTCAGTATGCGAACGAGAAAAGACAAAAGAATTAAGCACAGAAGGCAGCATAAAAGAGAGAAATGGAACACAAAAGATCTTTAGTATTAAACGCAGGACATCGAGTTACAGCAGCTTTCTAGCAGAAAGTTCCCCCCCCTTTTACATTGCAAAGCCTGGGTTTTTATAGAGGACCCGACCCTCTGAGTCATTATTACAAAAATGGTGGAGTACACCCTCGGGCCCTGAGAAATCGGCTCCTCGTGGCTGCTGCGACTGAGTTTTCAAATCGGTTGCCAAAACTAGCAACTGTGACCGGGTCAACCATGGAAACATTCATTTAATGCACCGCCCGAGTGTCCCTAGCTTCTGGATGCTGTGCTTGAGTGATCGTTACGCCCGTCGGGTTTTACTTCGAGGACCGTTACGTCCCTTTCGTTTGCCAAGAATGGTCAACGGACTTATCGGGCAAGAAAGGGGGTACTTATAAGGGGCCTTCGATCACCTTGGGAAGCTGCCCGCCTTGGAACGTGGGCCCGAAAGTGCTTCGCTACATATCCGCCTCGCCAAAGCCTTGGGCCGAAGTAGATTCTCCTTGATTTGTTCTTCGCAAAATAATGCTTCGCAGAAACTACTTCGGGGATGTTGATTGCCGAGCGGGTTTCATCTTTGAAATGAGGCTCTTTATCCTTTTGCTGGCAAAACGGCTTTGGCTGAAAATGTTTCGGCCCGATTCTCTTTCAAAACTGCGGTTCGGGGAATATCCTCCCGAGGCATTTCTCTATTTCCGACACATTGTCATTTTGCTTCGGGCACCACTGCTTCGGGTGAAAACTGGCCGAAGTAGGTGTTGGAAATACTTCGGGCCCGAAGTAGTTTCCTTACCTTAGCTGATTTTGGATTATGCTCTTCTCCTTCGACGAAGTCGTTTGGATGCTGCTTCGCAAGACTCCCGCTCGAAGCGGCTGCTGAAGATGCTTCGGGTGCGAAGCGTTATCTTTGTATTTTCTTCGACGAAAATACTTCGCAAGGTTTTCGCCCGAAGTGGTGATTTGAAGTGCTTCGGGCCCGAAGCTCTTTTCACATTCTCCTTCTTTTCTTTCGGCGAAGCTATTTTCCTCGGCTTGTTTGGTAGCGAAGCTCTTTCTTCTTCATTCTGGGGGAGAGTCAAAATTGTTGTAACTTTAAATAAGAGAAAAACTTTCAACAAAGAAATATTATACAAAAATTCTACTATTCTTCTACCCCTTGCATAACGTGACAAAAAGTGTCAACATTCTTGGCGGCTCACGGGGTGACGAGCTCGTCTCGGCGGAAGAACCCTTTAGCTTTTATCCATTGGGCTACGGAGTCACTGGTCTCCCTCGGATCCTGCTTCTGCGGCTTGTCCCTCTTCTTGTTCCTCGTCTCCTCCTTCTTCTCCTTCTTCTTCTTCCTCTTCCTCTGGCGTGGCTTCTGGCTGGGGCGATGGTTCGAGGCGATCACGGATGCGCTTCATCATTTTTCGGACATGAGTCCAGGCACTCTTTTGGAATGGTTCTTGATCCTGTAATGCCTTAACCAAAATGCGAAACCGATCAATCTGCCCGATGTCAGCATGCTTGGCCCTGACGAATAAATCGTTTAGGCATGCTACCATCTTGCAGTACCTCAAAATGAAGTCGGTTATCTGCCCTTTTGAGATCGGTTCCGCCCACTCGTCTATCTCCGAGACATCACACTCGAATTGGAGCCAGACTGGTTTGAGGTCATCTTTAGTCAGAAGGTTCCCATCATCGTCTGTGAAACTCGAGAAACCCAAGGAGGAGAGATCCTAAAAATAATTCATCGAGGCGCGCTGCTCATTTTCAAAAATGTCTTGGAGCCTTCTCGCCTTCTGAGCTTTTCGCACCTTAGAGAAAAAGGCGCGAACCGTGGCCTAGGCTGTGGACCAATCTCTAGCCGTCCGAGTCATTGCAGTGACCTGCAAGTCCTGATATTTCGCATTCTGGACATCGAAGGCTAATTTGAGCCGACGCCTGGCTTTCTGCATGACTTCATCAATGATTGGCCCTCCTTCAAAAATAGCGAGCTGTGCTTCGATGACGAAGGTCAGTATCGTGAGGGCGCTGGAACACCGAGACCTAAAATTCTTGAGCAAATGGGCACGAATCTCCTTAATTCTGGCCCTGTCGAACACCGTCAGGTCTTCCTTCTCGCACAGCTGGGCCTGCATTTGTGCAACCCTATCTTCCAGCTCCTTGGCCTTTAGACTGCCCTCGGTCTGTTTCTGCGCTTGGCTCTCGGCTGTAGACTGGAGCTGTTGAACCTGCTGCTTCAGGGCGCGTGTTTCCTTTTTCATGGCCTTGCACTGCTCCTCGGCCTCTGCCAACTTGGAGCGGGCCCTCGCCAAATCTTCTTCTAGCTTAACATTGGTGGCCTCGGCCTCAATCCTGCGCTGGTTGGCGATAACTGCATGAGCCCTAAAGGTCTCAATTCGGACATGCATGGATGCCGATTCATTGTCTACATTCAGATGCACCAGGTCCTTAGGTGTTTCCTGGTAATCATAGTCCGCTGGAGTCATTTCATCCAGGGGTTTCTGCACCTTAGGGACCTTCTTGATCTTGTGCATCTTCCCGGCTTTCAAATCAAACACGGCGCATTTTTCAACTTGAGCCGTCGCTCGCCCTCTTTTCTTTCTCGCCTCCTTCAAGATTTTGTCAGTGTTCTGCCGAGCTTGGAGCAGTTTCTCGACGAGGGGGCATTCCTTGATCAAAGACATCTCTCGATTCAAACAAGGCTGGGTCACCAGCCAAAGGAGTGAACAAATATAAGGAATGGATGGGGGATGCCTCACCAGAAGGTCCGACGGTGGGTGTAGCGGGTATTTCGGCAATGGCGGCCACATCATGCGAGATGAGGGATTGGATGGTGGGGCTTGGTGTCGAAGCGATACCTCCGCTTCTGCTAAAAATCAAGGGGGTGGCAACGCGAGTGGGTGAAGTGACTTCAATGGACTTATCCCGACCGGGATCGTGGGATGGACTTGGACTAGTCACGGGTGACGTGTGATGGGGCGATGGGCTACATAGGGGAGACTGGTGGGAACTCTCGGCCGTGGCCGCAGGGGGCATGGGTGAGTCTTGAGCAAGGGGTGGAGAATGCGTACCTGAGTGCCCTCCTGGCATTGTGGCAGTGGTGGCTTCTGGTGCAGCCGCATCTTGTTCTTCTTCTGCTTCGGCATCCTCAACCTCCATGGTTTCTGCCTCGGCGTCCCCTTCGGATTGGAGGAGTTCCTCCACATTGATGACATTGATATCCGGGACGGTTGCGGCGCTTGGCGGCGTGGCACTCTCAATAATTGCTTCGGATGGACCCAATGTAGGTCGTCCAGTGGAAGGGCTTTGAAACCCTATACGAAGCCGCTTTGGATGGCTTGGAGGCACTTGCACTGATTCTGGCCTCTTTCTCTTTGTCCTCACCAGCGGTTGTTTCGACTCTTCGGAGCTCGTGTCTTGGCCTCCCACAGGTACTGGAGGTGGTCTCTATGGCGTGGCTTTGGCCTTTTTCCCTTTCTTTGGCTCCGAAGTAGTTTCCTTTCTCTTTGGGCTTTCGCCCGAGCCTGGGATAGCTGGAGGAATGAGGTCGACGAAGGACAGAGGCTTCCATGTCCCGGCATTGGCCTCATAGACCGCTATGAAGTCTTTGTCAGATGACAAAAGACCGTAAGAATTTGTCTTCCGATGATGGACCCTCATTATCCACCACTCTCTTAATTGGGCCACGTCCCAATCTTTCGTTGCTTCCTTCAAATCATCTTTTGCCTTCTTCTAGAAGGTAGAGTTGGGGCTCGGGAGAGGGTGTCGAACTGGGTCATATGCGACCTCCATTGGGTAGAATTCATGCCAGGGAGGTAGCGTTTCCATTTTCTCCAAATGCCACTCCAGATCCCTCCCATTGGGATTGTTCCTCTGCTCCACAATTTTTGGATAGGGGCAAGCGTGGAAGTTCTTGAATCGAAGATGGTCCCTCATTACCCCTAAGGGGTCATAGAGCCATTGCTGAGGAAGTCGGACTAGGCCAAAATTGGCGAGTTTCTCCTCCAAGAAAACATTTTTCTTTAGGGCAAACACCTCGATAACTCCCATTTTGAAGGGGAAATCGCAGGTGTGAGCCCACTTCCGTCCATGGCCATAAATGGCGTTTGTTGCATCGCTCTGCCGAGCGACCTCCAATGCGAACTGGTATTCGGAGGGATAGACTGGTAGAAGGAAAGGCTTCCCTGTGAAGCCGAATATGCGAATTACAAGCCCTTGTGTCAGCTGAAAAATGTCTCCCCTCCTCTCTTGTACTACTTTGTCCCTTAGGAGGAGGGGAACCCGAGGGGAAGACCCTGTTAGCATGTGCATCGCGGGTCCCAAAAATTGTTGGTTGAAAGAATAATAGGACTCCGTCTTCAATAGGAGAGGGGTCCACTGGTATACAGGCAGAGGATTTCCATCCTCGTCGCTTGTCGTAATAGCAACATAAGGGAAACTTCTATGTACATGAAAGAAAAATAACCAAACAAGAAGAGAACAGGGCAAAAAGTACTTATTTGTCCCAGGATTCTTCATGCTGGCGAGCCGCGTATGTAGGGTCCTGGCCACCCATTCTGCCCAGTCAAAAAATACTGGGTTGGTGCTTGGCCTCGAAGCATCAGGGGCATAAAATTCCCCTCTGGAAATACACTCGGCCAAAGATACCTGCCACGGGTGCACCAAAGCGTCAGTAGATAGGCCTGCCACCCATGCAATGATGGAGAAGATGTCGATGTTTTTGAAGGCCTCCAAGGGTAGGGGCATCTGGGGCAATTTTCCCGAAGGGAGCCCACTTTTGAGGCTCTGCTACAAAAAATTGATTATGTAGTTGGAGGACGCGAACCTCTCCATCTCGTTCGCTAAGAATAACGTTGCGAACCGTATACCCCTTAGGAGGGCCCCCGTTGTGGCGCAAAGGCTGCCTGGACATCTTCCTTCAGAATGGAGAATAGCTTGTGACCGGAGGCGTCTACCACTTGCCTGGAGGAGGGCTGATAGTTCCACGCGATGGCATCAATCAGCTCAGGGCAATGATGTGTGGGGGGCGTCAGATACCAGTATATCTGGGAGTAGTAAGCGACAGCTCTTCTGTTGTCTGTCGAGAGCCTGCTTTTCATGAACTCAATGGTGCTTCTGAGTTCAGCCATGCTCCTCGATAGCTTGGTGTCTCTGATCCTATCCCACCTGTCGACTGGTGGTTCTTCAGGCTGCTCATCCCCGAAATCCTCTCTTTCTTCCATGATTTGCTTCTCGGGGTGGCGGCTAACATCAACTTTCTTTGGCCCTTTGTCATGGCCATTTGCTTTCGGCTGCTCGAAGGCCGTCACTTCTGGTTCCTTCCCCTTTTCCTTAGAGTTCTTCTTCCCCATAGTGCTAGGGGTGATGGAGAAAACAATGCGGAGGGCTTCGGGATTGGAGGCTTCGAAGCGCAAGATAGGAGAGTTTGAAGGCTAGTAGCGAAGTTTGCATGAATTATCGGGCAAATAGCTTCGTTACTGCTGGAGCCTACGTTATATAGCCATAGAAGGCAACCACCAGTATTTATGGCACTTGCCATAATTAACTTCGCGTTGCTTCATCCAATTCGCCGCATGGTGGAGTTGTACACAGGGTTGTGTGTTGTGATGATTGCGGCTTGCTTTGGAAGCGTGACCCTCTGCCACTTTGTACCCGAGCATGAACTTTTCTCCTAACCGAATCCCTAAAGGATGTACCCACCACCTTTTCATTTAACTCGCCCACTTCGGATGCTTTTGAAGGCGGCTGTCGACACGTTCCCCTAGGCACATTTTAAATGCCCCCGCCTTTTTCGTTGTTGGGTTGGTGAAGCCGAAGTCAGAGTTGAAGTGCTTCGGGGTGAACCCTTGGTGCGAGCTGTTTCTTTTATGCTTCGGGCCCGAAGTGACTTCCTTCGTAGGAGAAGGTTCCCGAAGTGCTTTTCAACTTGAGAAGTGGTCCGCCGATTCTCCTTCGAAAACTGCTTCGCTTGGACTCCCCTCGGTGGAGCGCCTCTCATACCTTGGTCTGAATTTTGTTCGACCGACGGGCTTCGCTGTGAGCTATTTCCCATTGGCTACTTCACATGCTCAGCACCCAAGCTTCTCTTATTTTTTTTTTGGTTGGAGTTGCCGAGGTAAAACTCGACCTGAACTTCCTAGCAACACCTTATTTGTCAGCCGAACTATTTACAGTATTTACACAATTATCTTGCGGCATAATCGGCATGCCGCCACCACGGACTCAGCTTCGGGTAATTATCCGATGAATCTGCAATGCCCGGACCAGATCAGATTGAACTTTAGTTGATTCTTGAAGTCCGGGTGGCTCCTCCCCGAAGTTCTCCATGCTGCGAACAGAAAGCAATACAATAGTTCGTTGCTCCTGCCAGTACCCACGCCGTTGATGAAGGATGTGGCGAAGAAGTTCGCCACGCGAGGACCTCCTTGGGGTACTGGTTGTAGTGATGGCTGGAACCAGAATACCGAAGAGTCTAGTAACTATGGGCTGGGTACAAGTTCTTCCATCTTCTTGATGTTGTAATAGGGCTCCTCCGACAAAGAGCAAACTTCTATGATCTTCTCAGGTTCAGCCTCTTGAGGTAAGCCTGATGGATTCTGGATGAACACCTGCGTGCCATGCTCTGGGATACAAAAAGGGTGCAAAAACGTCCCCTCTTCGTTCTCAGGCGCTACCACTTGAGCTTGTTTCTCTTCTTGGCCCATCCCTTGATGGAGATTGCAAGCACCCATATTGTTCATCGTCGGGGCAAAGCTTGCAAATTGCCATGGTTGGACTTGGATGGGATCTGCCTCTCGAGCTCCACATGACTGCATCTCAGGCTTCTACTCAGTATGAGGAGTCTACCATGAAGAATATTGCATTGGGCAGATAGGAGAAGCGATTATCGAAGAAAGTGATGGGGCTCCTCCCCACTGCCACTTTCTCGATAGAAACTGCTCCGCTCGTACTGCTTCCTCAAAAATTTGAGGGAATCTTTGCTCGCCTGATCGCAGCAAGAGGAGGCCTATGTCCGGGTGAAAATCCCGAACATAGTAGAGGTGGGCTTGGGCGGGCGTTGGTTGAATCTCCCCTAGAACTTTCTTCCAAGTTCTGGAGAATCGGACATTGAAGTCCGTGACGCTCTCCAAGGGTGTTTTCTTGATGGTGGAGAAGTACGTCAAAAGTTGGAAGGGATCCTGAGAGCCATCAAATGTTTCGAATAGTGCTCCCGCCAAGTCATCCCATGAACAGACGCTTTTAGACTCGAGCAGTCTATACCACCGCAGCGCCTTTCCTTCCAGAGACGCAGCCAGAAGTCGGACCATGACATCTTCGTGGATTATGTCGTAGAGGAACGCTAAAGCAGCAACAACTTCAAGGTGTTCTCGGGCCATTCCCGTAGTGCCATCATATATTGTTAATGCCTTCAAGGTGATCTCGAGAATCTTGTGGTAGCTTTGAAGATTCAAGGGGCCTCGGTCATCCCAGCTAGGAAAACTTACCCCTGCCATTATAGCAGTGGTCTGCAGAGATCACGGTTATTGCCGCTAAATCGGAGTCGCCAGATGAACATTCTTTCTCCGCTTATGAGGTCAAGGCTGCTCACCGAACCTTGATTCCTCCGGGATATCTTCTTTCAGATTTGAAAGGCACCTACGACCAAGAAATCTGGATCTTCAGCTCAATTGAGTCACCAGGTGATTTTATCAGATGAAGACAGGCCAGAGATTCACCGAACTCGGACCTTCTTAAGACACGGGGAGTCCTGGTTACGAAAACCAGGCTTAGACATTAGTATTTATGACTTTAGAGATTCTCAGTTAAAACAGAGTCGCCAGATGCTAAGAGTCTTTCGGTAATGAGGGCATCGATTCTCACTACTACTCAGAAGATGAGACTGACCGGATCTCACCGGGAACTTGTTGGAACTACTGGCTCCGGTGAAGACGGGCTAGAAATTTTCTCAAATATGGGACCTTGGGTCCCATCGGGCGTGCCAAAAACTGTTGGTCATCAAATCCGCACAGGAAAGGACTTTCGGTGGGTTTGCGCGCCCTGGACCTACGACCAACATTGAAAGGCCGAGGGGAAGAGATGCCCCTCGTGCCGATCTCCGGAGAAAGGCCGGCTCCTATACTAATCTACTTTTGGGGTTTGAGACAAGAGTGCAGGAAAGAAATAAACAGAGTAAGGGTTAGGAAAAGAAATAAAAAAGGGTAAGGGTTAGAGAAAGAAATAAAAAGAGTAAGGGTTAGAAGATGATGATTTGAGGTGGGAGAGAACAGGAAGCACGATTACTCGCTAACAACTCGAATAGCAGCAGGAAATACCAAGAATGAAATGAAAGAAACGCAGTGCCGACCTCCCTATGTATCCTCTGGACGGGTTCGCAGGGTTCTCCTCTCTCTCTCGCTGGAATTCAGGGTTCAGAGTAACAACGATTAAGACGAGGGAATAACAGAAACCTCGATCCACCAGGCAGCATAAAAGAAAGCAACAGGAACGTTTTTCCTCTCCTATGTATCCTTCAGGGCAAATTTTAGGGGTTCGGTCCCCGATCGTACATCGGATTCAGGGTTCAAAGTCTCAGAGATGCGAACGAGAAAAGACAAAAGAATTAAGCACAGAAGGCAAGCATAAAAGAGAGAAATGGAACACAAAAGATCTTTAGTATTAAACGCAGGACATCGAGTTACAGCAGCTTTCTAGCAGAAAGTTCCCCCTCCTTTTACATTGCAAAGCCTGGGTTTTTATAGAGGACCCGACCCTCTAAGTCATTATTACAAAAATGGTAGAGTACACCCTCGGGCCCTGAGAAATCGGCTCCTCGCGGTTGTTGCGACTGAGTTTTCAAATCGGTTGCCAAAACTGCAACCGTGGACCGGGTCAACCATGGAAATATTCATTTAATGCGCCGCCCGAGTGTCCCTGGCTTCCGGATGCTGTGCTTGAGTGATCGTTACGCCCGTCGGGTTTTACTTCGAGGACTGTTACGTCCCTTTCGTTTGCCAAGAATGGTCAACGGACTTATCGGGCAAGAAAGGGGGTACTTGTAAGGGGCCTTCGATCACCTTGGGAAGTTGCCCGCCTTGGAACGTGGGCCCGAAAGTGCTTCGCTACATATCCGCCTCGCCAAAGCCTTGGGCCGAAGTAGATTCTCCTTGATTTGTTCTTCACAAAATAATGCTTCGCAGAAACTACTTCGGGGATGTTGAGTGCCGAGCGGGTTTCATCTTTGAAATGAGGCTCTTTATCCTTTTGTTGGCAAAACTGCTTCGACTGAAAATGTTTCGGCCCGATTCTTTTTCAAAACTACGGTTCGGGGAATATCCTCCCGAGGCATTTCTCTATTTTCGACACATTGTCATTTTGCTTTGGGCACCACTGCTTCGGGTGAAAACTGGCCGAAGTAGGTGTTGGAAATACTTCGGGCCCGAAGTAGTTTCCTTACCTTAGCTGATTTTGGATTATGCTCTTCTCCTTCGGCGAAGTCGTTTGGATGCTGCTTCGCAAGACTCCCGCCCAAAGCGGCTGCTGAAAATGCTTCGGGTGCGAAGCGTTATCTTTGTATTTTCTTCGACGAAAATACTTCGCAAGGTTTTCGCCCGAAGTGGTGATTTGAAGTGCTTCGGGCCCGAAGCTCTTTTCACATTCTCCTTCTTTTATTTCGATGAAGCTATTTTCCTCGGCTTGTTTGGTAGCGAAGCTCTTTCTTCTTCATTTTGGGGAGAGTCAAAATTGTCTGTAACTTTAAATAAAAGAAAAACTTTCAATCAAAGAAATATTATACAAAAATTCTACTATTCTTCTACCCCTTGCATAATGTGACAAAAAGTGTCAACAGTAACAATCCATTATTTTTATCTTTCTTCTTCTATTTGTGTTGCAATAAGGAAACAACACAAAAATCCTTCATATGATCAACATTCTATACCTTCTTTGGTCCTTCACACCAAGAGAACTTCTTCTTCCAAAGGACCACCATTACTCATCCAATCAAAAAATAAATATAACAGTACTTTACACCAACAACTTGAAAGTATCCCAACAAAATCTCTACTCTCAAGATCCTAAGGGTTTATTCAACACATAAGAACATCTTGCTCAAAATTTTCAATGAACAAGTTGCTCCTCAAGATATTATTCTTAGTTATATCACTTGTGTGGTTGGGTCCATTGGGGTCAATCATGTAACCATGTCATTCTATAAGGATGTTATCCCACCATCCTCTATGATCAAAGAGTTTATTTTGTACATCATAGGATATATCAATGACACCTTCATCAAAATAATCCTTGCTGATAATGGATCAAGTCTCAATGTTTGTAGCCTAAAATTAATTAGTAATTTTGGGTAAACCAACCAATATTTGGAGAAATTTGATCTTGTAATTAGGGCATTTGATAATGTGGAGTGTGAGGATAGTATCACTATAGTCTTATCCCTCAAAATTATACCTTGCATTTTCAACATTCTCTTCTACATTGTGCCTCATGACCTAACTTATAATATTATTATTAGAAGGCCTTGTATCCATGTGATGTAGTCCATCTCTTCCACTCTATATAAATTCATTAAGTATGAATATTATGGCAACACATATCACATTCCAACTGACCCCAATTCCTTTGCTTTTATTAGGTGATTGAGGCTAAGAACTATAAGGTTGGTCTTTGTCCTCCTCTTAATCCATCTTCATTAGCTTCTTCATCTCAAATCAATTATGCATTAATTTCTTTGATCTTATATATTTAACCCAATAATCAATTCAAATATTAAACTTCTAATCTAACTAACCTTTACAATAATAATCAAACTTTCTAGACCTAACCAAGCTCCCAATGTCTCTTTGAACCATAGTCTTGGCTTCTAGTAGCAAGGATAAATGGTGAAAATTGGAATTTTCTCCTTTTTTTGCATTGGTATTACTAATTTTGGAAAAATCCATGGTAGTAACCCTTTCTTAGATGAATGATAGTGTGTTTCATGCTACTTGTCAAACTCATGTCTCATTCCAAAATAGATGCCTTTTAGCATGGGATATCAAGGCAAATGGAAAGGCCTACATGAATAAAGCATAAAAGAATACTTAGAGGAAAAATCTTAGATGGTACATTGTGGGATAGGTTATATCCCCATCCATAGTCATCCTTATCATCTACTAATGAAGACAAAACCAACCTTCTCTTTAGGCAATCCTATGATGATGTTCTTTTCTTAAATGGATTAGATTAAGAAAAGGAGGATGACAATGGTCTATTACTCCTCATAGATACTAGCTCCTCTCCATTCACACACTTTACTAGTGTGAATTTCTTAACCTTAGCTTATCTTGAGTTGATTGTTGATGAAGATCACAATGAGAAAAAGAACATCCTATTTTATTCCCCTCAATATAGTCCCTTGGACTACTATGGTACCTAGGAATAGGTATATTAGGATATGATATTATATTGTATATGTATAGTTGGCATGGTCCACACATAACCCAAGGCTGATTATATTATTATATTATATTACAATAATGAGTGGAATGAAGATTTATAATATGGGTATATAAAGAAGGGATATTGTCATTGAAATCACAATATTTATATGGAGTATTACTTGTAATCATCTTTATCCATACAGTGACTTATGATACTTTTCCCTCTCTAATTGGTGCTCTCATCTTGGAAGATCTTGTGGATTTTTCCTTTCTTAAGGAGTATTATTGGTGTTACCCTACCCTATGGGTATCATTGTGTGGATTGTTATTGTGAATAATTATTTATGGATGGATGATTTAATATTTTTGCATATTGGTGAATAATTTTTGTTAATGAGAATAAAGTTTCATAACAAGTGGTATTAGAGCAACAATTCTAGAAAAGTGGGGATTGTTTTTGTGGATTATAGAATTAAGGCAAAAAAAATCTAAAAAATGTCTAATTTTTGAGAGCCTTATCTTTGTGTAATGCTATCTATTTTAGATGATTCTTGTGTCATTTTGTTTGGAATTTGAAAACCATTAAAATGAAATATATGAAGGAATATGAATAGTATTTAGTGATATAGGATCATATAAAGTTATTCATCTAGAACAAGGTCAATGGTGATTTTTCAAATCATGTTTTTTTTTAAATAAAATTTGAGATGTTTATTAGTTGGGCTATCTAATTCAAATGATTCTTATGCCATTTTATTTGGAATTTAGAGATATTTAATATGAGTGGTCATATGAAGAAATCTAATAATTATAAAGCGATATACAAACTTGTGAAGTTAACCATCCAAAATAAGGGTAAGATCAAAATTTGAGATATCTATTAATTGGGTAAGCAGCTCATCTATTATTTTTTGGGTCTAATTATTTGTGGAATTTTAGATTCAAATCAGTGGGGATATATATTTTTTAAAACCCTAATTTGCATTATAATTTTTGTGGATGTGATCTCATGGGACTTCAAAAAATTTCTAGAGCGGATGATACTAATGCTAGAAAATAGACATATTTTATTGGTTTATATTGGAAATTCTACCTTAATGCATTTTTAGAAAAGGAAGCTCAATTTTGAGTGTTAAGTTTTATGATTGAAAATAATAATGGGTACACTTAGGGAGAATTAGAGCACGCATTCTTATGTCTTTGAGACCCATACAAAAATATAGCTACTTTAAAGGATACACTCAAAGGTTATCCAAAACAAATAAACATGCTTCAAAAAAAATGAAAGGAATTAAAATAAGAGTGTTGGTGTGCTTGCACAACATGTCCTAGTCTGCATAGACTTGGGACCCATTTTTTTTCAAATTTTGGTGATTATTTATCTTATTTTCTTTGGATTTTTCTTAATAATCAACCATCATAAAACACAAGTCCTCAGTTGAAAGTTCATAATCATGGATGCCCAATTTTTGCAATGCTTTGAACTTGTTTTGATATTTATTGCTATTGTTCTATGTGGTAAACTCTTTAAAATGACAAACGACTTCTCTTATAATACTAGGCTCAAAATAACATTTCCAATTAGTACCCACATGACTATGTTCCCATAACCTTAGTAGCCCAAACATGTTTAAATTTAGGTACTATAGAATTGGATTTCCCCTTGGCAACACAAATGGCTTCACTTTTGGACCCTATATATCCTTCAATACTTAGCAAAAAATCATGAAATCACTTCCATTGGATGCATCTCAAAAAGACATTTCCAATGAATATAAATTTTCCTATATTTAGAGAAATTTTGAGGCTCAAAAGTGTTTGTTTTTCATAGGCTATCCAAGTTGTCACAACCAAAAAATAGTTAGATGCAAAAAAATGAAAGTATTAAGTCTAAAATCAATTTTTTTCAAATTTCGAAACTGGATTTTAAGAAAATAGAGAATCAAAAGCTTTAAAGTTTTCACTTTAAATGTTCCACCAAGAATAATATTGAAATTTTTAAGGAAATCTTTAAAATTTCCACCAAGAAAAATGTCAACATTTTTAAGAAAATATTTAAAAGTTCTACTTTAAAATTTTTGATTAGGGTTTTAGAAATGAAGTTACCCTTTAAAACCTTAAATTGTGGATTTTAAAAAATATTAAAATGAAAAACATTAAATTCTAACAAGCTTTTCCAACCATCGGATCTAGGCAGATCAACGACTCAAAGAGTTGGAGGATTGAAGAAAAAATTTAAGGGATAAAACACTTAAAAGTCCCAATAGGATTTCCCAACCTTCCGATCTAGATAGATCAATGGCTCAGGAGTGAACTAAGGTTTAAGAGCAACTAATAAAAATTAAACTATAGAAAATTGTTGAAAAATGGCCAAAAATGTAGAAGGCAAAAGGCTTAGAACTCACCAAAGAAAACCTATAGAATGGACAAAAAAGGTAGAAACTCGTCAAAAAACATTAGAAATTGCCAAGAGAACATAGAGAAAGGTTAGAAAATATATAAAATTATCAAAAAAAACTAAAATGACCAAAAATGTAGAGGAAGGCTGAAAAATGGTCAAAAAATAGAAAATTGTTGAAAAATGCATATAAAAGCAAGAAATTACAAAATTTTGTTTGAGAAGAGAAAATTACTAGAAAATAAATTGCCCTTGAAAATTAATGAGGCAAAGGAAACCCTAAGAAGTACACTCAAATAATTAATAAGGTATGGTTGAGGTGCAACAAAAGCAACCCCAAGTAGCACATGTATTTTAAATTAGTCATGTTGAGAATGATTTTAAATTAGAATTCACTTTACTAGATTAGAGATAAAGTTTAGGGTAATATTGGTTTGATTTATTTTAAATTAATTTTTTTTGAAGCATTGAAGTTGGTTTTCTTGCAATACATTTTAAAATTTCATATAGCTTAAATATAATCATTGTTGTTATATATGCAATATATCCTAAGTGCAATAAATGATATGGATTGGGAAATCATAGTTTATAGAGCTTAAAAATTACCTTTCTTTGCCCATTTTAATTTTGATCAACCCATGTATATTGTAATATCAGTGCAATAGAATTATTTTTGATAATTAAGCATTTTAATTTTAAAGCATTGTGTCCAAGAAATTTATATTTTTGAGTCATAACCAACAAATACCTCTTGAAGGAATAGTTATCAATGAACTTTGAATTTATCCACACTTGCAAAGACCTGGCATACCCAAACCTTGGGGGAAAAAAATTCTCTTTCAAGAGGAAACAAACTCTATTCCAAGTATGTTGTCTTACCCTTGATAATGTGTCATTTGTATGCTCAATAAAACTGGTGCTAGAAGGAGGGCATACAGGCTTTAAAAATTAAATTTTATTTGATGTAGTATTTATATTATACATATTAACTATCAAAGCTAGAACCAAAGGTTATAATCATGAGATCCAAGTTATTTTTAGATGGTATTGAGTTTCTCAATCTTACCCCATATAGGAGACCCAAAGTTGAAGACCTAGTCCTCCTAAAACAAATACTAGTTCTCCTAAATCTATTAGCCCTTTTGTTATCCCTTTTGCCATTTTCAAGGTTCATCAATGGTAGCTTCTACTCCATGTCTAGTAGGAAGTAGTCCTTTGAATGCACTAGGGCTTGCACATGATATGCCTAATAATGCTAAAAGATATATCCCTCAATATAGGTATGATGGAACAATATTAGTTGAAGAACATATTCAGGAATATAAAGAATTTTTTATCTATTTATAGATTGAACATGAGGATGTTGCCTATAGGATGTTTCCACATACATTGGATGATTATGTTTATGATTGGTATATTACTTTACCTTAAAATTCTATTACTTCTTGGGATTAGTTAAAAGTAGCATTTATTAGAAATTTTAGGTTACCCGTTGATCTAGTTGTGATCTATCATTAGTTTACTTTTGCTTGTAGGGAATCTAGTAAACCCCTAAGACTATTCAACACTAGGTTCCATAAATTATACACCAATTTTATGGAACCTTACACCCTCACATTTGAATTAGACATCCAAATGTATCTTAGATCTTTGGACCCATTAACTTCTATGTTTATGAGGAAAGCCCTGCAAATCACAACCTTACCCATGGCATATAGTGAAGCTCTAACTATTGAACAATAATTATTACCTCAAGGTTTTAGTTTGGTTCAATTAAATTCACTTGGACAAATAGAAACTTATAATCAAATACCACTAATAAATCAAGCCCTTACATAGAACCTTCCCATGCTAAACCCATTACCAAAAGTCATGTATCCAAATAAAAATCAACCTTTCAATCTAGAACCCTTGAATAAAATGATACCTAATGTAGCAATAAACAAACCTTTTTGACATATTTGGACAATCAGGTGGCCACAAAAAATATCTCAATCATACATCTCCAACAAATAATTAGTTAGCCTTACCTGTATTTCTAAATACATTTGCACCTACAAATAATATAATAGGTCAAATAGGACCAAGTCAACCTAATAAATAAAATCCTAAGAAAACATACAAAGGATGGTTCAAAAACTTAGCAAGGATATGCTTCAACTATAAAGGCAAGTTCCTCAAAATCCACCTATAAATAATAATTGTAGATGCAAAGACGCGACACTAAAAATGAAATTACAAGTAAATACACAAAGAGACAAATATTGCACAAAATGTTCTAATTTTAATATTGACAATGGGGGAGCCAAGTGAACTCTTTGATACAATGCTACTCTCCAAGAGTATTTTGATACAATATTACAATGGGCTAGGGTTCTCCGAAACCCTAGCAATAAAATAAAATAGTGCCTTTCAAATATTGGGCCTTTGATCCCAACAGGGTGAGTGGACTTCTAAGATATCTGATGTCGGGCCACTCTGACTGCAATAGTCTTCCAATGCTTCTTTAGATCAATGTTACCCAATCCTACACACACAACAAACAGTAAAATTGTTAGTAAACAAAAGGAGGGTTCCACCATGTGAACCCTCTAAAATGAATACTAAAACCCTAGATCTGATGTAAGCTGTAAATGTAAAATGCAATAAAAATGAATGATAACCAAATATAGATTTACCTTGCTTGTGAAGATTCTTTGCTTCATTGTTGTAGATCTGATGTCAGATAGCGTGGTGCAGCAAACTTTGATTCACGTTTATATGGTTTCATTAGGCTTGAAAACGCACTTGGTAGGCTCTACTATGAGCTTCGTAGGCTCTAGAGTGCACCTGTTGTATACAGCAGACTCTGGTGGGCACCTGGTAATCTTGGCAAGCTCTGGTGTGCACCTATAGATTTTCAAGTTTTGTAGAGCACTTTGCAAGCTTCTACGGTGAGCTTGCGAAGCTTGGGATGGCGCTTGGAGGTGAGGTTAAATCTATAGAAGTATATCAGGGGAGTGCGAGAGATGCGACGGATGGATGGGTGTTGTGACGGTAATGGAGGATGAAATGGAGATCTATCCTAGGGTATGCTAAAGGTGCTCAAGGTATTCTTTAGCAGAGAGGCCTCAAGATTCTTCAACATTCCATTCTTTCACTATTTTAGCCTCCTTTGGGAAATATGAGGGGCTTGTATTTATAAATTAGCTTTAGGGTTTAACTTAGGGTTCTTAACTTTACACTTTTGATCATGTGGCTAAGATTAAGTCATATCCTAGGGCTAAGATAAATGATGGAAGTGGCATGGATTGAGTGGGATGGATGGTAGGGATTTAATCTGATCGGACGATGGAGGTTAAATGAACTTATAATTATATAATATAATATTAAATAAATTAAATATTATATAAAATATTAAAATAATATAATATATATTAAAATAAGTCCTATTTTGGCGAGAAAGGGGAAAATGGGCCTTTTTGAAGGCGGGAAAGGGAAAATGGGCCTTTTGAAGGTGGGAAAGGGGGATGGAGGACAAGTGGAAGGTGGGATGACTAGGAAGGTGGATGAATGGCTGCAATTTGGTGTCTACATATGCCCCTTTTGTACCATGTTGCATGAAACACAATATGGTACAAAAATATGAGACACCTGCATGGGCTATGGGCAACAAAAATCGCTTCTCTCGTTGGAATTGCACATTGGCGTTGAAGACAAAAAGAATGAAGAATTTTTAGAGTTCATTGCGTAGCTTACCCCCTCAATTGGTGAATGAGAAAATTCTCACGAACCAATTAAAAAAGCATGGACTTTGTGCAAATGATGGATGAAGGATGAATGATCATGCGATGTGATACCATTTTGCCCAAACGGTTGTAGAAAGGGGGTTGGTGTATAATACCATGATGCTTGAAGAATGATGATTGATGATTCAATACCATTTTTTCCCTAACAGTTGAATAAAAGAGGGTTTTTTTATAAACCATGATGCTTGAAGAATGATGACTAATGATTTGATACCATTTTTGCCTCAACGATTGAAGAAAAGGGGGTTGGTGTATGAACCATGATGATTGAATAATGATGACTGATGATTTGATACCGTTTTTGCCCTAATGATTGAAGAAATGGGGTTGGTGTATGAACCATGATCATGTAATATGTATCCCATCGTGGGAAATCAAAATCAATGTGGTTGTCCCAAATTTGGGGGTGATTCGATGTTGTTGAAAAATATGCCTCATAGGCATCATTGAGTATGCAAGATATGAAAATGCAGAATGACTGAGTCACCGCAGGGCTGGCCATTGACTGTAGAAGATTCTTCATCAATTCCATAATGGAACCAATCAAACCTAGCAAGCTTGTCTGCTTTGTGACTATAGTCAGATGAATGAGTGATTGATATTAGTTATCCATGATTTCGCATCCCATGGAAAAGGACGTCAATGATTCCTGTTTGGCGAATTCTTCTTGGCAGTGTTTCACTTAGAATTTGAGGTTATTGATATGATTATGATTCTTGGAAATGAGATAATTGGTGATGATCATGATTAAGTATCCTTATTATAAACTATTCATGTTATCGAATTGCATGGATTACTATCATTGAAACTGCCAAGTTTATAGAATAGTTTATTGGATACGAGGTTCACGTAGAGCCAACTGATGAGATACCATTTTTGCCCCAATGGTTGAAGAAATGGGGTTGATTTTTGAAGAATTATGATTGATAAGATACCATTTTTTCCCCAACGGTTGAAGAAAGGGTGTTGGTGTATAATACCATGATTTTTGATAAATGATGATTGATGAGATATCATTTTTGCCCTAACGGTTGAAGAAAGGGGATTTTGATGATGTGAAAATGTGATGAAATAAAATGATTTGTATCTGTTCTTTGCCCTTAATAGATAAATGGGATTTTTATGATGTGAAAATGAAGTGATTATGTCTGTTCTTTGCCCTTAACATATAAAGGGGTTTTTGATGATGAAAGTGTTCTTATGGTAGTCTATCCATCCTACCGGATTGCATGGATAACCAGTCACTGCAACTGCTAGGTTTATAGGATAAACCACTCAATACAAGGTTCACTTGATAGGAATGCAAATGTGATATATTTTTGCCCCAATAGATGAAAGTATTTTTGAGAAATGAATGAAAATAACATGATTTGTATTTTTTCTTTGCCCTTAACAGATAAAGGGGTTTTTGATGATGTAATATGAAAAAGTGTCTATTCATTGTCCCTAACAAAGAAAGGAATTTTTGATGATGAAAGTGTTCTTATGGTAGTTTGTCCATCCTACCGGATTGCATGGATAACCAATCACTGCAACCGCCAGGTTTATAGGATAAACCACTAAATACAAGGTTCACTTGATAGGAATGCAAATGTGATCTATTTTTGCCCCAATAGATGAAGGGATTTTTGAGAAATGAATGAAAATAACATGATTTGTATCTGTTCTTTGCCCTTAACAGATAAAGGGGTTTTTTATGATGTAATATGAAAAAGTGTCTGTTCATTGCCCCTAACATATAAATGGGTTTTTGATGATGAAAGTGTTCTTATGGTAGTCTATCCATCCTACCGGATTGCATGGATAACCAGTCATTGCAATTGCCAGGTTTATAGGATAAACCACGAAATACAAGGTTCACTTGATAGGAATGCAAATGTGATCGATTTTTACCCCAATATATGAAGGGATTTTTGATAAATATTAAAATAACATGATTTGTATATGTTCTTTGCCTTTAATAGATAAAGGGTTTTTTGATGATGTGAGATGAAAAAGTATCTGTTCATTGCCCTTAACAAATAAAGGGGTTTTTGATGATGAAAGATGAAAAAGTGTCTGTTCATTTCCCTTAACAGATAAAGGGATTTTTTATGATGAAATATGAAAAGTTTCTGTTCATTGCCCTTAACAGATAAAGGGGTTTTTTTTATGATGAAAGTGTCCTTATGGTAGTCTATCCATCCTACCGGATTGCATGGATAACCAGTCGCTGAAACCTCTAGGTTTATAGGATAAACCACTAAATACAAGGTTCACTTATGAATGGATAATGATAAAAGAACATAAATGTGATCTATTTTTACCCCAATTTATGAAGGGATTTTTGTAATATGGATGATGTGAACGCAAGGCAAAGGGCGTAACCTTTGACAAAATAACGCAGTCTTTTGAACCTAGCAATTGACTTGTTGATGATGTGATGTGATTGAATGATTAAATTAGTTATTACAAGTGTGGGGAAGGTGTAAAACCTTGAACACCCCAAAGTTCTAGGTGTGATTTTGATTGATTAGGGGAAAGGTGTGAAACCTTGAGCACCCCCTAGTTGTGATGTTGCTTTCTTGATTGGGGGAAAGGTGTGAAATCTTGAACACCCCCAAGTTGTGATGATGTTTGAACTTTCTAGAGATCTTTGCATATGTGAGTTTGATATATATACATACATGGCTTTTATGTTTGTGTTATGCTTTTGTGTTAATGTGTTAATGTGAATGCAATGCATAGTTAATGAAAATATTTTTATGGAATTCCTTATGGATGATTAATGCAAGCTAAATGATGTATGTGCCTAATGCTTATATGGATGATTCATGATTCATGCAAGCCAAATGATGTATTATTGATGCAAGTAAATGTGTAATGAACATAAGCTATATGAGAGGGATGCATGGTGTTTGAATAATATTTTTATAGTTCAGAAATTTTATTGTCCATGTTTGATGTCCACTGTTTTGTAATCAGGGGTACCCAATTTTAACGACTTTATGCAACTTAACGTATGACGCAGGCATGAATGTTGACATGGAAGAAGATATGGATGTTGATATGAAAGAAGATATGGATGTTGATATGGAATAATATATGGATGTTGATATGGAATACTGAAAGGTTTTCAAAGACTCAAACATACTAGTATTATCAATCAAACTCACTAGGGTTGTCTAACTTTCTTTAGGACCAATGTGTGTGCAAGTGAGGTTCATATACCAAATCTTGAGTGTGACAATGACCCTATCCAATCAAGAACCAGTGTATGTGCATGCGAAGTTCATTGACCCATTATGAGTAAATTTAGCATGACCTATTGTGGATATGACCTAAATCTAGCTTGTCCTTATGTGTGGTCAGAGGTCTTCCTGTTTGCCAAGGAGACGTGTCATCCCGCATGAGCTTACTTCACTGCCAGTCATGCCTCTATAGCCTCGGTGAAGATTAACTCCATAGTCCAATGGTATTGGATCTTTTAGGCCTTGGGGATGACTACCCATCCTTGTTAGGGACATGTAGTATGATCCTTACAACTTTACATATCAAGGGTGTTTGGGATTTTATTTGTTAATTTTGTATAGAGCTTTGGGGAATCGGATTCTCAACCAAAGTGTGATGAGAATTTTGACCCTATCCTTACTACTCTATGTTTTTATGCTTATGTTTGAAGAGTAATTGAGGTAGTTGTGAAAACCACTATTTTTGCTTTGGACTATGTTGCATGATGGAACGAGCAAGGATTATCCCTTTTCGCTTCAAGGTACTAACCAAGTATGGTACTAACCCTCTTTGGCTCATAATTTTTTTAAGATGTGATGGAATGTGATTGGTTCAAGATTGTATTCAGAATCAATTGGTAATACTCAAGATCTTCTTAATGTGTAAAGTGTATTTTTGGTCCCAAAGAAAATCGAACATTCATTTGGAGGTTGCTTGCTACACTAGTAATGGTTGAGTGATTGAAAATCTAGGCTTTATGATTTTTGACACGGGATGTGGTTTGACATATGGATTTTGTGAGGGTTTCATGATTTCTTCAAACTAGGTACCCCCAATTGTTATAAATTTACTTTGTATTTGTGGCCATATCATCATTACTAAGTAATATCATTCGAACATGGGATGGGATTAATGCAATTATGAATGACTATAGCGGAATGTATATGAAATGTGCAATTATGAATGTATGAATCTAGATGTATGAATGCAAGCAAAAATGAAATGCATGTGAAAAATGCTTACGAATGCGAATGTGGAAGTGTATATGCAAATGCCTATATGTATTCATGATTATGAAAATGCAATTTTATTTTGTTGTTTTGATTTTTTTTTTTTTTAGCCATATATAGTAATCACAATAAGCATGGAATGCTTTCAAGTGTATGATGTTTATTAGCTCGGGTTTGTCTACTCCCACTAACATAGTAAGCTTATGACCAAAGGAGTTGGGTACCTTTGGGGCCTTTAGAAAATTTGATGTGACCAAAGGGATTGAGACCTTTGGAGCCTTTTGAAATTGATGTGTGACCAAAGGGGTTAAGACCTTTGGAGCCTTTTGAAATTGATGTGTGACCAAAGATATTAAGACCTTTGGAGCCTTTTGAAATTGATGTGTGACCAAAGAGATTAAGACCTTTGGAGCCTTTTTGAAATTGATGTGTGACCAAAGGGGTGAAGACCTTTGGAGCCTTTTGAAATTGATGTGTGACCAAAGGTGTTAAGACCTTTGGAGCCTTTTGAAATTGATGTGTGACCAAAGGGGTTAAGACCTTTGGAGCCTTTTGAAATTGATGTGACCAAAGGGGTTAAGACCTTTGGAGCCTTTTGATATTGATGTGTGAACAAAGGTTTTCTTTTGATGTCTTGTTAATACCATAAAGTACTTAAACCCAATATTTAAAGCTTATCAAAATAAAACCAACTGTAAAAACTTGTACAGGAATTTAAAGATAAAAGAAAACAATCAGTCCTAGGTTTCACCTTATGTGGCTTACCTAATTCCATATTATTTTCTTCATTAATGTGTGGTTCCTTTTAAAATTGTGTGGTTGGTGTGTTTTATGTTACCTAATATTTATTAAATGAAATAAAGGAAAAATCTATGGCTGGATAGGGCTGCGAGATTCTTGTTGGTAATGACCTCCAACAATTTTGCTTGGGGGTAATCCTATGGTGTCTAAGGGCAGATATTTGATGTATGGAGATGAATGCCACCGTCACCATACCTCAAGCAATAGTTGGTGATGAAATCCAACTACTACTGTTAAAAAGTGGAGCGTGTAGTGTGTGATGTTAATTTTATGTTTCTTGTTCTTTATGGTGTGCAAACAATGTTAAATATGACTAATTTCACTAATCTAAATTAGAATCCAACACAAAGACACAAATTTCATCTAAAGAGCATAGAGTACACCCTTAAAATCCCTGCCTATAAATGATACCCGAAGATATCAAAAGAGCATCGGAGGGTTCTTCCACCTCTCTACCAAAGGGTCCAGGCTAGGGTAGGATTACTTTAAGTGTCCAAATTTTGTTCCTATTTAGATACGCAAAATTTAAGTGATATTTAACCCTAAAATGCAAAATATAGGATGCTTTTCTGCTTCACATGCACTCAACAATGCAAACAATCACTTAGATCTACAAATTTAGGACAAGAAATGAAAGAAATGAATTTGAAATATTGAAACACACACAAACCCTAGATATGACTTGTTGTAGATTCTTTCTCATATTACTTAATGTTAAACCCATAAATAGCAAAAAATAGCAACAGAAAATAGAATACATAAATTGTTAAATGACCAACTAGGGTTACGGAACTCACTTGGAAGCCTACATTTTGGTGAAGTTATTATGATATCTCTGCTACTTTTATTAACCTAAAAAATTGTGGAGACATGCTATGGCATGTCAGGAACCTACCCTCAAAATTCCATCCTAATTCGACTCTGGATCAGTGAGATATGGTGAAACCAGTAAGGGAAGTTTGTGTAGGAAATGTAGTCGAATGCCTCTAATCAACACTAGGTACAGTAGGGCGCCTACTAGGCATAGCAGAGCACCTATGTAGGTGCAGCAGATCACCTGCATAGGTGCAGCAAAATGCCTGCGTAAACTCTAAAAATTGCTATAGAATTTTGTAGAAACCTTAGCGACAACATCGATGACTTCTGCACTTCTAAAAATTCCTGTAACAAACATAAATAAAATTAAGTTAGCAAGGTAGATCTATTAAATAATGAAACTCTTGTGCGGTCCCACCGTGATCACCATTTTTATATGCAAATACGCAACACTAAAAATGAAATTACAAGTAAATACACAAAGAGATAAATATTGCACAAAATGTTCCAATTTTAATATTGACAATGGGGGGAGCCAAGTGAACTCTTTGATACAATGCTACTCTCCAAGAGTATTTTGATACAATATTACAATGGTATAGGGCTCTCCAAAACCCTAGAAATAAAATAAAATAGTCTCTTTCGAATATTACGCTTTTGATCCCAACAGGGTGAGTGGGCTTCTGATATATCCGATGTCGGTCCACTCTGATGTAGTAGTCTTCCAATGCTTCTTTATATCAATGTTACCTAGTCCTACACAAACAACAAAAAGTAAAATTGTTAGTAAAAAAAAGGAGGGTTTCACTGTGTGAACCCTATGAAATGAATACTAAAACCCTAGATCTGATGTAAGCTGTAAATGTAAAATACAATAACAATGAATGATAACCAAATATAGATTTACCTTGCTTGTGAAGATTATTTTCTCTATTGTTGTAGATTTGATGTCAGATAGTGTGGTGCAATAGACTCTAATTCATATTTATATGGTTGTAGCAGGCTCGAAAATGCACTTGGTAGGCTCTAACATGAGCTTCGTAGACTTTAGAGTGCACATGTTGTATATAGCAGGCTTTGGTGGGCACCTGGTAAGCTTCTGTGGTAATCTTGGCAAGCTCTGGTGTGCACCTATAGTGCATGCTCTGGAGAGCGCTTTGCAAGCTTCTGTAGCAAGATTGTGAAGCTCGATATGGCACCTATGGGTGAGGGTAAATCTGCAGAAGAAGATCAGGGAGGTGCGAGAGATGCGACGGATGGATGGGGGCTATGACAGTAATGGAGGATGAAATGGAGATCTATCCTAGGGTATGCTAAAGGTGCTCAGGGTATTCTTCAGCAGATAGGCCTCAATATTCTTCAACGTTTCATTCTTTCAGTATTTTAGCCTCCTATGGGCAATATGAGGGGCTTGTATTTATAACTTAGCTTTAGGATTTAACTTAGGGTTCTTAACTTTACACTTTTGATCGTGTGGCTAAGATTAAGTCATATCCTAGGGCTAAGATTAAATGATGGAAGTGGCATGGATTGAGTGGGATGGATGGTAGGTATTTAATCTGATCAGACGGTGGAGGTTAAACGAACTTATAATTATATAATATAATATTAAATAAATTAAATATTATATAATATATATTAAAATAAGTCATATTTTTGCAAGAAAGGGAAAAATGGGCCTTTTAGAATGCGAGAAAGGGTAAATGGGCATTTTGAAGGCAGGAAAGGGGGATGGAGTACAATTGGAAGGTGGGATGACTAGGAAGGTGGATGAATGGCTGCAATTTGGTGTCTACAATAACACTCAAAATAAAAACTTTAACTTCTAAAGGGCCAACCATCAATGGAATATTCACCCACATAATGGAGGAATCCTAAGTCTTGCTAGCAATTAGAATCAATCTAATAACAACCCAAGCACTTCCATAAATTTAGTTGAACTTACTCTATCCAAGTGGTGTAAGGTCCATTCCACTGCTCAACATGCTGAAACTGACTATCTAGATTTTAAAACCACTTTGGACATTGTCTAGAAAGAGATGGAAAATCTAGAGTTAGTGCTCAACAATGAGGATTGTATAAATCGATCCAATTAGAAATTAGGGACAACCCTAGTTTTAGAAACATACGAGCTCTCAAAAATGGATGAAGAGGAACCTAAATAATTTCCAAAATAAGAGGTACAAGCTTGCTAGCAATTTCAAAGAGGTAACAACTATACTCTTTAGAGTAAAATAAGGCACTGCTGACTTTATCTACACCTCCCAAAGACACTTCCATCTCGTATGATGTGCATAATGAAAATATAGTCCCACCTAAGAGTCCCATAATGCCTATGCAACCAAAGTTTAATATAACAATACCATAGAAAAAATTACAAAACAGAACAAACTTGGATATGATATTGTAGAATATCCCAAGAAAACCAAGAGAAACATTTCTCTACTTGAGGTAGCTCAAATGACTAACTAGAAGGATTTGTTGATTAAAAATATCTCTATCCAAAATAAAAAAGAGACTAGAGAAGCTATCAATACATAGATGGCTATATACAAAGAAAATGAAAATTCTCCACCATTCATTCTAACTATTAGAATTGTTGGTAGAAGTTTACATAATTACCTTGTGGATTCATATGCTTTTGACAATGAGATATTATGTGTAGTTGACAAAAAATAAGGATTGGCTTCTACTCTCTCAAACAAGAAGGTTGTTCAGTTGAATAAAATAGAGTTAAATGTGGTTGGGATGTTGAATCAAGTCTGTAATTAGTTGGCTATTGAACCCAAGATACAATAATATATTGACATTCAAGTTATGGATATCCCATATGTATATGGGATGCTACTTAGCTATGATTAGTAAAAGACATTAAATGGTTATAACTAAGTTTTCACATATGTGGCTTCCTTGGCATGGCATTGCAAATCAAATCTGGATAGAAAGAGAGCCAAGGATGAAGGATCTCATCATTCAATATAATAATATCCATCATATTTTTTACACTGAACCAAAATTGGGAGTCTACAATGTGGTAGTGGGAACCATATCCAAAGATAATGGTTTAGTACTAGATACCCCACACAATAAACACAAAACAATTAAAATATGGTTGTGGATCCCTAAATTTTAACATATCAAAATCCAAATATGGTAGTGAAATTAGAATTGAATTGAGTTGGTGGTGTGAGAGATGTAAGATAAATGTCTTTAGGATTTTAGATACAGTGTCGTTGCAAGAGGAGTCCCATAAAAACCAATATGGCTATCATCACATGCATCTTCAAAATTTTCATAACCATGTCTGGGACCCTAGGAAATTTGACCATGTAAAATTTGACCCCCTATGGCTAGGCCTCTTTCTAGTATTACCTTGCAAATAAGCTTTCTACATAATTTTGTTGTTTTAAGTTTTTGGTGTGTTGACCTTGTTATATTTTATTTTTGTTTTGCTTTAGTTTTTACCTTTATTTTTGCTCTTGCACTTTCCTCTTTTTGGCTCAGATGGGTCAAGTGCAACCAATTTCTACATAGTTTGGGGATAAAATTTTTGCTCTAAATTCAATGAAGTCAAGATCGACTTAATCAACTTTGTGGTACGTATCTGCTGTTTTGGGGTAAAATAGATTAAATTGGAAAGTAATGCAAAAGGATGTTACAATTTCACAAGGAAAACACTTTAAGAAAATTTCATATTATGAGGAATGAAACCATTGTGATTTAGTTCTTTAAAAAAAGCTATTCAGATGCTTACCCTACTACTTGCCATAGTGTTCCCCAACCCAAAATCACACCCTAGTATTTATAAATTGAGCAAAACAAATCAGTTTTCAAAAAGAAAAAAAAAGGTCAAACACTTGGGTGATTTAGATAACCTCTATCAAGGCTATGAATGCTTAGCTGGTAGTAGAGAAAGATCTAGAGTGGGATCAAAGATAACTTCATCAAGGCTATGAATGGCTAGTTCCTAGTAAAGCAATGTCCAATCACTAATGACATGTCTATCTGTGTGGTAAAAGCTCATCATCAGTAGATCGATGTTCACTCAGGGGTGAACTAGCCTAATTTCTAAAGTGTGATGGCAAATTTTAACTGATTTTGAAACAAAAATGAATTCATATACACACACTTTTGTTGAAACAAAATGAAGTATTGCTTTTAGATTAATGGCTAAATCCCATCCTTGGATGGATGACATATTTTTAGTTTTTTTGGCTGAAGTTTTATTGTTTTAGAAAGGGTTCTTTTTATTCCCAAAATACTCAAGAGCATTTTCCAGCAAAGTTTCCATTTGTTGTTGCACTTGTACAACATGCCCTAGTCTACATGAACTAGGGACATCTTTTTTAATTTTGGTGATTATTTCTCTTTTTTGCTTTGGCTTGTACATAATACTCAACCATCCAAAAACTCAAGTCCTCAATTGAAAGTTCATAATCATGGATGCCCAATTTCTACAATACTTTGAACTTGTTCTAATATTTATTTTTATTGTTCTATGTGGTAAACTCTTTAAACTAGAAAAAAAACTCCTATAATATTAAGATCAAAATAATATTTTCAACAAGTACCCACATGCCTATGTTCCCATTGCCTTAGTACCCAAAACATGTTTAAATTCAGGCACTGTAGACTTGGATTTTCCCTTGGCAACACAAATGACTTCACTTTTGGGCCCCATATCTCCTTCAATAATTAGTAAAATTTCATGAAATTACTTCCATTGGATGAATTTCAAAAATATTATTCCAAAAAATATATATTTTCCTATGTTTAGAGAAGGTTTGAGTCATAAAAGTGCTTGTTTTCCACAAGTTGTTCAAGATATTGTGACTAGAAACAAATTGGATGCAAAAAATTAAAATTTTTAAGAAAATATAAAATCAAAAGTTTTTAAAAGTTCCAATTGGGATTTTTAAGAAAATCTAAAATCTAAAGCTTTATAAGTTCCACCAAGCAGAATGTCAAAATTTTTAAGGAAAGCTTTAAAATTCCCACTTTAAAATTTGTGTTCA
Organism: Wollemia nobilis; assembly: GCA_028583015.1. Classification (NCBI taxonomy): domain Eukaryota; kingdom Viridiplantae; phylum Streptophyta; class Pinopsida; order Araucariales; family Araucariaceae; genus Wollemia; species Wollemia nobilis. The sequence goes on along the minus strand of JAQPPZ010016244.1, from coordinate 6,090,984 downwards.
AGGTTTTGGAAATAAATTTCCCCTTTAAAACCTTCAATCAAGGATTTTAAAGAAATGTTAAAAAGGAAAACATTAATTCTAACAAGTTTTCCCAACCATTAGATTTGGGCAGATCAATGACTTATAGGGAGTTTGAGGATTGAAGAAGAAATTTAAGAGAGAAAGTATTTAAAAGTCTCGACATGCTTTTCCAACCATTTTATTTTGGTAGAAAAACAACTTAGGAGTGAACTAAGGTTTAAGAGCAACCAATAAAAATTAATCCATAGGGAATTGCTAAAAATTGGCCAAAAAATGCAAGAGGATGCCAGAAAACTTAGAACTCACTGAGAATGGTCAGAAAATGTAGAAACTCATTGGAAAACACAGGAAATTGCCAAAAAATATAGAGAAAGGCTGAATAACATAGAAAATGGTCAAAAAACATAGAAATGACCATAAAATGTAGAGGAAGACCAAAAAATAGTTCAAAACATAGAAAATTATCAAAAAATACACACAAAAGCCAAAAATTGCATAATTTTGTTCGAGAAGATAAAATTATTGGAAAACACTAGATTTTTTAAAATACAAAAAGAAGAGAAAAACATATAAAATATAGAAAAATAATATATATAATTTAAAATCTAAAAAAATCTTAAAATAAATAAAAAATAAATTTATTTGATAATAAATTCTAATGCCTTCTGGAAATATTACTCTACTAAGATGCAATGCATAGATAATAGAGGTGAAGTTTTGGTATTATAAAGGTTGCTATAGGAAAATGTCAAGAAGGATGCTGAATTTTGGAATATTTGTGTTCACATAGAAAATTTAAAAAAAATCCAAAAAATAAAAATCAAGAATTCAAACATTTATGTAAAATGATGTAGGTTTCTAGCTATAGCATCTCAATTGATATCAGAAGTGAATCTATTTGTAAACTCTCAAGCTCTAAAGAAGAGAGTTGTGATTTGTCAAGGGTGGGGGACACGAGTACAACCCCTTGTTCTCCAAAAAATAAAATAATGCCTATAATATTTGACTTCTACAGGATATTAATTATAAATGCTTGGAGTTCAAAGGTGTTGAATGTGGGGTTTTTAAAACTGACTAGGTGAGTACAAACATGTAAGATGACGAATGTGGTAAAATTAATGACCAACCCAGATTCTACAAAGAATTAATGAGTTATGGTTAAGGTGTAGCAAAGGCAACCTCAAGGAGCGCACTCAGAGAATTAATGAGGTATGGTTGAGGTGTAGCAAAAGCAACCCCAAGGAGCACACGTCATGGGTAGGAGAATAAAATTTTAGATCTGATATGCCCCATGAAAATGAATATAATGTTAATTTATTGTAAAAGTAATGCTAGTTGAAGAGCCACCAAGTTGTATAAATATTGGCTCACTAGTCAGTTACAAGGGTCAAAATCCATCTAGTAGGAGGATTTTAGTTTTCTTCTTCCCTTTGTGTTTCCTATTTGTAGTTGGATGGATTTTCTAAACCAAGTTATTATTTTAAGCTATGTTCTTGTAATCCACTAAAGAAGGCAAATCTGAAACTTATGTATTTTATGACTATAATTTAATACAAGGCTTCTAAAATTTTGATGTTCAATCTACGCATGCTAATGGTGGTTGCACTTAGCATATTTCATAGTCTTTTCTCCTTTGAAGATTACACTATTTTGGATCTTCGGTTGTGTGAATACTGGTCATTTCGGGGATGGTTTTAAAATAGAATTATTGATTTACTGGATTGGAACTAAAGTTTAGGGCAGTATTGGCTTGTTTTTCTTTCTTTCTCTTACCCTTGAACCTTTTAATTTTATTTAGATCCTATTTAAATTAGGTGTAAATTAATTATATTTGAAGCATTGAAGTTCGTTTCCTAAAGTACATTTTAAAATTTCATACTACTTCAAGATAATCATTATTGTTATATATGCAATATATCTTAAGTGCAATGAATGATATGGACTGGGCAACCATAGTTTGTAGAGCTTAAAATTTACCTTTTTTGTCTATTTTAATTTTTATTAGCCCATGAATGTTGTAATATTAGTGGAGTAGAATTATTTTTTGATAGTTAAGAATTTTAATTTTAAAGCATTGTGCCCAAGAAATTTATCTTTTGGAGTCATAACTAGCAAAGGCCCCTTGAAGGTATCTATGATCTTTGAGTTTGTATGCACCTACCAAGACCTGGCATACTCAAACCTTAAGGTAAACAAAATTTTCTTTTAAGAGGGAACACACTCTATTCCAAGTATGTTGGCTTGCCTTTAACAATTTGTCATTTGCAAGCTCAACAAAAAACTTTAGGGAAGGGATAAAAATATAGATATCTTAATGGATATCATCAACGACCTTGAAAAGAAATTGTAAGGGATTCAACATGAGAGAAATAAAATAAAAAGAGAGTGGGAATTTTTTAAGAAACATAATGAAGACTATGAAAAATATATAAAATTGCTCATGGAGAAAGAGGAAATTTTTTAAAAATATAGTGATAAGAATGAAGAAGCCACATATTTGGATTTACAAAAGCAAAATAAGGATCTAAATTCATCTAAAAATTATGTTTTATAGGTCCATGGATGCATTCAAAAAAATATATTATTATTTCCATTAACCCTAACAGTAGATATAATTTCATTAATAGTGATTTGGCTAAGAGGTTACAGGTTCAAGCAACAATAATTAAGTACATATGAATTGAGGTTGAGAATGTTCAATTTTTTTAAGATTTGAAGATCACCATGGCTAAATATGTTTTACATTCAGATTTTTATGCTATAATATGGATGTTATTCTCAATTATCCTTGGTTGTATTATTTGGGTAATGTTAACATTAATGTGCAAAAGAAGGTTATGAAGTTATGGGATAGGAAAATGAAGATAACACTAAAGGATATTTTTTGGATTAATAAGTAAGAATCTAAGGAGAAGCAAGAAGTAGTTATGGCAAAGGAACAAGTTAAGGAACCAATAGAAGAATCAAAAGCTGAATATATAGTAGCAATAGTAGTAGAGTCCATGGAAGAAGTGCACAAGGACACACCAAAAGAAGGGCACAAGAGAAAAGAGCATGAGGAATAATTTAAAATAGAGAAATAAAATGCTAAAGAATCAAAGGAAAAAAAATGTTAGGTTAAGGTTGCAGTATATCACCACCCACAACACCCTAAGTAACAACAATCTTAGAGGTATGGATTAGGACATCCATATTATTATGGATCTTTGTGGAATCATAAAGGTATAAGTATGGAAGTGTTTGGTAGAAAAAGCATAGTGATTCTATATTTCAAAGGGGTGTGGTAGGATTAGAGAATAATAGGACCAATCATTAAAAATATCATAGTAGAGCAACAAAAGCATGAATCCAATAGAGTAGTTATAGATATTCAAGTGGCACAATAGAAGCTTGACATCATCAAAGACCACCACCAATCAAGATTTTAATTGGATGGATGGATGATCAATATTGGTACTATTTATCAACATTGCTTAAAAGATCATATTGTTTAGTTTCTTCTCATGTTTCAAGAATAAAACATTCATAAGGAGGGTGGAATGTTATGGTACCTAGGAATAGGTTTATGGGGATACAATATTATATTGTATATGGGTATTATATATAGTTGGCATAGGCCATACATAACCTAGGGTTGATTATATTATTATATTATATTACAATAATGAGTGGGATGAGGTATATAGCAAAGGGATATTGTCATTGTAATAATCATCATTCATATGGAGTATTACTTGTAAACATATTTTTCCATAAAGTGGCTAATGAGACTTTGACCTCTCTAAGTGGTGCTCTCATTTTGGAAGATCTTGTGGATTTTTCCTTTCTTAAGGAGTATTCATGGTGTTTCCCTACCCTAAGGGTTTTATTTATATCTATCTCATTATGTAGATTGTTATTGTGGATAATTATTTATGGATGAATGATTTGATATTTTTGCATATTGGTGAATGATTTTTTCTAATGATAATAAAGTTTTATAATGTAAACTATCCATCCTAAATGGATTCTATTTTAGGGGATATTTTTCCCAAACCATAAATGCCACTACCTCATATCCATTCAATCATAATCAACCATCCCTAGATCCTACAAACCTTGAGAGCCTAGGAGTATTGCCTATTTTCCCTCTTAGCCAATTGGAATTGCTTGACAAAAAGTGGATCCACATCCTAGAGAATCTATGGGTCTACTATAATAGGCTTAAGAATACCTATGAAAAAAGGTATGCTCCCACTCCTTTGAGGTTGGTGGCCTCATTATCAAAGAGAACCAAAAGAACACCAATTCCAAATTTGAGCTCAAAGATAAGTTTGAGCCTAATTGGCTAGGTTTTTTTATCATAACCATTAAATTTGGTTCAAGATCTTATCATCTTGCCACACTTAATGAAAATGAACTTAAAAAATCACTAAATATAATGCACCTTGAAATATTTTACATTCGAGTATGCATTGGTTTCCTATTTCATTTTGTTGTTTGTCATTACTTGCTTACATTTTACTTGACTTCATATATGCTTGTATGCATATGCATATATATTCCTAGACTGTCTATTACATATCGAGTGAAGGATCTGTGATGATGGAAATGATGATCCTAGTCAAGATAGTTTATTTTTGCATTACACTTGCACTAGGTGGTTGATGCGAGTAGATCATCCCAGTACTTTTTTATGAATAAAATCATGGTTATCAATCTCTATCGATCTAAATAATAAATTTATATATATCTCAATATTTATCTCTAGCTCAATTTGATTTATCTCAAATTGAATCTATCAAGTCTTCCAAACTACTTCCTTATTGCATGATGAATACTATAAAGTTTGCAAGTGTTGATGGTAAATTCAATCAAATCAACTTCATCTATCTCATCAATGGATATATGATGAATACTATGAGGTTTCATAGGTTCTAATAGCCCAATTATTCTAATCATCCATTATTTTCCCATAATAAAATATTTTTGAGATAACTAGTCAACAACAAAGTTGTCTTCCCAATTGGGGATATCATTCGTTTCCACACCAATCAAGCATAACTCCTTTATGACCCTTCTCTATGAGAAAAAATAGCAAATAAAATTTCCCTATATCTAATAGACTAGATTTTCCTAAAGCTAACAAATGAATCAAAAGTCCTTCAAGAGTTTGTCTAAAGGCTAGGAAAATAGGCATTTGCTTGAAGGTAAGTCAAAGTAGCATATCAAAAGTCCTTTAAGCATTTTTCTAAAGTCTAGCCAAATAGACATCCACTTGAAGGTAAATCTCAATAGCTTATTAAAATTCCTTTAGGCATGAACATTTATCTAAAGGTAAATATCTTATACATATATGTATATAATTGTATATATCTTGTATCATAACAAGCTAACCAAGTCCTTTGGGCAAAGCTAACCAAGTCCTTGAGGAAAAGCTAACCAAGTCTTCTAGGTAAAGCTAACCAAGTCCTCTAGGAAAAGATAAACAAGTCCTATAGGAAATGCTAATAAAATCTCAATAGCTAACTAACATCCCCTTGGGTAAAATCTTAGCAACAACTCTTATAGCAAAAGCTATTTAAACATTTACCTGAAGTCCATGTAAAAAAGTATTTTCTTGAAATTAAAACTCAGCAACAACAAAATTCCTTTTGGCATGAAGTTTTTTCTTAAGGGAAATCTTGTATATAATTGTACATATTTGTATATCCTCTTAAAATAAAATTCTTTTTTGGTAGAGTTTTATGCATCTATCATCATTTCTAGTCATTTTATCTTGATCTTTTCTTTCCTTTCTTCCCTCTCTTTTATCTCTCATATTTTATCATTTAATATTTTAAATAAAATTTTAACCTTTCTTTAATTCAACATTAGCCATTATTAACCACATGTCTATTCTTAATTCCTGTAACTTTAATCTAAATCCAACCCTCGTCTCATATCATCTACAATCTATATCTATATTTAATAAATTTATTCGCTCATCTTTCCTCTCTTTCTCAATCCAATCCTTCATCCTTAAATCCCTCCTCCATCCCAATTCAACCTCTATTATAGTATTTCTTCACTACACCAATATGGATCATAATCAAGTTGAGTTTCCTTGGTCCAACTTGATTTTCCCTTCACAATATAAGGGAGCACATTGGGGCATGATAATATTCTAAATGCTATTTGAAACACACCTTTTTTAAATCACTTCTAAGCAATGAATCTCTACATGTCTCATCTTGCATCATTGACCATAAACAAAAAAAATTCTTGTCTCAAAATTGGGGCATCTATGTTAGTATTTGATCCATAATTATGTAATAAATGCATCAAAAAGGGGTAGATGTAGACACCAAATTTTGAGCATATGGTTAGATCTTCAGTTTTCCAATCCCTTTATCACTTAGCCTTCTAACCATTCAATTTGACCCAACCTTCCTTGTACCCAATTTGGAGAATTTATCACTACATAGATTATAGCATCAAGGCATGAGTGATAGTGTCATAGACACTACCATACCCCTAGTAGTGGTTCTACAAACTTTAAACTTTAATCTCTTCCCATGCATTTTTTACCTCCAATGATCATCTAGCACTAGTGCCAACTTGGTAGCACCATTGGTTCTTTTGACGTAACATGTGCCAAATATTATATATGTATCTCCTTGTCTCTTTTAGGCCACCCACCATCAATGGGTATGATCATACCTACTGATTTTTTGTCTCTGTAACAGAAACCCAGTACCAAGACTTTTCATTCTCACGATTTTCCTCTTGATCGTTTTTTATCCCTTTCAAATACTTGCCTTATTTTATCATATGCCTTTCTTGCATCTCTTCCCTCCAAGAGGCCATGGATAATTATAAACTTAGCCCTTGGGTTTGTCATTTCATCAAATCTTTCATGCACTAAAACTTTGTCAATTTTTCTCTAGGATCTTGGTCATTCTATTACTTTGCTTACCAAGGTTATGCCAAAATTTTAGCTCAATATTGTGAGCATTTAGCTTTCATATTTTCAAGCTCCCTCCCTCTATCTCAACTCTTGTGCAAGTTATTTAATCAAGCATTCAACCATGCTATAAATCAACAAGCTCTCAATCCATCATCAAGCATCAAGCTCTCAAGTCATCATCAAGCACCAAGCATCATGCCTTCAAGCTTAAGCATTCAAGAGGGCCATACACAAGCTTCCAACAAGGGGAAAATAATTTTGCATCTTGGGTTGTGCTCTTCCCCTTACCTTGGCCTATTGTATTTCCTTTTACTTTTATCTTTTAATTACAGTCTTATTTTTTTTAGCCAATATTTGATCTTGTTTCATATTTGGGCTAACCATTACATCTTTGCATATCATATCTTGTATTTAGTTAAGCTTATAATTTTTATCATTTAGGCTTATTTTTAAGTAAGAAAATCTCTATCATTCTATTGCGTAATAGGATATCTATCCTCTTAGGTCAAAACCTTGCATTATTATCATAATAATCTCAAGTTATATTTATTTTAATCTCTATATCCTATTCTTAGATATAGTAGCACTGCCAAATTGTAAGTCGATGGCAATATAGCTCTCTTTTTTTACACAAAGTAGAAGTGTAGGTAGTGATAGAAGCAACGATACTATTACTAGGTGGCACTTCTGCCATCCTATAATTTATTTCATTTATTTTAGCATTTTATCATTTCTATCATATGAATAAGGGTTTGATCATCATAAGAAGTAAGCTCATTGTATTACCCTAGATTATATAGGCCTCTCTACACTAACTCTATTTTTTTCTATATATTTGGTAGGTTCTAACAATAGCACTAACAGTGCTTCTACAGACAAGCAAGTGTTTTTGCAAGTAGGAAATGCTTCTACCTCTATGTTAGAAATATGTCTTCTTGATACCATATAATTTTTAGCATTTTAGACTTAGATTCTACTTGTTTGTATAGCTTAGGTTTTTTTTTTTATTATTCATTAAAACCGATAAAGACAAAAAAATGATTCTAGTATAGTTGTAATCTTATAAGGGATATATCTTGATCATTAGTATTAGGCATTAAAATTTGAATTTTTATGTAGTTGCATTAGGCTAAATCTTATTTTTTGCATTCCCTCTTGAACCCTTGCTCAAAAAGAAATAAAATCATTTTTTTGTTTTATCATTGAATAAAAAATTATTTTATTCATAGGTATTGAGTGTTGCATTTAATATTAGGCTTCACAAAAGTGGGATCTTAAAAGGCACATAGTTTTCTTTGGAAACAATAGTGTTCTCTAATTAATACATACAACTAACTTAATCTCACAACATCCCCTAGTCCATATTGAAGTGATATGAGAGTGAAATATGTGCTAGATCCCCTTAGATGCCCTTCACAATCATTTCCCCTTATCAAAACTTGTTATGAACTTCATTATCATTAAAAACAATTATTCACCAATATTCAAAAAAATTTATCATTCATCATTTAATAATTATCCACAATAACAATCCACTCAAGATACAGAGATAGATAATACCCTTAGGGTAGGAAAACACCAATAATACTCCTTAAATAAAAGGAAAATTCCACAAGATCTCTCAAGATGAGAGCACCACTTAGAAAGGGAAAAGTTTCAAGGGAAAATATGATTACAATTAGTAATGCATATGATTAACGATGATTACAATGATAGTATCCATTCTTTATATACCCATATTATAAACCCTTATTGCACATTATTATTATAATATAATAAACCTTGGGTTATGTGTGACCCATGCTAACTATCCATACTACCCATATACAATATAATATCATATCCTCATATACCTATTTCTAGCTACCATTGCATTCCACCATCCTTAAAAATGTGTCATCCTTGAAACATGAGAAAAAACTAAATAATATGATCTTCTAGGTAATGCTGGCAACTAGTAGCGATATTGAGAATACATCCATCCAATGAAATCTTGATTTGTGGTAGCCTTTGATGATGCCAAGTTGCTATTTTGCCACTTGAATATCCATAACTAATATTTTGGTTCTATGCTTTTGTTGCTCTACTCTAATACTTCAAATTATTGGTCCTATTATTACCTAATTTTGTTACACCACTTTAAAATCTAGAATCACTATGCTTTTTCTTCCAAACATTACCATACTTGACACCTTTTTGACTCCACACAGATTTATAGTATTGATATTCTAATCCATACATCCAAGATTATTTCTTCTTAATTTGGTGTGCATGGTGATATGTTTCAACCTTAACCTAACATTATGTTTCATTTGATTCTTCAACATTTATTTCTATCTTTTAAATTCTTTGTCATGCTCTTCTCTTTTGCTCCCTTATTTTGGTGTGTTTGTGTGTGCTTCTAATAGAGCTTCCTTAGACTTTTTTGTTGCTTCTTACATGGACTCTATAGATACCACTAATTTATATTAAAATTTTAATTCCTATATTTGTTCCTTAACTTGTTTTCCTACCATAATTGCTTCTTGTTTCTCCTTGGATCCTTACTTCTTAAAATGAGAAATATCTCGTATTGTTATCTTCTTTTTCTTATGTCATAACTTCATAAAGTTATTTTAGTTTTGCAAATTATGTTAACAATACCTAAATAATATAACCAAGTATAAACAAGAACAATATCCACATTATCCATATTAATAGCATAAAATTTGAATGTAAAACATATTTATCTATGGTGATCTAAAAATCTTCAAAAACCTAAACATTGTAACCCTCAAGTTGTATGTCCTTTAATTTTTGTTGCTTGAATCTGCAACCTCTTAGCCAAAATAATATTATTAAAATTATATCTATTGTTCATCTTGGATTCAATTTCCTCATTTATTTCTAATATTTTACTAAAATATTTGACATTTCACATCTTTATCTACCTCTAGATATTTCATATCTTTGAACAAAATTGTACATAAAGAACCTTTAAACCTTGTTTTAATGCACCATACCAAAACCATTTGAAAGAAATATTATATTTATTAGTATCTTCTATAAATGAATTGAATCAAACATTACCTAATATTGCTTAACAAAAGGAATATATAGAATGAAAAAGAAGAATACAGAATATGATAGGATGCCCTTGGATACTAATAATATCACTAAATAGAAAAACTTACACTCCAAATTATGGCCAAAAGGATTGGTATGAAGGGGTATTTATACCCAAATACATGATGCTTTTAGATCAAGTTTGTGATACCAACCCTTAAATATAAAATATTATAAAAATTTATAAAATCACCTCTATAACATCTTTCCTTAAGTTGAATAAGGGACATACAGAGAGACCCTTACTTTGAGTCCCCTCTTAAGTAACACTCTCTAACTCCAAGAAGCTTTTGCATGCACAAAAAAGTGATGTTGGTCAAGACCTTGGTCAATATAATCATTGCCTACTCTAATGAAGGCATAAACACTAAATCTAGCATCCACAAGCATTAAGCCATATCAAGAGCGGATCCATATATCTATGTGCTTTATCAGTAATGGAAGATTGAATTACAAATCATTTGGATAGTAATATGGTTGTCACATTGAAGAATGACTAGAAAGCTCTTGGGAATACCGATCTCATCCAAAATTGTGAGCATCCAGTTGAGATGCTTAGCTACCTCATTGGAAAAAAAATACTCAACCTTTGTGGAGGATCAAGAAATAGTAAATTAGTTTCTAGAACACCATAAAATTTAACTATATCATAAATTAAACACAAATCCTATGGTCAATCATTGATCATCTAAGTCATTTACCCAATCAGCATATGAAAAAACTATCAAAATCAAATTGGAGCCCAATGAATAATGAATACATATCTAATATATCCCTCTAATGTTTCTCATAATCCTTTTAGCTACTATCTAGTGAATCTCCTAGGGTGCCTACATATATCTATAATAGTAGCTAATAAAGACTATATCAATCTATTATAAGTAAGATAGATAAGTCCTCCCTCAAGCAACTGATATAGCGTGGCATCAACTAATGGTGTGGTGCAATCAACCCAAAGTTTTAAGCCTAATGCAAAAGGAATTTGATTGAACTTACACTCCTCCATCTTAAAAATCTAAAGAAGATCCAAAGCATACTTGGGATGAGAAACGGTGATGCTAAATTTTGTCTAATGAATCTAAATTTCTAAAAAACAATGTAGAAGCCCAATATTTATCATCTCAAAGGTGGAAAAAATACATGAATTTATGTCTTGAATCAGAGTAGAGGAGCTACTAGTGATGAGAAGATCATCAATATATAACACAATCACCAATGTTTTACCATATTGATGTTTGATGTAAACTTCATATTCATTCTCAAATTTTTGAAACCCACAACTAAGAAAAAGGAATGGATTTTCTCATACCGTGCATGAGGATTTTGCTTAAGTCCATACAAGGACCTAGTCAAATGAAAAACCAATGAAGTGGATCCCTCAAGCTTGAAACTAGTTGGCTACTACATGTAAATAATCTCCTAAGGATCCCCATATAGAAAGACACTCTCTACATCCACCTAATATTCCTTCCATCCATTAGAGGTAACAATGGAGAGAATAATCCTAACTGAGTCCATCTTGGCCATTGATGTAAAATTCTCAAAATTATCCATTCCCTCCTATTAAGGGAATATCTTAGTAATAAGGCATACCTTGTTCTTCTCTACCTGACCATATGATGTATATTTTTTTGTAGATGCATTTACAACAAACATCCTTTCCTTTTAGAAGAGGGGTCAACTCCCAAGTCCTATTCTTCATCAATACCTCATACTCTACCAACATATAATCTTCCCATTCTAGATTATCCTTACCCTAATAATATATAATGGGATCCTAATAATGTACTATATTCGAAATAAATGCTTCGAAAGTAGCCTTTTTATGTCACTCGCGAGACAAAATAGGTTGAGCATCCTTTAGGAGCATCTTAACCCAGGATTTTGGACAAACTAAAGAATCATGTGTATCCTATGATAACTTAACATCAAAATCTAAAATTGAAGAATCCAACTCATCACCACTCACCTCATCATGCAAGACTAAAGCATTATAAATTGATGCATGCTACTCATCTTTCCCTACTCTTAGAGTAGAGAATTCCACATATAGTTCTACTCATGAAGGGGTCAAAATAATATGTAAGGAAAGACCACTTGAGAATGATGAAGAAGAAGATACCCTCATGGGAATAGAGCCAACCAAAATATTAGAATAACAAATTGAGTCAAAAATAGTCAAATGGTTAGAAGAATCAATAGCCAAAAGTTCAAGATGTGAGATGGAAGGAATACCTGGAAGAACCTCATCAAATATGACACCTCTCCAAATCAAATCTCATGCCTCAAAGGATGATAAATATGATATGCCTTTGAGGTATCAGAATATATCATAAATATACACTTTTTATTTTTTTGTATCTTCTTCCAAATATCATTGGGTATATGAGCCCATGTTAAATACTCAATGATATGAAACCAAGACACATTAGGCCTATCTCATGTTAATCTCTCAAGGGGTATTATGTCATGGACTTCCCGGGTAGGAACTTTGTTGATGATATATGTTGTATAAGTGACAACCTCACCCTATAAATTATGACTCAGCCCCTTGGCATGAGTCATACATCATGTTATTCCATGATTAACCTTTTTTTTTATCCACCTCATTCTATTTATGAGTATAATGGATAGTCATATCATTATATGCATTTTCATGACAAGCCAAAAAGTCATGAAAAACATAGCTAAAATATTCACCACCCTAATTTGTTTATAGACATTTGATTCTCCTATCTAGACAATTTTAAACAAGGGCCTTGAAGGTCTTAAGCCTCTCAAAATAAGGAAGTACATATTTTATAAGACATATGGTGTGCCCATAGGTCCACAAATGCCATTGTATATGATCTCCAAGTGATGATATTCTCAACTTAAATCCCTTTCAAAATGGTTTCCCTATGATAATTTCTAAAAAATAGACCTTATGTGCACCACTTGGAGGAGATATACATGGAATAATCATAACCATATTATGTTGACCCATGTAACTCAAGGAACCATAACTAATATTCCCAGGACTATGATGCTAGTTTAGACTCACATTATGAACATGATCAACCATAGCAACAAATTTATTCTTCCAAGAAAAATAGGTAGAATAGGTAGGTCTTTCCTCCAACTTATACATATGGTTAGTCTCATCACAATAACTAGAAGCAATGGTTTTGAACCCATTGTCTATAACCTTAATTACCCATTTATTAGGCCAAAGCTCTATCTTCTTATTTGTATGAGTAATGTGATAAATAAATAAAATACTAGAGCTAACATTAGGAAGAGGAAGTAAATCATCAAATAATAAATATCTAATGTTGATGTATCCACTCCCAATAACCCATAATGAAGAATCATCTCCAATCACAATACATTCTTCTGCATGTGTCTTGTTGTAGCCCTAAAGGAGATGCTTATGCTTTGTCATGTGCCTAGTTTCCCTTGAATCTGCTATCCACTCATCTAAAGAAGTGGATGTCCAATATTTATAATGAACCACTACATAATCCTATGAAGTTTCTTGATCAAAAAAAAAATCATCCCCTTTCTTGTCGCTTCCTCAAGTTTTTTGATATGAATTCTAAAGAATTAAGCCTTGTTCCTTTCCTTTTTTCAAAGTTTATAAGTAGGTTTATTGAAAGGATTCTTAGACTTCTTCTCATTTTGTTTAGGGTTTTTATTATTTTAAAATTTAGAAACAACTTATTTCAAGTGAGTTTGATAAAAAATAGAATTTCCCTTATGTCTATTTTTATACCTATATAGTGCAAAAGGTACTTAATATCTCATCAATGGGTGGTGTAGGATAATTTTGAAATCATACATTAAAAACCAAAAATATTGCACTCTGATTGTCATTGTCAATTCTCACAAGCTTCTGCTTAAGACCAAATATTGAACATAACCTTTGTAGCCACACTACTTTATAGGTATGAGTTGCTACAATGTACTCAACCTCTGTTGTGGATAAATCAACCACTAATTGCTTTTTACTCATCCAAACTATTTTCCCTCCAAATAGTTTAATAAGCACTCATGGATCTTATCTTTTCAAGATCTCTAACCCAATTAGCATCCACAAGTCCTCGTAGATTTACAATATTGCTATATCCAATTTTTCCTTGGTAATAGATAGCATAATTTGAAGTTCCATACAAATATCTAAAGATCCTCTTCATAGTAGTCTAGTGTTCCTTTCCTATATTGGACATATATCAGCTAACTACTCCCACTGTACATGCAATATCAAGTCTAGTACAGACCATTACATACATCAAACTACCAATATCGCTTGCATAAGAACATGATGCATTTCTTCAATTTCCTCATATGTTTTAGGATATTGTTCAGCAGATAACTTTTGACCAATAGGATATGGAGAACCTACTAGTTGACAATCATTCATCCTAAACCTCTGTAGTATCAAATCAACATATTTTCTTTGACTTAACCACAACTTTCTATTTGTCCGATCCTTTATTATTTCTATCCCCAAAATAAATTTTGTAGCACCCAAATCCTATATGTCAAATTTAGAAAATAACTAAGATTTTAGTAACTTTATCATCTCCTTATCGTTACCAATTAGCATCATGTCATCCACATACAAAAAAATGATAACAAAATTTTCACCTTCTTGTTTAAAATACATGTACGAATATACTTTACTTTTTTCAAGCCCAAGTGTCAAAAGAAATCCATCAAATTTTTGGTTCCACATTCTTGGAGATTGCTTCAAGCCGTAAAGGAAATTTTTCAACTTGCACACCAAGTAGTCCTTACCTTTTATCTTAAAGCATTATATTTGTGACATATATATCTTCATCAAGTTTGCCATGTGGAAAAGTTGTATTTACATCCATCTATTCTATTTTAAGATCCAAAGTAGCAAAAATAGCCAACATAAATCTATTTAAAGTTAGTTTAGCCACAGAAGAAAAAATCTAACCAAAGTCAATTCCCTCGACTTGAGAAAATCCTTTTGCTACTAGATGAACCTTGTACTTATCCAACTTTTTTCTACACTGTACTTATTCTTGAATACCTGCTTACAACCAATAGGTTTTCTTCCAGGGGGAATTTCACCAAATCCCACATCTTATTTTTATCCAAGGACTCTATTTATTCCTCCATAGTCCTTTGCTAAGACTTATTCTTACTTGACTAAAGTGCCTCCTTTATAATCTTGGGTTCTTCATCAATAACTAATATATTAAAGGCAGAACAAAAATTTGAAGGGTTATACCTTTTAGGGGGTCTTCTCACTCGATCTGATCTCCTAAAAATTGGAGTTCTAGGTTCTGCATCTTTAGCTTCCTCCTCACCTTCTTCCTCTAAATTTTCCTCTCCAGATTCTCTCTATAGTTCATCTTCTTCTGTGGAACCAGGTTCTACCATAGGTTCTTCCTTCTGTTACAATTTTAGGTTCTTTGCTTTGTTGCAATTCCTTTTTGAAACCCCTTTTATTTATCTAAAGATCACATTATTATTGTAAACAATATTTTGTGTTTCTAGGTTCCATAACTTATATCCTTTAACACTATTACTATAAGTCATAAATATGTATTTTTCAAATTTATGGTCTAGCTTAGTCCTTTTATCTTTTGGGACATACATATAAGTATCACAACCAAAAACCCTTATATGACTGAGATAGAATTTCTTACCATTCCACACTTTCTACGAAGTCTTGTACACCAAATTTGAGGAAGGAGATCTATTGATAAGGTTGCAAGTAGTTAACATGACTTCTGTCCAGAATTTCTTTTCTAACCCTGCATCACTTAGCATACTTTTGGCCTTATCCATTAATGTCTTGTTCATCCGTTCTACAACTCCATTATGTTGTGGAGTATACAAAGTTTCTTTCTACCTGTCTATTCCACAATCCTTGAAAATATGCTCAAATTCATTAGAGAAATACTCACCACCATTATCACTTCTCAAAACCTTTATATTTTTATTTATTTTATTTTCTACAAGAGCCTTAAACTCTTTAAATTTATTGAAAACATCAAATTTGTTCCATAAAAAATATACCCAGGTCTTTCTTGAAAAGTCATTTATAAATGTAACAAAATAGATAGATTTACCTAACAATGATACTTTTGCAGGTCCAAAATCATCACTGTGAACTAGATGTAAAATTCCTTCAGACCTTGTAGCACTACTAGGAAACTTGACTCTTGTTTGTTTTCCAAAAATACAATGCTTACAAAAATTAAAATTTAATGGGCAATCAAAAATTCCTTCAGCCATACCTTTCATTTTTAATGTTTGAAGGTCTTTCTCACCAATATACCCCATGCTTTGATGCCACAACATTGTCTTCACTACAAGAATACTTGGAGCCAATTTCTATTACAACTAAAGAGTTATTGCAATTAATACTTACAATGCTAGCCTTAATTCTAAAATTCTTATACAAACTCTCCTTGCCAACAACAAGTCTCCATGAACCATCTTATAGCTATCCTTATTGAATACCATATTCACACCCACATCATTCATCTTACTCACTAGATATTAGATTCCTTGCCAAACTTGTAATATGCAACACACCAAAAGGGTTTTAATTCTTCCATATTTTAACCTCCATTTGAATCTTCCTCAACCTATTATTTTATATGTTGAGTTGTCTCCCAAGAAGACTTCACCTCCATTTATTTTTTCATATTCACATAACCCCTCCCTATGAGGAGACATATGAAAAGAAACACTTGAGTCAATCAACCATGAGTCATGGCATTCACTTGAGCACTTATAGCTAAAAATAAGTCCCCTGAATCTTTAATTGTGGAATTTGTTTCTGCATAAATTCCTTCATTAGATGATTGGCTATTATCAGCGTTTTTAAATATATAGTCTCTTTTATAATACCTATTTTACCACACTTCCAACATTTTCTCTTTTCTAGAGCAAAAAATTTACCCCTAGATTTTTATTTCCTTTCTCCTAACTAATTTTTGCTTCTTTCTTGAGAACAAACTCTCACAACGAAGGCATCCTTCTGATGATAATACTCAAAATATTTTCATCTCATCTCCTTAGATAGCAATGTTCCTACTATATCCTCTACTTTCAATTTAGAAGTAGTATTGGTGAGAGCCATAACTAAATTATCCCATGAATCAAGTAATGAACAAAGTAAAGTAATACACTTTTCCTCTTCATCTATTTTTACTTCAATAGAGTTTAGTTGACTTACCACAATGTTAAAAGTATTTAGATGTTCAGCCATAAAGTCATCATCATTCATCGAAATCGAATACAACTTCTAAAGAAAATTTATTTACCAGCGACTTTGTTTGATACAAAGTTCCTAACTTGTCACATAACAACTTAGTTCTACTCTTTGTCAATACATTCAATAATATCGAATTATATAAACACAATCTAATAGAGCTCCTTGCATTCCTATCGATCTTTAGCTAATCCTCATCTGTAATTGATGTTGTTTTTGTTCTCAAGACCACAATCCACTGACCTCTATCAACCAACAAATCCTCCATATTCAGTTTCCATAACTCAAAATTTTATCCATTAAATATTTCAATCTCTACTCGTGTGTTTCCCGTCATTTTTTTTTATCTAGATTCTTTCACGTACGATTCCCACTCAAGAATTAATTTATCATAGGGTTGAAACCCTTACTCCTTGAACAAAACTAAAACCTAGCTTTGGTACCAAATTAAGATAAATAAAGAACCCACAAAATCAAGAAGATAACATATACACACAACACAATATTTATCTTGAAAACCCTTAATTAGGAAAAACCAACACAATATTATCTGCTTTATTACATAAACTTGACCGTCTCTAATACAATAATGTTCTTATTTTGTATATACAAACCCTAATGCAAGTGTGATATATATAACAAAGACACATGCACAAATTTTACAATATCATGGGCGAAAAAGCATGGGTTCAAATATAGTAACCCAAAAAAACCCATATGGGTCTAAAAATAGCTTAAAAACCCTAACCCTAATCCCGACGAGTATATGTACAAAGTGTCCAATACCTTTTAGAGTTAACCCCATCAGAATAACATGGAAAATATTCAACATATTTCCAACAAAAACAATATTGAGTAGTTCAATGTTCCTTTCCTTTTCCAATGCTTCCTATCCTTCTCTTCTCTCCTTGGGTAATCCTCTTGTAGTTTGGATGTCTTCTTATATTTTTTTGAAACAACTAATATACTCATCAATAGTATCAAATGAATTCGGATAAGGTTTCCATCTCAACCTCCAATCTACTAATTTGCATGGACTCAATTCAATCACACAGTCGCTAGAAATTTTCAAGCAACACTTTAGGATCCATGGTGCTACTAACATGAGTGTCATATACATTGTTAACATGAAGAGAAATGACACCATGAGCCTCATCCTTCTTTTCCCTATAGAGTTGCTTCACCTCTTTAGTATTAGTATCATGAGGCACTTCATTCACATATTTGTGTAATCCTTTACTCTGGAGTAAAGCTTCAATATTGATCTTCCAAGTAGCAAAATTAGGACCACTCAGCAAGGGAATATGATCCATAATTATTTCATCAAAATTCAAAAATGTGTATCTAGTTGAATTCAAAAATGTGTATCTAGTTGTGACCAAAAACAACACCACTAGTGTAGACAGCTCAAAAAATCTTATGATTTGAAAAAACAAGCTCAATCGCTTTTATATGCAAAATTTATGGCTCCCAAATATTTTTCCCTAAGATCATATAAAATACCTTCAAAAACTTTGAAAAATTAAAAATTTAGTACCTATAGTGAATGGGAGGTTGTTATGTGTTACTATGTGAGTGGTTACGAGGGTTCTAATCATGCACTGATTGTGTAATGTAACAACAAATCATGTGATGTCACTTTTCTAATTTGATTTATTACTTGATCTATGAACCATGTTGTACCACTTGTCATTTTCTCATATGCTTTAAAATTTGTGCATAACCAAGTCTACTACTAGTTGTGGGACCTACTTAAGTTTGATAAGTTGGCAGAATGTGATTGGTAAAACCCGTATTTATATGTATGAAGTGGTATATGGCCTACCATGTCAATCTAATCTAAGTGTGCCATGTCAGCATCTACTTCATTCTTTGCCACTTGTTTCCTTGAGATGAATGCCATGTCATCACTTGAGTCAACACCTCCATAAGCCACCACATGTCATGTCATGTCGTCGATACAAACTATCATATGTCAACTCAAGATTTATGCTTCAATCACCAAGTCAGTTGTATAGACTTCCATGTCAGTTGTACAAAATGCCACATGTTGCCTCAAGATTTGTGCTCCTTCTACAAAGTTTGCTTGTATGGATTGTTATGTCAGTCATAAAAACTATCACATGGTATTCATACAACTATACCTCATCATCACATCACTATTTTGCATGTTATGATTGCTAACATCATCCTCAAGTAAAATTATAAGGTATTGAATGGATTTGAACTTAAGACCTCCCATGGCCCAATGACTTAAAGGGCCTTTGCTAACCAACCCTCCAAGTGCTAAGCTTGAGAGGGAAAGGCTAGCAAGCAAGCTTAAACAAACCATTGTTGCCAAATGCCCCCTTATGCACCTTGTATAGGACTACATCATACCAATGCATGTATTTGTACTCATTCAAATTTTCATAGCAAATTATCACTTCAAAGAATATTCCCTACAATATTCTAAGGAATATTTCTTTTAAAAACTTAAAATTTTGAAAAAATGAGGGAAATAGTAGTTTTTTCAAATGAAATTTTGGAACAACTAGAGACAAAACTGACAAAATGTTGAACTAGGACCCTCCTAAAAGTTTGCAAAAAATCCAAAAATAATAATTGTTTGTTCGTATCTATTATGGTTTTCCCTACATAACCATGTTGTCAAACACAACCAATTATGACATCCTCTCATACCTATGCAATAGAAAAGTTGTTGAACCATTTTTACAACTTTATGAAGTGGTTCGTAGGTCTTTACTAAGCATGGAAGGCCTTCCCTAAATTATCTGGCACTAGAGGTCTATCTAAAAAATTCAACCTCTTGTTTTCTTCTTTTACAATGGTCAACCAGCCTACCATCTCATCTATATTGTTATTGGACACGAAAAACTAAAAGAAAAAAGGAACTAGATTTTTTTGAAATTTTTTTAAAAGACAATGGAGTTTTTAAAAAACCTCAAAAAATTCAATCCTAAAACTAGGGCATCTATATGTTAGAAAATTTTGAATCAAAACAACATTGAGTGTCAACCAGAGGAAAAAGAAAACTAGTGGTGAATATTTGTCCTGAAGCAAATTTGTTGATTCCAGTAATATCCTTGTTATCCAATTCTACCTAAGTTTTTTAATCAAAAACCCTTCTTCAAATTATGCCATCATCCTTCAAAAACTCTTATTTTCTAGTTCTAACAAAACATTACCCTAAAGAAAAGTTGGAAGAAAAGACTCTTGAAGTGGAAGTAATCAAATAATGAAGAATGACACCTACTTTGATGTCTTATCATATTTCACAACAATTTCCATAAATGAATGGAATCAAATATTACCAAGTATTTTTTAACAAAAGCAATACACAAAATGAAAAAAAAAAAAACATAAAATATGATGAGGTGTCGGTGGACACCAATAATCTCATTAAATGGGAAATAAAATTACACTCCAACCGATGGTCAAAAATGTTAATATAAAGAAAGTATTTATACTAAAATATATGATGCCTTTAGGTGAAGGTTGTGAGACCAACTGATATTATAAAAAATATTAAAAATATATATATTTTTTAAGGTTTATATGGTCAGGAAGCAAATGACCATTATTTAAAAGATGACATCTTAAGAGAATGAATTTGTGATTTAATCCTACTTATAATAAAACATTTGAAAACATAAAATAGTATAAATTCAACCAATTAATTTTTTTAACTTTTAAAGAGACACCTAGGTTTAAATATTACAAGAGATGTATTACTTTATATATATATATATATATATATATATATATATATATATATATATATATATATATATATATATATATATTCCGTAATATGGGGGTTTTGACCAGGAATCCCTCAACATGTTACAACAACTTCCACCAGGGAGACACACACCCATATTGGTAATATATTGGTAATATTAAAATATGGGGGGTTTTGACTAGGAATCCCTCAACCTGTTACAACAACTCCATCAGGGAGACACACACCCACCCCTCACACACTCACCCACGCCACGGTTTGAACCTTGGACCTCCCAAAAAAACCAAAGCCCAAACCGTTGCGCTGCACCCCCAGGTGCCAAAATATATATTAAAAAAAAATATCTAATATTAAGAAGTGGGGGTTTTGACCAAGAATCCCCAACCTGTTACAACAACTCCAACAGGGAATTTTTCTTTGGGTTTTAATCCAACCGTATATCCCCCTTTGTATCGGATATCCCCTTTGTATAGTTGAGGTTCAAACTGTGGCTCTCCTATTCAACAGAGCCACATATAAAGAAAGTATTTATACTAAAATATATGATGCCTTTAGGTGAAGGTTGTGAGACCAACTGATATTATAAAAAATATTAAAAATATATATATTTTTTAATGTTTATATGGTCAGGAAGCAAATGACCATTATTTAAAAGATGACATGATGACATCTTAAGAGAATGAATTTGTGATTTAATCCTACTTATAATAAAACATTTGAAAACATAAAATAGTATAAATTCAACCAATTAAATTTTTTAACTTTTAAAGAGACACCTAGGTTTAAATATTACAAGAGATGTATTACTTTTTATTTATATATATATATATATATATATATATATATATATATATATATATATATATATACCGGTAATATGGGGGTTTTGACCAGGAATCCCTCATCATGTTACAACAACTTCCACCAGGGAGACACACCCATATTGATAATATATTGGTAATATTAAAATATGGGGGGTTTTGACCAGGAATCCCTCAACCTATTACAACAACTCCATCAGGGACCCACACCTCACACACTCACCCACGCCACGGTTTGAACCTTGGACCTCCCAAAAAAACCAAAGCCCAAACCGTTGCACTGCACCCCCAGGTGCCAAAATATATATTAAAAAAATTTATCTAATATTAAGAAGTGGGGGTTTTGACCAGGAATCCCCAACCTGTTACAACAACTCCACCAGAGAGTTTTTCTTTAGGTTTTAATCCAACCGTATATCCCCCTTTGTATCGTATATCCCCTTTGTATCGTTGAGGTTCAAACTGTGGCTCTCCTATTCAATGCGAGCCAAGCTCGTCTTCTCCTCACTTGCTCTATTTATTAATTATACACTCTATTTACAACCATTTATTAGATATCATATACCTTTCCATTATTTCTTCTATATATAAATTAAAAATAAAAAATAAAAAATATCATTAATTATATATATATATATATATATATATATATATATATATATATATATATATAAAATTAATTAATTAATTAATTAATGTCTATCAATTATTAATAAAAATAATACATGATTTTTTTTTCTCGTGTAATACCTCTCCATAGCATATTTTATGATTGAAGTTACATTCCACGTTAATACTTGCATGTCTGTCTTAATTTTCATAAGACTCAATCAAGTGATATTAACTCAACCAATTAGAGGAGGAGACTTAGGTTTGAATCTTGTTAAATGATACATATATAATATCCAAGCTTTGTTGTAATAGGAGGGCCATTTCAATCCCGTTTAATCCATTGAAAAAACGGTTTCATCCATTCGACCCCAAACAGCTTTGTGGCGTTCATTTTGAACAAACACAAGCTGAAGGAGCAAAAAGTCTACTTGGTGCTTAGAGTTATAGTTCTACAATTTAGGGTTTTTTTACTCTAGTTTATTTCTTTATGTTAGTTATGTTGTGTATTCGTCCTTTTAAAGGTTGTTTTTGGTTTTGATCATATGAGTGGCCTTACGCTTTGAGGTATAATCTTTTCAACTCTCTTTTTATTGTAACTTCTTTTATTTTTATTGAATATAATTGTCCGTTTCAATTTAAAAAAAAAATAGTTGGTTTATATTATTTTTAATATTATTTAAATAAGATGTCAAATTAATGTTTTTAAGTTTTTATTAAAAAACAATACATTATATTTTCATAATATATATAAAAAAACCTTTATTAACCTTAGTCTCTAAACCAAACCAAAACTACTGGCTAGCCTCTTTTGGGTATATATATTTGGTTTTTGTTTGTTTGTATTTGGCAGTTTACAACAGGAAGAGGTGGACGAATGAAAATGTTGTGAGTCCTATTCATGGAAGTATGACATCAAGTGGTCATTTCAAGTTGTGGAGAAGTTCTAAACGCGTTCAAATATTTCTGGGCACGCGGATATTGTGAATGCACTAGCAGGGACGGCCAAAGTTGTTTACTGTATGGTGGCGCATTCTTAGGGTGATCATTTCAAGTTGATGAGAAGTTCTAAACGCGTTCAAATATTTCTGGGCACGCGGATATTGTGAATGCACTAGCAGGGATGGCCGAAGTTATTTACCGTATAGTGGCGCATTCTTAGGGTGTTACGGCATATGGAAGCAAAGATTGTTATCAAAGGTAATGGAAGGATGCAAAGTGTTTCTAGACCATTGAACATCATTGTGCGGAGGACCTAAGTAAATATTAACTTATTTTTAGTTAAGAAATATAATTGGTTAAGTTAATATTATTTGATTATTTTTTAATTTGATTAGTGTGATAAATTTGTACGATAAACAACGGTTAAGGTTAAGTATTTGTATCCCACCATGACCTCTTATAAGAGGAGATTACGATTCGTGCATAGTGTGATAAACTCTTATGACCGATTTATAGGGTTAAGCAGTTCCCTTCTAGCCATGATCCCTCGTAAGATCAAGAGCTATACTTATCAATAGAGGATTAACACACATTTCGTGGTTTGAACCTTGGATCTTTTGAAGAAGAACCAAACCTCGAATCGTTGCATTGTCCCCAGACTAATGTCATTTGACTATTATTATTATTTTTTTTTTTTTTTGGATTTGGATAGTGTGAGAAAACCTTATGACCAACGCTTAGGACTAAGCATTTCCATCCTAACCATGACCCCTCGCAAGGTCAAGAGCTAAGTTTTTTTTTTATTATTATTATTACTACATAGGAGAGTTGGTTACAGCCACTATTTTTAGTAATTGATCAGTGCAAGGTTCAAACCATAGGGACTGCTCCCAACAAACATATATGTCTCGTTCTTGTTGACCCAATGTGAGATGGGGACCACCAATCGCTCGGGGTTTGTACCGTCATCGTCGGTTTGGCGCGCACTTAGAGGATTCGAGCAGACTACTACCTTTGCAAAGGGTTGGCTTCCCCTCAAGGTTTGAATCTAGGTCTCTTCTTCGTGCCCACCATGGTTCATAAAATTGTAATGGTAGGATACTACTGGCTTATCCTATTTAATGATTACTATCAATGGGTAAAATATTCTTGTGTCGTGTTTAAAGGAAAGAAGAAAAGGGTCTTGTTGCCATTAAAACCAGTTGTTGTGACCAAACCATTTCAATAATGGGGCCTAGATTTCATAGGACAAATCAATTCATTATCAATTTTTGGTCATGGTGGGTCCCCATAGCCAATGAGTATTTCACTAAATGGGTTGAGGCAATTCCAACCAAGGTAGTCAATCAAGAAACTATGGTACATCTACTCGAAGATATCATCACTCGTTTTGGGATACTTGTTGTCGTAGTGATAGATAACACTACATATTTCAAATAAACTAAAGTGCTTAAGTTCACTCTTGAGCATGGGTTTTTGCTCAAAATGTCGTCAAATATCCCCAAGGAAACAGATTGGAAGAATCAACAAACAAAAATATTACAATGATTGAAAAAGACTATTTTGAGTCATAGAGGGACTAGAACACAAGGCTATGAAAGGCATTACAGGTAGATAGGGTAACACCAATATCATCCACTATATCATCCCCTTATAGCCTAATATATGAAAAAAAAGGTTATGCTACTAATAAATCTAGAGCTCCCTTCCCTCCAAATATTGCAATAGCTCAAGCTAGAAGACTTTAATATTGAGCCCTTGCAAGTAAGATTGCACACATTGTTATCCCTAGAGGAAGAAAGAGAGAAAACCTTCAAGAAGATCACATCGTGAAAAAAGGTCATTAAGAGATGGTTCAACAAAGGAGCAACAAAAGTGAAATATAAGGAGGGAGATCTCATTTTCAAATGGGATGAGGATCATGCACAGGCATTTGCTTATCAAAAATTCAATTCTCTATGGAGTGGACCTACCAAATTATAAAAATCATGGGTCCAAATGCATATAGACTTGCCTCCATGGAAGGATTAATAATTCCTATCTTTATGAATGGCTAGCATATTTGCCTAATGTGATAAGGACCCCTACCCAAAAGAATGTGTACATTTAATACTAGTTATTAAATGCAAATATTACTCCCTTTTCTACTTTTTCTTGATCTCCCCTCTCATCCTTTTCTTCCTTCTCTTTATGGTTGTCTTTTTTCCCCCAAAATGATATTCCATTAAGCTAGAAAGGGTGATTGATGCTTGTATGGGTGTATTTGATGTTTTAAAAAGAAATTGTAATTCACTCATGATCTTGAGTGATTCACTTGTTTTAGTAAGCTAAGTGCTCATCCTAGACTTGTAGGTTGGGGCCAACATGAATGGGTGTGAATTGGCCCTTAACAAGCCAATTGCCCCACTTAAGCAGCATGCGTGCCAAGTTTGGTAGCCTATGCCCTAAGGGTCTATCAATACCTTAGGAGGGGGACTAAAGACCCCACTTCACAATAAGCAATCACACTCAAGCCAAGTGCATACAAATGGCATCTTCAACCAACCATATGCATAAGTGTCCAAGGTCGAGCAACTCATAGCCTCACTAGGGATTCTTGCTAGTAAATGAGCAAACTATTCAAAAACCTCAAACTATAAACCAAAATTTTTTGTTAAGTTTCCTCCAACAAGTGAATCACTCAATATATAAATTGAACCCATCAACCTTTCGATCACATCACTTGCTTCTAAATCCGAGTAGATCGCTCCTTTACCAAGGTGAATTGCTTGAATTACCAAGCGAAATGCACCTCTAAGAAAATTACACCTAACCACCTCTCACAAGCAAATCATTTGCATTTTTTAGTGAACCACTTCATGTTATGAATGAATGGCTTTAAAGACCAACAATTCTATTTTCATCATTTTTTCCAAAAAAAATCTATTTTTTGCCCTTTTCTTCACCATGGACACATCATCTACCTCTACCAACCCTTTACTACCAAAAAATTTGGTAGTATCACCACCCATCACATCTACCACTTCTCCCATGGTAGTCCCCAATTCACTCATGACAATCCATACATCACCCATAGCAGTTTCCATAGTTGAGGCCATGTCATCTAAAGGGGAAGAGTCACTAGAGGAGGCATGCCCATTTGAGGGACAAGGTCGAAAGAAGAAGAGAAAAAATAAAGAGGCAACAAACCCCCATGCCTACTAATAGGCTAGAAGAACAATTTAAAAGTGGCTAAGGGTAAGTACTCTCATTCTACAAGAAAGGTAAGAGTAGAGACATTAAGGAGGTTTAACTTGGTCCCACAAACTAATTTGTAGATCATAAGCCAAACTTGGAACTCTACCCTATATATGAACCTGGTGACCTAAGTATGGGACTATCCAAAGTTAGTGGAAGCATCATCTAAGAAGTATAGTTTTACCACTAAAAGCTTCTACCTCCCCCATTGGACTAAAGATGAATTTTACATTGGAACAAGAGTTATAAGGAGTATGTTAAGGATAAGCAAAGACTCCACCATATGGGTGGTATATAGTCCTAATACCCAAAATAACTACTACTATAGTCATTACAACACATACTAGTAGAGATTCCTTATGCTCTACCTAAAAACGCCTAACTTATTCTCAAACTTCACCATATAAGTGGACCTAGACTAGTTCAAAAATGATATCCAAAAGGGTATATGAGGAGTACATTGCCCTAATATATGTAGTCCAAATATACCATAGATATTCTCAAATAATTGATTGTTCCCAATACATCTTAGACCAGATAGACCTATAGCTAAAGAAGTCCAAGGAAGACCAAAAAGTTACCTACACTGTCTACTTGGTCTAGCTAATCATTTATAAAAAGAAAAGTTGGTTTCCAACTCTCCAACTAGACCAAGTGGATAATGATGACAAACCCCTAAGCATTGTAGACTACATGGATGTGCCATGTAGAGGAGAGAATAAGTATTTATACTACTTCTATAATGAAGTGTATGAGGTGGTCATGGAAAATTCAAGGGCAAAGCACCAAGGATAAGTGATGAGGCATAAAAAATAATGATGGAAGGAATATGGCCATAGGATGATTTTTATTTGGGTAGGACGAGGTCATTAATTTTCAAGATGAATTATCGTTTATACCCTTCATGTTGCTTGATAAAGTACTATATTATGTATTTAACCTTAAATATGTAAGACAACTCGACTATGTGGATCTCAAGTATTTTAAAAGGTAGAATAAGACCATATTTTACTTGCTAAAGTGGAAAATTATAAAAAAACACTCCTAAAATATGTAGGTACAATACAATGATTAGAACAAAGCTTAAAGTTATAGGTTTTGAATAGCTAAGACACATGTGGTCCTATGACCCATATGAAATCTTCAAACTCACCCTCAGGGGTAAAAAGTTGGATACTTTATTTGCACATGAGAAGAGATATAACATCCAAAAATAGGCCAATCAAGATGAGGAGACAAACCTCACCATTCTAGAGAATAACGAGGGCTATGAATATGAAACCTAGACTTGGTATGAAAAACCCCTAGAATGGTATTGTAAGTGTGCAAGATTAGGGATATGTTGGCTAATCCCATGGGGGGCTACTCTCAATGTATAATATGTTGTGTTTGGGGTTCCAAAGTCTAAGTTGGATGGATTCTTTCACAAACACTTAATTTCAGTTGTAAAACTAAGTTTTAAGCTACAAAATAACTCTAAACTAAGATGCAATCAAACAAAACGCTTACATACAAAAGCTAACTTATATGACTTTTGCTTTAAGTAAAATACTACAAGTATAAGAAAATAAACCTTTCATTTTTTTAACAAGGGCACAAGAGGGATGCAACATATAATTTAGCCTAGTGCATAATTATATGCCATTCAATTTGATTCCTAAATAAAAGAGGATATAAACAAATTAAATTAAGCTAACCTAAGAGTTCCTTGATTATTTCCTTTTAGTATACCTTAAAAATGGAACAAAATATTACTAACATAGTCAAATAGCAAGGAAGGCTAACTGATGAAAGAAAACAAAAAAAATAACCAAGAAAGTTACTTGGCTTGATAATTATCATGAAACACTGTCTGAGACTAGTATCCAATGTTTTGTAGTTTTGTTGTTTTTAGGAGAGTCTAATGATTCTATTGATACGTATAAAACTAAAATAACTAGGAAAATATATTAGTTTTTAGGGGGTCTACTAGGTTTTAGGAAATAGGTAGCTTGCCTCATAAAATATTTAGACCCCTAGGTCCCTTGGACAACCCAAAATCAATGCAAGAAAGGTATACAATTTTCATAAAAGGGAGGATCATTACTTGAAATTCTATTAAGTGTTCTACTTTAATGTCAACAAATAATAAAAATAGACAATAGAGTATGTGTAGGAGATATTGAACAAAGAAGAGAAAGTCTCATATCAAGTTTACAATGGTAAGTGATAAAGTTTGTACTATGAAAATGTTATGCAATGTTTGCAATTTAGGTTGGGGAGTCAAGCAGGATTGCTAATTGAGAATCCTAGGTGACAATAGTGCCCAAAGATGAAAAGAGCATAAGGAAGGTCTAAGTTGGCAGATCAAGGGTTAATGTCTGAATATGGGATTGCTACTTAGAGAGGGTAGTGTTTCCACCCTGAGAGCCTAGATAGGGAGAAATAAGGGTAAAATGACTTATGTTGAGCTATCATGATAGAATTCAAATGAGAGAGGAGTAGAAGGGAAGCCAAATATTGAGGATGGACTATGAGTAGGATTAAATTCCTAGACAAACATTATGGGTTGGAAAAATCATTGCCTAAATAGTGTAGACAACATTTTCACCATGAGAGCCTAATCAAAGAGATGCCAAGGTTGAAATTTGAATCTGAAGTAACAAGGGTGACCTTAGGGTGTAAAAGAGCAAATGGAACAAAGGGAGGATCCTTGGTAAGATTGCAAAAATACAATAAACACTAAAACAAGAATTGAAAATAATGTATCAAGTGGCATTAGCTCAATCAATTAAATTTCTTAATATTTAAAAAGGAGACTAAGGTTCAAATCTTGCCAAGCAATATGTGGATAATAACCAGGATTTGTTGTAATTCCACTGTGTGGTGTTGATGTAATATGGATGGGGCCTATTTCAATCCCATATAACCAATTTTAAAAATAATAATTGAAAAGAATGTAAAATACCTTTCAATTGAAACAATAAGAAACAAAATGACAAAATAATGGCCCGATAATATTGTTACTAAGAAAAATAAAAATGAGTGCAAAGGATATTGAAAGGAGGAGATAACAACCCAAGGAGAGATGATGAATTATCTCCCTTGCCCCAAAGAGTAAACCTCCTAAGCACCACAATGAAAGCCTTGGAGCAAAATAAAAACCTAGAGTAATGAGAAAACAAAATGTCACAAATTTGTTAGCATTGATAGTCTTGTTGTGAGGGGAACCCAAGACCCTTAATTTATAGAGTTCTTAGCCTTGGGGGATGTATTTGTGAGCATTCATGTTTGTTAGGAAGGGTAGGAAAGATTTTAAATCTCAAATCGAGGTAAGGGGAGGTGAATCCAAAAGAGGTAACTTGGTAAGACAAGACTAGATGGCGTGTATCCAAGGAGGAGTGGCACCATAAATGACATAGGGCTCAAAGGGATAGAGGATCCAATATTTATAGAATTGATCCTTAGGTAGTGGAATTTTTGCCTTAAAATCACTACCAACGATACCATGGACTTGACCATGTTAGGTTAGCCATGCAGGAAGGAGGTTGAATCTTAAGTTTCAAGCATGAAAAACTCCTAGCAGGAAAATGCTAATCCCAAGTTATCACTAGTGAATTTACATTGGCAAGCAAAAAACTCATAAATTTGAGTCAAAAAATAAATTCTCATTTTTATGCCTGATAGGTAGCTTTGCAAGTTAGATTATCCAAATTTGGGTGGCTATATTTGCCCACTTTTTTGATGCATTTATTGTATAATGAACACAAAAAAATTGTTTATGCCCCAATTTTACTAGTGAGAAGCATTTTGCTACTTGAAATTCCAATGTAGAGTACATGGTGTAAAAATACTAATTGCAATTATGCATGCATCCAACCTAGGGTTTCCCCTCAAGTTTTGGTGGGAAAGACAAGTTGAACCGATGAAACTTGATTTGGCTTTGATCCACAAGCGAGTGATGATAAAGAGTGATATGAGGGAAGGACTCTTAGTAAGGACTTTCAAAAATGACTTTCTTGCCATGTTACCTAGATTTTCTTCACATGAATCCTTTAGTTTTTGAGTTTTTTCTAATATTTGGAATAAGAAGTGGCACTCACTCTTTGGTTGCAGTTTGCTTCTTACTTCCTTCTCACGCTTCTTGGTTCATGCTTATGCTTCATATTTAATTTTGGCTCACACTTGCTCCTAACTTGCATTCAACAACATCACATTCATTATGTTTAAGATAATAAGTTATTTTTTAATTCATTTTTCAATTGGTTATATGGGATTGAAACGAACCCTACCCATATTACATCATCACCACATAGTGGTATTACAATAGCTTAGATATTATCTATGTATCACTTGGCAAGATTTGAACATGGACCTCATTCTTGAATGTCAAGGAATCTAACTGGTTGAGCTAATACCATTTGATAAGTTATTTTTAATTTTTAATATTTTTAATAAGTTATATGTGGCTTCTATTGGGGGTAACTCCCATCAAAATACCAAAATATTACATTTTTTGTAGCATACCTTTTTATCATAGTTTTATCATTTCTTTTTTTCTCTTAAATATATTCTTCAACTTCCTCGAAGTGCTATGTTTCCACAATCAGCTCCTTGACATAATTTTGATTAAGAAATAAAATCTCACTTGGACAGTTGCCTTCTAAAATTTGAATTTCATCAAGATGAAGATCAACACCGTAGTTCACTAATTTATGTGCTACATGATCTCCTTTTCTATAAATATGCTCATAGTTCCAAGAGATTACCTCTAGTAATAGATAAATGAACATCAATAATAATATTATTTTTTATCCAGTTTTTGCATCCATTTTTGTTAATAACATTGATGATAATTTGTAAGTCCCCCTCAATTGAAATATATTTCCATCATTTTTCTACTACAATTTTAATCCCTATAATAAGTGCCCTAGCCTTTGCATAGTTGTTAATTGAAGTTCCATATGATTCCAAATAAGTGAGGAGGATTTTTCCTTCAGTATTTCTAAAAACACCACCTCCACCAACTTTTCTTGGATTTCCTTTAGAAGCACCATCAAAATTAATTTTGATAAACCCAATTTCTAGACATTTCTATTTTATCATAGATCAAAGTAGATCCTTTGTTTTAATTCCGTTGTCGCAAATGACTCTTCCATGTAAGTTCAATCTTATAACCAAGTTATTAGCACCTCTTTTTTTACAATTGAGACTTCCCATGATGAGCACCATATTTGTAGATATTCTACAAGAGGCAATAATACGGTTCTAAACTTGGGCATGATTTTGAGATTTATTTTTAAAAAATTTGTTATTCCTTTCAAGCCCAAAATTCCAACAAATAATGACATGGTCAATCCTACAAAGAATACATAATGCTTTACCTTTGAAATAATTAATCCAACATTTTCTCAACTCTTTCAATGTTAATGGAGCTACCCATTATAATTTCATATTTTTTAAAAATAACCCCAAATGGTGTGAGCAAACAAACAATGAAGAAGTAAATGGTCTGATGTTTCTAAATCCTTCTCACACAAGGCACATATGAAGGGTCCATAATATCCTCTTCTTTGTAGACTCTCTCCTATAAGAATCTTACTTTGAACTTCTAAACAAAAATAATTGATACCTTAGGGAGAGCCTCTATTGAACAAACGTTCTTCCAAGGAAAATATTTGGGGGAAGGAAATTTTGATTGTTCTAAATCCTCATATCCTAGCTTGACTGAGTATCCATAATCCTTTGATAAATTCCAAACCAAATCATCATTTTGTGTAAAAATTGGCAAATAAAAATCTTGAAGCATCTTTTGAAGTTCATCTACAATTTGATTGAGTTCCTCTCCTTCAACCAAGTTGCTAAAAGAAATCCATGATCTGGAGTTTATGCTAAAAATAATAGTCTTTGACCTTTGGACCTTTACATATTAGGCATGTTTGATTGAATGGTTGCCATTTTGAGTCAGAGATAAGAGGATAATGCTTCAACCAAGCATTAGATAAAAAATTTGCATAAATCCCCTCACTGACTTACCATTTAATATGTTTCTTTATCAATTGTAAACTCTCTAATATTATGTTCCATGTTGACGATCCTTTGGGTAGAGTTCTTTTCCTAAAAATTTCATTGCATCGAGAGAACCTATATATTTTTGTAGTAATATTTTTGCCCAATTCTTTTTTTGGTCTCTAAATAATCTCCACCTAAGCTTTGATCCTAATGCCAAATTCATGTCTGCAATTTTGCAAGCTTGCTCCTCCAGTATTCTTTCTTTTGCAAATCCTATCCCACTTGCAAACTTGCTCCTCCAGTATTCTTTCTTTTGCAAATCCTATCCCACTTACAAAGAGGAAACCTAAAATTTTCATCACAACCTTTCCATAGAAAGTCTCTTTGAATTTTATCAATTTCTTATGCAATACCTCTTGGCAGTCTTGAAAGTGACATCATATAAATAGGAATGGATTGCAAATGTAGTCTTTCTGAGTTGTAGCCTTCCTACCATGGTTAAGAACTTACCTTTCCAACCTGCCAAACAATCTTTCATTCTATCCAAAAAAGAGATCCAAATATCCTTTTTATTTTCTTTATCAGTTAAAGGAATACCCAAGTAGGTTGATGGAATTTTTTCAATTTTAAACCCTAAAATACTCACAATAATTTGTTGTAAATCTAGGGCAGTATTAATAAAAAAATCCTAGATTTTGTAGCATTTACCAACTGTATAGTAGCCTTCTTATAGCATGATAATATTGATTAAATTTCCATGGCCTCACTAACTAAGGGATGGACCAAAAGGAAAGTATCATCAACAAATTGGAGATGAGATTCGAAGAGACTATTTTTTGCAACTTGAATACTCTTGGTTTTTCCTTCCATTTTTACCTTTGAAACCTTCCATTTTTACCTTTGAAAAGGTTCTCCCTAATGCTTTTGCTAGAATAATGAATAGATAAGGAGAAACTGGATCACTTTGATGAAGTCCACAAGATGACTTGAAGTAATAAATAGGATAACCATTGATCAAAATAGGAAATTTTACAATGCTATAACAACATTTAATCCACTCACAAAAACTATAATCAAAGCCAAAATTTTTGAGAATAGCATTTAGAAAATTCTAGTAAACCCTATCATATGCTTTGTTCATATCTAATTTCAAAAGCATATCTGGTTTTTCATGGAATGAAGAGAATGTATGGCCTCTTGTGCAATAATTATACAATCAAGAATTTGTTTACCACAATCAAAGCCACCTTGTTCCTCTGAGATAAGACACCCTAGAATACCCCTCAACCTGTTTGCCATAATTTTTTAAATGATGTTATAAATCATATTACAAAGGATTATTAGATAAAAATTATCAAAATATTTTGTCACATTTCTTGGAAATCAAGATAATAAAAGTAGCATTGATCTCACTTATTATAGCCTCATTTTTTTGGGCCTCTTCAACCGCAACTAACATGTCACTCTTCAATAAATCCTAAAATTACAAGAAATCCATCGAGGCTAGGTGCCTTGTTAGGATGGAAAGAGAAAATTGCTTCATGGAGCTCCTCCATAGATATCTTGTTCATCAAGCTTTCATTTTATCCCTGAGTGATAATTGATGGAATATTTTATAGAATGTTTTCTTGTGCCTCATCTTGCTTAGAATCTAACAAAATATACTAGAAATAATTAATTGCTTCCTTCCTTATATCTTCTTCATCCTCAATATATTTTCCATATGGAGTTATAATATTTTTGATATGACAAACACAAACAATTGTTTTTGTTATAGCATGATTTTTTTTTTAAATTTCTATCTCCTTCCTTGAGCCATTTCTCTCTAGATTTTTGGAACCAATATGACTCCTTTTTCAATGCATTGTGATAATCAAAAGTAAGTGTTTTTTTTTTCACATAAGAATCCTGATCCATTCCATTAGTTTCTACTATCTCTTGTAAATTTTTGAGCTTGGATTCAATTTATTTATTTTCTTTAAAAATGTTACCAAAAGATTTGGCATTCCATATCTTCATTTGCTCATTTAAAAATTTCAACTTTTGAACAAACCTATACATACATGATCCTTCAAATTTTGATTCATCCCATCATAACATAACCATCTGTAAAAAAATTAGGGTCTTGGAGCTAGATAGACTGGAAGCAAAATGAATTTGGATGACCATTATTAGGTAACTCACAAGTCGAAAGAACGAGTTTGTGATCTTGGTCACAATAAAATATTTGAAGAGATTGTATACTTTGTTTGTAACCATTGATTGGATAACAATAATCTATCTAGAATTTTTGTTATATAATTTTTCCCAATGCGTCTATTTGAGGGACTAACATCCCAAAGGTCATTTGAATTGACAAATGAAGAAAAATCTTGCATTGATTTAGACCATCCTAAAATACCACCCTCCTTTTCCAAAGCAGATAGAACAATATTAAAATCACCCCCAAAAATCCATAGATCACAATGAATCATCATTGTATTTGAAAAATATGTTAAAGTCCTTCCAACATCTTTCATGAGGAGTAACTATAGTTGGAGCATATACATTTATAACCCCAACTTTGATGTTTTTCTCTTTCCTACAAAATAATCCAACAACCCAATTACTTTTTGCTTCTAATAGTTGTCCATCCCATTTGCATTTGTCCCATATTATTGCAATATCGCCTAAAGCTCATGTAGAAGAAACTGCTAAACAATCATCCATCTTCCAAATCTTCTTAAAAGCATCCTTACGTTCCTTACTGCTTAATTTTTTTCTTGTAATAAAATAATATCAGGAATATAACAACCTATTAATTCCTTAATATCTCTTTTTTTGGGGTTTTATTCATACCCCTAATATTCCATGATATCATTTTCATCAACACTTTTTATTTTTATTAGTGGGCTTAGCCCCACTTCTTGTTAACACCTATGATATTTTTATTTGGCTTCCCATATCAATATCCTTTTGATTTTCTTTTTCTCTTTGTTCCTGCTTTGATGACCTTCCTCTCTTTATTCCATTCCCTCTAACACTCTCATCTTCATCAATCTCTTTTATTTTTTCTATTTTTATATAGTTCATAATGAGACTTATCTTCTAAGGATTTATATTGCCCTAAAGAGTTGAAAGTGCAAGGAATATCCTCATTAGCATTTTCTTCTTTATGTTGCCTTGAAAACTCTAAATTGCATAGATGATCCTCCATAGTCATTACTTTCTTATGTTGGCATGGAAACCCTAAATTTCCTTAGATATCCTCCATAAGATTTTTTTTACTATATTTCTCTTGAAATCCTAAAGTCCAAGGAATACACTCCGTACTACATTCATTTTTTATTGTAAGGAGAAGATTTAGGCTACTTGAGGATAATAAAGGTGATTTACTTGTATTAAGCTTGACCTCCATCTCATTTGCTTTAAAATTCACCTCTCCATCTTCCTTTACTTTAAAACTTTTCTTCGTCTCTTCCTTCACATCTTTAACTCCTACTATATTTGAACTTGTGCATTGTACTTCCTCATCCCCTATACCATTTTTTCTTCTAATGTTTGATTCGAGTGAATTGTAATGGCCTTTGCCATCTAATGATGTAGAGAGATTTTTCTAGCCACTTTCTTAGGAGTGGAAAATCCTTGATTTGATCCAGCTTCTCCAATGATATGATCTCCTTGTTTCAAATTGAAGCTACCTTCATGCCCAATATTTTTCATCTCTTCCTCTATTATTTTCACTTTTTAGTCTCTTGCCATGTGCCTACATTCATGACATTTGTGACATTAGAATGCAATATTTTCATAATCCACTTGTTGATCCCATTCTCTTGATTCAAATTTAATCCTAATTGACTATGGTAAAGGTTTAGAAATATCCATGACAATACATATTCGAGTGTATACAACATGCCTTCTCTCCTTAGTAGTTGGTCCCTCCTAGATGAATTCACCTAGAGTATTACCAATATTCTTCAAAACCTCCTTATTGATGAGTTGATAAGGAAGTCCAAAAAGCCTAATCCATACCAAAAGCCTTTTAATAGTTTATGTGTCCATAGAAAAATTCTCACTCCAAGGTCTTAAATATAATGCATCTTTACCCCTAAACCACGGGCCTCCATCCATTATTTTATCCTTTATTTATGAACTGGAGAAAATAATGAGGAAAAATCCTTTTGGAAGAAAACTCATGGAGTAATTTGAATTCAATCCTCACTTCCACTTGATCCAATTTTGAATCTCAAAAAAACATGGCCAATATCCATGAAACTTACATATTAACCCTCTGGTTTTAAGAACCATTATATCATGCTCAATCATCTCATCCTTGATATTCACTTATGGTGCAAAATCTACTACCCAAATTGGGTTTGTCATAGATTTGCTATTCCTCTTATTGCTAGCTAAGACATCTATACTTCCAACTTGGCCATCCATGCTTTTAGTAAGGACTTTCACAAATGACTTTCTTCCCATGTTACCTGTATTTTCTTCAAATGATTTCTTTAAATTCTCTTAAGATCTAGAATAAGAAGTAGCACTTGTTCCTTGATCATGCTTTGCTTTCTACTTACTGCTTCCTTGCTCACAGTTCCTCCTCACTCTCGGCTCATGCTCGCACTTGCTTTTGGTTGCACTCACTCCTGGTTTGCACTCACACTTGCTTCGGATTGCATTCACTCCTGACTCGTGCTTGCACTCGCTTCCAATTGCACTCACTTGCGACTGACTCATGCTTGCACTCGCTTCCAGTTACAAGTTATTTTTAAATTTATTATGTATATAAAAAAAATTTTAATACATAGGAAATCAATAACACCTTTTGCCAAATACCTAATTAAACTTTGTTAATAGTTTTTTATTGATAAACTACATATGAAAAAATATTTTTTAAATAAATATTATTACAAGTTTTCAATTATTTAATTTATATAAAATTATATACATTCTTATAGTTAAATAATTTAAAACTTAATACTTAATTTTAATTTAAAAGTAGATCACAAATGTATACATATTAAAGTGTTTTTATTTTGTGAAACCACAACAATTAGTTGAATATAAAATTGTGAAGAATTTTAGAGCATTGTTTAAATTTTGTGGATGAATTTTTAAAAAGTCAAATGACATTGATTCAATTAATTATATATATTTTGGTTTAAAGAAGAAGATTTACATTCAAATAATTTCCAATAATATATTAAATCTTATAACAGATATATACATAATAACTATATTCCATATAATATTAAATTCGAACATTTTACTTATAAATCTTAAAATATAGTTAATATATATATATATATATATATATATATATATATATATATATTAACTATATTTTTATATAATATAAAATTTAAATGATTATTTAATTATACTTATACCATATATAATCTTATATTTAAGATTTTAATTTATATTTTAAATTTTAAAATCTCAATCATGCAAAAATTTAAAATTTAAAATTATTAACCGTTAAAAAAATAAAATAAAATAATAAAATATAAATAATTTTTTAATTAAAATTAACTATAGGTTATTGTAAAAAGTAGACCAAGACCACCCAAACTTTCAACATGGTCTATAAATATATTTTAAAAAATAGTCTCAAGGGTTAGGTGGATTGGTAACTGCTAGTTTGGATGGACACTTATTAAGAAAAGATCTAGGTTCCAACCTTGGTGGTGCTAGTTTGCAAAGGTAGTAGTCTGCTCTGAATTGTCTGAGTGCGCGCCAAATCGACGACAATGGTATGAACCCCCGAGCGACTGGTGGTCCCATCTCACGTCGAGTCAACAATTAACGATACGAATAGGTTTGGCGGATGCAGTCCCTGTGATTTGAATAGGTTTGGCGGATGCAGTCCCTGTGATTTGAATCCTGCTCTAGCAAGTTATTAGAAATAGTGGCTGTAACCAACTCTCAATTGTAACAAAAAAAAAATTAAAAATAAAAGAGATAGCAATACCGAAGTTGGTGAAGTGGGGGAATACAAGAAGCAGCAAGGAGGCTTCATGCTTCAAACAGCCTAATATTAGTAACCTTGGTTTTTTGGAATATTCCCGCCTTACGAGTTTCCTAAAAATTCATACGCCAAAAAAGGGATCAGCAAACATTTCCCGCCTCTAACATAGATTTTTGGCCTCAATTTTACTTAAAGAAGGTGCCTGGGAATTGAACAAGATGCCAAGCTTGGAACTTGGTCCCCAACCTCGGGGAGCCAACTGCATGACCTACATACGACATATTGCATGGCCTTTTTAAAAACCAGACATATCTGGCTGCCTTTCCAATATCTTACGTAAACCTTTAATTCAAAAAACAAAAATGGAATACCTTTCTTTATAACTTCAAAAAGGAAGCCGAGACAGGACAAGAAACGGTAAAAAAATAAATAATAATAATAATAATTTGCAGCACGACAACATGACAAATTTTAGAACAATGTGTCGGAAAGTCGGTTGACTCCGTCAAGCCTGCCGGTCGTCATCGGGTCTGCAGTCGTCTTCACGCTGACACCCATTTTCCGGCGACCTCGGGGTTCAGGTGGCGCAAAATCCCTTCGCAGTAACAATTGAATTTTGCCGTTTATAGGGGGTAGTAAAACGGTAATAAGGTGGGAACTTCTTGGATTTCGGTTCCAACGGATCAGGATTGAGGAGCCATCGATTTACCCACCCACCTCCCTAGAGAAATGCCATGGATATTACATAACTTGTAAGCAAGGCTGGATAGATCCTCATTTTTCTGACCCACCACTATTTTTTAATGTGATTGGATGGTGGGTTGCTTTGCTTAGGCTCCCCTGCCAGATTTAATGCCCACCCATCGGTTCGCTTTCGCCTGAAGTTAAGGCCTTCTCTCCATGTTGGTTGGTGTTATATCTATTCTGGCTATTAAAGAAATGGAGTAATGAGGATCTGGTTTTATGAATTAGATTTTGTGTAGTCCCATTGAAGCTACGTTCAACTGGCACGTGAAAGTTGTGTCACACTTGATATAGCAAATATCCAATGGAAATCACAGAAAACAGTAAGGTAATAGGAAGGGTGATTCATAAATTTGCTGTGGGCTAGAAACATTGTTGTCAAACAGGATTTTGGCTGTTTTGGTGAGATTCAGGATTTTGGCTAGAAACATTTGTTGTCAAGCAGGATTTTGGCTGTTTTGGTGAGATTCAGCATGTTGAGGTTCAGGAGATTGCAGAAGGCAGAAGGTTTCATGTGGGTTGATGTCTTTTCCACCTCCTTGCTTCTTCTATGGAGGCAGTGACCAATTCCCAGAGGTTCAAGGACTGTATTTTCATTTTGTAGGTAAATTGAATAATACCTCGTACCTCATCATCCCCTTTCCCCCCCCTGAAAAACATGAGTAGAATTTTTAGTACATGGGCATTGGTTTTTCAGAATATCAGAAATGGCAGAGCTTGGAATTGGGTGTAGTAACGTTGGGTAGCCACGCATGGGAGTTGGGCATGGTTTGAGTTTATGAAAGCAAATTGATTCTTCTTCTTTTTGTTTTTATTAAGCATTGGCTGTTTTTTTTTCAATTCCCTCCTCATTTTGATGGGCCGTCTGCAGGATTTTAGGAAACCCAAGAGTGAGTGGTGCTCTGTACATATTTGAGAGTGTATAGCGATGAGGGGTTAGAAGATCATGGTTTTGAAGATACATAAGGGCGGTTTCGCTACACCATGCAGTGAGGGATTGGTAGCACTAAGGCTACCTTCTCCCAGGTATTATTACTATTCAAACTATAAAGACCCAAGTGGAAGAAGATGCATTGCAGTTTTGAAACGTGAAGCTGATCTTGATTTTTTTTTCTTTTTTTTTGAATGTGTCAGCTTATCTCAAGGCGGGGAGAAGTCACCGATGCATGCCCAGAAAAGTAGCATTTTAGTCTCTGCAAACAGGTCTCCAAACAATGGAAAAGTACGACGTTCTTCCTTTCATGATCTTTTTACCTTCTCGAGTGATTTTTGTGTTCCATGGCTGATTGCGTTTTTTCTGTCTGAAGGACACCAAGACTAGAGAATTGCAAATAGCCAATATAGAAGATGATGCTTCTCGAAGATTTTCGCAAAGGCAAAGGAGATTAGAGCTTGAGAAAGATGTATGAAGTTATTCTATGCCTTATTCATCAGAATTGTCATCCAGAGCTGGATTTAGAGTTGCTATGCCACTTTTCTGTAATTTGTTTCTTCTGATACGATCTGGGTGGATGTATGGATGTATTTGTTATAGCACTGATGATCGTATGCCTGGCTTGTTCAAGTTTTGGGTTCTTGTGATATCAATCTATATAAAATAAATATTTTCTCCATGGCAAGTGTTTGATATCTAATGCGGCAGGTCTTGCCTTCAATTTGTAGGTTGATAGGCTACGTAAAAAACTAAGGCATGAGGAGGATTTGCATAGAGCGTTGCAAAGAGCCTTTAGAAGACCTCCTGGGGCTCGCCCTCGTTTTCCTCCATTTGCTCCTCCGAAGGTAAGCATATGCATCCATCTCCTGAATTATAACACAGTCGAATGGTTTCAAGATCTACTTCACAGGCAAGAAGTTTTGATAAGAGATTGCTTGCCCTCTGTATGTAGCCCAAGCACAAAAACAGTTTTCTGTTATAGATTTATAAATCAGAACACATCTACTCTAATTATGAGGTTTGGTTTGAATATGTAGAACACATGCGAAAGTCTTATTTAACAGAGTTGCTTTCTTGATGACCCTGTTCAGACACAGGAACTTCTCGCAGAAGTAGCTGTGCTCGAGGAAGAAGTTTTTCGCCTTGAGGAACGAATTGGACAATTGAAACACAATCTGTATCAGAAGGCAGTGCACGTCCCGTCATGTAGCAAGCAGAAGGAGGCTGCTTCAAATGCTGAGCATGAGCAATCAAACGCAAAGATTTCACCACTGAGGAGGTCTCCTTCATGGTCCTCTCTATCTGCTCATGCTGCCCAAGAGACAAAGCAAGATCCTGTTATAAGCAGCTTGCTGGATGACATATCCAAAAAGCCTGATAGGAATCTGAAAACTGGAGGTTTACATAGAAAACAAGCATCTTTAGGCTCTCTATCAGAAACCAAATGCTTGTTTTATCTAACTCAATCCATAGATGGCAATCATTCTCTTTACAATGAAAGAGGATTCGAGGAAGAAAAAACAGTAAAATCACTGAAGGCACAGCAAAAGAATTCAATGGGATCAAATATCGGCAACGAGAAAGAGAACCAGTTGCATATAGGAGATAAGAAGAAACTAATTTCTTTATCTCCAGTCTCAAAGAAGTTGCATACAAAAGAAAAGAACCTAAATCCTTCACCACCGGTCTCAAAGGGCTTGCATACACGAGAAAAGAAGAACCTACCTCCTTTGTCTCCAGGCTCAAAGGGGTCCCATACTCGAGAAAAGAAGAACTTACCTCCTTTATCACCGGTGTCCAAAGGATCACATACAGGGGAAAAGAAGAACCTACCTCCTTTATCACCGGTATCCAAAGGATCACATACAGGAGAAAAGAAGAATCCACCTCCTTTTTCACCGGTGTCCAAAGGATCACATACAGGAGAAAAGAAGAACCTACCTCCTTTATCTCCTGTGTCAAAGGGCTTACATACAGGAGATAAGAAAAACCTACGTTCTTTATCTCCAGTCTCAGTGGGATCGCATACAGAAGAGAAGAAGAAGAGCCTACATCCTCCATTTTTGATATCAAAAGATTCACATGTAGGACATGATAAGAACCTATATTCTGTATCTCTGGTCTCAAATAATCTGCAAACAGAAGATAAGAAGAAGCTACAGTTTTTATCTCGACGTCCCAAGGAGAAGACTCAAGCTTCAAAGCATTTATCATTCGTGCAAAGGGTCATGGAAATACAGCCTCCAACACCTAAAGGAAAGGTATTGAATTTGGAAACACATACAACTTAAAATCACTTTGGTAGCAAGTTCATGTCTTTCAACCTTTTAGAATTCTTCATATTTTAGCTTATATAGAGATCTGTATGTCATAAACACATTAAAAAATTATTGATGTAAGGATCAACAATTCCCTGCTGTCTGTCAGACAGGACATACTGAAGCAGTTACTTGTTTTGGACCAAGAAAATTACCAACCGGAAAAGCTTCTGAAGATGGGAAACTTACACACCCCAACAAGCTTTCTGAAGAGATTATGAATTGTTTGTTAAGTATTTATTCAAAGGTTACGTGTCCATCACTAGTTGATGACACATCCCCAGTAGTTTCCCGATCAACTTTGTCAAGTGTCAGTTTAAGAAGCTATGGCTCCAGAAGCAGTTTGACCTGCAAAACACCTATGGAATGTTCGGAAGGAATAAGTTTCCTAGATCCTTATGGTGTTTGTTCCAAATCTGTTCCAAGAGATATTGGACCGTACAAACATTATCATGATATAAATACAAGTTCAATCTACTTGAGTCGGGTTCCAAGTTCTGCTTTCTTATTGAGGAGATTAAGGTGTGCTTTTCTATTTAGTCCAAAAATATCGCCTAGTGCTGTTTGAGTTATTGTTTTCTTTCTCTGGTGTTGAGGTTAAAAGGGATTTATGGTCTAGATTGACAATTGACAGGGAAGTTAGAATCCTCTACAGGGTTGTGATTCCCATAAGGACATTTTGAGCGTTAGTCTGATTAATAAAATTTTGCTTTACAGAATTCTTGTGAACAAGCTTTGTTCTGTAGACTTAAGGGGCTTGACATACTATCAGAAGCTGGCCTTTTGGATCAACATCTATAATGCCTGCATGATGCATGTATGTCAATGAAATATCCTTTGATATGCATTTTTTGTTTCTAAATATTGCTTTCTAAATTTTCTTTTTTCCAGTGAGAAAAAAATGTTTCTGGATGTGGCTTTGGTAATGCCTATGCATTCAAGGATTCAAATCTCTACCACTAATGCATTTTTTATATTAGAAAACTTCAGGCCTTCCTTGAACATGGGATACCAAGCACACCTGAGAAGATTGTTTCCCTCATGTGCAAGGTATGATGCACCCTGATGTGAAAAAAATCAAATGCTTTATCTTGTTGGTTATTTCCTAGTAGCTGCCTGATGCCAGTCAGCATTGACAGCATTTTCAATTGCTTATATTTAGGATAGGTTCTCCTTCTTTTGTTTGCTGTAGAAGGATAAGCTTCTGGACTTTTCTTTTGCCCTCA
Source organism: Wollemia nobilis (assembly GCA_028583015.1). Lineage (NCBI taxonomy): Eukaryota > Viridiplantae > Streptophyta > Pinopsida > Araucariales > Araucariaceae > Wollemia > Wollemia nobilis. The sequence continues at coordinate 6,047,170 of JAQPPZ010016244.1, read as the reverse complement.
ATCTGTAGTCATTTGATTTTGTGAGTTTTATGGTGGGAGGTTTACAGGCACCACTCAATGTCGGAGGGCACTCAATGAGTGCATTGGCTATTGAGCATTTTGTATTGCGACCACCATTTCACTCAACAGATGTAAGCTTCTTTCCATATAACTTTTTGCTGTGGGAAAGAGATTTAAATTTCTCATATTTCAGCATGTAGTTGATCTTTTCATGTTGATTGAATGTCAGGCCTATTGGAAAAATGGAAAATCTGAAGAAGAGGCTATGATACGGAGTGTTTATGGTCTAGAGTGGCCTGAACCAAAGGTTACCTTTGCATTGTGCTGTGGAAGTCGATCTTCTCCTGCTGTAAGTAGTAGCTTTGCACCTACACCAGGTTGTGTATGTTTCACTTTCTTGCAAAGAAGTCTGTCTTTTATCCTTGTAAATGGAAGTCTGAAAGCCAATAGATACAGTGTTGTTGGAATTCCATGTGCTTCTAACAGTCGAAATTAATTGCTTTTGGGGATGGACTGTTTTACCACAAAATACAGGTCTTTTCTAGTATCAGTTTCATCATTTTGAAACTCTTGGTTTTGATTTTGGGTTGGCAGGAACTTTGTCTACGTGAATGCATAACAATAGTTGTTAGTTACCAATGCTCTGTCATGTTTTAATGAATCTGCTCAATCAAAGCTCTGTGACCTGTTAGAGAGGAAGGGCAAGCCCTACCTTGTAAACTTTGCCCTTTAGTAACTGAATCTACTAATCATCTGTTGGAGTCTGCTTTGTATCCCTTTAAATGAGAAACTGAAAGCCAAAGAAAACAAAAAGTTGGTCCAGTTAAACTGAATTTGGTTGTATACTATTTACAAAGTAAATGCCTTTGCATTAAATTATTTTATCAGTCCAAAGATTTTGGTTGAATTCTGGGTTGGTGAGATTCAGGGCTTAAATACACAATTTTACTTTTTGGTAGGCGTGTTCTATAATGGCTTGGACAGAGGCATATGTCTCACAAGCAAGATCCTCTAAAATCATTTAATTGGGAATATTCTTCAAGTGATCTCCAAAACCATGCAGTATTTAGTAGATGTATGCCTAGCTGATATCTTGCTAATAGTGAAAGCCTGATATTTACTCTATTATGCCCTGAGATAGGGTAGGGACCTATATAATAAAATTTGCCTTGAAGCATTGTACCCATTCGAGGATCCAAGAATCCTTTAGAATCTGCATTAACTCTGCATCATTGAAACAACTGATGGGTGTGACAAAAGTGGGATAATCCTCTGTTCATCTCTTCCCCAAAAAATGTTTCTGAAGTGCCTGACATACAAATCCCACCATGCATAATTAAGATAGCATTGGGGAAAGGGGTCTTTCGGTAGGGATCCAGTGTTCTAGTGCAACTGAATTATAGTCCAACGTCCAAACCATATGGAGCAACATTTCCTTTGATTAAAGAGTGCTTTAGATTAATGGTTGAAACTTGAGAGGGATCTCAAAAGATAGATGCTAATGTCTCTAAATCTTTGCTTTTGTGGATTGACAGCTGCGTGTGTATACGGCTCTTGGGGTCGAAAAAGAGTTGGAAGTGGCAAAAAAGGAGTATTTGCAGGCTGCCATTGGTGTTACTTCCATGAAGGTGCTTATCCCGAAACTATTAGAATCATACATGCGGGATTTTGCAAAAGATATAGAATCCTTGGTAGATTGGATATGCGAGCAATTGCCAAGCTCTTTAAGAAGTGCCGTGGAGGAATGTCTGAAAGGGAAGAGGAACGGATTTATTTCAGAGGCAGTAGAAGTAATGCCATATGAGTTTGGGTTCCGATATATTTTGCCCTTGTAATCTGAGAAAATAAATTTGCTTCTACTATCTTCTAGATCGGCAAACGGTACTGGGCCAAAATTTTCTTCAAATATATTGATGGTGATAATGATGTCTGGCTGATTGTTACGGAAAATTGTATTATAATAAAATAATTGTGTTTATTCTTTACTTGTTGAGAGTTATGGAGTAACAAAAGCCTGGAAGGTACAGAGTATAGATGTTAGCTACAATATCTCTATAAGTTTTGTTTATGGTAGTGCTTCAATATATATTCTTTTAATCTTGTTTTACAAGTGGCCCACAATACTGAAGTTTGGACTAATTATCCTCTTTCCAGTTAATGCTGGGACCTGTGTTAGAAAATTAGAAGAGGTTTAATGAGATGCAATCAAGCATCAGACAGATATAGAGACATTTAATGTACTTTCACATTTCATTGTTTGGAAGAAATCAAAGAAATTTGTAAAGGCTCTTTTTGAGATCAGGTTTGAGTAACCTAAAGAAAAGTTGTGTTATCTCTAAGTTGATGTTCTGTTAATTTGCAGTCATCAACCTCGCAAAGCACTTCAAAGGTGTTAGAAAGTTTGAACAGGGTGTTATGCTAGCAACTATACTTGTTGAGTTCTCGTAAAAACTCTTCTGTTCAATCATATAGTTGAGTGTAGACGTTAATGTATTCTTGCATGTAACACAACAACACTGGTATAAGAGTGCAACTGTTTTTGCAAAAACCAAAAAATACACTATTGAGTTGCAATACTACTTTGGTCCACCAAAAATATGAATCTTGCTGTCATTCTTTTTTATCTTATGCATATTCTTGTCTGCTTGAGTAAATCTGAAAAAAAACTGTTATGCAACATGGGACTTTCAAGAACATTTTTGCAGTTCTATCTAATCTAATGCCTGTTCATTAGGCAATAGAAATAGTCAAGGTAAAAATGTTGGCAAACATCTTAACAACAGTTATGGCTGCATACTTTTGTCAAATAAGTACACTGATCTTAAAGAGTAGCTCAAGACTAGACAATCCCTATAATGTATTCATTCCTATTTGCTTTTTTGCTTGATAGAAGCGGCTCGAGATAGACAACAAATTTTACCTCTTGCATTACTTTATAAGTAAAGGATTTAAATATCATAAATCATTAGGCGTAGAATAGAGCATGAAATATAGGCACTATATAGACTTACAGTTAACAATTTGTCTGCAGATTGGATATTAACTATTAAAGCTGAAAATTTCAATTTTACCACACTTGTTCTAGATTATCTAATCCTAAAGCTTCAAGGATGGTGGCTACATCATGGCAAATCTTCCTGTTCATGAAATAAATCAGACGATGAAAATGTTAATATTTGCTTTTATGCTCTCTATCCCGCAGATAAGGCAGGCACAGAAGAAAAATAGATTAATTTTTTAATAGAGTATAGGCCTAGCCATGGTTCTGTTTGGTCTAGCTGGCCTATCAGTAATGTGGGAACATTGAGTGATGATGGTCTGTGTATGCTCCCCTGCTATTCACAGTCCAGTGGTTTGAAAGGGATTAAAATTTGATGAAATAGATCCACCCAGATCACTGTACTGAGCTGAAAGGGTTTCTGAGGTCATGATGTGCTGGCTGAAATCCAGTGTTACGGATTTACTTGAACAAAAGAAAAGCATGGATGTTCTCTGAATTGGTATATATTGATATTCTAGGCAACAGGAAATGAAATAACACTAAGCATCAACTGCAGTGCTACATATGGGCATCCCAGGCAGCATGATATGCACTAGCAATAAGAACGTCAATTGCTATCGTGGTATGGATCACTGATTTGGAAAACTGGCTAGAAAACTTTAAGGAACACTGGGCTATCATTAACCTATTCCTTTCACATCTGTACAATAACTTATTTTAACAAATGCTCAGAACAAAGAAATAATAAAAGATTAATCATTTTTCAGTTGTTTCTCTGAGAAATTTTGTTTATGTTAATACTTGAAATTTGAAATATTCCCATCTAAAGGCTATAAGATGCATATGGCTATAAATAGTTGAGGACCTTATAGTAAGATTCCCCGTGCATTAACAGAATGCTATCTTGTCATTCAGGCTTTCCAAAAAAGAAGTTTTCATGTACATTATTATAATATTCTGACACATTCAACATGCTTGTCAATCGTGGCAGGGAGGCCTCTGGTATACGCTGCTGTTCTTTATGAAATTAGTTGAACTAACACAATAACTTTGTATTTAAAAGGAATCATTTTGTTTGTTGGCAGTTGTCATCTCTGGCATACCACAGTTGTACTTAAAGCCATAAGAAAAAATGGTGTGCTAGTACAGAATAATCATTGTATAAAAATCCTTTCTTCTTTTATGTAATGTGTGCCTGTGAATACTAGAATTGATTAATAGGGTGTTTCAGGTTACAACTAAATTATTGTTTTTTAGATTCATTTACATTGTGGCATGAGCGGCGTCAATATTGTGAAATAATATTATGAATAGAAAATTTGGATAAGATCTACAGAAAGATCCCACCGCACTCAAAGACAATTTTGAAGTGAAAGACTGATTGCTTCTGTAGCTTAAATTTGAATACATTATATTTTATAGTGGTATGCATTAAATTTTATGGTAGAACATCGTGACAGCGTCTTTGGGGGTCATTTTCAAGTCACCATCAAGATTTTTGATAAAAACAGTATTACAAATCATATTTGAAATTGACAACTTGATGTTATTGCAAGGGCCGGTGTTTTGAACTCAACCAGTCACAATCATGAATTGTATATAAAGGCTTATATGGCCCATGGTGTTTGCCAATAAATACTAAATAGTTTCAGTGATTTTAACATGGTATCCAATGTAGGACCCAAATAATATCTTAAAAGACCATGTTGAAATGCAGGCATACTTAACATTCAAAAAAATATTAATTATAAGTTGTGTTTATAAATTTTGTTGGGATATCAAATTTTTGAGAAACCAAGTTCAAAACAAATGACCTCAGTATATTTCTATTTAAAAAAATGTAGAGCTTACTTGCCTTGTAAAGCTAGGCAACATCAACATAGACGGTGAGGTCATTATCAAATTTGGTTATGTCCTTTCTTTCAAATTAAAGTGATGTGGACTCATGAATGCTTTGTACAGAAGGCCAAATGTGAAAAACAGTAAAGAATTAGGAAATAGAAGACAAAATATAGGATACGACTCCCAACGAGGAATGCACATATGAAGACCGACAAATTCTAGAATTTAGTAGTAGTTGTGTCATAGAACAGAATATCTTGACATAAGAAGACAAACGTTGGGCATTATGAAAAAAACAGAGTATACTACGGGTTTTAATCATGGAATCTCGACTCTCATAAGATAGAATGTTATCCATTATTTCGGACGGGCATGCATGAACAAGGCGAGAACGACGTTTTAAAAAAATATATCAAGAGGTCTATAAATTTAGATTTCCACAGGGAAGAAGAGTTTGACAATAATAAAGCATATATTTTACAATTATATATATATATTTTTTGTTTGTTAGGATGGTGCAGTGGTTAGGGTTTTGGGTTTTTTTCAGGAAAATTAGTTCAAATTAAAGTATATATTAAAAGGGAATAGGGGAATAAGCTGGTTGATAGTGACTGAGTGTTTGCAAGTTGATTGCTTTGGTTTGATTCCCTGAAAAGTTTGAGTCCCTTAACTTCGTCTTACTGCTAGGGTTTATAATAACTATGTTAAAATAAATAATAAAATATATTTACAGTCTATTAAATTATAAATTATATAAAATTATTTATTTGATATATTTACTTAATTAAATCAAATTATTTAAATATGATAACCAATCTTATAATTATTAAATTCAATCATAAACAAATTTACTTATCAAAATTAAAAGTATTTAAATAATATATTTTTTTAATAGAGGGTTGAATTTTTAAAGTCATCTCTATCAAGGCGATAACATGGACGTAACCGGGATGGACGTTAAAGCTTAAAAAATGGGGAAAATAATATTGGCCACAGATAAAAACTCCCCCATATATTTGTGTTATATTAAAATCTTAATAGGTATTTTAATAAACATGTTGGGGAAAATAATCTTGGCCACAGATAAAAACTCCACCATATATTTGTGTTATATTAAAATCTTAATATGTATTTTAATAAACATGTTGGGAGAATTAGTGGCCATGTGTCGTGTCAATATAGAATTAAAATGAAAGAGTTTGATTAATTTGGGGATTTAATAAAAAATAAAATTATATATATAGATTTAGTTAGTGTGATAAATGTCTACGATCACAGGGTGAATAGCTTCCTTTCAACCATGATCCTTTGTAAAGTCAAGAACTATGCTTATCACTAGGGAATTTAACACACAACCATCACACACCCACCTCTTCACACACTCTCCCACGCCGTGGTTTGAATATTAGACCTTCCGAAGAAGAGTTGAAGCCCGAACCGTTGCGTTATTCCCCTGGAACAAACTTTTAAGTTATGAGATGAAAGATTTTAATTACGTCTGCAAGACCCAAAACATGGCCTATGGGACCTCCAAATATGGAAACACATTTATTCAAATCATATGACCATTAATGTCCTTGAGAAGGTTGTTCCTTCTCCTACTGATTTGGGTTAGCAACTCTCTAACTTTTTTTATTTTATTGTCTCCAATAACTCTATCATAGACCCTTTTCCAAGCGTTTTTTTGTATTTGCCACGGATGTCCGAAAAACTCGGGCATTCATAGATGAAATGTTCCTCTATCTTTATTGCCCTTGTGCTGCATAGAGTACATATCTTTTCTTTCCATTGTTCCTTGGGCGTTGTCCATCTCCCTGTTTCACATCTAAGACTATGAGAGCTAGTCCTTATCTGAGCAATGAGGATTTTTTCCCTCCACTTTATTTCAACACCTATATATGCTTTTTCCTTGTGATCATACGTTGGGTTAAATTTTGCAATATAGTATTATCTTTTCTTGCTTGCATTTTTCCACATTCCACTTCTAAAATTTTTGTTCACATAGTTTTTTATGTCTTTATTGTAATTTGGGCATTCATTTATGTTGATTTCCCAATGTTTCATCCATTTTTGATTTTGTTTCATCCATGTTTTCTTCCTCCTATGTAGCTCTTCATCCCTAACTGTTCTAAGCCATCTGATGTTTTTCATGTTTTCTGTTTTTTCAAGTAACATAACAACTTGGTCATAGCAATTGCCTCTAAAGGGAACATTCCAGTTTCAACTAGAACAATTTCATAAGGGACTGTGGTCTTAATTCTAATAAAATTTGTAATTAGACATTTTTGAATCCTTTCTATTTGCCTCCATTTTGTATTTGTCGTGCCATTGGCCCACACCTCGCAACCATACAACACAATCGGTGTGACAAGTAGACCAAATAAGACCTTGGTGGTCTTCCAGTCCCACAACTCGACATTCCTACACCGATTTTGAAGTGCATATAGTGCTCTCCAACCACTTAGAGTTCTTTTCATCCTACATGTATTCCAATTGAGCTTGTCATGAAAGTCTATGCCTAGGTATTTGTATTCTACCACTACCTCAAGAGGTTCTCTTGCAAACTGAAATTTGAGATGTTGCTTCTTTTTTACTAAAAAATCATGATTTTTGTTTTGCTCATGTTCACTTGCATCCCAACTTCCTTACAAAAGAGTTCTAGAGCCCGAAGGTGATCTTATAGATCTTTAGTTGTTTCGGCCACAAGAATTACATCATCTGCATACATGAGGAGTTTTACCACATATTTGGCTAAGTGCACACCCTCTCCCCCAAATTTGTTTATCCATTCTTGTAACTTGTCAATGTACAACCCAAATAATATCAGAGATAGAGGGAAACCTTGTTTGACGCCTATGTCACTCCTAAAACATTCAGAAAACCCTTCCTGCGTTCGGATTCTAGACTTTACATGCTCATATAATCTGTGAACTGCTGCCGTGTAGTGAATTGGAACCTCTAGCTCTTCCATTATGCTCCATAATTTTTTCCTTGGCACTGTGTCAAATGTCTTTTTGAAGTCTACAAAACAACAAAAATCCTCCTCGTTTGTGTTCCATATTTTTTCCACTATGTGTCTAAGCATGATATAATGATCAATAGTTGAGTGCTTGGGCCTAAAACCCGCTTGCCCCTTTGCTCTCTTTCCATTTTCTTCCATCCATATGCTGATCCTACGCTCTATCATACTCCCAAATAGCTTTGCAAAGAGAGGGTTGATCATGATAGTTCGATAGTTTGAGGGATTATTTATATCTCCACTTTTAAACAAAAGAATGGTCAAGCTAGTTGTCCATTATGTAGGGAAGCCATTTTGTATGACCTCATTGAAAATATCTTTGATCTGCGGTGCAAGAATATCTACCCCTATTTTATATGCTCTTCGTGAAGATTATCTATGTCATGGGCTTTACCAGTTGTTAACTTTTTTATCCCTTGAATAATATCTTCATTTGTGAAAAGTTCTTTCTTGACAATGATAGTAGGGGGTGTCTCATGTTGGTTACTACACTCATACAATTATTTTGAATACTCCAACCACTAACTAGATGTTATGTTATTTTCAGTTTGCATATTTTTTACGTGTAGTTCCTTCCAAAATTTCTTTGGTTCATGCTTCCCTAAGTAAATAAGTTCTTTCCTCCTTATTCTAGTGTATTCTTCTTTTTTTGCCCTTACCAATTAATATGACTTTTTGTTTGCGTTTGTTTTACCCGTTAGTTCCTTTAGTAATCTCTGCTCTTCCTTGCAATCTTCATCGAACCACAGGTTGGTTGGGAAGCTATTTTTTTTATTTCTTTCTAGGTTTAGCTCTCTTGCATTTGTTTAGAGCTTCTTGGATAACGTGCATTAACCATTCACTTTTATTGTAATCTCTGTTACTATGAGGTAGTCCCTTTCTTTCCCTTTCCTGTAACTTGTTATTCAATGTTGCCCTAAAACTTTATCGATTTTCTTCTGTTAAGAGAATGTTTCCCTTGTGAGGAAGTTTGTTTTTATTCCCTTGCATGTGTTTTTCCCTTGGTTTGTCTCCTTGCATTTGAAATTTCATAACAATTGGGTTGTGATCTGACTTAAGTTCCACTAGGGAATCTTCCACTTCTAGCTCCTCTATTTTTGGTATGCAGTTTTGTGAACATATAACATAGTCTATTACACTTTATCCCTTATATGTTTTGCATGTATACTTTCTTGAATTTTTCCAACTTTTCATAACCAAGTTGTGTATGCTGCAACGACCTAACAACTCTTCTCCATATTGCGTGATAGTCCCATGCTCATCTTTTGAATTCCTGGTCCACTGCTGATTTTCCTCTTTTGGCATCCAAAGAGGATTAATCTCAATATATTTTTTACCTACTAGAATGTTAGTTTACTTATTGGTTGTCCTTGCATTGAAGTCTCTAATTAATATAATCTTCCCCAACTTACTGTATGTCAAAATGTCTCTTTTTAGGGAGGAGTATGGGTCTTCTCTGTTAAGGTCATGTTTCTTATAGAATTTAGAATTCTTGGGAGCAAAATAACATGTTGCTATGCTAATAACCGAATTATTTCTAGGATCTTTATCCATATGTACTATTTGTTTTTATCTTTTTTTTTCAATTTTAATGACCCTATCCCACTCCTCTTTTATTAAAATCATAATACCCCTCCCCCTTGCCATTTTCTAGTTGCTTTATTCCATATTGCTATTTTGTTGTATCCCACAAAGTCTGGAGTCCTACATCCATCATGCTCATGTGTTTCCATTAGGATGATTATATCTTTTCTCTAGCAATGGGCCCTAACCTAGGTCCTCTTCTCAAGGGTAACCTCTATAGTTCCAACTTACCATCATAAGATATTCTCGGGCGGGCCATACTCCCTATTTGTTTTGGGTTTATTTAGATGTGATGTATGCCTTTCCATTTCTTAAATATGCCCATCTCCCTTCATTCCTTGCTGCCCTCACCTTTTCCCATTCCTTATTTCTTTCAACTTGTTGTAGAAAGGTTAGGTTGTCATCTAAATAGAATTGTGACCCTCTCAACATGCCTTTGTTTCTTAGTAACTATAGGTCAAAATTACCACATCAAGGGGATGAAGGAGTGGTCTTCTCAAAATTTTGCTGTATAGAAGAAACATCGTGATCTCACAACATTTTGTTTCTCAGAGGCTAAGTAAAGAGAAAACGTCACTGTTTCATGATATTTTTGAGCCCGAAGACCAAGTGAAGAGAAAATATCGTGGTTTTATGATATTTTTGAGCCGAAAGACCAAGTGAAGAGAAAACGTCATGGTTTCACGACAATTTTGAGCCGAAAGACCAAGTGAAGAGAAAACGTCGTGATCTTACAATATTTTTGATCCAGAAGATCAAGTGAAGAGAAAACGTCACAGTCTCACGATATTTTTGAGCTGGAAGACCAAGTGAAGAGAAAATATCATGTCTCATGATATTTTTGAGTCGAAATACCAAGTGAAGAGAAAATATCGTGGTCTTACAACATTTTTGAGCTGGAAGACCAAGTGAAGAGAAAACGTTGTGGTTTCGTGATATTTTTGAGCCCAAATACTAGGTGGAAGATAGCTGGGCCATGAGGTCTCCAAGAAGATAAAGGCAGATATGTAGTAACAAGAAGATCCCAACCATTTTCAATTGAATATTTCATACTCTCTTAACTGCCACTGTACCAGAATGAGCCTATGAGCATATTGTTGTAACAAAATTCAAATTTTCTATTATGTAAAAATATATATATACACCATGAGCGACCCAAAAAAAGGGTCGGCTCTTGCATGTTTACAAGGCAATGTACAAAATTTTTGAAAGTAAATAAAGACAACTCATTATGGTTTCTAGCTCACTGGTGTTGTTATAAAGTATGTATGGATTGTTGATTGCTGTATAGGTTACATTGTATAGAAATTGCCTTAATTCTTATTCTAAATTTTTGCATTTAAGGTTTAGCTAGATCTAAAATTAACATTTCAATTAAGCTTATGTTTGATTAAATCTACACTAGAGGACTAGTTATTCTAATTTTATGGTTCAAATAATGCTTATCTATAAAATGCTATAGATGTTTCTTTGTTGTTATCTAATCTGCACCATCTAAAAATTCTCAACAATAGCTATATTTCCCTCTCTTTATGCATTTTATTCTCCTTCCTTTTCCCTAAAAAAGCAAGGAACCAACCTCCTTTGGAGATTGAACCGGGTAAAATCTATTTTAAACCCGGTCTTTCAATGTTGGCAAAGTCTTGGGTGCAAATGTAACCAAAGGCAAATTTTGCACCAATAATTTTTGGCATGCCCTATGGGACCCAATCCCATGATTTATACAAATCAAAGTTTCGATGATTATATTTGTCTTGTTTACTTTCTATGAATCACCTAGTAACTCCACCCAAGAGAAGAACCCTAAGAAAATCCTTATCTAATTTTGGTTGAATATCATTTTTGTATGATAACTTGATCTAAGCCCATCAAGTTCTTCGAGTTACACCTTGGTAGCCTTAGAGCTAATCCTGTATTAGTTTCTACAACCACTTCTTCATCTATTGTCAATACAGGATACACAAATCTTTCCCTTGCAACCCTCCCTAGTACTGCTGCTAGTGGAACATTAACTCCAGCTACCCATATTCCTATAATATCAGGTAGAACCATAGCTGCAATGGCTGTGAATCAACTAAATTTACCCTACCCTTCATGGAACAATACATGCCCCCTAAATTTGGCAGCTCAACACCCGATTCTAGTAGTATCTTTAAAGGCGTTACCCTAGTATGATGATACTAGGAAGATGACTTATGAAAATTGTCAGGATGTATCCGCACTCGCATCGATACATAACATCACTAAGGAGGATGTTGAATCTTAGTTATTTCCTTGAAAGAAAAAATGCTCTATTGGTATAGAGCCCTCAAAAAACAAACCATATCCACCTGAGCCCAGCTTGTCGATAAATTAGTAGAGGAGTTCAATGAACATGCTGATATGGAAATTGAAGCTGACTTTATTAATAAAATTAAAGGGCTTAAATAAGCCTAAAACAAACAAATGTAATCCTAGAAATCTGCAACTACTCCAAGGATTACGTACACAAAATACGCAAGGGCTAAAATGAAAGCCCAAAAATGACGAAAAACAAAACACCTAGACTAGACTATTCAATGGAGGTTATCAAAACAACTCACGTTGATTATTCAACTAAAGCCTAATTATTATTTCCTAGGTCTAGAACATTATTCCTCATCATTCGTCCCAACAAAAGAAGCATTGGACTCCAATGCTTTTAACAAAGAGGGAAAATCCCGGGACAGAATGTGAGCAGAAATCCAGCGAGCTTGATGTGGAAATTGGCCTCTACGGGCCACAAGATATGAAGTAGAAACACCTTGGTGTGTTTGTCGAGTCTTCGTATCAAAGACTGTATCGGCGTCAAGCGGAAGCTGAGCATTAGGAACCACATCAACTGGATGAATGATGGTTGGAACTGTTTCCAATGTGGAATCATAGTATGGTTTTAGAAGATCAACATTGACGACATCGTGAATGCCAAGATGAGCTGGAAGGTCCAAGCGAAAGGCATTCTCAGAGATTTGCTGAAGAATAGTATAAGGCCCATAATGAAGAGGCTTGATTTTGCTATGTGCCTTATTTGCAAATCGACGTTTGTCAAGATGAAACCATACTTTGTCACCAACTTGAAAGGAATGAGGTGTGCGGTGCTTGTCCATCTGTTGTTTCTGCTTTTGCTGAGTCTTTTGAAGAATTTGAACCACTTTGGATTGAAGACTTTGCAAATTTTGCACAAAAGAGTTGGCCATGTCTTGTTCCTTCTGAATGTGCATTGTGGTGAAGAAGGCAAAGATAAAGGTAACTCATAAGGAGCAAGTGGTTGAAAACCAAAACACACTTCAAATGGAGAGTGCCCCGTAGAAGCGTGGACGGCCCTGTTGTAGGTGTGCTCAATGTGAGTGAGGCTTAAGTCCCACTTGGTTGGAGTGGAATGATGGTAAATCCTCAAACTCGCACGAGAGTACGATTAACTACCTCTGTCCGCCCATCGGATTGAGGATGATAAGCAATAGAAAAGTTAAGAGATACTCCCAAAATCTTCCAAAGTGATCACCAAAAGTGACCCACAAAGCATGAGTCACGATCGGAGACAATGTTGGTAGTAAGACCAAAAGAGCGCCATACCACCTCAAAGAAGAGTTGGGCAAGATCTCATGCGAGTACTTGTCTTGCGACAAGGAATGAATTTGGCCATTTTGCTAAATCGTCCACCATAACAAAGACACAATCATGCTTGCGTACTGTCATTGGAAAACCGCTCAAGAGATCCATGGAAATGCTTTCCCATGGACCAGAAGGAATGGGCAAAGGCATGCTCATTCCCAATGTCCTATTGGCTGATTTGGAGCGATTACATACTGTACATTGTCGCAAGAAGTGAAGAACATCTCTTTGCATGTGTGGCCAAAAGAAAAACCTCTGCAGATGATGAAGAGTTTTTTGCCTACCAAAATGTCCCCCATAGAGTATGGAATGAGCCTCCTTCAAAAGAGACTCCCTGTTCTCATTTGTACAACAATCCATCCTGAATATGAAAGTCTTGAAGAGCTCTCAAATTTGAAGAAGAAGGATTGGAAAGTTGGTGGAAAACTTTGCCAAAATCTGGATCCATAGGATACTGTGTAGGCCAAGTTTGGAAGCCAAGATGAGAAGTAGTGACAATTGTCAAAACAAGAGTAGAAGGAGGATGACTCAAACAATCAGCCACTACATTGTTTTGTCCTTTCTTGTACTTGATTACCAAATGGAATTGTTGCAAGTACGATGCCCATTTCATGTGCCTAGCTTCTTCAAATTTTGTTTGAGATTGAAGAAACTTAAGGGGCATGTGATCTGTATGAACAATTGTTTCTTTTCCCAAGAGATAATGCCTCCAATACTTGATTGCTTGAACCAAAGCATATAACTCCTTATCATATGTAGAATAATTCTTCTTGGCCTCTGAAAATGTTTTTGAATGATAGGCCATTGGATGGCCATTCTGCATGAGCACAGCTCCAAGTGCAACTTGAGAAGCATCAGTTTATATCTCAAATGGTTGAGACAAATCAGGAAGAACAAGAACTGGTGCAGTCCTCAATTTTTGTTTCAATGTGTCAAAGGCTTTTTGTTGATCCTTTGTCCACTGAAACTGAACTTTGATCTTTGTCAAATAGTGTAAAGGCGCGACAATAGAAGAATATCCTCCAATGAACTTGCGATAGAAATTAGCAAGTCCAAGAAAACTCCTTAACTCCGTGACTGAAGTAGGAGTTGGCCAAGATAAGATAACTTCAACTTTGGAAGGATCTACTTGCACACCTTTTTCACTAATTACAAAACCAAGATAGGCAATGAATGTTTGCCCAAATGAACACTTAGGAAAATTTGCATACAATTGGTTCTTTCGAAGAGTTTGAAGAACCGTTTCCAAGTGTTCCAAATGATTCTCCCAAGTAGAAGAATATATGAGAATGTCATCCAAATAGATGATTACAAATTTATCTAGACAATCTCTGAATACTTCATTCATCAGCCGCATGAATGTAGCTGGAGCATTTGTAAGGCCAAAGGGCATGACAAGCCACTCAAAGAGCCCCATTTTGGTCTTAAATGTTGTTTTCCAAGTGTCTTCTACTTGAATTCTCACCTGATGATACCCACTTTTGAGATCAATTTTGGAGAAGAATTTTGCACCTTGCAATTGGTCCAAAAGATCATCAATGGGAGGAAGTGGATAACGATTCTTGATTGTAATCTTATTGAGTGCCCTGAAATCAATGCATAGTCTCCATGTGCCATCCTTCTTCAACACAAGCAAGATAGGAGAAGCACAAGGGGAAGTACTGGGTTTGATGAACCCCTTAGTCAACAATGCTTGAATTTGCTTTTTAATTTCTTCCATTTGCACTATTGATTGTCTATACATTGAAGAATTAGGAAGGGAAGATGCAGGAACAATCTCAATACTATGATTAATCTATCTTTCAGGTGGAAGACTTGTGGGTTCTTGAAAAATATCAAAAAATGATTGAAGTATTGAATGAACTGAAGAACTCCTATTATTAGTGTGCTTAGGTGCTTGCTTTTCTTCTTGAATTGGTCTGATGAAGATGAGTGCTAATTCCTTTGATTGATTTACTGACTTTGCGTACTTGTCTACAACTCAACATCAAATTATGTGGTGTTTGTTGTGTACTTCTGATTATGAATGCTTTATTATCTTTGTGCAAAGTGTATGTATTTTTGTACCCATCATGTATAGACCTCCTATCATATTGATAGGGTCTTCCAAGCAACAAGCCACAACAATCCATTGGAGTTACATCGTACACAACCGAGTCCACAAAAGGACTGAAAGCAAAATTCACAGTGCAAGTGTGTGTGATGTCAGATGTAATCCCATTGTCCTTCCATCCCAAAGGATAAGGATGAGGATGGGGATTCATCGAGTAACTTCGGTTTGTCAACAACGGACCTCGCAATTAGATTTTTCTGTGAGCCGCTATCGATTATACAATCAACCATAAAGGTGTCACTGAGATGGACCGTAGTCACAAACAAATTCTCGCGATCACATTGTGAAGTATTCATAAGGGTCAATTTGTTTAACCCTGCAAATTCCTTATAAGGCTTACGTTCCCCTGTAGCCTCCATGGGATTTTCTTGTGAGACCTCATTGGAAGGCTTTACAACTAGGGATTGTTTCTTCATATTTTGCAACTTAAAACACCTCTTTTGAGTATGCCCTGGCTTTTTACAATAATTACAAATCAAAGGTGACTTAGAAGAAGATTTTTGTGAAGAAGAAGAAGGGGAAGATGAAGAAGAGGGAGAAGGAGAAGAAGAAGATTTAGCTCCCTTGGAAGGTTGTGGAGAAGCCTTCTAATTTCCTCCCGACGTAGAAGAGCGAGTCCCACGCGATTTCTCCCTTATTTCCTCCTCAGCAAGAAGGGCTTGATTGAAAGCCATGTCAATGTTTACAATCAACTTGTATTTCATCTTCCTGTAAATAGGCTCCTGCAAACCACTTTTGAATTTGTTAACAAGTTGTCTTGCATTATCCTCGTATAGAATTCAAAATCCACAACTTGCTAAATTGAAAAATATAATCATGAACAGTCATATTGGAGGTTTGTCAAAGACGAAGCCACTTGATATCAAGTTCAGTGGCATAGTTTGAAGGATAAAAATTATTCTTCAATACTCGTTGCAATTCATCCCACGTGTCAATGGGATTTTGGGTCCATTGTCGATCAGTGACAAGGACCTTAGCAATGCCAGAAAGTTTCAACTTGGCAAAGTTAACCTCCTGATCCTTTGCGAGCTTGATATACTGAAACCAACTGTCCATGTCCAAAATCCAACTGTTGAGGATATCGGGATCTCGCGAACCGGTGTAAACCGGAACCTCACATTGTTGTTGAATTTCATTGGAAGTAACCTTATCAGCTAAAACGCTGACAAGTTGGGTTACTTGAGCCAACTTATCGGCTAATTCGGAAGCCATTTGACCCCGAGTGATCGCCAGCAAAAAGTGTCACAAAAGACACAATTACAAAAATGTGCAAAAATAAATGTGCCCAAATTAATTTTCAAAATTGCAAATGTACAATGGAAGGGCAAAAATAAAAATTTGCAGAATAGTTGCTTGCAAAATGTCTTTATAAAAATAGTCAAAAGTTTGACTTAAGGTCAAGACAAAAAGGAATGTGTTTTTTTTTTTTATAATTTAAATTACATACCCTTTTTTTTTTAATCAATATGAGCAAGCACAAAGTATTAATGGTAATTAAATTTACCAAAGGGGCTTATGAGCAAAGGGACGACGAAGGCAGTTCTTAAAACAAAACAATTGCTCGTGAAGTGTGCTGACGACCAAATTGTCCATGCAGAGCGCGTTGTCAGCGTGCGGGGCAGGGCAGAACGCGTCGACCGATCGCGTAGCAGAGGTGCAAACCATGGCACAAGGACCGCGTGGGGAATCACAGATCTAAAATTACTGGAAGTCGAACTGGTTGCAATCGACCACCAAAAATTGAACGCTGGTCGAGCGAAATCTGTCTTGGCACCGCCTGGCGTTTTCCCTCGACAGATCAGAGAATCGTGACACAGGCACCCAGGCTAAGACGACGTCAACAGATCTGCCCGTATTTTCATAGTTGCCGACTCCTTCTGGCAATTCCAGGGCCAGAACAGGGAAATGCGACCGTCTCTGCAGGCAGACATCAACGAAAGACGCAGGTGCATGACTGGTTCGAGCAACTTCTCCTGACAGTTCGACAGCTTCTCCTGACAGAGCTGTCAGAGAGCATAGGGCCCACGAAAATAACAGTCGCATCCGTAGAAAGTACAGGCACGACCGTAGAAGGAGTTTTTTTTTTTAATTGACAACGACTTCGATGGTTATTTCAGGGTGGGAATATGCCTATCCACACGTCGTTGCTAGCTCTTTTCGGCAACTCTAATAGATTGCAGAGTACCCGATGTCCTCCTTCTTGCTAGCACCCACAGAACATAGCCGATCACTGGCTATTGACATCGTCGAACACCTGACCTCGATCTACAGACGAACTGCAGAGATCTGAATGCAGACTACGAGATCTGATAGCCGCATGCGTATAACGAAGAATGTCTGTCATGAAATATGTCAAGTGCGGTGGTGTTAGCGAAGATCTCCGGAACAAAAAAATAGTCAGCTCCTCTAGATTAGTCGCGACAGACCTTCGGGAAGGGTCTACGGATAACGTAGACAACCAGTGACGATAAATGCAGGCAGCCGAATGCCAGGCCAGCGGTATGCGTCGCAGGTTTGCGTAATTCGTAGACCGCAAAGGGTGGCCTGTGCAGATCAACCCATCAGAAATCATTGAAATTACCTACGAATGCAAATTAAAATTACTGGTGCTGGTCCAAACGTTGCTGCACTTGTCGACGTCGATTCGCTGCCCCAAATGAAGACAAAAGACTATGCGAAAATGAATCGCCATGCTTCAAAAGTTGTCGATGACAATTTAAAAAAAAAAAATAGAATTTGTCAGCAATTTTTGACAATAAAGCAATTGACAGCAATTTGCTGCAAAATTTGATAGCAAAATTGCATCAATACTTCCTGAGCTTCAAACAGGAACGAAGGTGGTGACAAGCTTTCAAACCACCCTATGGAGAACGGAAATTACCCAAATCCTCCACAAAAATCCTTCGCTCTGATACCAACTGATATGGAAATTGAAGCTGACTTTATTAATAAAATTAAAGGGCTTAAATAAGCCTAAAACAAACAAATGTAATCCTGGAAATCTGCAACTACTCCAAGGATTACGTACACAAAATACGCAAGGGCTAAAATGAAAGTCCAAAAATTACGAAAAAAAAAACACCTAGACTAGACTATTCAACGGAGGTTATCAAAACAACTCACGTTGATTATTCAACTAAAGCCTAATTATTATTGCCTAGGTCTAGAACATTATTCCTCATCATTCGTCCCAAAAAAAGAAGCATTGGACTCCAATGCTTTTAACAAAGAGGGAAAATCCCGGGACAGAATGTGAGCAGAAATCCAGCGAGCTTGATGTGGAAATTGGCCTCTGCGGGCCACAAAATATGAAGTAGAAACACCTTGGTGTGTTTGTCGGGTCTTCGTATCAAAGACTGTATCGGCGTCAAGCGGAAGCTGAGCATCAGGAACCACATCAATTGGATGAATGATGGTTGGAAGCTCGTTTCCAATGTGGAATCATAGTATGGTTTTAGAAGATCAACATTGACGACATCATGAATGCCAAGATGAGTTGGAAGGTCCAAGCGAAAGGCATTCTCAGAGATTTTTTGAAGAATAGTATAAGGCCCATAATGAAGAGGCTTGATTTTGCTATGTGCCTTATCTGCAAATCGACGTTTGTCAAGATGAAACCATACTTTGTCACCAACTTGAAAGGAATGAGGTGTGCGGTGCTTGTCCATCTGTTGTTTTTGCTTTTGCTGAGTCTTTTGAAGAATTTGAACCACTTTGGCTTGAAGACTCTGCAAATGTTGCACAAAAGAGTTGGCCTTGTCTTGTTCCTTCTGAATGTGCATTGTGGCTGAAGAAGGCAAAGACAAAGGTAACTCATAAGGAGCAAGTGGTTGAAAACCAAAACACACTTCAAATGGAGAGTGCCCTGTAGAACTGTGGATGACCCTGTTGTAGGCGTGCTCAATGTGAGTGAGGCTTAAGTCCCACTTGGTTGGAGTGGAATGATGGTAAATCCTCAAACTCTGCACGAGAGTACGATTAACTACCTCTGTCTGCCCATCGGATTGAGGATGATAAGCAGTAGAAAAGTTAAGAGATACTCCAAAAATCTTCCAAAGTGATCACCAAAAGTGACCCACAAAGCATGAGTCACGATAAAAAACAATCTTGGTTGGAAGACCAAAAGAACGCCATACCACCTCAAAGAAGAGTTGGGCAAGATCTCATGCGAGTACTTGTCTTGCGACAAGGAATGAATTTGGCCATTTTTCTAAATCTGTCCACCATAACAAAGACACAATCATGCTTGC
This sequence comes from Wollemia nobilis, assembly GCA_028583015.1. NCBI lineage: Eukaryota > Viridiplantae > Streptophyta > Pinopsida > Araucariales > Araucariaceae > Wollemia > Wollemia nobilis. The sequence continues at coordinate 6,027,731 of JAQPPZ010016244.1, read as the reverse complement.
GTCTTGTCATTGGAAAACCGCTCAAGAGATCCATGGAAATGCTTTCCCATGGACGAGAAGGAATGGGCAAAGGCATGCTCATTCCCAATGTCCTATTGGCTGATTTGGAGCGATTACATACTGCACATTATCGCAAGAAGTGAAGAACATCTCTTTGCATGTGTGGCCAAAAGAAAAACCTCTGCAGATGATGAAGAGTTTTTTGCCTACCAAAATGTCCCCCATAGAGTATGGAATGAGCCTCCTTCAAAAGAGACTCCCTATTCTCATGAGGAACACAAAGTTTGTCCAATTTGTACAACAATCCATCCTGAATATGAAAGTCTTGAAGAGCTCTCAAATTTGAAGAAGAAGGATTGGAAAGTTGGTGGAAAACTTTGCCAAAATCTGGATCCATAGGATACTGTGTAGGCCAAGTTTGGAAGCCAAGATGAGAAGTAGTGACAATTGTCAAAACAAGAGTAGAAGGAGGATGACTCAAACAATCAGCCACTACATTGTTTCGTCCTTTCTTGTACTTGATTACCAAATGGAATTGTTGCAAGTACGATGCCCATTTCATGTGCCTAGCTTCTTCAAATTTTGTTTGAGATTGAAGAAACTTAAGGGGCATGTGATCTGTATGAACAATTATTTCTTTTCCCAAGAGATAATGCCTCCAATACTTGATTGCTTGAACCAAAGCATAGAACTCCTTATCATATGTAGAATAATTATTCTTGGCCTCTGAAAATGTTTTTGAATGATAGGCCATTGGATGGCCATTCTGCATGAGCACAGCTCCAAGTGCAACTTGAGAAGCATCAATTTATATCTCAAATGGTTGAGACAAATCAGGAAGAACAAGAACTGGTGCAGTACTCAATTTTTGTTTCAATGTGTCAAAGGCTTTTTGTTGATCCTTTGTCCACTGAAACTGAACTTTGATCTTTATCAAATAGTGTAAAGGGGCGACAATAGAAGAATATCCTCCAATGAACTTGCGATAGAAATTAACAAGTCCAAGAAAACTCCTTAACTCCGTGACTGAAGTAGGAGTTGGCCAAGATAAGATAACTTCAACTTTGGAAGGATCTACTTGCACACATTTTTCACTAATTACAAAACCAAGATAGGCGATGAATGTTTGCCCAAATGAACACTTAGGAAAATTTGCATACAATTGGTTCTTTCGAAGAGTTTGAAGAACCGTTTCCAAGTGTTCCAAATGATTCTCCCAAGTAGAAGAATATATGAGAATGTCATCCAAATAGATGATTACAAATTTATCTAGAAAATCTCAGAATACTTCATTCATCGACCGCATGAATGTAGCTGGAGCATTTGTAAGGCCAAAGGGCATGACAAGCCACTCAAAGAGCCCCATTTTGGTCTTAAATGTTGTTTTCCAAGTGTATTCTACTTGAATTCTCACCTGATGATACCCACTTTTGAGATCAATTTTGGAGAAGAATTTTGCACCTTGCAATTGGTCCAAAAGATCATCAATGCGAGGAAGTGGATAACGATTCTTGATTGTAATATTATTGAGTGCCCTGAAATCAATGCATAGTCTCCATGTGCCATCCTTCTTCAACACAAGCAAGATAGGAGAAGCACAAGGGGAAGTACTGGGTTTGATGAACCCCTTAGTCAACAATGCTTGAATTTGATTTTTAATTTCTTCCATTTGCACTATTGATTGTCTATACATTGAATAATTAGGAAGGGAAGATGCAGGAACAATCTCAATACTATGATTAATCTGTCTTTCAGGTGGAAGACTTGTGGGTTCTTGAAAAATATCAAAAAATGATTGAAGTATTGAATGAACTGAAGAACTCCTATTATTAGTGTGCTTAGGTGCTTACTTTTCTTCTTGAATTGGTCTGATGAAGATGAGTGCTAATTCCTTTGCTTGATTTACTGACTTTGCGTGCTTGTCTACAACTCAACATCAAATTATGTGGTGTTTGTTGTGTACTTCGATTATGAATGCTTTATTATCTTTGTGCAAAGTGTATGTATTTTTGTACCCATCATGTATAGACCTCCTATAATATTGATAGGGTCTTCCAAGCAACAAGCCACAACAATCCATTGGAGTTACATCGCACACAACCGAGTCCACAAAAGAAGGATCGAAAGCAAAATTCACGAGTGCAAGTGTGTGTGATGTCAGATGTAATCCCATTGTCCTTCCATCCCAAAGGATAAGGATGAGGATGGGGATTCATCAGTAACTTACGTTTGTCAACAACGGACCTCGCAATTAGATTTTTCTGTGAGCTGCTATCGATTATACAATCAACCATAAAGGTGTCACTGAGATGGACCGTAGTCACAAACAAATTCTCGCGATCACATTGTGAAGTATTCATAAGGGTCAATTTTTTTAACCTCGCCAATTCCTTATAAGGCTTACGTTCCCCTGTAGCCTCAATGGGATTTTCTTGTGAGACCTCATTGGAAGGCTTTACAACTAGGGATTGTTTCTTCATATTTTGCAACTTAAAACACCTCTTTTGAGTATGCCCTGGCTTTTTACAATAATTACAAATCAAAGGTGACTTAGAAGAAGATTTTTGTGAAGAAGAAGAAGGGGAAGATGAAGAAGAGGGAGAAGGAGAAGAAGAAGATTTAGCTCCCTTGGAAGGTTGTGGAGAAGCCTTCTAATTTCCTCCCGACGTAGAAGAGCGAGTCCCACGCGATTGCTCCCTTATTTCCTCCTCAGCAAGAAGGGCTTGATTGAAAGCCATGTCAATGTTTACAATCAACTTGTATTTCAACTTCCTGTAAATAGGCTCCTACAAACCACTTTTGAATTTGTTAACAAGTTGTGCTGCATTATCCTGTATAGAATTCAAAATCCACAACTTGCTAAATTGAAAAATATAATCATGAACAGTCATATTGGAGGTTTGTCAAAGACGAAGCCACTTGATCTCAAGGTCAGTGGCATAGTTTGAAGGATAAAAATTATTCTTCAATACTCGTTGCAATTCATCCCACGTGTCAATGGGATTTTGGGTCCGTTGTCGATCAGTGACAAGGACCTTAGCAATGCCAGAAAGTTTCAACTTGGCAAAGTTAACCTCCTGATCCTTTGCGAGCTTGATATACTGAAACCAACTGTCCATGTCCAAAATCCAACTATTGAGGATCTCGGGATCTCGCGAACTAGTGTAAACCGGAACCTCACATTGTTGTTGAATTTCATTGGAAGTAACCTTATCAGCTAAAACGCTGACAAGTTGGGTTACTTGAGCCAACTTATCGGCTAATTCGGAAGCCATTTGACCCCGAGTGATCGCCAGCAAAAAGTGTCACAAAAGACACAATTACAAAAATGTGCAAAAATAAATGTGCCCAAATTAATTTGCAAAATTGCAAATGTACAATGGAAGGGCAAAAATAAAAATTTGCAGAATAGTTGCTTGCAAAATGTCTTTATAAAAATAGTCAAAAGTTTGACTTAAGGTCAAGACAAAAAGGAATGTGTTTTTTTTTTTTATAATTTAAATTACATATCCTTTTTTTTTAATCAATATGAGCAAGCACAAAGTATTAATGGTAATTAAATTTACCAAAGGGGCTTATGAGCAAAGGGACGACGAAGGCAGTTCTTAAAACAAACCAATTGCTCGCGAAGTGTGCTGACGACCAAATTGTCCATGTAGAGCGCGTCGTCAGCGTGCGGGGCAGGGCAGAACGCGTCGACCGACCGCGTAGCAGAGGTGCAAACCATGGCACAAGGACCGCATGGGGAATCACAGATCTGAAATTACTGGAAGTCGAACTGGTTGCAATCGACCACCAAAAATTGAACGCTGGTCGAGCGAAATCTGTCTTGGCACCGCTTGGCGTTTTCCCTCGACAGATCAGAGAATCGTGACACAGGCACCCAGGTTGAGACGACGTCAACAGATCTGCCCGTATTTACATAGTTGCCGACTCCTTCTGGAAATTCCAGGGCCAGAACAGGGAAATGCGACCGTCTCTGCAGGCAGACAGCAACAGAAGACGCAGGTGCATGACTGGTTTGAGTAGCTTCTCCTGACAGTTCGACGGCTTCTCCTGATAGAGCTGTCAGAGAGCATAGGGCCCACGAAAATAACAGTCGCATCCATAGAAAGTACAGGCATGACCGTAGAAGGAGTTTTTTTTTTTAATTGACAACGGCTTCAGTGGTTATTTCAGGGTGGGAATCTGCCTATCCACACGTCGTTGCTGGCTCTTTTCAGGAACTCTGATAGATTGCAGAGTACCCGATGTCCTCCTTCTTGCTAGCACTCGCAGAACATAGCCGATCACTGGCTATTGACATTGTCGAACACCCGAGCTCGATCTATAGACGAACTACAGAGATTTGAAGGCAGACTACGAGATCTGATAGCCGCCTGCGTATAACGAAGAATGTCTGTCACAAAATATGTCAAGTGCGGTGGTGTTAGCGAAGATCTTCGAAACAGAAAAACAGTCAGCTCCTCCAGATTAGTCGCGATAGACCTTCGGGAAGGGTCTGCGGACAACGTAGACAACCAGCGACGATAAATGCAGGTAGCCGAATGCCAGGCCAGCGGTATGCGTTGCAGGTTTGCGTAATTCGTAGACTGCAAAGGGTGGCCTGTGCAAATCAGCCCGTCAGAAATCGTTGAAATTACCTACGAATGCAAATTAAAATTGTTGGTGCTGGTCCAAACGTTGCTGCACTTGTCGACGTCGATTCGCTGCCCCAAATGAAGACAAGACTATGCGAAAATGAATCGCCATGCTTTAAAAGTTGTCTATGACAATTTAAAAAAAAAAAATAGAATTTGTCAGCAATTTTTGACAATAAAGCAATTGACAGCAATTTGCTGTAAAATTTGACAGCAAAATTGCATCAATACTTCCTGAGCTTCAAACAGGAACGAAGGTGGTGACAAGCTTTCAAACCACCCTATGGAGAATGAAAATTACCCAAATCCTCCACAAAAATCCTTCGCTCTGATACCAACTGATATGGAAATTGAAGCTGACTTTATTAATAAAATTAAAGGGCTTAAATAAGCCTAAAACAAACAAATGTAATCCTGGAAATCTGCAACTACTCCAAGGATTACGTACACAAAATACGCAAGGGCTAAAATGAAAGCCCAAAAATGACGAAAAACAAAACACCTAGACTAGACTATTCAACGGAGGTTATCAAAACAACTCACGTTGATTATTCAACTAAAGCCTAATTATTATTGCCTAGGTCTAGAACATTATTCCTCATCATTCGTCCCAACAAAAGAAGCTTGGACTCCAATGCTTTTAACAAAGAGGGAAAATCCTGGGACAGAATGTGAGCAGAAATCCAGCGAGCTTGATGTGGAAATTGGCCTCTGCGGGCCACAAGATATGAAGTAGAAACACCTTGGTGTGTTTGTCGGGTCTTCGTATCAAATACTGTATCGGCGTCAAGCGAAAGCTGAGCATCAGGAACCACATCAATTGGATGAATGATGGTTGGAACTGTTTCCAATGTGGAATCATAGTATGGTTTTAGAAGATCAACATTGACGACATCATGAATGCCAAGATGAGCTGGAAGGTCCAAGCGAAAGGCATTCTCAGAGATTTTTTGAAGAATAGTATAAGGCCCATAATGAAGAGGCTTGATTTTTCTATGTGCCTTATTTGCAAATCGACGTTTGTCAAGATGAAACCATACTTTGTCACCAAATTGAAAGGAATGAGGTGTGCGGTGCTTGTCCATCTGTTGTTTCTGCTTTTGCTGAGTCTTTTGAAGAATTTGAACCACTTTGGCTTGAAGACTCTGCAAATGTTGCACAAAAGAGTTGGCCTTGTCTTGTTCCTTATGAATGTGCATTGTGGCTGAAGAAGGCAAAGACAAAGGTAACTCATAAGGAGCAAGTGGTTGAAAACCAAAACACACTTCAAATGGAGAGTTCCCTGTAGAACTGTGGACGACCCTGTTGTAGGCGTGCTCAATGTGAGTGAGGCTTAAGTCCCACTTGGTTGGAGTGGAATGATGGTAAATCCTCAAACTCTGCACGAGAGTACGATTAACTACCTCTGTCTGCCCATCGAATTGAGGATGATAAGCAGTAGAGAAGTTAAGAGATACTCCCAAAATCTTCCAAAGTGATCACCAAAAGTGACCCACAAAGCATGAGTCACGATCAAAGACAATGCTGGTAGGAAGACCAAAAGAACGCCATACCACCTCAAAGAAGAGTTGGGCAAGATCCTATGCAGTACTTGTCTTGCGACAAGGAATGAATTTGGCCATTTTGCTAAATCTGTCCACCATAACAAAGACACAATCATGCTTGCGTATTGTCATTGGAAAATCGCTCAAGAGATCCATGGAAATGCTTTCCCATGGACGAGAAGGAATGGGAAAAGGCATGCTCATTCCCAATGTCCTATTGGCTGATTTGGAGGGATTACATACTGCACATTGTCGCAAGAAGTGAAGAACATCTCTTTGCATGTGTGGCCAAAAGAAAAACCTCTGCAGATGATGAAGAGTTTTTTGCCTACCAAAATGTCCCCCATAGAGTATGGAATGAGCCTCCTTCAAAAGAGACTCCATGTTCTCATGAGGAACACAAAGTTTGTCCAATTTGTACAACAATCCATCCTGAATATGAAAGTCTTGAAGAGCTCTCAAATTTGAAGAAGAAGGATTGGAAAGTTGGTGGAAAACTTTGCCAAAATCTGGATCCATAGGATATTGTGTAGGCCAAGTTTGGAAGCCAAGATGAGAAGTAGTGACAATTGTCAAAACAAGAGTAGAAGGAGGATGACTCAAACAATCAGCCACTACATTGTTTTGTCCTTTCTTGTACTTGATTACCAAATGGAATTGTTGCAAGTACGATGCCCATTTCATGTGCCTAGCTTCTTCAAATTTTGTTTGAGATTGAAGAAACTTAAGGGGCATGTGATATGTATGAACAATTGTTTCTTTTCCCAAGAGATAATGCCTCCAATACTTGATTGCTTGAACCAAAGCATAGAACTCCTTATCATATGTAGAATAATTCTTCTTGGCCTCTGAAAATGTTTTTGAATGATAGGCCATTGGATGGCCATTCTGCATGAGCACGGCTCCAAGTGCAACTTGTGAAGCATCAGTTTCTATCTCAAATGGTTGAGACAAATCGGGAAGAACAAGAAGCTGGTGCGAGTACTCAATTTTTGTTTCAATGTGTCAAAGGCTTTTTGTTGATCCTTTGTCCATTGAAGCGAACTTTGATCTTTGTCAAATAGTGTAAAGGCGCGACAATAGTAGAATATCCTCCAATGAACTTGCGATAGAAATTAACAAGTCCAAGAAAACTCCTTAACTCCGTGACTGAAGTAGGAGTTGGCCAAGATAAGATAACTTCAACTTTGGAAGGATCTACTTGCACACCTTTTTCACTAATTACAAAACCAAGATAGGCAATGAATGTTTGCCCAAATGAACACTTAGGAAAATTTGCATACAATTGGTTCTTTCGAAGAGTTTGAAGAACTGTTTCCAAGTATTCCAAATGATTCTCCCAAGTAGAAGAATATATGAGAATGTCATCCAAATAGATGATTACAAATTTATCTAGACAATCTCTGAATACTTCATTCATCGGCCGCATGAATGTAGGCTGGAGCATTTGTAAGGCCAAAGGGCATGACAAGCCACTCAAAGAGCCCCATTTTGGTCTTAAATGTTGTTTTCCAAGTGTCTTCTACTTGAATTCTCACCTGATGATACCCACTTTTGAGATCAATTTTGGAGAAGAATTTTGCACCTTGCAATTGGTCCAAAAGATCATCAATGCAAGGAAGTGGATAACGATTCTTGATTGTAATCTTATTGAGTGCCCTGAAATCAATGCATAGTCTCCATGTGCCATCCTTATTCAACACAAGCAAGATAGGAGAAGCACAAGGGGAAGTACTGGGTTTGATGAACCCCTTAGTCAACAATGCTTGAATTTGCTTTTTAATTTCTTCCATTTGCACTATTGATTGTCTATACATTGAATAATTAGGAAGGGAAGATGCAGGAACAATCTCAATACTATGATTAATCTGTATTTCAGGTGGAAGACTTATGGGTTCTTGAAAAATATCAAAAAATGATTGAAGTATTGAATGAACTGAAGATCTCCTATTATTAGTGTGCTTAGGTGCTTGCTTTTCTTCTTGAATTGGTTTGATGAAGATGAGTGCTAATTCCTTTGCTTGATTTCTGACTTTGCGTGCTTGTCTACAACTCAACATCAAATTATGTGGTGTTTGTTGTGTACTTTTGATTATGAATGCTTTATTATCTTTGTGCAAAGTTTATGTATTTTTGTACCCATCATGTATAGACCTCCTATCATATTGATAGGGTCTTCCAAGCAACAAGCCACAACAATCCATTGGAGTTACATCACACACAACCGAGTCCACAAAAGAAGGGTCGAAAGCAAAATTCACGAGTGCAAGTGTGTGTGATGTCGAGATGTAATCCCATTGTCCTTCCATCCCAAAGGATAAGGATGAGGATGGGGATTCATCGGTAACTCGGTTTGTCAACAACGGACCTCACAATTAGATTTTTCTGTGAGCCGCTATCGATTATACAATCAACCATAAAGGTGTCACTGAGATGGACCGTAGTCACAAACAAATTCTCGCGATCACATTGTGAAGTATTCATAAGGGTCAATTTGTTTAACCCTGCCAATTCCTTATAAGGCTTACGTTCCCCTGTAGCCTCAATGGGATTTTCTTGTGAGACCTCATTGGAAGGCTTTACAACTAGGGATTTTTTCTTCATATTTTGCAACTTAAAACACCTCTTTTGAGTATGCCCTGGATTTTTACAATAATTACAAATCAAAGGTGACTTAGAAGAAGATTTTTGTGAAGAAGAAGAAGGGGAAGATGAAGAAGAGGGAGAAGGAGAAGAAGAAGATTTAGCTCCCTTGGAAGGTTGTGGAGAAGCCTTCTAATTTCCTCCCAATGTAGAAGAGCGAGTCCCACGCGATTGCTCCCTTATTTCCTCCTCAGCAAGAAGGGCTTGATTGAAAGCCATGTCAATGTTTACAATCAACTTGTATTTCATCTTCCTGTAAATAGGCTCCTACAAACCACTTTTGAATTTGTTAACAAGTTGTGCTGCATTATCCTGTATAGAATTCAAAATCCACAACTTGCTAAATTGAAAAATATAATCATGAATAGTCATATTGGAGGTTTGTCAAAGACGAAGCCACTTGATATCAAGGTCAGTGGCATAGTTTGAAGGATAAAAATTATTCTTCAATACTCGTTGCAATTCATCCCACGTGTCAATGGGATTTTGGGTGTGTTGTCGATCGGTGACAAGGACCTTAGCAATGCCGAGAAAGTTTCAACTTGGCAAAGTTAACCTCCCGATCCTTTGCGAGCTTGATATATTGAAACCAACTGTCCATGTCCAAAATCCAACTGTTGAGGATCTCGGGATCTCGCGAACCAGTGTAAACCGAAACCTCACATTGTTGTTGAATTTCATTGGAAGTAACCTTATCAGCCAAAACGGCTGACAAGTTGGGTTACTTGAGCCAACTTATCGGCTAATTCGGAAGCCATTTGACCCCGAGTGATCGCCAGCAAAAAGTGTCACAAAAGACACAATTACAAAAATGTGCAAAAATAAATGTGCCCAAATTAATTTGCAAAATTGCAAATGTACAATGGAAGGGCAAAAATAAAAATTTGCAGAATAGTTGCTTGCACAATGTCTTTATAAAAATAGTCAAAAGTTTGACTTGAGGTAAAGACAAAAAGGAATGTGTTTTTTTTTTTTTTTTAAATTACATATCCTTTTTTTTTAATCAATATGAGCAAGCACAAAGTATTAATGGTAATTAAATTTACCAAAGGGGCTTATGAGCAAAGGGACGACGAAGGCAGTTCTTAAAACAAACCAATTGCTTGCGAAGTGTGCTGATGACCAAATTGTCCATGTAGAGCGCGTCGTCAGCGTGCGGGGCAGGGCAGAACGCGTCGACCGACCGCGTAGCAGAGGTGCAAACCATGGCACAAGGACTGCGTGGGGAATCACAAATCTGAAATTACTGGAAGTCGAACTGGTTGCAATCGACCACCAAAAATTGAACGCTGGTCGAGCGAAATCTGTCTTGGCACTGCCTGGAGTTTTCCCTCGACAGATCAGAGAATCATGACACAGGCACCCAGGCTGAGATGACGTCAACAGATCTGCCCGTCTTTACATAGTTGCCGACTCCTTCTGGAAATTCCAGGGCCAAAACAGGGAAATGCGACCGTCTCTGTAGGCAGACAACAACGAAAGACGTAGGTGCATGACTGGTTCGAGCAGCTTCTCCTGACAGTTCGACGGCTTCTCCTGACAGAGTTGTCAGAGAGCATAGGGCCCACGAAAATAATAGTCACGTCCGTAGAAAGTATAGGCACGACTGTAGAAGGAGTTTTTTTTTTTAATTGACAACGGCTTCGGTGGTTATTTCACGGTGGGAATCTGCCTATCTACACGTCGTTGCTGGCTCTTTCTGGTAACTCTGATAGATTGCAGAGTACCCGATGTCCTCCTTCTTGCTAGCACCCACAAAACATAGCTGATCACTAGCTATTGACATTGTCGAACACCCGACCTCGATCTATAGACGAACTACAGAGATCTGAAGGCAGACTACGAGATCTGATAGCCGCCTGCGTATAACGAAGAATGTCTGTCACGGAATATGTCAAGTGCGGTGGTGTTAGCGAAGATCTCTAGAATAGAAAAACAGTCAGCTCCTCCAGATTAGTCATGACAGACCTTCGGGAAGGGTCTGTGGACAATGCAGATAGCCAGCGACGATAAATGTAGGCAGCCGAATGCCAGGCCAGCGGTATGCGTCGCAGGTTTGCATAATTCGTAGACCGCAAAGGGTGGCCTGTGCAGATCAGCCCGTCATAAATCGTTGAAATTACCTACGAATGCAAATTAAAATTGCTGGTGCTGGTCCAAACGTTGTTGCACTTGTCGACGTCGATTCGCTGCCCCAAATGAAGACAAAAGACTATGCGAAAATGAATCGCCATGCTTCAAAAGTTTTCGATGACAATTTAAAAAAAAAAAAATAGAATTTGTCAGCAATTTTTGACAATAAAGCAATTGACGAGAATTTCTTTGCAAATTTTGACAGCAAAATTGCATCAATACTTCCTGAGCTTCAAACAGGAATGAAGGTGGTGACAAGCTTTCAAACCACCCTATGGAGAACGGAAATTACCCAAATCCTCCACAAAAATCCTTCGCTCTGATACCAATGATATGGAAATTGAAGCTGACTTTATTAATAAAATTAAAGGGCTTAAATAAGCCTAAAACAAACAAATGTAATCCTGGAAATCTGCAACTACTCCAAGGATTACGTACACAAAATACGCAAGGGCTAAAATGAAAGCCCAAAAATGACAAAAAACAAAACACCTAGACTAGACTATTCAACGGAGGTTATCAAAACAACTCACGTTGATTATTCAACTAAAGCCTAATTATTATTGCCTAGGTCTAGAACATTATTCCTCATCACATGCTGACCCATTTTCCTTGCTAAATCATTTCACCATCATTCAAAAGCACCCTCAGGAGGAAATAGTCAACTTCAATATTAGATTTAGCCAAACTTGGCAGAGAGTACCTGACGGATTAAGGACAACGAATGAACAATCAATGTACTACTATCTGAGAGCTTTCAACTTAGACATAAGTATGGCTATTAGGCAATCTCATGTATTTACTTTTCAAGAGATTTTCCAAGAAGCCCAGAAAGTAGAAAAATATCTAATCGCCATTGGAAGTTCCTTGCAAAGATGATAATGCCTATCTTCCCAGATCTGGTGCAAGCATCAAATACTACTTTCCCAAGTCCCACTCCCACTTCTAATACAAGTCTCCCCAAATGGACCAGGCAACCTAATATCCTAGTGGTACATGCATCTCTTGCTCCTCCAATGTTTCTTGCCATCCCTGCACTTCCTATGATGATAGTTTCATCGACTGCAAATCCTCAATATACAGCTCTACAAGATATGCAGTCAACCTTGAAAACTTTGATGAATAAAATGACATCAATGGAAAGAAAGGAAGCATAAAGATATTTTCATCCAAGAATATTTCCACAAGTAACAAGAGACCAAGCCTCCATGAGCAGTAGAAATCATGAAAAATCAAATGTGGTTTATGCCAATGAAGATAGTGAACACACTAACGCCTCAATCGAGTCAAACTTTTGGTGTTCTACATGTAACGATCCACATGAAGAAAACTTGTGTATGATCCACCAAAATCATGTTTAGAAGATAACTATTGAAAAGGCTGAGAAAACCCTCAAATGTTAGATTAATATGCTTAGGGAAGAAAATCAAAATTTCATGATGTCCTCTATTGAACAAGTGGATGTTCTAACTAGATAGGGAAAGAAACCTTTGCAGGTTGACCCCCACGAGCTTAATCCCTTAAAATTACCTTCTCCTATGAGAAATCTAGTTGAGAGAAGAACCTCCTATGAGAAATATCCCCAAAGTTTGGGTCAGAAAGAAGCAGAAGAACATAAAGAAACACCCCTACAAAAGGAAGTGGAGAAGCAAGAACAAGTAAGATAAATTGAGATACCCCTAGCTGACTAAGCATCAAAGGATAGATGCTACTTAGGGGTATAGAAATAGGTACGACATAGTTGTAAAAGAGAAAATTATCGAACCTCCCCCATTCAACATAGTCGAAGAGTTGAAGAAAACTTCCTCCAAAGAAACTATGTATGAAGCTTTGCAGTTTCTAGGATAGGTTGATTTATTATAGGAATCCTTGAGATCTATGAAAAACAAAAATAGAACCCTAGCTCAATTGAATTCTGCACAGGCAAGTCTAATGTCCATTACAAGAAAAAAAAGACCCCTCCCTTCTATTTGTCCCTCCAAATGGAAGGATGGGTGGTACACAACTGCATGATAGACTCTAGAGTTGCAACCACTATGATACCCAAAGTTGTATGTGACATTATGGGGATGGAATACACAAGGAGTAGCCATGGCATCTTGCAACTAAATAGAACCCCCATCAAAACCGTAGGGGTGATTAAAGATATTCCAATAGCTCTTCACAGATTGCCTCAACTCAAAATTATACAATAGGTAGTGGTAGTGGACGTAGAACCTTAGTTTGGTATGTATCTCTCAAGAGAGTCATCACAAAAATAGGAGGATATTTATCATTAGATTATTCACGCTTGGAAATTCCATTCAAGGGCAAGAGAGTAAAAATATTCAATGAAAAACCTTCAACCTTTCATATTGAAAAACTTGAAGAAGAAGGGAAACATGCCACTACAGGAAACATGCCACTACAATAAACTTGATGATCGAAGAACTAGAAGACTTAAACTTGACGGAGGAAGCTCTAAATGTACTATAATAATAAGACTAGTTCTCTCTCCAAGACCTCAATGCCATGATTGAAACTGATCTTGGAAGCTACTCAATTGTGAAGCCTAAAAAAAACAACCCCATTCCCCTCCGTCAGGTAGACCCACCTGCCGATCAAATATGAAAACTTTTCTTCAACGATGTTAGATGCAAAAATGGAGTGGGAGAAGATATTGTTTTAATCTCTCCAACATGCAAAGAGAAATTTTTTTCTTATCGTTTAACCTGGAGTTGCACTAGCAATGTAGTAGAATATGAAGCACTCTACTTAGGCCTTAAGAAATCCGAGCTGGGTGTTAAACAACTCCAGATTTTTGGAGATTCTAAATTAATAGTGAATAAGGTCACTGAGAAATGTGTAAATAATAAGCACTATCTCAAAGCTTACAGGAACAAGGTTTGGGATTTGCTAGAAACTTTTGAGTCTCTAAACCTCAAAGCAATTCCTAGAGAAAAGAACACTCATGCAAATTTATTGGCTTTAGTAGGCACTAATTTTTGCCCTATCAGCAACGTCATCCAGAAGTCTAAGATAGACTAATCTACATGTCCTCCATGCCAGATAGAGATACCTTTTGGCAGGTATTAAAAAATGATGAACAAATAGTGGACTTTCTTGTCCATGAGATGAAATGCTCGAATGATAGAGCGCCTAAAGATAAAAAAGACATGGGCATGATCCAATTGAAAAACAAACATATCCCAAAAGGATTAATTACTCTTGAAAGCCTGTTTGATAACAATGACAGGTCAACTGGACATAAATGAAAGTTGACAAACACGAATACAAAGAGACCCTAATGGAATCAGATAAATCTATTAAAGTGGGAGTAAACACTACAGAGGAAGAATTGGACCAAATTCTAGCATTATGCAAAGAATTCCCTGATATCATAGCCTAGATTTATGGTGACTTTAAATTCTACTCTAAAGAGACCATCCAACATACAACCGAACTCGAAGAAGGTGCTAAACCCTTATGGAAAAAGTAAATATTGGTGAATCCCAACATTGAAGCTCTAATGAAACAGGAACTACTGAAGTTACTTGAGGAAAATATTGTCCACCCAATCAAGCATTCTACTTGGGTAGCTAACTTGGTTCCAATCAGGAAAAATAATGGAGATATTAGATTGTGCGTTGACTTCCAAAACCTAAACAAAGCTTCACTAAAATATCATTATCCTCTCCCGTAGATAGACTAGACTCTACATACTATAGCAAGAGCAGAAATATTCTCCCTCTTGGATGGGTTTTTTAGGTACAACCAGGTATGGTTCAAGGATGAAGATCAGTTCAAAACCGCTTTCACCACCAAGTGGGAAACATTCACTTATCAGAGGATGCCTTTTGAATTATCCAATGCTGGGGTAACTTTTCAAAGAGCAATGGATATGGATTTTGGAGAACTCATAAATAATATTATAGTAATATACCTAGACGATATGCCAGTGTTATTTCATCACAAAGAGGATCATGTCGACCATCTCATAAGTATTTTTGAAAAATGCAGGGAGTTCAACATATATTTAAACCCAAATAAATCCATATTTGTAGTGGAAGAAGGGATTCTACTAGGTCATGTCATTTCTAAGGCTAGGTTAGCTATAAATCCCAATAGAGTGAAAGCACTGCTTGAACTTCCTTTACCCCCCAAAAAAAGGGGTTTTCAATCCTTCTTCGATAAAATCAACTTTGTATGCAAATTCATAGCATATTTTGCTCAAATCATCAAACCAATGACCAAGTTATTAAAAATTGGTGTTGAATTCAAGTGGACAGACTTATGAAAGAAGGCTTTAAAACAGATAAAAGAAAAAATAGCCCAAGCTCCCATATTAGTAAATCTAGACTTTATTTACTAAGAAAGGGCCTGACAATGAAGAAATGCCTATAGCATTCCTAAGTCAAACCATGTAGGAACATGAAGAAAAGTACAACTTCATCTAAAAGCAAGTTTATGCAATAATGAAGTCGTTAAAATTTTTTAGGCATTTCCTTTCACAGAGTAGGACCATTGTGTATGTGGTCCACCTTGATGTTAGAAATTTCATCATACAAGGGGAACTTGGCGAGAAAAGAGTTGGTTGGATATCAAAGATACAAGAGTATGATGTTGAGATCCATCCAACCAAGCTAGTGAGGGGCAGAGCATTATGTCAAGAACTCACCAAACAAGCCTCATCAAAATATGTAGTCTGCCAAACTCAAGAAACAACCCTCAAGGATGATCAAATCCAAGATGGGTCTAACTAGACGGATGAATTGATCAGATACTTCCAGACTGGAAAATGTCCAATAGGTTTGAATGCTTTGTGGAGAAGGAGATACAAGATCCACGCTTTGAAGTACACCTTACTACCTAAAGGATTGTACAAAAATAATCTATATGGGTTATTGCTTTGATGCATAAAAGATGATCAAAAGTAAAATATCTTGGATGAATTCCATGGAGGTCCGTCAGGAGGACACTACTCAAGGATAACCACTGCTCTAAAAATCATTAGGACTGGGTGCTATTGGCCAACCATTTTCTCAAATACTTTTAGGGTGACCAAAAATTACGAGAAGTGCCAATGGTATGTTGGGAGAAATAGAAACGCTTTAATTCCTTTGAAATCCATTTGGGTTGAAGAACCTTTTCAACAATGGGGTTTAGATTTCATCAGAGAATAGAACCCAAATCATCTGCTGGACATAAATACATCCTAACCGCTATGGATTATTTCACCAAGTGGACTGAGGCAATACCCACTAAAAAAGTTGACCAGGAAGTTGTGATGGAATTCGTCGAGAGTTTTATTACAAGATTTGGTATCCCAGATTTTAGAGTAATATTCCATATTAGGATATTAAATCGTTATGCACATGGTGGTTAGAATAGTGGTTGGGGAAGTTGGTTGTTGGTTACTATTGGGCACTGAATTGCATCAAGTTTTCACTCAATACTATGGCTATCTATCTTCCTATTTTCTGTCCAGGCTTGCACCCGATAGCTGTAGCTCAACACTCAACATTGGATGGACCAAAATAGAGTTTTTGATCCAACCTCCAGAGTAGGTTGGTTCCTTGTCAACTTAAATAGGGTGTTGACACAATTATGCTCACTTAGGGTTTGAAGGTTAGGGTAAGAAAAGGTTAGGGTTAGAGAAATGTGAACAATAGTGGATGGATAGGCTAACAGTATTGCACCACAATAAAAAGCTCTGAAAAACTAACCCAAAGACACATAACTCAGATCAACATTATCACAAATTGGATGACTCTTCATTCATTAATGCACAATAGAGAAATATTGTAGACAACGATTTCAATATCCAGACAATGATAATCCAAATAACAGAATTCACCAATATCTAGATTCTACAAAAATGCACTTCCTAACAATAAAGATCAATCTCAGAAGTAGATTTCAATTACTTTAACAACTAGTAATCCATTAATTTGGCACAAACTAACCACTTAAGTATTCACATAAATGCAGCTAAAGAATTCGAACCTCTGATATCAAGCATGAAGATACAAATTTTGAGGTGAAGATCAATGTAATGCTCCTTCCATTAGCTCTTGGGAATATTTATAGTAGCACAGGCAAACACACTAGAGCCGACCCTTAAAAATGAGGGTTCGACCTCTACTTATAGTTTTTGCAAAAATTAAAATTACAAAGAACATTACAAAGATTCAATTTTGACAATGCAATAGAGAGTTCTTGCTGGCATTTGCTTACTGGTACACCCTTCGAGAAATCCATTGAAAGTGGACCGCCATGGCAGCTCGGGGCCTCTACAACTTGTTGGTCACTTGGCGCAAACTGGAGTTCCAACCATTGGAGATCATGCATCATCGTTGATCCTTCTTGGAAGCCATCTACTATCATCGATCTATAACCACCTCTGGTTCTATCTTCTTGAAAACCCTCGATGCTTTGGCTTCCTCTCCAACTAATTGTTACAACTCTGGTGAAGAAATACCTTTAAATACCTCAGATTCTTTGACACAATCTCCACCATTGATCTCCCCCATTGTATGGCTATGATTCATCTAGATATAAGCTTATTATAATGGTAGGGAGAACACAACACCATTCCGCTTTAAAATATTGATGACATCATCCTTTATATCTTAGAAGCTATGGAACGCCAATCCGACTTTGAAATGTCTTGAAGGCTAAGTGGGATCGAATCCGCTCTTTATTCTTCAAGTTTCCTCATCATCCACAAGGCATTCATCAATCCGCACAAAAATATCGATGATGTCATCCTTTCTTTAAAAATTTTGTGGATTCCATTTCGGCTGAGCAAATGCATTGGCGTATGACCATCATTTCGGACCCATCATAATGTAAAATGACTCTTCCTCCATTCCGCACTATCTTCAGAGTAAAACACTGCTTATCACCATTCTGGAAAGGAGTTAGTCAAAATCATCCCTTGTCGTGAATCCGCATCTACTATGTTCACAACATCTCGCCTTGTCACCATTTCGGGTGAAAATACTCTATGTGTTCTCCGAAATCGGGTGTTCCAACACTTAGCCGCTCGTGAAGTATTCAAAATATCAAGCGGTCACCAATCCACACTTTTTTCCCGTTGACATCATCTCTTCTTAAAAATATTTTATGGATTCGAGATGCGTCGCTAGTCCGGAGCCAAAAACAAAAGAAATCTCCCGAAATTGCTCCAAGCATGAAAATTTACTAAGTGTTGGGCGGGCTCGTGCCTCCTATCGCGGATCCACTCCAAAATACACTGTAAGATGTGCGGAATGAGGACTTTATGACTTAGGCAAAATTTTCAAAATTTTCCTAAGTATGTGGCCATTTTGGGCCTACATTCTGGCGCCTCCCGGGTGGATTTGCTTGCAAAGCCAATGAACTCAGAGTCTTATCCATTGGGCCTTAGGAGTCAAACATACTCATCTTCAAAAACATATTTTATAGAATAACTTCCATATAAACACTACTCTCTAAAAATTTTAACAATCTGCCTAGAGAGTAAAGGTTCATATCGAAGTGATGCCAAAAATATATAGAACTCATTCGCTCATACAGAGACTGTGTCAAAAATATAGGTCTTGTCACTGTCTTCAAAAAACTAGACACAACTCTACTCCTTTTATAAGGCCTTATTTCAAGAAATGCCTTCACACACAATTCATTGCTCTTCTGCCTCTGTAGGCTTCATGCCTTTATTGCTCATTTCTGACAATTGTCAGAGTCAAAAAAAAATACAAAACTCATGCATATGTACAAAACAAAAATGAACTAAGTGTGAGCCCCTTCTGGGCCTGTAACCGCTCCATCCTTCTCCCTTTATTCCATGACCTCTTCTTCTTTCTTCTTCTTCTTCTGGAGTAGGTGTTTTCTGACTCCTTCCTCTAGAAGTATCCCCAAACAACTGAACCATCAATTCCAAAGATTGTAGAGCCTGTTTCCAGGCTTCTTTAGAGGGATTTGATGTTTCTTTGAGCTGCTTATAAACATATTGTAGCTCTCCAATGTCCTCATAGTTAGCAGCATTCCCTCTATTTACCAGATCTTCCATGAGATCTCTCAACCGAGTAAAATCAATGATCAATTGGACAACTTGTTCTTGGGGTAGTGGCTCTTCTAGAGAATCTATTCCAGATTCATCTTGCAAATTCTCATTAATGCTCTATTGGATCTCTTCCATAGATAACAAGCTATGATCCTCCATCCATAGGCCTTTGAAGCCAACCTGAATCATTTCCTTGTTCAATTCAACAACATCCTTAATCACCTTTTCAATCCTGTCAACCAACAGCCAGGCTCTTTGAAGTGCCCTGTGCTTTTTAACCACTATCTTGGCAGCAACTCTGGCGAGATTCCATTCTTTATTAGGAATAGGTTTAGCAGAATCATTGAGTCTGCTATCAACCAACTTGTACATTTGTTCTATCGAAATCACCATAGGCTACAACTCTCCAGTGATCTGATCTAGCTCTTTCTGAATATTGGAGAGTAGGCGGCTGGCATCATTAAGATAATCAATAACAAGTTGAAGCCCTAAACATTTCTCCTGGACCTCAAAAAGCAACTCTTTTCTAATATTTTTCAACTCATTCTTAGAAAATCCTGAAGATTTAGCTTTCTCGATTTGAAGTTGATGCTTTAAATTCTGAATTTCTTTCACCTGATCTTCATTCAACTTCTTTTGCTCTTCTAATTGGTCCTTTAATTTATTGGCTTCTTGAAACTTCTCTTGCCAACCCTTAGCCTCTTTTCTCAGAGCCTTTTCTACTTCCTTTTGATTATTCAGACTCTTCTTAAGCTTTTCAACCTGTTTCTCCAATTTTTCCACCTTCTCTCTGACTATATCATTTTTCACATAGAAGGTATCCAAGTGGGCTTTGGCTATAATCAACTCATCTTCCTCAGGAAGCTTGTCAATATCTTCTGTGACCTCCTCCACTCGATAATCTTGAACAATCATCTCAGTTTCAGGTTTTCTCACCAGTGGAGTCATAGATCTTGATACTCTCTGTCTAGAAATAGGATCAACATACATGCTTCTTCTTCTGACAACCATCCTGCTAGAAGGCTTAGCAAGCTTCTCTACCCAATAATCATTTATACTCTGAGTGGCTGCCTACTCTTTTGATACAGTGATAGGTCTTGAAAGACCAGTAGCCAAGGGAGATGATGATACTAGAAATGAAAGGGTAGACTAAACTACTGATGATGGAGGTGAGGATATAGTTACAATAGCCTCTGTGACAATAGTGGACTCTATAACTACTGTTGTTGTTGTTATTGGTAGACTCATGGAAACCGATGCAAGACTAACAATTGGATGGATGGTTGAACTTGGAACATAGTGTCCCATTGATGGTGGTGATGAAAAATATGGAAGTGAAATGATGGTAGATGATGGAGTGGGAACCTCAGATGCTGAAAATGGAATTTGAGGTGGCTGTGATGAAATAGAAGTGACTTGTACCTCAATGGCTACTGATGACACATGTGGTGGACTGTGAGAGGGAGGAGGTACTCTTGTCATATCTTCTTGATCAGAAAGGGAGGGAGATTTCTTTGGGGATTCATGAGGATGTAGAGGAGAAGAGGGATTAGAAACCATACCTTCACCTACAAATGTAGGGTGCTCTTGCTCTACCTCTATTTCTTGCTGCTGCTCTTGATGAATCAATTCTCTAGAGAAAATCAGCTACCTCTTTTGCAATCTCCTCCATATCCATTTTTTGTTTCTTTGAAATTTCTCTTTCCTCTCTTTCTGGAACTCTTTTAGTCTTTCTATGAACCAATTGAAAGGCAACCATCTCACTCTCATATTCCTCTTCTGATTCATTTTCTTGCACTACTCTAGAAAGTAATGATTGCTCAGAAATAGGATGTAATTGAATTGATGTTGTAGGGGTAAAAGATAGGGGTTTGAACTTAAAACTTTCATCCTTCTTCTTCCAGTCAATATCTTTGTCTAGAGGCTGACCTCCCAGAGCTAAGCGTTTAGGCCTAGATATTATTTCAATAACTGGAGTACTGACAACTTTTTCCTTAGAATATTGCATTTTTCTCATCAACTTAGCCCCCTTAGGAAACTTCTCCACTTGCTCAGTGGTAGGATGAAAGGTTTTCAATACTTCAGGTGTTGTCAAAGGAGTTTCTGGCTCTTCTAGTTGAGCCTCTTGATATGTAGGTGGAGGGAGGGATTCAGAGCCATTTTGGGGTTTTTCAACCATCAATACTATGTTTCTAACATCCTTCTGTCTCCAGGTTCCAATGTTTTTATTATATCTCCTTGAAAATTCTTTATCAATCTTCATTCCAAACTTGGACTTAGGCTTTCCAATTTCAACCCTCATTCTCCACCAATCTATTATTTTTGCTACATTCCATGGTCCTTCCTCCTATTCTTCTTCAGCATCTTCTTCCTCAAGCGGAGGATCCTTTTTCTTTGCAGTCTCTCCTTCAATATTACTAATTGTAGCCTCTGTAATCCGATGACTTGGCTTCTTGTCAGGGTCAAAATCAATAATTTGCTCATAAAAATCCAACCATGGAGGCAACTGACTCATATTTGAGACATTCCACTCTAAAAGAGCAGTCTCATCATTGTTTCTACCCTGTTCAAAATGAGCTCTGGGCCTCTTTTCAAACTTATAAGCCTTATCTCCATTTACGACTTTATTCCTTGTAGTAAAAATGCCATCAGGGTCATAGCTCCATCTTTGGGGGATATAAAATAGACCTAACCTATCAAGGTATTGGTCAATTTGTTGGCTCTGCCCCTTCTTGGTGATGGTAATGTCATCCATAGTGCGGTGGGTAAGCAAAGACCTTCTCTTTCTCCCAGAACCATAGTTTACATCGATGTACTCTACCTACCTCAGATATTCTAGGGCAAAAAGCCTCTCCGTGACAAAGTGGGGTAGGAGAAAAGGTTTACCCATGAAACCATACAATCTGATTATTGTGCCCTCGGTCAACAAATACCAGTCTCCTTCTTACACCCTTTGTTCTCAAAATCTGCTCAGCCAAGGGTGGCAATCTAGGGCACTTACCATACATTATTCTTAGGGCAGGTCCAAGAAATTCCAAATTGAATCTATAATAAGACTCACTGCTCCTCAAATGACTTGTCCAATAATAAACCAGCAAGGGTTCCCCATCATTGGTTTTATCCTTGACCGGAATCCATGACATTCTATCTTTAGTGGCAGCATAGAACATCCACACCAGACTTGAGCAATACCTAAAACTAGGAGCATCAATGCCCCTTTTCATACTTACTAGTTGCTCATGTATCCTCTGTGCGAGAAAAGTTGGCCAATCAAAATAAATCACCCTAGTCCCCTTTTTTCCCACATCTTTCTCATACATTCTTTCATTAGAAATACAGTAAGTTATGACAATTTTCCAGCCATATACCATTCTATCAGAGTCTAAACCCTCCATGCAAGCCAACATAGAAAATAATTCAGGATTTGCAAATTCATCAATATGAATAGGGACTTCAGGCATTTCATCTTCATTCCTAATTCTTTTGAAATTAAGATGCAACCATTTTTCTATAGCCCCCTTCTTTTCTGATGTTACCATTGCGGTATAAGCCCTAGCCAGCTCTGCTATGTTAAATGGTCTGGGCTTTGAGGGTGGTCCTACTCCTATGATGAATAATTCATAGTAAAGTTCTTTTGTAATTGTGAATAGGGGAATGCCCTTAGAGGTTTTAATTATTCTATTTTCAGAATCATAGAATTGAATCATAGCAGAGACTAATTTGGGGTAATGATGTATAGAATCATAGATATAGGAGAACAAGAAAGATTTTATAGCTATAGTACCTTGTCGATGCATTGGCTTTCCTCTAAAATATGGGAATTCAAAACCTATCCTTAGGAGGGTCCTCCTTACTCTTGTCATCATTGTATCTATGACTCATCTGGTCTGATGCACATGAGCCTATAACCTTGCTCCCATATTTGATGCCTCAGTGAGTGATCTCTTAGGGGCCATTTTGGTAGTAGTAAGACTTCGTTCTCCCTGCAATTCATAGTAAATTCTTAGGGGTATCACTTCACCTTCTTACCACTCTATGGATGCAAATAGTTACTAAATGAGCCTCGTGTATGCTTTTCATCACTTTTATTTTTTGGAGTACACGTATCTTCTACCATTAATGCAGCTGTTGCATGACCTCCCCACTGGCACACTTTCCAACTTCTAATCATTCCCTTTGGTGGCTCAATGGTGGCATTCTATCTTTTCATTGGTCAAAAATTCAAATTGTGCTACCACCTCACTGCACCCCTTCGGCTACTCTTTGGTTATGGTATGAGTTCATTAGCATTGAATGTGGGATCATTCTCTGATTTCCATGTGTCACGGTTGAAATTGCTGCTTGGCTCCACTTTGATTTTGAAACCGATGAATTAAGAGCCTTTTGATTCCATTGACACTTAGAAAATTCTTCGCATGAGTTTCCATCTTGATTCCGCTCTACCTTGCATTAGCTTTGAAAGGTTCCCAGATTGGGAATGCCTTTGCTCTCTTTTGACCATCGACTCACCATTCCATGGGGATCTTAGTGTATTTTGATGCGGATTCAAGAGCGCACGCCATTTCGAAAGACTTTACATAGAATTGAGTGCGGAATGGAACTTTGTTGTGTACTTAGTCCATACTTAGTCATTCTTGCAATTTTTTCTTTTTTCAATATTTTTCAAAGAAAACTGATTACAAAGTGCAGAAAGAAATTAAAGTACAAAGTGCAGAAAGGAGGGAAAATAATTATACAATGTATATACATATGTTACAGTGAACTCACTCCTTACACATAGTAGAGCTTGAGATGAAAACCATTCATTGGAATCGGTTGTATGTTTCCCTCCGGATATTCCAGCTGAAATACATTGGACTCCTTGGCTTCTACTATTTTGAAAGGACCATCCCAAAAAGAATCAAACTTTTCATGCTTTCCTGGCTTTGCTCTATCAACATTCCACCTGAGAACTGAGTCTCCAACTTGGAATTTTCTGAATCTGGATTTCTTATCAAACCATGCTTTAATATCTGATGAATGCTTTTGAAAATTGTCATATGCCTGAGCTCTATTCTCTTCCAATTGTAGCAAATGTGTCAACCTGGTTTTCATAGGATCTTCTTCTGACTCTTCCTCTGTATTGACAAGCTTAAGTGTTGGGATCTCCAAATGGATTGGTAACACTACCTCCTTGCCATATACTAGTGCATAAGGGGAAGTCTTGATGGACTTTTTAATAGTAATCTTGTCTGCCCATAGAGCTTGGTCCAGCAATAGGTGCCAACTTCTTTTGTTACCTTCAAGTGATTTCCTCAAAATCCTTAATAGGTTTTTGTTGGTAGATTCTGCAAGTCCATTACCTTGTGGATAATAATTTGAAGTATTTTTAAGAGTAATGCCATACTTGTTGGCAAACTCAATATACTTGGCTCCTATGAAAGCTGGGCCATTGTCACTCACCAAGGCTTCTAGGACTCCAAACCTTGAAATCAAATTTTCCATAAAATTGATCACAACATCTTGGTCTGATTTCTTGGTAGGAATGGCCTCTACCCATCTGGTGAGATAATATGTGGTAGTTAAGATAAAATTATGCTCTACTAAGGAATTAGGGTTGATAACCCCTATGAAATCTAACCCCCATTGTTGAAAAGGCTCTTCAACTTGTATGGGCTTGAGGGGAGATGAAGCATTCCTTGTCCTTCCAACATATCTCTGACATTTGTCACAAGCTCGAGTGACTTTAAAAGCATCAGTGAATACAGTGGGCCAATAATAGCATGCTCTTATGATTTTTAAAGCTGTAACCCTACCTGAGCTATGTCCACTAGCTGATCCTCCATGGAACTCCTCCATGACCCTCTTTTGTTGGTCATCCTTTAAGCATTTTAGAATAATTCCATCCAAGTTTCTTTTGTATAAGCCCTCTGGTAGTAATACATATTTCAAAGCATGAAGCATGTATCTCCTCATTTGGGAAGCATTTATATTAAGGGGGCATACTCTAGTTTGGAAATACCTGATCATCTGGTCAATCCAATCAGAGTCTTCAGTTTGTACTATTTTGACCTAATTTTCTTCTGTTGTCTGGAAAGTTGTTACTTCTACCAATGTTGTGACTTCTGTTAACCCTTGGCACAAGGCTCTACCTCTCACTAGCTTGGTGGGGTGTATTTCTACATCATATTCTTAGATTTTGGTAATCCAACCAACTCTTTTATCTCCTAGATCACCCTGCAGGATAAAACTCCTTACATCCGGATGAACCACATATACCAGGGTCTTGCTCTGTACCAAATACTGCTTGAACTTCTTCAGTGACTTCATCACAGTAAATACTTGTCTTTCAATAAATTTGTATTTGACCTGATAATCATGGAGTGTCTAGCTCCAAAAGAACATAGGATGTTCCTCCCCTTGATCATCTTTCTGAGTGAGTACTGAGGCATAACTTTCTTCAGCTCCATATGCATAAAGAATAAAATCTTTGCTAAAATTTGGGTTTACCAGTACTGGGGTTGTTGCAATGGATTGCTTGATAATCTCAAAAGCTTATTTCCTGACTTCAGTCCACTTGAATTCGATATTTTTCTTGAGTAACTCAGATATAGGCCTTACTTTCTATGCAAAATCAGAAATGAATTTCTTGACAAAATTGATTTGGCCTAGGAAAGACTGCAATGTCTTCTTATTTGTAGGTAAAGGAAGAGCAAGAATTGATCTGATTCTATCTTGGTCTATGGCCATGCCTTCTTTTGAGACCACATGACCTAGTAGCTTTCCTTCATGGACTACAAAGAATGACTTCTTAGGATTGAGCGAAATACCAAATTCTCTACACTTTTGAAAAACTTGCTCCAAGTGTGACAGATGGTCTTTTTTATCATGGGAAAACATAGTCATGTCATCTAGATAAATCAGAATAACCTTGTTGATCAGTGCTCCAAAGGCATAGTCCATGGCTCTCTAAAATGTGGCTCCCACATTGGATAGCCCAAAAGGCATCCTCTGGTAGGCAAATGTACCCCATTTTGTGGTGAATGTTGTTTTATACTGGTCTTCATCTTTCACCCAAATTTGGTTGTATCCAGAGTAACCATCCAGTAGTGAGAACCTCTCTGCTCCTGCCACTACCTGTAAGATCTGATCAATCTGAGGGAGGGGGTAGTGATCCTTAAGGGATGCTTGGTTCAGATTTCTAAAGTCCACACACAAGCGTATATCCCCATTCTTTTTTCTTACGGGTACCAAGTTGGCTACCCAAGTAGAATGTTTTATTGGGTATATGATCTTAGCCTTTAATAACTTTAAGAGCTCCTCTCTCATAATGGCCTCGATCCTTGGATTGACTGGCCTCTGCTTCTACCTAAATGGTTTTGCATCAGGCTCTAGCTCAATAGTATGTTGGATAACCTTTTTATCATACACCTTGAGGTCCTCATATGACCAAGCCACAATGTCTTGGTATCTTAAGCATAAAGCTTTGATATCTTCTACTTCCTCTGGTGAACATCGGACTCCAACATTGAGCTTCTTTTCTATACCGACTTCAACTTCTTTATAGATTTTTTGTTGACCTTCATGGCTCTAATCTTCTTTCTATCCTCATTATCAAACAAACTCTCAAGGGTGACCAACCCTCTTGGGATATGATTGTTTCTTAGTTGGATAATGTCTTGCTGATCAATTTCTTCTGAATTCTCTTCTTGGATAGTGGAGAGACATGCTTCTCTCACTAAAAAGTCAATTATTTGTTCATCACTTTCAAAAACCTACCAAAAAATCTGCTTGTTTGGTACTGTAGGTCTAAAAATAATTTTAATTCCCTTGGCCTTCTTGATTCCAAAGTCTATATAAGGGTTGAAGTTAGCTCCCTTTGTTGCTAATGAATCATCCAGAGTATTCTTTTCTCTGGGAATAAAATTTAAATTTAGGGCATCAAATGATTCCATTAAATCCCATACCCTATTTCTGTAAGCTTTTAAGTAATGGTGCTTACTACTGCACCTATTTCTTACTTGATGGACTATCAACTCAGAATCACCATATATGTTCAAAATATTAATGCCCATGCTTTCTACTTGTATCAATCCGAGACATAGGGCCTCATATTCTACTGCATTGTTAGTACATGACCATGTCAGTCTGTAAGAAAAATTCTTTGTCCCTTCTTATTGGGATTGTAGGACCACACCATCTCCTACACCATTTCTGCATTTAGCACCATCAAAGTGCATGACCCATGTTTCTTTCTCTCTCAGATATTGGTTGGATATAGTAGGGATTTTCCTCTCGATTTATTTGAGATGCTATATGTTCCCATACCAGTTCTGAATCGACTATAATCTTCTCTGAAAGGCAACTCATCCTCAATGTCCAACTCTTCAATGTTTTCCACTAGCTCAAATTCTTCCATGGGGTTAAGATTGCACATATCCTCTTCAATATTTTCAATGTGATAAGCTACTAGTTTTTTAGGTGTTATCCTTATTCTCTTTCCTTTGAAAGGAATTACCATGCTAGAATAATCCATGTACATACATCCCCCTAGCTTTGCAGTAAACTCTCTTGAAAGACATAACCCAAAATAGGGTTCTAAGTCAACCACAACTATTTCTTGCACTATTGTCACCTCAGGGGCTCTGTGCAACCTCATTAGTACATCTTTAATGACTCCAACTATCTTGACAGGTGTCCCATCTAGTTGTAACACTCCAGGACAAGATCGGGTATACTCCATACCCATCTCCTCATAGACTGCTT